>CM062809.1:601466401-602157117 GCA_031772625.1 Pinus tabuliformis | reverse complement strand
CTGATCTCAAAAATGATTTGGAATCGCCGGGTGAATGATTTTCAGCCTTTCCAATTGTCTAATCGTGTTCACCATCAACAATCAGATCTAACTTGATACATGTACTAGGTGATCGTTTAGATCAAATGTTCAGTTTATAAACTAACCGAGATTAACTGAAGCAGATTTCATCTACTTTCGCTAATGTAAAGCAAGAGCGTTTCGAAGGCTACCTGGCTAACTTCAGGCTCCTTCTGTAGTCTACAAAGCCAAACAATGAAAATAAAATGTCTTCCCCAATATGGTCGCCACTATGTTAGTGCCTAAATCTACCTCAAGCTGAGAAAGGTAGTATCTAGGACAACATCAAACCACGCTTAACCTGGTAGCTAGCCCTACCAAGTCAGGAGAGGGCTCTCTCCTGGTCAATCTCAGCAAAATATGATCGATGAGGGCTTGAGATGGCTGATAGAAATACTGATCTTAGGCTAGGTATATATGCAAGAGATTTTGATTGAATAAAATGATGTTTTTGTTGGCTCAGATGGAAAGGTAGATTTTGGGTGCGGGGATTGAGGCTCAGTCTTGCAGATATTTCAATGGGGCAAGGTAGAAAATTGTTTTTGGCACTTAAAATTGAATGAGATGGAAGGATTAGACAGGTGAGGAGCTGAAGAGGGCAAGGAAAGTCATGGATCTTCTCCAAACAGCTGAAAACATCAAGAAACTAAAGCAAACCTCAAGTAGAGCACTGCAATTTCAATGGATTCTACTTACACTCTTGTTTGTTTAGTTAAGAAGAAACAAGATAGAGAATGGCATACATAACACATAAGCAAGTTACAAATTACAAAGAAATCATTTTACCAAGACAAATTTCCACATGGATCCCAGAGTGCTGCAAAACTTGGTCTCAATTCCTTAGCCAAAATGCTGATATGAGTGTACAATGAAGTTCAAGGCTTTCTAAAAAGTTGAACCATGCTAATGACTGAAAAAACATAAGATATAGGCAAACAAAAATTCATCCTAGCCTCCAGGGGTCGAGCTCACGAGTTTACGAGCTGTTCCAACTAATTCTAAACTGAGAACTACAAATTAGGCAGTGGAACAGCATGCCTCTAAAAACTAGGGAACTGATTCATTCAATTGCAAACTAACTTTTTATGGATGAATCTACCTCCATGAGTGAAAATTTGACATATTTACATCATGATCCATCAATTTATATTAAATTACATCACAAATTTGACACTAATCATGTGAAAAAGTCAAACTAGCAAAATTTGGGCGAAAAACAAAGCATTCCTGGTCAAACTGGGCCAAATTTCCTCTATGCATCGTGCCTAATTCTCTATGCATAGTGCCTGTTTGGACCCACTTTTGAAGGCCTTCCATGTGTCCAAATTCGCTCCAAGTGTACTTGTTGGAAAGGCATACCTGTCTACTTTCCAACCCAAGTGGAATTTTTCAATTTGGCCTCAATTTTCCCCTCCAAATGTCAGTTCTCCAAACACTGCTTCCTGTGTGTTGAAATAGGGGCAGTAAGGTCATTTTTTGAGTGTTTTTGACCTTTTTGAGGGCTCAAAACCTGTTCAGATTTCTTGGCCATTGATAGGCAAGCATATTTTTCCATGCCAAATCCAAAAATGTTGAGTTTTTGTCATTTGGAGGCTCCTAGAAAAAGCGAGCGCCAGGTGGCGCAACGCATAGAGCAAAAAACTCTGTTTTTTGTGCCAAAAATTCCAAAAATGCAAAAAGTGTCCCAAATTTTTTGAAATTTGGGCTGAGTCTTCTCCATCAAGTCTTGTGATGGTCCAAGGAAGCCTCAACCAATATCTGAAGTCCTTCATGCTCCTTTCGCCTCTTTGATGCCTTCTTCAATTTTGCCTTTAAGCTCCTAATTCTCACCTTGCAGACTTTGTTTCTCGCCATGTAATGATAAGCCATATGCCTCAACAATGTCTTCCCCCTGTTGGCCTTCACTAGCATCCTTTTCCAAGTGCAAGTTTTTCCTCTCAAGCCAAGATTCACAATCAGCTTGAATTTCTTGCTCAAGTGTGGTCAATTTGATTTTCCTCCTCTTCGCAGCTTGTCGATTGCTTGCTTTTGAGCTCCATGGATGAGCGAGACTGATGAGGGGAGGGTTTGATGTTAGCTGTATGGTTTTAGGGAATGAAAGGGTTTAGGGGATGATATTTAGGGTTTGGGATGGCAATTAGTGTTTTGGGATTTGTAGTTAGGATTTGGGAAAATGGGAATTGGGGATAAGGATGACTGAATATGGGAGTAGGGAATGGGTGGATAAGTTGAGAAAATGAATGGAGGAGTGAAAAAATGAGGGAGTGGTAGAACAAACTTGGAAGAAAAATGACAAATACAAACCCTAGGAAATGGCTTTTGAGAAATTGCAAGGTATTAGGGTTTGAATTTTCTTTTACACAACCACCATAAACTTTAAGAAAAACTCCTTTACTAGCAAGGAAAAGGTCTTCACTTACTTTCACACTAGAAGAGTTGAGTGATTTTGGCAATTTGAGGGAGTTTTTTAGAGAATCGGGCTTGGCAACTCTATGCGTCATGCCTCAAACCCAACGCGTTGCGCCTTCTCTATGCGCCGCACCAGTGTATTTTTTGCACTCTGGAGGGCAGCCCAATGTGTCGTGCCAGCTCTATGCGTCGTGCCAGTGACCCAATGTGTAATGCTTTTTGCATGAGACTTTTGGAGGCCTTCCCGGTGTCCAAATTGGGCATGGGATAGCTCGTTGGATGCTTATTGAGTTTACTTTCCAACCCAGCTAGAATTTTTCAATTTGGAGTTCATTTTCCCTGTCAAAAATCAAATCTCCCAAGACTAGTCAAAATGTGCAAAATGAGGCTGCCTAAAGGCATAGTGCTATTGCATTCAACGTTTGAAGGTCTTCCTCAACTCCAAATTGAGCTTATGATAGCTCATTTTAAAGATATTTGTGTATAGTTATCATTGGACTCATCAAGAAAGTCATTTTTCCAACCAATCTAGGAGAAAGCTTGATTTTCCCAAGGTCACTTCAGAAGTGCATCAATTCTCCCAAGGCAACTGTATTTTTGACATTTATCTAAAACCATGACACCTATGTAAAAAGTGAAGGAGGTTTTTCTTCCTTGGCTTATTATGGACAAAAACCGCTCTCAGGTTTTCCAAATTCATCTTTCCTTGCTTAGAAACATCATTTGAGTAAAACCTACCCCGCTGTGTGGAACAGGGGATTTGTAGAAATGAAGTGAAATGAAGGGGATAAGGAGCTTCTAAATTCTTGAGAAAATTTTTGGAAGTAGGGAGGGATGTTAGAAGGTAGGGGAAAGTGTAATTTCAAAGGTTGAGTGAGGGGAAAGGGTCCAAAATGGCTGAACACATGCCCAACCTAGAAAATTGCGAAGTTGTAGCAAGAAACTAGGGTTTGTGCGAAAATGAGGAATTTGAGGGATATCAGTGATGGGAAGTGTTTAATAAGGTACAATAAGGATAGGGAAGGTGTATGAACATCAGGATACAAGGTTTGATGATAATTTGACCATCCAAGAGAAATTACCTTCAAAACCCTAGGAGAGGGAAATGAACCTTACCTAGGCACAACTGAAGCATGAACAAGGTATAAAATGACCCATTGGATCCTGGCATGATGATGACAACCCTTTGAATGATGGTACACTCAACTGAATAGTGACATGGACCGACATTTGGACAACTTTGAAAGGAGTAAAATCAAACCCTAGACGTAATACCTAGTGACCAAATTTTACTTGAAGACTCACTGAAATGACAAAATTTGACCTTGACACCTTAAAATCACTTTGTAAGAGTATGTTTGATCACTGGAGGAAGGCTGCAAAGACTGACATTAACACCTTTCAGATAGGTAATTTTCCTTCAAATACCTCTCGAATATTCTATACGAAAACTCTTTTTCTCTAATATATTTTGCATTCGTCAATTCTTCCCACCAAATATAAGCCTTGCCCTTCAGTCTGAATATGGATAATCTTGCCTTCATATACTCAGAGTAATCATGTACCCTAAAATCCTTCTTTATCCATAAAAACCACACCTTTTGTTCCTCAACCTTCTACCTATCCATCAAATATCACAAGTTTTTTCTTAAATTATTTCAACATGAAATATATTCCTTTCCTTTTATGTTGATAATATATTTTAGATGCAGAACCAAAAATTTCTCATGACTACCTAACCTCCTCTCTGGAGTATGTAGTGGATTTCCACCTCTCACTATGTCCTCATTTATCTTCTTATGCCTTATCTTAGATCTACTTCCTTCTACACCATCAACGCTCAGTTCATACCTTCCAAATCCTTATGGAATTTGCTTACCTTTATCCTTTCATAAGTAGTTCGCACCTAGATCATGCTACCTATACCTTTGCAAATATGACAGGCTCCATAGTATAATTTCATTTACTTTTTCTTACTACACCTGAGCCATGAAAATCCTTACATTGTTTACATTATAACTACTCAACTTAGCTCTAATACTTCTCAAGGTTTCCATCTAGTTATGGTATCCTTCCTTTCTCCTTTTCTCCACTGGCTCTTATTCCCATCCATGCTAGGACTTATCAGTGTTTCACTACTCCATTCTACTATTCATCCCCTTTTTCTCATCTTATGTTATTTCATACACACATAACTATTGTCCAACAACATAAAAAGAATCATATTTACCTATTTCCTTCGAAAACCTACAATAAGTATAGGGATGTGAGGTTATCTGAAACATCAGGTTTCAAGTTAGTATGATCATTATAAAATAATTAACATATCATTTTCAAAACTTGCATGCAACATGCAATCCATACTCAAATGTTAAAAGTAGAACACATTGCACACAAGAAACAATCATTATAAATCACTACACTTTGTAATAGAGTTCAAAAATTTCCCTTCTAGGTCCATTTAGTCGAAGTGCTAAAACTGGGTGCTTTGATACTCTGTATTAGACCTCCAAAACTTATCTGCAAAGGTCTAGAGTAGATCCTTTTCTTTGATACCACTCTGTAATGCTTCCTCCCATCCCATTGTACAAATATTAGCTAAATATGAGGTGTTACTTTTAATTAACCTAACCTCCATGGTGTCATTATGAAGAAGGGGTTACCTCAATTCCTTCTCACCCAAACTGTGTAGAACTAAATTTGGACAAAACTGTTGTATTCATCTCATCAATATATTTCCAGTGATATAGATTTTATCTTGAACCAATGCTTGGATCAAAAGTTATGCTCATTTAAATATTTGATCATTTAACCTTGCCACATTAGCAAGTATGGCCATGTCGCACTACCAAGAGGCCTACATGGTTCTTCCATGCTGCAGAAAGTCCCACATGGCCATAGAACCACCACACCCCATGCTATTCCTTTGGAATTTACCCCCTTTCAACCTATACAGCATTTCGGGATGTCAGCATCTACTTTATGTAATGGGGAGGTTTTTGTTCTGTGTCTTCTATATACCACATGCCATTACAAATAAACACTACAAAATAATACTAGGGCTCAAAGATCCATGGTAACATGTCACCCAGCCATGTCTACCTCCACCTCAATACCATGTGGGATTGGCCAAGCCAACTGCACTACAAAACCACTACCACATGTCTCCCAGGTGCCTCATCAGCCTAACCTCCACATCATCCAAAATACTACATGGAAACCACGTATTCTTACCCTTCCTACATGGAATATACCACCTCAGCTAATATTAGGGGTCCCACTAAGTCCAAGACCTTCGTGCAAAGCGATGTCGTCCTATTTAAATATGGAGAGGGTATTTTGTCCTGTCCTCCATCAATAGTGACCACACATTCACACCTGGTAGAAGTCATTGTTAAAACTTTATGGCATGACGAAAAACTCAGTGACAAGTTATAGACATTTTCTCATCCGAGCCTACTGTTGATCATGCCTACTTCCATAGAGGCCTCTTTGAAAGCTTGGCACCACACAAGGTGAAAATCCATCTCAGGTAATGTGGAAATTCCCCCTTTTGTGCTCTCGTCGACTCCATGTTTTTTGTTACTTTGCATTGATCTCCATGGACGGAATTCTTAACAATTAAGCACAATGCATATTAGTGTTAATCATCATTACCATATTAATACTTAATCACATGGATTAATATAATGCCTCCACACTTGTAATTTTTCCAAATTCCTTTTATAAAAATTATGAGGCCCATTTGTCCCAAATTCGAACACATTCTACTATGGAACTCATACTAAAAGTATCAAGGGCTTCAATGACCTTGCACACTACTCAAATCCTTTTATAGAATGGATTTGACCATTGTTATCAAGCCCCTAATGCAAATGCAATGCAACATTATTTCATTTATTAAGCTATGACTGGCGAATATGACAATTAGTCATACACAATGTAGTTCCATGCCAGTTTTTGCATACCATATACAACCTTTTGACAACAAAAGTCCATAATTTTGAATAAGTTTGAAGCCTTTCGCCTTCAAGCCTCATGCTCCTGCATCAGACTCCTGAGGAAAAAATTATTCATGGGCTCTTATCCATGAGCTCTCTACAGAACTGCCCAACTTCTGTAGCATGGAATTTGTCATCCAAGTAGCTTCAGCAATTGGTTGATCCCTCAATTTGACCAAACACTATAAATACTCATGTCCTCTTGTCTTCTTCAACAATTTCTTGTCTAAAATCCTTTCTGGCTTCAATTCCTTTGCTATAGGTAACTGTTTTACCCAATCAATCTCTTGCTCTTCTCGATCCTCTACTATGTCATCTGCCTATTCCTTTTCATACCTGTATAAGTCAGCAACATCAAAAATTTTAGATATTCCAATATCAGGGAGTAATTCAATTTCATATGCATTTGCAGAAAATTTTCTCAAGACACTGCATGGTCCAATTTTCTTAAACTTTAGCTTATTATACTCCCTTTTCGGAAATCTTTCCTTCCTCGGGTGTGCTAAAACCAAATCTTCAACCTCAAAATTAACTTCTCTTTTCTTCAAATCTGCTCTGCCCTTGTATTTTATGTTGTTGTCCTGTAGTTGTTGTTTTACATGTTCATGTATTGCTTGAACTTATGTAGCAAAAGCTTCTCCTTTAGCACTTTGCCTTGCGGCTTTTCCCAAGTCTCTCAATTCAGACACTCCTCTTGGGTGTATTCCATAGATTATATGGAATGGACTCTGCCCTGTACTCCTATTAGGAGAATCATTATATGCATATTCTGCTTGTGCCAATACTTGATCCCACTGTTTTGGATGTTCACCTGCAAGACTTCTCAAAAGATTACCTAAGCTTCTATTTACAACTTCACTCTGTCCATCAATCTGAGGATGATAAGTAGAACTAAAACTCAATTTAGTTCCAAGCTTCTTCCATAATGTCCTCTAGAAAAGTTCAACAAATCTGGTGTCTCTACCTGAAACAATGCTCTTAGGTAACCCATGTAATCTTACAATCTCCTTAAAAAGTAGATTAGCAATATGAGTAGCATCACTGGTTTATAACATGGAATAAAATGTACCATTTTTGAAAATCTGTCAATTACTACATAAATTGAATCATTTCCTCTTTGATTTTTTGGTAAACCCAAAACAAAGTCCTTACTTACCATATCCCAAGGCCTATTTGGAATAGGTAATGGAACATACAAACCTGTGTTTTGAATCCTTCATATTTCGTACTGACAAACTTTACAATTTTTCACGTACCTTTCCACTTCAAACCTCATTTTCGGCCAAAAATAAAACATGTTCAACTGTTCATAAGTTTTGTATACACCAAAATTCCCTCCAAGTCCTCCACTATGTTTCTCCTTGATTAAATTGTCCCTCATAGAACAACTTCGTATGCACAATTGATTTCTTTTAAACAACATTCCCTCTTGCAGGAAATAATCCAGCCACTTCCTTCTATCTAACAAAACAGGATTTCTACAAGCTTCAAATGCCTCTTTAAAATCTAGATATTTCTCATATAACTCTTTAAGGAAATCAAAACCCAACACTTGAATTTGACTTTTTCGAACAAAAATTCTTTTTCTACTTAAGGCATTTGCTACTTTGTTTGATTGACCAGTTATATGTTTTAATACAAAATTAAAACTTTGCAGGTATTCTACCCATTTTACATGCTTTTGGTTAAGCTTTGGCTGTTGCATAATGTATTGTAATGCATGGTTATCCGAATACAGTATTAACTCCTTGGACATCAAGTAATGTCTCCACTTCTTCAAAGACTGCACCACTGCATAAAACTATTTGTCATAAGAAGAATATTTATTTTTTGTCTCATTTAGCTTTTCACTAACATGGGCTACAGGCCTGTCCTCCTGACTCAAAACGGCTCCAATGGCTTCTCCACTGGCATCACACTTCACTTGAAAAGATTTATTAAAATCAGGAAAAATCAAAATAGGTTTCTCAGTAGTCTTTCTCTTCAACAGTTGGAAGTTCTTTTCTGCTTCAGCAATCCATTTAAATGGTTGTCTATCCTTCTTTATTATGTCAATAATTGAAACATTAATCTTACTAAAATTCCTTATGAATTTCCTGTAAAAACTAGCAAGACCATGAAAACTTCTTACCTCAAAGACACTTTTTGGTGAAGGCCACTCCATGATAGCCTTGATCTTCTCTGGATCCATCTTTAACCCCTCAACACAAATAACAAAGCCCAAATACACCAACTCCTCCTTCATGAATGAACATTTCTTTAAATTTAACAGTGGTTTTTCTTGTTTTAACTTTTGTAAGACATAAGTCAGATGTCTCACATGTTCCTCCTTAGACCTGTTGTAAACTAATATATCATCCAGATATATTATTACAAATTTACCAATAAACTCCTTCAGAACTTCATTCATAAGTCTCATAAATGTACTAGGGGCATTCGACAATCCAAAAGGCATTACCATCCACCCATATAATCCTTCATTGGTTTTAAAAGCAGTTTTCCACTCATCTCCCTCTCTAATTCTGATTTGATGATAACCAATTTTTAAATCTAACTTTGTAAAATATCTAGCTCCACTTAAACAATCCATCAAATCTTTGATCCTAGGTAAAGGAAATCTATACCTGATTGTTATCTTATTGATTTCTCATGAGTAAGTGCACATTCTCCAGCCTCCATCCTTCTTTGGGCTCAACACTCTTGGCATTGCACAAGGAATCAAACTCTCTCTAACTAGTCCCTTGTCTAGCAGTTCCCCAGCCTGTTTCCTAATCTCTTCATTCTCTATGGGAGTCATCCTGTAAGTTGCTTTATTAGGTAGATTTTCTCCTGGAATCAAATCTATGTGATGACTGATTTTTCTAATGGGTGGTAACTCATCAAGCAAATCATCTACAATGATATCACAATAACTGTCCAACATATCTTGAATTTCAATTGATAAATCAGAAACTTTTGTGGAAGTAATTATTACCTTAGGTTTGAAAAACAATGCAAAACTAACCTCATCTTCTTCTATCTGTCGTAATTACTCCCTTCCACTCAGAAATAGGGTCTTTGAATTAGGTTTCTTCGATGTATCCTCTTCTTCTATTGGCAACAATGTATGATTAACACCATCTTTGCTAAATTTGTATGTGTTCTTCTTTCCATCATGCATAGCTCCTCTATCATACCACCATGGTCTACCCAACAATATATGACACACATCCATAGGAATTACATCGCACAAGATTTTGTGTCTGTATTTTCCCAACTGCAACTCCACTTCACATTGCTCATTCACTACCAACTGATATCCCTTTTGAAGCCATGACACCTTATAAGGTGTTGGATGTTTCTTTGCTTTCAATTTCAACTTCTCCACCATTTCTGTGGAGACCAAATTATCGGTAGTACCACTATCTATTATCATATAACAACACTTCCCTTGAACTTTGCACACAGTCCTGAACAAGGTTTTCCTTTGTGCTGGTTCAACAATTTCCTTAGCTGGTTTTAACAAAATTTTGTTGACTACCAAAGATTCCCCTTTCTCTGGTACATTCTCTTCATCTATTACCTTTGTTGCTTCCTCTTCAGTTTTTGCAACAATTGCATTCCTTTGATTCGTTCCTATATTTTCTGGGCACTCATAAGCTTTATGTCCCAGTTTGTTACATCTGTAACATTTAACTTCTCGGCCTCCTCTTCCTCTGGAAAAACTCCCTCTTCCACTTGCATCACCTCCTGTGGGTGCATGCTGACTTGAGTTGTTGATAGCTCCATCTCCACGCGCTGTAGATCTTCCTCTACTACCTTGTCTTCCCCTTCCTTAGAAAGTACCTCTATTTCTGGCAGACTTCTTCCTCATGATTTTTCCTTCAGCCTTCAGTACCATCTGATAAGCCTCTTCTACTGTTTTAGGAGACAGTACACTTACCTCATCTTGAATGTCAATTCTAATACCATTCACATATCTGGAAACCTTCTCATCTGTATCTTGAATTTTTCCTACTCTTGTACTCACTTTGTAGAATTCCTTTGTGTATTCCTTTACTATCATAGAACTTTGTCTAAGATTTTGCATCTTTCTAAATAATGTTTGTTGATAATCACTTAGCAGAAACTTACTTTTCAATTTTGCCACCATCCTGTTCCAATTCTTAATTGGTTGTTTGCCAAGTCTTCTTCTTTCCACCTGCACTCCATCCCATCAAAGTGCTGCATATCCTTTCAGTTTTGTGACAGCAAACTTCACTATCTTTCCTTCATATGTTTCTTCATAATCGAATAATTTCTCCATGTCATTTTTCCAGTCTATCGATTCCTCAGGGCTTAAACTTCTTGTGTAAATTGAGACTTCAAGTCTAAGCTTGGATGTAAAATCTCAAAAATGACCTAAGAATCTCATTTCAGGAGTTACATCTGCAGGTTCTTCATCTTCTGTAGCTCCAGCTTAAGGTTCACTGACATCCCCAGAATCTGCATCTCTTCCCATTTCCACTGCTTCCAATCTAGCTTGCATCTGTTGCATAGCTTCCAACACTTCAACATTTGCAACCGGTCATCCTCTTCTTCGACCACCACCTCTTCCTCCAACTCTAGCAACCATGTGGGATTTTTTTTCTGATCCTTGATATCCTGTTCAATATCAGTAGGCTACTCTGATACCACAAATGGTGGCCTGGGTGCAAGTGTTAGTGACAATCGTTCAAAGCCGGAAACAATTTCTTCAAGTTCGGGCAGAATTTCTTCTTGGATTTCTTACGGAGTATCAGTCATCTACCTCCAAAGTTATCGATACTACTAAATTAGCATAATTGCTTAATTTAGCCGCAGCAACAGGTGCCTTACAAATCCCTTATACATCTCACGTCGCAATCGCAATTCCTCTAGGCAGGGTTCATTCACTCATAACCATGCGATGTGATATTAATCAGCGCTCCTCGTATCGCACGTCGCATTTCGCAACTCCGCCGGCACGGGTTACTCACTCTTGAACCTTGCGATGCAATATTAATCATTGATCATCGCACATCGCAAATCGCAAATCGCAACTCCTCTATGCCAAGTTCATTCACTCATGAACATGCGATGCGATATTAATCATCGATCCAATGGTCAACAGTAAACAGTGATCTGATGGTCACTGTGATATCACACGGAGATCCATGCGACATTACCCGCCTCACAAAGCCGATAGATTTATAAACATCCATTTATAAAAATTTGGTCCGAGTTTTAGATTAACGTCCCAACCATCCTAAGACCCAATATACATTGGATAACAAATGCCATTAGATCCTACGGCTCACTGGACTTCTATTTTTACATGGGTTAAAACCAAAGCCAACCCCTGTTGTTGACTATGATGTAAGGCATTGAAAATGAAATCAACAGTTAGGAATGAGTGCGACACTTCATTCCTGGATCAAGAAATCCGTACACTCTCACTTTTGTAGTTGCTAATACACAACGAAAAGAATTTAAAAGCAATCACACAAAACTCTAATATTTCAAGCCAAACTGGAAATTTAATGATACACAGAGACACTGTGGAGGGACGCAAGACCTTCGAGATTGACCACTTATACAACACAAATACATAGAGTTATGTTTTCTACAACTTAATCATATATGACCAAAATAATTTGAATTAGTCAAAATCCTTATAAAATCATTCATTACTTACATAAATATTATTCCATCCTAACAATCAGATCCTTAAAACACTGGATCGAATTTTCCTAATCTTAACCAATATCTAATCTGGTTGATATTCTCCTCAAGAATCTTAACTGAATCAAAACTGCATGAATTTATTACAAAGCTACTCAATCCCTAAATCCTAGCTCAAATCCTATCTAGAAAGCTTGTAAATTGATAGCTAAAGGATCCCACTCCTTTTCTTGTAAACTTTTTTTTTATTTTTTGAATAAGTTTGAAGCCTTTCGCCTTCAAGCCTCATGCTCTTGCATCATCATGTCAAACAATTATGCATTAGAATATAATACCTCTTGTTGATATTTGTAGCTTGGGAGGTACTCCAAGCCCTCGGGTTCAAGGTTTGGAGGAAGGAGCACCACAAATGTGCTTTGTGGCCTTAGAACCCAAGCTTGGGGCTTTGTACCCAAAAAAAGTGGGGCCAAAACCATGAGGGTTATCATTGATTTGACTTATGGAGATGATAGAGGACCCTAAAATGACTAGGGGCCACAAAAATAATTGAGATTAGAGGTCTATAAAGAGAGATATTATTTTTTATATGTTCAAGTGGGATAATTTTTCAACAAGTTTAGGTCAGCTTGGAGTTAGAGGTGCTCTTTGGAGGGTTGTGAGACCTCATTAGCACATCCAAATCACAAGGGATACATCTATTTGGGCCGCATATCTAAAGAGTAGACTTCAACAAAGAAAGGAGGAGTCGGTTGGTGATTTCCTAATATTGTTTGGAGGCCAAGTAGATCTATGGAGTAGGTCGAGGCTTGAGGGACAATTCTGGGTGGTTTTAGGGGTTGTTTTTGCATGGTTGAAGTGGTTGTCTTCTATGTTTTAGGAGTTTTAGTCCATGGGATTGATTGCAGATTAGGCGGAGGTTTGTAGGAGATGATTGAGAGGGTTGAAATCTCTTAAATCAAGAACAAACCACCTAAGGAATGCATTCCTCAGTTTTTAACTGTATATGGATTATGGATTCAGCACCCTAAAAAACTCCTAAAGCCTTTGATTGTGGAGAGTTTACAACACAAACTGAAACTTGTGATTCCAAAAAATATCTACCTAATTCTGAGCTAATTATACCAAACAAATATGACAAAAAAATTCTTCATAACATTATCTTAATTGTAAAACCACAACAATTCAATCACTAATTATACCAAAAAAATATGACAAAAAAAATCTTCATAACATTATCTTAATTGTAAAACCACAACAAGTCAATCACGAAGTTTTAAAATCAATAACAACAAAAACTCAATCACGAACCTTTAAAAACAAACACGACGAACTTGCACTAAACTTTATTGATGAAGTATTCATTCACTTAACATTATCTCAACTTAACTGGAAAATAGCGTCTCATCATGAACTTCTAAACCAAAAAAACAACTCATCACGTAGTTCACTAAATTGTAAAACCACAACAACTCAATCACAAACTTTTTAAAACAACAACTCAGTCACAGACCTTTAAAAACAAACTTACACTTCACTAAACTTTATTGACCAAGTATTCATTCATCTCCATTGTGAAACAGGGCACTGGAAAAGGCCAAAGGAAGTGTGGGAGGAAAGGGTATGCATTTTTTGCTCTTCCAGAAAAGTGGGAATAGAAAAACATTTCAATTTAGAATGTGAGGCCTTCAAAGACAACAAGGAAAGTTATGCAGATATGATGGCAGCTAGCTCTTGGGATAATCTATTTAGCGAGGGGTTTCTCTAGAAGCTGGAAACATTTATTGTGAAGCTTCACAAAAAAAGGGTCGAATACATCAAGCAGATGAAGAAGCAATCTGTCCCATAGGCTATCTTTAGCCTCGTGGACGTTAAAATAATTTCTTTCTTTCTTTCTTTCACTAAACATTATCTCAACTTAACTGGTAAATAACATCTCTTCATAAACTTCGAAACCAAAAAAAAAAACTCAGTTGCACTAAACTTTATTTCATATGAATAATTGAAAGAGAGTAAAAGAAAACTCGACATTGTGAATGCAAATATATTACAAAGTTGCAATCTCGTCCTCTCTATTGAGATAATTCCATACAATATTTAAACTTCGGAAAAATATTGCAAAGATCATTTTTTCCAAGTAAACACCATTTCTCGTTAATTTCAAGTTAACCAGCAAAGCAAAATGAAAGAGAAATCATTAATGCAGGGCAATGTGAAAGTAAAGTCATCACGAACTGGTCATGTGAAAGCAAGCACATCACTAAGTGACAATGTCATCTTCTGGTACTTCTAAATACTATTTATAATCTATCCTAGTCATTTTAGCAATTTTTATTTTCTTCTTACTATTATTTGAGATAAAGAGATACTTTTGATCTTTGATATAGGGGTTGATCACCTATTTTTTTTCCCTTTGGAAACATCGTAATTTTCATTATTTAAGGAAAATTACATGTTGTAGATGCTCTTCGCATATGCAGCATATGAGGCTATGTGCCTGTCAAGTAGAGGAATACAAAAATTAAGCTCTCCGCGCATGGAGGATCTGCCTTCAGTAATGTTCATATAAGGTTATCAAAAAATACTCTACTCAAAGAGTATGTATGTCTGTAAATACAACTGGTAATATATAAACATGAAAATATTAACATATAGCAAAAAAGCAGGCTCTTGTTTAGCCTATATTGTATTGTCCATGAAAGGGCAATGGTAATATTGGTAGTGTGCTCCATCCTTCTGCTCCTGTATCATCCATATGTCAAGTGGCCTAACCGTTGCCTCCTTGGATAGCATATCAGCAAGTGAGTTTCATTCCCTGTATATATGACAACAAGAAAAGTTGTCAAATAAAGAGATGAGTATATGGGCCTCATCCAGGATAGGCCTCAGAGTGTAAGAATAACAGTTTGATGTTTTATTAATCCAATTGCATACAATTTTTTAATCCCCAAAAAGTTGTAGGTTCCTGCAATGTTTTTCTAAAGCAAACTGAAGGAGGTGTTTGGAAATGATGAGCTCTGCAAAATTGTTTGTGCCCCCTCCAAGCCCCATTAGGATTTGGAAGTGATGGGAATCTGAAAGATATAGGATGGCACCATCCCCACACCTTGCTTCTTGTGCAGATCCATCAAAAAATTCCCATGGTTGGGTGTGGTCAATGTTTTTCGGGACAATATTTCTTGGTGGGGGGGATTGTCATTGTCTTCAGGAATGTTTTTATAATCTTCCAGAAGTCGGGTAGAGATGGAGGGCTAGTGAGGAACGATACTCTGAAAAATGAGACGGTTACGAGCAATCCAGATTTCCCAGTAGATAAGGAGGGGAAGGTTTCTAGCCTTTGTCGGGGTTGAGGATGTCCACCATGTGGTCCAAGCTTCTATGGTATACAAGCCCCGCCATGTGCACTGAGTGGGGATGTTCGAGAGGACAGATATCCAGAGGTCTATAGTGATAGGGCAGGTGAGGAAGAGGTGATCTGCATATTCTGAGCTGACTTTACATAAGCTGCACCAAAAAGGTCCATTTTGTCCTCTCTTGATCAAATTGTCTCCGGTGGGAGTCTTGATTTTCAAAATTGACCACATGAGTAGTTTGGTTCTAGGGGGTGGTTTGAGTTTCCACGTGCTTTTCCACCATAGTTCTATAGGCTGAGTTTTGTGAATGCTTGCTAAGCAGAGGTATCTCTCTTTGGGAGAGTATCGCTCGTTTTTTTCATGTGCCCAAATAATCTCATCCTCCCCTTCTACTATTCTGATGTGTGATTCGGTTAAGGCAGTTGTGTAGTCCACCCAATATTGATGCCACTGTTGAGGAATGTGCAGACTGTGAGCAGATTTCCAGGCCTGGTGGAGGAAGGTGGATCGATCCATGTCAGAAATGTGGTTGATGTGAGTAATGCCAGAGTTGGCAAGGAGGAGCTTGAGTTCTTCTGGTAGCTTGTGGGCGTTACCACACCCAATCCATGGGTCTAGCCCGATGCATACAGATGTGCCTGCTTGTATTCTCCAAGTGAGTCCATCTCAGATGAGTGGAAAAAAGTTTAGCACTTCTTTCCAGATGGTCGAGATCCCTTTTTTATTCCTACTCATCTGTCTGAAACAATCCATCATATTTAGGGGAGTGATGTACTTAGAGGAAGCCACTATAGTCTAAAGGCTATTTTTTGTGATCAATTGACATCCTAACTTGACCACAAGAGCAGAGGAGAAATATTCCAATTTTTCTTTGCCCCACCCTCCCCATTTCTTTGGGAGGGTAAGAAAATCCCATTTTTCCCATGCAAAAATCCTCCCTGTTTGTTTTCCTTTCTAAAGGAACCTGCAAAAGAGATTTTGTATTCTAGTAAGGATTCCTCTAGGTATCCAAGCTAGGGACATCCAGTACATTGGGGTGGCTCCAAGAACAGCTTTGATGAGAACTAGTCTTCCGGCCCTAGAGAGATACTTATGGTACCATATATTGAGTCTTCTTTCTAGCTTTGATATTAACCATGTCCAGTCAGCTATTTTGTAGCCATGGGGTTTCAGGGTGTAACCGAGATACCTGAGTCCATCCTCCAACTGTAAAAGGGTGAAGGGGAACCGGTGAAGAGTAAATTGGATCTCATGTGGGGTGCAACCAATAGTTGTAATGGTGGATTTAGAATTGCTGCCTATTGCAGTTTGAAAAAGGGAGATGGTGTTTTGTAAGGTAGTCAAGTCCCCAATTCCACGATTGAGGAATATCAACACATCATCCACGAAGAGTAAATGAGTTATTATGCATATGTCAGTGATCCTAATTCCACTGAGTCTTCCTCTATGGTGCATATATTTTATAAGTCTACCAAGCCCCTCCATAACCAACAGAAATAGCAAAGGGGACAAGGGGCACCCTTTCTTGAGGCCTCTTTCAGAGTGAAAGAAAGTTGTTGTTGTTCCATTGACCAAGACACTAAAGGATATGTTTGTGATGCAACACATGATCCATTTTATAAACTCATATGGGAATCCTAAATGAGTTAGGAGCATTCGGAGGTATATCCAACTTACCTAATCAAAAGCCTTTGAGAGGTTTTCCTTTATGATCATACCTTTAATCTTCTTCGTCTTGATGGAGTGCATCACTTCCACAGCAGTACCAATGGCTTCATGAATCTGACGATCCCGGAGGAAGGAAAATTGTTCTGAGGAGATGTGGGTGGATAGAATGGGTCGGAGACAGTTTTCTATGATTTTGGCAATGATTTCATAAATGCAATTGCACAGGGAGATGGGGAGGAAGTCATCTAATGAGGTCGGGTTATTTGATTTGGGGATGAGAGTGATGAAAGTGGAATTGATGGCCCCATACATTCGACTAGTGGTCCTACATTCTTCAGTGACCTTATGTAGATCATCTCCAAGGATTTCAAAAAGAGTTATATAGAACTCCATTGACCAGCCATCTAATCCAGGACTCTTGTCACGCTTAAACCATTTCAAAGTAGCCTCCAGTTCCCATATAGTGACTGCCCTGTTCAACTCCATAGCACTCTCCTGATCTACAAACCGAGGGAAGAGTTGTGCTACTCTGATGACTTCAGCAAGAGTGGCATTGGGGGGTTCCTAATAGATCTGTTTGAAGTGTGTTGTGGCCAGAGAGGCCAGTTGCTAGAAGGTATGCACTTCATTTCCCTGCTCATTTTTTAGTTTCCATATGGTATTGATTACCTTTCGGCCATTTTCAAAATTGTGGAAAAATTTTGTGTTGCCATCTCCCTCCATCAACCATATTGCTCTACTTCTCAATCTCCATGTTTCTTCCCGATCTTTTAGGATTTTTCCTCTCTTCAATATTAACTCGGTGAGATTATCCTTTTCATCTCTTGATATGAAAACCCCTCCTTTCTCATCCTCCAAAGAAGAAATTTATGATTCAATGTCCCTTAGGGTTTGTACTTCCTGTTCTCACTTACTATGTGCCCGTTTTTTGATAGCCTTTTTATCTCTTTTAAGTTGTTGACAAGGCCTTTTGTTATGTTCCCACCAGCAGCAGGGGGGTGGGACTTCCAGAAGTCAGTGACCAATCAAGTATAGGAGACATCCTTCAACCAGGTGGTATTGAATTTGAAGGGGGCTCTAGGTTTGCATATTCCACCCCTTATGTCAAGGAATATCGACGAGTAGTCAAATATACCACCTGATCCAACCCACTGTCTAAAGATGAAGCCCATACCCAGTAATTGTTCCTTGATGAGGAATCAATCAAGCCTTCTTGCAAGGTTGTCCTCTCCAATCCTTTTGTTCCTCCATGTATGTAGAATCTTTGCAGAGGGATATCAACAAAGTTGTTGTTTTCTAGGATATTTTTAAATAAAGCAGATAGGGGATCGACCTGAGCATGATGTCCCCAAGAATCCGAGAACCCACATAAAAGTTAAGGTCCCCTCCCAAGATGATGTTGTCAGGTTGCAGGAGGTTAGAGGTCAAAAATTATTCCCAAAATACTTCACGATGATGACGAGGCCTGTATACATTAATCAGTCTGATGTTTGTACCCAGTTCAGATGAGAAAATTTATGCCCCTGTGTGTCCAATGCCTCCCCAAATGTTACACAACTTGATAGAGCGGCGATTGTAACCCAAGGCTATGCCCCCCGAACGACCATTTACATCAAGGGCTTGGAAGGACCATCTGGGAAGCATGGATTCGAGGAGGTGAGAGATGGCTTCAACAAGGCCTTGGGTTTCTTGTAAGAAAACAACATCAATATGTTCAGTCTTAAGAAGTCTTCGCAGAGCTAGTTTTTTCTCAGGGCTAGCTATCCCTTAACAATTAAAAGAGAGTAGCTTTGGGGAGGGATGATCCCAGGGTGTTTTTTTCTCTAAGAACCCGGTCTATATTAAGTTGTCACCCCGCGACAATCTCCTCCCCAGCCTGCCGCTTGGCTTTGGATAGGGAGGATGGTCACCCTCTAGGGGGCTTCTGAGGGATGGGGGAAGATACCAGACCAATGCATATGGAGTCATGGGCCTGTGATCAAGATCGGGAACGAAGCGAGTATCTGTGGAGAAGAGAACCTTGATCAGAATCAGAGGATGTAGATGGTTTCACCTGTGGGAAGGATGGGGGGGCGCGGGAGTAAACAGGGGGAGGGTGATGTAGAGAGTAAGTCAGGGTAATGGGGGGGGATGGCATAAAATCAGAGCTCCGTTGAAATCCCATTGAAACATCCATGCATTCAGATAAATTAGAGTATTGTACAAAGCAGGGTTCAGAAGAGGACATAGCTGAAGATAGTGTGGCTTCTGTAGCCGCCCTTGACCTAGTCAGTGGAGGAGAGGGTGGTCAAAAATATGCTTTGCCATGCTTCTTTGGAGTCTCCAAGGGCGGGGAATTCTCTGCTACTTCAGGGCTCGAGTGTTCCATTTCTTCATCCAAATAGGTGTGTATTGTTGGTGCCTGAGGATCCTTTGTAGGTATTGTCTTCCCCTTGTATATGTTCCTCGCTTTTCCAATCAAGGGGCAATCCTTGTAGAGGTTAACCACTTTATGGCAGCGCTTGCACCTAAATGGAACCCCTTCGTAATCAAGGATCTACGTTCGCGTGAAGTTCCTCCAACACAGAGTAATTTTCTCTTGTAGCCCTTCTTTGATGTCCAAACTGACTAAGATCCTCGCATAAGCCATGATTTCAGTGGAGAGGTATGATTTTTCGTATTCCAGGAAGGTGCCTAGAGAGTTCCCTATGTGTCTGAAGATGTCCTCAGACCATAATTGTAGCATCAAGCTGGGGAGGCGAACCCATAGAGACCCAGCCCCTAACTGTTCCCTCTCTAGATCAAAAAGGGGGCTCCATCTCCTCAGCAACACAAGGGCCTGTTCAATATGCCAGAAGGATGACAGTACCCAATTTGTATGCTCAGCCCGAGAAAATCGCAGTGTAAACCAACCGTGAACAAAAGGTTGAACGAAAGGTAGCTCGGCCAGGTGTTATCCCCATACTTCTGCAACCCATTGTTTTAATCGTGCCGCTGTATAGTTCTTGCCCCGAACTCTTCCCACCAAGACTCGTTCAATAGTGTCCATGGCTTCGCCCCACTGTATTTCTTCTCCCAAGTTGATGATAATGTCATGTGCCCTTGATTTCACACACTTCTGTATTTTTCCCGGCCTATGTCCTGTGTTAGTGGTGTCCTCCTGTGTTCCACTGTGAGGAGGGTTTGTAGGGTTAGTGATGCAAGAAAATGAGGGTTGAAGACAAAAGGCTTCAAATTTTATTTCAAAAATACAAAAAAAAAATTACAAGCAAAGGAGTGGGATCCTTTAGCTGTCACTTTACAAAGCTTTCTAGGTAGGATTTGAGCTAGAATTCAGGGATTTGTATTATCTTGTAATAAATTTAAGTAGTTAGGCTTATTTGAGATTCTCGAGGAGAATATCATGCAGATTAGATAGGATTAGGTAGTTTCGATCCATTGATTTAGGATCTGGTTGATTGTATGAACAGGTATTTATGTAAGTTTTGAATTAATGTAAAGGGATTTAGCTGTGGAGGATTAGACTGTAAAATTTGAAGTCTCTCTGTATTTCTATGTATTTTGTGCATGAATGTTCAATCCCGGAGGTTTGAAGTTACTTCAAATATCTCTAAGTGTTTTTGATTTCTAGTTTGGGCTCTTTAAAACTAGATTTTATACAATCTTGTGTTATCGCGTTTAAATATTCGATTCACTGTGTATTGAGTTAATTCGAATGTATTTCGAAACCATGGAGTTTAGTTAGCAATATCCTGAATATAACTTAGAGACAAATTAAACTTGGTGGAAGCACTAAAACCTTGGCGGAATGAGGAAAACCTGATAAATTCACAAGAAACCTAGGAAAAGGTCTGAACCGTCCGATCGACAGATCCCATAGATCTAACGGTTATCGCGTGCTAATAAGCGTAGAAGTTAAACAGAATAGCAAAGCGGTCTTTGACGGTGAAAGTGTTTCTCGCATGGTCTCAAGGTGGTAAGTTCAGTATTTTGAAATTTTATGCGATTACACTTAGCGACCGACACATAGCACGGGAAAACTACTTTTCTCGTGTGCTCTCAGCTCGTTATACATCGTGCAAGATTCCATGCTAGATTACGCGACAACCATTGGATCAAGTGGAATTGATCAATGGTGGAGATCATCTGGACTATTTGGTGAGCGGACAAAGCGATAACCGTCGGATTGTGTGTTGAGATCGACGGCGGAGAATTAACGCGATAAAGGTTTGTGGAATGACGGATGTGATAAGGTTATAAACTATGGTTTTAATTACTTTCGGTTCTGTGGAAAATAGAAGGTTTTCCATATATCAGGTAAATATAATAGTGTTGTTTTTTTTAGTAGAATATCTAAAATTAGAGGTTGATGACTGATACTCCAAAGGAAACCGAAGAATAAGACCAGCCTAAACTTGAAGAGATCGTTTCTGGTTTTGAACGATTATCCTTAACACCTGCAACCAGCCCACCATTAATGGTATCAGGGCAGCCTATTGACATTGATCAGGATCTCAAACATCAGAAAAAGAAATCCAACATGGCTTTCAAAGTTGGAGGAAGACCAATTGAAAATGCTGAAGTGTTGGAAGCTATGAAACAGATGCAAGCTAGATTGGAAGCAGTGGAAATGGGAAATCAAAGAGATGGAGATGTCAGTGAGCCTGAAGTTGAAGCTGCAGAAGAAGAGGAACCTGCAGAAGTTACTCCTAAAATGAGATTATTTAAATCAGTGTTGGGATCCACATCTAAACCCAAACTTGAGGGTTCAGTTTATACAGGATGTTTAAACCCTGAGGAGTTGATAGACTTGATTAATGACATGGAAAAATTCTTTGATTATGAAGAAATTGAAGAAGGAAAGAGAGTAAAATTTGTTGTCACAAAATTGAAAGGACATGCAACACTTTGGTGGGATGGAGTGCAGTCAGAAAGAAAAAGACTTGGTAAGCAGCCTATTAAAATTTGGAACAGGATGGTGGAAAAGTTGAGAGGTAAGTTTTTTCCAAGTCATTATCAACTTTCATTATATAGGCAGATGCAGAATATTAGAAAGAGGTCTTTGACAGTGAAAGAATACACAGAGGAATTTTACAAAGTAAGCATAAGAGCTGGACAAATTCAAGATACAGATGAGAAGGTTGCAAGATATATAAATGGTTTCAAAATGGAGATCCAAAATTAGATAAGTGTGTTGTCTCCTAAAACGGTAGAAGAGGCTTATCAGATGGTATTGAAGGCAGAAGAAAAACTCATGAGGAAGCAATCTACCAGCAGTAGAGGTACTTTCTGAGGAAGGGAAGGTGGTAGAGTAAGATCTACAGCACCTAGAGATGGAGCTAGCAACAACTCGAATCAGCATACACCCACAGAAGGTGATGCAAGTGGTAGAAGGAGTTTTTTCAGAGGAAGAGGAGGCAGAGGCATAGGAAGAGAAATCAGATGTTATAGATGTAACAAGTTGGGACATAGAGCTTATGAGTGCCCAGAAAATGCAGGAAAAAATCAGAGGAATGTAATTGGTGCTCAGACTGAAGAAGAAGCAATAAAGGTGTCAGAAGAAGAAAATGTACCAGAGAAAGGGGAATCTTTGGTAGTTAACAAAGTTTTGTTAAAGCCAGCAAGAGAAGTTGTTCAACTAGCACAGAGAAAGAATTTGTTCAAGAATATGTGCAAGGTTCAAGGAAAATGTTGCCAAATGATAATTGATAGTGGCAGTATTGATAATTTGGTCTCTACAAAAGTGGTGGAGAAATTGAAAATAAAGACAATGAAACATCCAACACCCTACAATGTGTCACGTCTTCAAAAGGGACATCATTTGTTAGTGAATGAACAGTGTAAAGTGGAGTTGCAGTTGGGCAAATACAAAGATAAAATTCTGTGTGATGTGATGCCTATGGATGTGTGTCACATATTGCTGG
This sequence comes from Pinus tabuliformis, assembly GCA_031772625.1. Classification (NCBI taxonomy): domain Eukaryota; kingdom Viridiplantae; phylum Streptophyta; class Pinopsida; order Pinales; family Pinaceae; genus Pinus; species Pinus tabuliformis. The sequence goes on along the minus strand of CM062809.1, from coordinate 602,134,065 downwards.
GAAGACCTTGGCAGTATGACAGAGGAGCTATCCATGATGGGAAAAAGAACACATACAAATTTGTTAAAGATGGTGTTAATCACACATTGCTACCTGTGGAAGAGGAGGATGCATCAAGAAAATATGATCCAAAGACCTTATTGCTTAGTGGAAAAGAATACTTGCAGCAGATTGAAGAGGATGAGGTAAATTTTGCATTGATTTGAAAACCCAAGGTAATAATGACTTCCACTAAAATTTCTAATTTGCCAATTGAAATTCAAGAGATGCTGGAGAATTATTGTGATATCATTGTAGATGATTTGCCTAATGAGTTACCACCCATTAGAAAAATCAGTCATCATATAGATTTGATTCCAGGGGCAAATCTATCAAATAAAGCAGCTTACAGGATGACTCCCACAGAAAATGAAGAAATCAGAAAACAGGTTCAGAAACTATTAGATAAAGGATTGATTATAGAGAGTTTGATTCCTTGTGCAGTGCCAACGGTGTTGGGTCCAAAGAAATATGGATGTTGGAGAATGTGCATTGATTCAAGAGCAACCAACAAAATAACAATCAGGTACAGATTTCCTTTACCTAGAATTGAAGATTTGATGGATTGTTTCAGTGGAGCAAGATATTTTACAAAGCTGGATTTAAAAAGTGGGTATCATCAAATAAGGATTAGAGAAGGAGATGAATGGAAAACTACTTTTAAAACAAATGAAGGACTGTACGAATGGATGGTAATGCCTTTTGAGTTATCAAATTCTCCTAGTACATTTATGAGGCTAATGGATGAAGTGCTGAAAGAATTTATTGGTAAATTTGTAATAGTATATCTGGATGATATATTAGTTTATAGCAGATCTAAAGAGGAACATATAAGACATCTGAATTATGTCTTACAGAAGATGCAACTAGAAAAGTTATTGTTAACTCTAAATAAATTTTCATTCATGAAGGAAGAGTTGGTATATTTGGGCCTTGTTGTTTCTGTTGATGGATTAAAGATGCATCCATAGAAGATAAAGGCAATCATAGAGTGGCCTTCATCAGAAAGTGTTTTTGAGGTAAGAAGTTTTCATGGTCTTGCAAGTTTTTATAGATAATTCATAAGGAATTTTAGTAAGATCAATGCTTCTATTATTAACACTATAAATAAGGATAAACAGCCATTTAAATGGACTACTGAAGTAGAAAAGAACTTTCAGCTGTTGAAAAGGAAGATCACTAAGAAACCTATTTTCATTTTCCCTGATTTTAATAAACCTTTCCAAGTGAAATGTGATGCTAGTGGAGAAGCTATTGGCAGTGTTTTAAGTCAAGAGGATAGACCTGTAGCTTATTTCAGTGAAAAACTGAATGAATCAAAGAAGAAATATTCTTCTTATGATAAGGAATTTTATGCAGTTGTACAGTCATTGAAAAAGTGGAGACATTACTTAATTTCTAAGGAGTTTATACTTTATTCAGACAATCATGCATTGCAATACATTATGCAATAGCCAAATCTTAGTTAGAAACATGCAAAATGGGTAGAATATCTTCAAAGTTTTAATTTTGTATTAAAACATATAACTGACCAATCAAACAAAGTAGCAGATTCCTTAAGCAGAAAAAGTATCCTAGTTCAGGAAAGTCAAATTCAAGTGTTGGGTTTTGATTTTATTAAAGAATTATATGAGAAAGATTTAAATTTTAAAGAGGCATTTGAAGATTGTAAAAACCTTGTTTTGTTAGACAGAAGTAAGTGGCTGGATTTTTTCTTGCAAGAAGGATTGTTGTTTAAAATAAATCAGTTGTGCATACCAAATTGTTCTATGAGAGAAAATTTAATCAAGGAGAAACATAGTGGTGGACTTGGAGGACATTTTGGTGCAGACAAGACTTATGAGAAGTTGAATCGGTTTTATTTCTGATCGAAGATGAGATATGAAGTGGAGAAGTATGTGAGAAATTGTAAAGTTTTTTTGTATGCAAAAAAAAGGAGCCAAAACACAAGTTTGTATGTTCCATTACCTATTCCAGATAGACCTTGGGATATGGTAAGTATGGATTTTGTTTTGGGTTTACCAAAAACTCAAAGAGGAAATGATTCAATTTATGTTGTGGTAGACAGATTTTCTTAAATTGCACATTTTATTCCATGTTATAAAACCAGTGATGCTACTCACATTGCTAATATGTAATTTAAGGAGATTGTAAGGTTACATGGGTTACCTAAGAGCATTGTTTCAGACAGAGACACTAGATTTGTTGGTAATTTCTGGAGGACATTGTGGATGAAGCTTGGTACTAAACTGAGTTTCAGTTCAGCTTATCATCCTCAGATTGATGGACAGATTGAAGTTGTAAACAGAAGCTTGGGTAATCTTCTGAGATCAAAGTTTGGCACAAGCTGAATATGCTTATAACATTGATTCTCCTGACAGGAGTACAAGGTAGAGTCCATTCCATATAGTTTATGGAATGCACCCAAGAGGAGTGTCAGAATTATGAGACTTGGGCAAAGCTAAAATGAGAAGTGCTAAAGGAGAAGATTTTGCTTCAGAGATTCAAGTAATACATGAACAGGTAAAGCAGCAGTTACAGGATAGCAACATAAAGTACAAGAGCAGAGCAGATTTGAAGAAGAGAGGAGTTAATTTTGAGGTTGGAGATTTGGTTTTAGCACACCTGAGGAAGGAAAGATTTCCAAAAAGGGAGTGTAACAAGTTAAAATTTAAGAAAATTGGACCATGCAGAGCCTTGAGGAAATTTTCTACAAATGTATATGAAATTGAATTACCCCCTAATATTGGAATATCTCAAATTTTCAATGTTGTTGATTTGTACAGGTATGAAAGTGGAAATGTAGAGGATACAGCAGAAGACAAGGAAGAACAAGAGGTTGATTGGGTAAAACAGTTACCAACAGCAAAGACATTACAGCTAGAACAGATTTTAGACAAGAGAGTGTTTAAAAGGACAAGAGGACAGGAGTATTTTCAGTATTTGGTCAAGTGGAAAGATCAACCGATTGCTGATGCTACCTAGATGACAGATACCATGCTACAGAAGTTGGGTATTTCTATAGAAGAGCTCATGGACAGGATCCGATGAAGAATTTTGTCCTCAGGAGTCTGATGCAGGAGCATGAGGCTTGAAGACAAAAGGCTTTGAATTGTATTCCAAAAATACAAAAATACAAAAAAAAATCACAAGCGAAGGAGTGGGATCCTTTAGCTGTCACATTACAAAGCTTTATAGATAGGATTTGAGATAGAATTCAAGGATTTGGATTATCTTATAATAAATTTAAGTAGTTAGGCTTAGTTGATATTCTCGAGGAGAATATCATGCAGATTAGATAGGATTAAGCAGTTTCGATTCATTGATTTAGGATCTAGTTGATTGTATGAACAGGTATCTATGTAAGTTTTGAATTAATGTAAAGAGATTTGGTTATGGAGGATTAGACTGTAAAATTTGAAGTCTCTCTGTATTTCTGTGTATTTTGTGCATGAATGGTCAATCCCGAAGGTTTGAAGTTCCTTCAAAATATCTCTGGGTGTTGTTGATTTCTAGTTTGGGCTCTTTAAAACTAGATTTTATATAATCTTGTGTTATCGCATTTAAATCTTTGATTCACTGTGTATTGAGTTAATTCAAATGTATTTTGAAACCACGGAGTTTAGTTAGTGATATCCTAAATATAACTTAGAGACAGATTAAACTTGGAGGAAGCACTAAAACCTTGGCAGAATGAGGAAAACCTGATAAATTCGCAAGAAACCCAGGAAAAGGTTTGAACTGTCCAATCGACAAATCCAATAGATCTAACGGTTATTGCGTGCTAACAAGCGCAGAAGTTAAATAGAATAGAAAAGTGGTCTTCGAAGGTGAAAGTTGTTTCTCGCGTGGTCTCAAGGTGGTAAGTTGTATTCTGAAATTTTACACGATTACACTTAGCGGCCGACACGTAGCACGGGAAAACTGCTTTTCTCGCATGCTCTCAGCTCATTATACATCGCGCAAGATTCCACGCGAGATTACGCGACAACCGTTGGATCAAGTGGAATTGATCAATGATGGAGATCGTCCGGACTATTTGGTGAGCGGACGAAGCGATAACTGTCGGATTGTGTGTTGAGATCGACGGCGGAGAATTAATGCAATAAAGGTTTGTGGAATGATGGATGCGATAAGGTTATAAATTGTGGTTTTAATTACTTTCAATTCCATGGAAAATAGAAGGTTTGCCATATATCGGGTAAATATAATAGTTCTGTTGTTTTTGGTAAAATATCTAAAATTGGAGGTCGATGACTGATACTCCAAAGGAAACCCGAGAAGAAGTCCCGCCTAAACTTAAAGAGATCGTTTTTGGTTTTGAACGATTATCCTGAACACCTGTAACCAGCCCACCAGTTAGGGTTCGGGGAGTTCTGTCAAGGGCAAGAGGGTAAAGCGTCCGAAAGAGGAGGGATATTCGTGAAGCTGCCTGAAAGGGGAAAAAATATCGGGGTCAAGCGAGGGAGACCTTGAGTGGAAAGCAAAGGCTCGTCGAGAGATGAAGAAGAGGGGTAATGGGATTCGACGAATGGCTGAAGGGGAAGGCATCCTGAAGAGAAAGGAGCGAGGTCAGGGCCAATGCAGCGGGCCACAAATTGAAGGGAGGTCGGCGACAGAGGAGGTGTAGCGAAAGGTGGCCAGAAGGGTGGAACTACGGGTAGGGTGATAACTGAAGCCCCAAGATCGAGGGAATGGGAGCGATGGCCTCTGTCAAATCTATGTTGAAAGGAAAAAACCCCTCCGTGCTTGAGTGTGGGGTAGTCCATATGGAGGCGCCCTCGAGAGGGTCTTCCGAATAATTTACTAATTCCAAGTCCATCAGGTTGATCACCTCCTATTAATATTATATTTTCCTTTTTTACCCTAACTCTAAATCATCTTAAATTGCTCTTTAAAATTTAAGGTAATAATATTATTTTTATTCAACAAAATGGTTTCCCCTTTATCCTCTTTTATTAATATAAACCTATTAATAAAATGATTAAGTTTGAGAAATCTCATTAAAATATATAACTCATATTAACAATTTTACTAAATTTATTATTATTTAATTATGATTTATTTAAAATAATGTATATGAATATATAAACTGGTAACTAAATTTGAATCCATCTTTTTTTATTAATTAAATTAATTATATAAAACAAAATTAATATTCATTTTTAAATAATTAAAATAAAATAAAATCTTTTTAATTAAATAATTTTAAATGATTTCATTTGGTATTTTTCACTCAACTATCAATTTTTTTATCACAAAAAATATTTGAACAATACATTTATGAACAAATGATTTTATTAGGAGTTGTCATTAAGCGAGAAGTTTTGGAGTTTCTTATGAACTTCGAAACCAAAAAATAACTCATCACCGAATTACACTAAACTGTAAAACCACGACAACTCAATCACAAACTTTTAAAAACAACAACTCAGTCACAAACTTTAAAAAAATTCATGACAAACTTGCACTAAACTTTATTGACCAAATATTCATTCACTAAACATTATACTCAATCACAAATTTTTAAAAACAACAACTCAATCACAAACTTTAAAAACAACTCATGACGAACTTGCATTAAACTTTATTGACCAAATATTCATTCACTAAACATTATCTCAACTTAAAAAAAATAACATCTCATCCAGAACTTCCAAACCAAAAAAGACAACTCATTGAATTAAACTTTATTTCATATGAAAAAAAAACTCAACATTGTAAATACAAATATATTACGAAGTTGCAATACCATCATCTCCATTGAATTTCGGAAAAAAAAAAACAAAAAAAAAACAAAACAACTCATCACCCAGTTGAACTAGACTTTATTTCATATAAAAAAATGTACATTGTGAATGTTAATATATTACGAAATTGAAATACCATCCTTTCTGTTCTCTCTATTGAGATAATTCCATACAATATTTAAACTTTACAGATATTATTTTTCCAAGTAAACACCATTTCATGTTAACTAGCAAAGCAAAACGAAAGAGAAATCATCAATGCATGGCAATGTGAAAGTGAAGCCATGTGAAAGTGGAAATGTCATCTTCCATACTGAGGTACTTCTAAATATTATTTATATTATATTTTAGGTATTTTAACAATTTTTATTTTCTTTTTATTATTATTTAATATAAAAAGATACTTTTTGATCTTTGATACCAAGTTGATCACTTCTTATTAATATTATATTTTATTTTTTAACTTAATTGTAAATCATTTTAAAAATCTCTTTATATTTTAAAATAATAATATTATTTTTATTCAACAAAATGATTTTCTCCTTTATCTTCTTTTATTAATATAAAGCTATTAATAACATGATTAAATTTTAAGAATTTCATTAAGATAGGTAACTCATATTAACAATTTAACTAAATTTATTGTTATTTAATTATGATTTATCTAAAATAATATTTATAAATATATAAATTAGTAATTCAATATAAATTAGTAATTAAATTTGAATCGATCTTATTTTATTAATAAAATAAAACAAAATTAAGATTCATTTTTAAATGATTAAATTAAAATAAAATATTTTTAATTAAGTGATTTTAAATTATTTAATTTCTTTTTTTAGGTGAACTATCAAATCATTTATCACAAAAAAATATTTGAACAATACATTTATGAATAAAAGATTTTATTAGCAGTTGTTATTAAGTGAAATTTTTCGGAGTTCCCAATGAATTTTTAGCTAGAATGTGGTGGAAAAGTATATGGATTCAGTACTCTAAACAAACTTTAGGACACTTAGATGATGTTCATAAATCAAACTTGTGGTTTCAATGAATCCCAGGAGGATTCTAGACAAATTAGATGGGAAAATAATCCACCAAAAAGTTACACAAGACAACTCAATTTTGTCTTATTAATTAAATTAAGTTAATATTTAAATTTTAATTGAATTATTACCTTTAATATTTGACCAAATTATTTATTGCCTAAACATTATTTTAGACTTTGTCTAAACATGTTATATGTTAGAGTTTTTGGTTGGAATTAACCAAATTATTTTTTTGTCAAATCTTAATTTTTGTTGGTTAAAATAGGTTTTGACTGTACAGGTTTTGTTGGTTAAAATAGCATCAAAAACTTCCAAACCAAAAAAACAACTCATCACTCGGTTGCACTAAACTTTATTTCATACGAATAATTGAAGGAGAGTAAAAGCAAAGTCGACATTTTGAATGCAAATATATTATGGAGTTGCAATACCGTCCTCTCTATTGAGCTAATTCCATACAATATTTAAACTTTGGAAAAATATTGCAAAGATTATTTTTCCAAGTAAACACCATTTCTAGTTAATTAGCAAAGCAAAATGAAAAAGAAATCATTAATGCATGGCAATGTGAAAGTAAATTCATCACCACTTGGTCATGTAAAACCAAGCACCTCACTAAGTGGCAATGTCATCTTTGGTTATTTCTAAAAACTATTTGTAATCTATCCTAGTTATTTTAGCAATCTTTATTTTCTTCTTACTATTATTTGAAATAAATAAATAAATAATAATAATAATAATAATAATAATAAATAAAAATAAAAATAAAAATAAATAAATTAAATTAAATAAAAAATTAAATTAAATTAAAATTAAAAATTAAAAAAATTATATATATATATATATATATATATATATATATATATATATATATATATATAATTAAATATACATATATATATAAGCATTGATCACTTCTTAATAATATTATAATTTTTTTTTGCCCTCACTCTGAAGCATCTTAAAATTCTTTTTAAAATAATATTATTTTTATTCAACAAAATGATTTTCTTCTTTATCTTTTTTATTAATATAAAACTATTAATAAAACGATTAAATGTGAGGAATCTTATTAAAAATATATAACTCATATTAACCATTTAACTAAATGTGTTGTTATTTAATTATGATTTATCTAAAATAATATATATGAATATATAAACTACTAATTAAATTTGAATCGATCTTATTTTATTAATTAAATATTTAAATAAAACAAAATTAATATTCATTTTTAAATAATTAAAATTAAATTAAATTATTTTAAATGATTTAATTTCATTTTTTTTTATTATCACATTATTTATCACAAAAAAAAAATTGAACAATACATTTATGAACAAATTATTTTATTAGGAGTTGTTATAAAGTGAAGTTTTTTATGGATTTTTAGCTAGAATATGGTGAAAAAATATATGGATCCAGTACTCTAAAAAAACTCTAGGGCACTTAGATTGTGCAGAGTTCTCAAGTCAAACTTGTGATTTCACTGAATCCTTGCAGGATGCTAGACAAAAAAAAAATCAAAAAAATGCACAAGACAACTTGGTTTGTTTTATTAATTAAATTAAGTTAATATTTAAACTTTAATTGAATTATTACATTTAATATTTGACCAAACTATTTATTACCTAAACATTATTTTAGGGTTTATCTAAACATTTTATATGTTAGAGTTTTTGGTTGGAATGAATCAAATTATTTTTAGTCAAATCTTAATTTTGTTGGTTAAAATAGGTTTTGACTGTATATGGATTATGGATTCAGCACCCTAAAAAACCCCTAAAGCCTTGGATTGTGGAGATTTTACAACTCAAATTGAAACTTGTGATTCCAAAAATTCCCTACCTAATTCTAGGCTAATTATACCAAAAAATATGACAAAAAAAAAACCTCCATAACATTATCTTAAGTGTAAAACCACAACTAAATCATGAACTTTTAAAAACAACAACTACTCAATTACGAACCTTTAAAAACAACCCACAACAAATTTTCACTAAACTTCATTGACCAAGTATTCATTCACTTAACATTATCTCAACTTAAGTGGAAAATAACATCTCATCATGAACTTAAAAACAAAAACAAAAAAAACAACTCTATCACCTAGTTGCACTAAATTGTAAAACCATAACACCTCAATCACAAACTTTTAAAAACAACAACTCAATTAGAAACTTTAAAAACAACTCATGACAAACTTGCACTGAACTTTATTGACCAAATATTCATTCACTAAACATTATCTCAACTTAACTCAAAAATAACAGCTCATGGTGAACTTTGAAACAAAAAAAAACAACTCATCACGCGGTTGAACTAAACTTTATTTCATATGAATCAGTGAAACAAAGTAAAAGAAAACTCTACATTGTGAATGCAAATATATTGAGAAGTTGCAATACCATCCTCTCCAATGAACTTGGAAACCAAAAAAACAACTCATCACCCAATTGAACTCAACTTTATTTTCGTATGAATCAGTGAAACGGAGTAAAAGCAAACTCAACATTGTGAATGCAAATATATTGAGAAGTTACAATACCATCCTCTCCATTGAACTTTGAAACCAAAAAAACAACTCATCACCCAATTTAACTCAACTTTATTTCATATGAATCAGTGAAACATAGTAAAAGGAAACTAGATATTGTGAATGCAAATATATTAAGAAGTTGCAAAACCATCCTCTCCATTGAACTTGTAAACCAAAAAAAACAACTCATCAAACACTTGCACTAAACTTTAAAACTACAACAACTCAATCACAATCACTTTAAAACTACAACAACTCAATCACAATCTTTTAAAAACAACATCAACCCAATCACGAACCTTTATTGACCAAGTATTCATTCACTAAACATTATCTCAAATTAACTAGAAAATAACTTCTCATCATGAACTTTGATACCAACAAAAACAACCCATCACGCAGTTGCACTAAACTTTATTTCGTATAAATAAGTGAAACAGTAAAAGCAAACTCAACATTGTGAATGCACATATATTATGAAGTTGCAATATCATCCTCTCTATTCAGTTCCATACAATATTTAAACTTTACAAAGTTCATTTTTCCAAGTAAACATGATTTCATGTTAACCAACAAAGAAAAATGAAAGAGAAAACATGAATGCATGGCAATGTGAAAGTAAAGTCATCACCAGCTGACTATGTGAAAGCAAGCACATCAGAGTGGCAATGCCATCTTCCATATTGAGATACTTCTAAATATTATTATAATATATTCTAGTTATTTTGACAGTTTTCATTTTCTTCTTATTATGATTTGAAATAAAAATATATTTATTATTTTTGATATCAAGGTCATCACTTCTTATTAATATTATACTTTTCATTTTTACCCTAATTCTTAATCATCTTAAAATTCTCTTTATTTATATTTTAAAGTAATAATATTATTTTTATTCAACAAATTGGTTTTCTCCTTTATCCTCTTTTATGAACATAAACAGATTAAATTTGAGGAATTTCATTAAGATATGTAACTCATATTAACAATTTAACTAAATGTATTGTTATTTAATTATGATTTATCTAAAATAATATATATGAATATATAAACTAGTAATTAAATTTGAATCGTTCTTATTTTATTAATTAAATAAAACAAAACTAAGATTATTTTTAAATAATTAAATTAAAATAAATTATTTTTAATTAAATTATTTTAAATGATTTAATTTCTTATTTTTGAGTCAACTATCAAATCATTTATCACAAAAATATATTTGAACAATACATTTATGAACAAATGATTTTATTAAGAGTTGTTATTAAGTGAGATTTTTTGGAGTACTTCGTGGATTTTTAGCTAGAATCTGGTGAAAAAATATATGAATTCAGCAGTCTAAAAAACTCTAGGACACATAGATTATGCAGAGTTCACAGTAGTTTGATTATGCAGAGTTCACCAAGTTAAACTTGTGATTACAATGAATCCCTCCCAGATTCTAGACAAAATAGATAGGAAAATAATCCAAAATTTTTTCAAAAAGTTACACAAGACCACTTGATTTTGTTTTATTAATTAAATTAAGTTAATATTTAAATTTTAATTGAATTAATACCTTTAATATTTGATAAAACTATTTATTGCCTAAACATTATTTTAGGCTTTGTCTAAACATGTTATATGTTAGAGTTTTTGGCTGGAATGGACCAAATTATTTTTTGTCAAATCTTAATTTTTGTTGGTTAAAATAGATTTTCATTGTATATGGATTATGGATTCAGCATCCTAAAAAACTCCTAAAGCCTTTGATTGTGGAGATTTTACGACACAAGCTGAAAGTTGTGATTCCAAAAACTCATTACCTAATTTGAGCTAATTATACCAAAAAAATATGACCAAAAAAAAATCTTCATAACATTATCTTAATTATAAAACCACAACAACTCAATCACAAACCTTTAAAAACAACCCACTACTAACTTGCACTAAACTTTATTGACCAAGTATTCACTCACTAAACATTATCTCAACTTAACTGGAAAATAATAGCATCTCATCATGAACTTCTAAACCAAAAAAACAACTCATCATGTAGTTCACTAAATTGTAAAACCACAACAACTCAATCACAAAATTTTTAAAACAAAAACTCAATCACGGATTTTTAAAAACGAACTAATTTTAAAATCCGTAGGATAATAGATAAGTTAGAGGAAGAGGCTCTGCAAGATCAATCTGATCCAGAGATGGCTGATTGGGAGACCTTCTTACCTGACCCTGGACATACAAGAGGACGGATGTCCCTCTATAAGCAGTCACTGCACGTATATTGGGGAATGAAGCGTTTGCTTGCTAAGGCCCTGGAGCAAGTAGCAGTAGAAATGGTGGAGCTCGCACAGGGTATGCCAATGTTCAAAAGAGAATTGAAAAATATACAAATGACCCTTCTAATGCAGGACAGGAAAATGGATCAGCTCATAAAGCTGTTGAAAGATAATGGAATAGCTGTGAAGACAGAAGATGCTGAAAATGCAGTGAGGAATGATGCCATGCATCCGTAGCCACAGTAGTTGAAGACATTAACAGGTTTTTACATGGAGATTTTTGTGCTTTTTCCAGATAGTAGTAGTTTATAGCAGTATAATGGTAGCAGTCTTGAACAATATGGATCTATCTCTAGTGTTGCATAGTCTGTTTTTGGATAGATTAGCGAGGTATTTCGTCTGGTTTTGAGACACTGATCTTCTATTACCTTTTCATGGCGGTTATATATTTTTAGAAAATCACCTGGTTTCCCTGTTGGGCGGGTGGTAATATGTATATGTACATAGTCTTTTTTATTAATAGAATTTTTACCTTAGCTTACAAAAAAAAAAAACGAACTTACACTTCACTAAACTTTATTGACCTAATATTCATTCACTAAACATTATCTCAACTTAACTAGTAAATAATATCTCTTCATAAACTTTGAAACCAAAAAAACAACTCATCACACAGTTGCACTAAACTTTATTTCATATGAATAGTGGGGTAGTCCATATGGAGGCGCCCTGGAGAGGGTCTTCCGAATAATCTACTAATTCCAAGTCCATCAGGTTGATCACCTCCTATTAATGTTATATTTTCCTTTTTTACCCTAACTCTAAATCATCTTAAATTTCTCGTTAAAATTTATTATTATAAACCTATTAATAAAATGATTAAATTTGAGAAATCTCATTAAAATATATAACTCATATTAACAATTTTACTAAATTTATTATTATTTAATTATGATTTATTTAAAATAATGTATATGAATATATAAACTAGTAACTAAATTTGAATCGATCTTATTTTATTAATTAAATTAATTATATAAAACAAAATTAATATTCATTTTTAAATAATTAAAATAAAATAAAATCTTTTTAATTAAATAATTTTAAATGATTTAATTTGGTATTTAATCAACTATCAAATTTTTTATCACGAAAAATATTTGAACAATACATTTATGAACAAATGATTTTATTAGGAGTTGTCATTAAATGAGAAGTTTTGGAGTTTCTCATGAACTTCGTAACCAAAAAATAACTCATCACCGAATTACACTAAATTGTAAAACCACAACAACTCAATCACAAACTTTTAAAAACAACAACTCAGTCACAAACTTTAAAAAAAAACTCATGACAAACTTGCACTAAACCTTATTGACCAAATATTCATTCACTAAACATTATACTCAATCACAAACTTTTAAAAACAACAACTCAATCACAAACTTTAAAAACAACTCATGATGAACTTGCATTAAACTTTATTGACCAAATATTCATTCACTAAACATTATCTCAACTTTAAAAAAATAACATCTCATCCAGAACTTGCAAACCAAAAAAGACAACTCATTGAATTAAACTTTATTTCATATGAAAAAGAAAACTCAACATTGTGAATGCAAATATATTACGAAGTTGCAATACCATCATCTCCATTGAACTTCGGGAAAAAAAAACAACAACTCATCACCCAATTGAACTAGACTTTATTTCATATAAAAAATGAAACAGATTAAAAGAAAACTCTACATTGTGAATGCAAATATATTACGAAATTGAAATACCATCCTTTCTGTTCTCTATATTGAGATAATTCCATACAATATTTAAACTTTACAGATATTATTTTTCTAAGTAAACACCATTTCATGTTAACCAGCAAAGCAAAGCAAAACGAAAGAGAAATCATCAATGCATGGCAATGTGAAAGTGGAAATGTCATCTTCCATATTGAGGTACTTCTAAATATTATTTATATTATATTTTAGTTATTTTAACAATTTTTATTTTCTTTTTATTATTTTTTAAACTCTTCAAATATGCTTTTCGATCTTTGATACTGAGTTGATCACCTCCTATTAATATTATATTTTATTTTTAAACTTAATTGTAAATCATTTTAAAAATCTCTTTAAATTTTAAAATAATAATATTATTATTATTTTTTTAACTAAACTTTTGTTATTTAATTATGATTTATCTAAAATAATATTTATAAATATATAAATTAGTAATTAAATTTGAATCGATGTTATTTTATTAATAAAATAAAACAAAATTAAGATTCATTTTGAAATAATTAAATTAAAATAAAATATTTTTAATTAAGTGATTTTAAATTATTTAATTTATTTTTTTAAGTCAACTATCAAATCATTTATCACAAAAAAATATTTGAACAATACATTTATGAACAAAAGATTTTATTAGCAGTTGTCATTGAGTGAAATTTTTCGGAGTTCCCAATGGATTTTTAGCTAGAATGTGGTGGAAAAGTATATGGATTAAGTACTCTAAACAAACTTTAGGACACTTAGATGATGTTCATAAGTCACACTTGTGGTTTCAATGAATCCGAGGAGGATTCTAGACAAATTAGATCGGAAAATAATCCACCAAAAAGTTACACAAGACAACTCGATTTTGTCTTATTAATTAAATTAAGTTAATATTTAAATTTTAATTGAATTATTACCTTTAATATTTGACCAAACTATTTATTGCCTAAACATTATTTTAGGCTTTGTCTAAACATGTTATATGTTAGAGTTTTCGGTTGGAATTGACCAAATTATTTTTTTGTCAAATCTTAATTTTTGTTGGTTAAAATAGGTTTTGAGTGTATAGGTTTTGTTGGTTAAAATAGCATCTCATCATGAACTTAAACAAAAAAAAAACAACTTATCACCTAGTCGCTAAATTGTAAAACCACAACAACTCAATCACAAACATTTAAAAAACGAACTTACACTTGCACTAAACTTTATTGACCAAGTATTCATTCACTAAACATTATCTCAACTTAACTGGAAAATAACATCTCATCAAAAACTTCCCAACCAAAAAAAAAACTCATCACTTGGTTGCACTAAACTTTATTTCATATGAATAATTGAAAGAGAGTAAAAGCAAAGTCGACATTTTGAATGCAAATATATTATGGAGTTGCAATACCATCCTCTCTATTGAGCTAATTCCATACAATATTTAAACTTTGGAAAAATATTGCAAAGATTATTTTTCCAAGTAAACACCATTTCTAGTTAATCAGCAAAGCAAAATGAAAAAGAAATCATTAATGCATGGCAATGTGAAAGTAAATTCATCACTACTTGGTCATGTAAAACCAAGCACCTCACTAAGTGGCAATGTCATCTTGGTATTTCTAAAAACTATTTGTAATCTATCCTAGTTATTTTAGTAATCTTTATTTTCTTCTTACTATTATTTGAAAAAATAAATAAATAAACAATAATAAATAATAATAATAATAAATAAATAAAATAAAAATAAAAATAAATTAAATTAAATTAAATTAAATTAAATAAAAATTAAATTAAATTAAATTAAAATTAAAAAATTAAGAATTAAATAAATATATATATATGTGGGGGTTGATCACTTCTTAATAATATTATATATTTTTTTCTTAACTCTAAAACATTTTAAACTTCTCTTTAAAATAATATTATTTTTATTCAACAAAATGATTTTCTTCTTTATCCTTTTTATTAATATAAAACTATTAATAAAATGATTAAATTTGAAGAATCTTATTAAAATATATAACTCATGTTAACCATTCAACTAAATGTGTTGTTATTTAATTATGATTTATCTAAAATAATATATATGAATATATAAACTAGTAATTAAATTTGAATCAATCTTATTTTATTAATTAAATATTTAAATAAAACAAAATTAATATTCATTTTTAAATAATTAAAATTAAATTAAATATTTTTAATTAAATTATTTTAAATGATTTAATTTCATTTTTTTTATTATCACATTATTTATCACAAAAAAAAAAATATTTGAACAATACATTTATGAACAAATTATTTTATTAGGAGTTGTTATGAAGTGAAGTTTTTTATAGATTTTTAGCTAGAATATGGTGAAAAAATATATGGATCCAGTACTCTAAAAAAACTCTAGGGCACTTAGATTCTGCAGAGTTCTCAA
The DNA here is from genome assembly GCA_031772625.1 of Pinus tabuliformis. Classification (NCBI taxonomy): domain Eukaryota; kingdom Viridiplantae; phylum Streptophyta; class Pinopsida; order Pinales; family Pinaceae; genus Pinus; species Pinus tabuliformis. The sequence continues at coordinate 602,118,227 of CM062809.1, read as the reverse complement.
GTCAAACTTGTGATTTCAATGAATCCTTGCAGGATGCTAGATAAAAAAAAAAATCAAAAAAATGCACAAGACAACTTGGTTTTGTTTTATTAATTAAATTAAGTTAATATTTAAACTTTAATTGAATTATTACATTTAATATTTGACCAAACTATTTATTACCTAGACATTATTTTAGGGTTTGTCTAAACATTTTATATGTTAGAGTTTTTGGTTGGAATGAATCAAATTATTTTTAGTCAAATCTTAATTTTTGTTGGTTAAAATAGGTTTTGAATATATGGATTATGGATTCACCACCCTAAAAAACCCCTAAAGCCTTGGATTGTGGAGAGTTTACAACTCAAATTGAAACTTGTGATTCCAAAAACTCCCTACCTAATTCTAGGCTAATTATACCAAAAAATATGACAAAAAAAAAACCTTCATAACATTATCTTAATTGTAAAACCACAACTAAATCATGAACTTTTAAAAACAACAACTACTCAATCAATCATGAACTTTTAAAAACAACAACTACTCAATCACGAACCTTTAAAAACAACCCACAACAAATTTTCACTAAACTTCATTGACCAAGTATTCATTCACTTAACATTATCTCAACTGAAGTGGAAAATAACATCTCATCATGAACTTAGAAACAAAAAAAAAAAACAACTCTATCACCTAGTTGCACTAAATTGTAAAACCACAACACCTCAATCACAAACTTTTAAAAACAACAACTCAATTAGAAACTTTAAAAAAAACTCATGACAAACTTGCACTGAACTTTATTGACCAAATATTCATTCACTAAACATTATCTCAACTTAACTCAAAAATAACATCTCATGGTGAACTTCGAAACCAAAAAAAAACAACTCATCACGCAGTTGAACTAAACTTTATTTCATATGAATCAGTGAAACAAAGTAAAAGCAAACTCTACATTGTGAATGCAAATATATTGAGAAGTTGCAATACCATCCTCTCCAATGAACTTGGAAACCAAAAAAACAACTCATCACCCAATTGAACTCAACTTTATTTTATTTTCATATGAATCAGTGAAAAGGAGTAAAAGCAAACTCGACATTGTGAATGCAAATATATTGAGAAGTTACAATACCATCCTCTCCATTGAACTTCGTAACCAAAAAAACAACTCATCACCCAATTTAACTCAACTTTATTTCATATGAATCAGTGAAACATAGTAAAAGGAAACTAGATATTGTGAATGCAAATATATTAAGAAGTTGCAAAACCATCCTCTCCATGGAACTTGTAAACCAAAAAAAACAACTCATCAAACACTTGCACTAAACTTTAAAACTACAACAACTCAATCACAATTTTTTAAAAACAACATCAACCCAATCACGAACCTTTAAAAACAACTCACGAGGAACTTGCACTCAACTTTATTAAACTTTATTTCATATGAATAAGTGAAACAGTAAAAGCAAACTCAACATTGTGAATGCACATATATTATGAAGTTGCAATACCATCCTCTCTATTCAGTTCTATACAATATTTAAACTTTACAAAGTTCATTTTTCCAAGTAAACATGATTTCATGTTAACCAACAAAGAAAAATGAACCAACAAAGAAAAATGAAAGAGAAAACATTGAAAACATGAACAATGTGAAAGTAAAGTCATCACCAGCTGACCATGTGAAAGCAAGCACATCAGAGTGGCAATGCCAGATACTTCTAAATATTATCATAATATATTCTAATTATTTTGACAGTTTTCATTTTCTTCTTATTATGATATGAGATAAAAATATATTTATTATTTTTGATATCAAGTTCATCACTTCTTATTAATATTATAATTTTCATTTTTACCCTAATTCTTAATCATCTTAAAATTCTTTTTATTTATATTTTAAAGTAATAAATCCCCCATACTTAAATATTATTTTTATTCAACAAATCGGTTTTCTCCTTTATCCTCTTTTATGAACATAAACGGATTAAATTTGAGGAATTGCATTAAGATATGTAACTCATATTAACAATTTAACTAAATTTATTGTTATTTAATTATGATTTATCTAAAATAATATATGAATATATAAACTAGTAATTAAATTTGAATCGTTCTTATTTTATTAATTAAATAAAACAAAATTAAGATTATTTTTAAATAATTAAATTAAAATAAATTATTTTTAATTAAATGATTTAATTTTTTATTTTTAGTCAATTATCAAATCATTTATCAAAAAAATATTTGAACAATACATTTATGAACAAATGAGTTTATTAGGAGTTGTTATTAAGTGAGATTTTTTGGAGTACTTCGTGGATTTTTAGCTAGAATCTGGTGAAAAAATATATGAATTCAGCAGTCTAAAAAATTCTAGGACACATAGATTATGGAGAGTTCACAGTAGTCTAAAAAACTCTAGGCCACATAGATTATGCAGAGTTCACCAAGTCAAACTTGTGATTTCAATGAATCCCTCGAAGATTCTCGACAAATTAGATAGGAAAATAATCCAAAAAATTTTCAAAAAGTTACACAAGACCACTTGATTTTGTTTTATTAATTAAATTAAGTTAATATTTAAATTTTAATTGAATTAATACCTTTAATATTTGATGAAACTATTTATTGCCTAAACATTATTTTAGGCTTTGTCTAAACATGTTATATGTTAGAGTTTTTGGTTGGAATGGACCAAATTATTTTTTATCAAATCTTAATTTTTGTTGGTTAAAATAGATTTTCACTGTATATGGATTATGGATTCAGCATCCTAAAAAACTCCTAAAGCCTTTGATTGTCGAGAGTTTCAACACAAGCTGAAAGTTGTGATTCCAAAAACTCACTACCTAATTTGAGCTAATTACACCAAAAAAATATGACCAAAAAAAAATCTTCATAACATTATCTTAATTATAAAACCACAACAACTCAATCACGAACCTTTAAAAACAACCCACTACTAACTTGCACTAAACTTTATTGACCAAGTATTCACTCACTAAACATTATCTCAACTTAACTGGAAATAGTAGCATCTCATCATGAACTTCTAAACCAAAAATGAAACTCATCACGTAGTTCACTAAATTGTAAAACCACAACAACTCAATCACAAAATTTTTAAAACAAAAACTCAATCACCGACCGAGCTTTAAAAACGAACTTACACTTCACTAAACTTTATTGACCTAATATTCATTCACTAAACATTATCTCAACTTAACTAGTAAATAATATCTCTTCATAAACTTCCAAACCAAAAAAACAACTCACCACACGGTTGCACTAAACTTTATTTCATATGAATAGTTGAAAGAGAGTAAAAGCAATCTCAACATTGTGAATGCAAGGAAGTTGCAATACCATCCTCTTTATTGAGATAATTCCATACAATATTTAAACTTCATAAAAATATTGCAAAGATTATTTTTCCAAGTAAACACTATTTGTGGTTAATTTCAAGTTAACCAGCAAAGCAAAATGAAAGAGAAATCATTAATGTAGGGCAATGTGAAAGTAAAGTCATTACCAACTGGTCATGTGAAGGCTAACACATCACTGAGCGGCAATGTCATCTTCTGATACTTCTAAATATTATTTATAATCTATCTTAGTTATTTTAGCAATTTTTATTTTCTTCTTACTATTATTGAGATAAAAAAAATACATTTGATCTTTGATATAGGGGTTGATCACCTCTTATTAATATTATATTGTCATTTTTTTACCCTAACTCTAAATCATCTTAAATTTCTCTTTGAATTTTAAAGCAATAATATTATTTTTATTCAACAAAATGGTTTTCTCCTTTAAACTATTTTATTAATATAAACCTCTTAATAAAATGATTAAATGTGAGGAATCTCATTAAAATATATAACTCATATTAACAATTTAACTAAATTTATTGTTATTTAATTATAAGTTATCTAAAATAATATATGAATATATAAACTAATAATTAAATTTGAAGCGATCTTATTTTATTAATTAAATAAAACAAAATTAATATTCATTTTTAAATAATTAAAATAAAATAAAATATTTGTAATTAAATTATTTTAAATGATTTAATTTCGTATTTTTGAATCAACTAACAAATCATTTATCACAAAAAAAATATTTGAACAATATAGTTATGAACAAATGATTTTATTAGGAGTTGTTATTAAGGGAGACTTTTTGGACTTTTCTGTGATTTTTAGCTAGAATTTCATGAAAAAAATATAGATTTGGTACTTTGAAAAAACTTTAGGGCATTTAGATTGTGTTGTTCTCAAGTTAAACTTGTGATTTCAATGAATCCTTGCAAGATTTCATACAAATTAGATCAGAAAATAATCCAGAAATTTTTTCCAAAAGTTGCACAAGACAATGGATTTTGTTTTATTAATTAAATCAAGTTAATATTTAAATTTTAATTGAATTATTACATTTAATATTTGGCCAAACTATTTATTGCCTAAACATTATTTTAGGCTTTGTCTAAACATGTTATATGTTAGAGTTTTTGGTTGAAATGAACCAAATTATTTTTGGTCAAATCTTAATTTTTGTTGGTTAAAATAGGTCTTGACTGTATATGGATTATGGATTCAACACCCTAAAAAACCCCTAAAGGCTTGGATTGTGGAGAGTTTACAACTCAAGCTAAAACTTGTGATTCCAAAAATTCCCTACCTAATTCTAGGCTAATTATACCAAAAAAATATGACAAAAAAAACCCTTCATAACATTTTCTAAGTGTAAAACCACAACTCAATCACGAACTTTTAAAAAGAAACAACTCAAAATAACAACTACTCAATGACAATAAACTTGCACTAAACTTTATTGACCAAATATTCCTTCACTAAACATTATCTCAACTTAACTGGAAAATAACATCTCATTGTAAATTTCGAAATAAAAAAACAACTCATCACCGAGTTGCATTAAAATGTAAAACTACAACAACTCAAACACAAACTTTTAAAACATCATGAACTTTAAAAACAACTCATGATAAACTTATACTAAACTTTATTGACCAAATATTCATTCACTAAACATTATCTTAACTGGAAACTAAAAAAACCAAACTCATCAAATAGTTGAACTTAACTTCCTATGAAACCAAAGAACCAACTCATCAAATAGTTGAACTAAACTTTAAATTCATATGAATCAGTAAAACCGAGTAAAGCAAATTGCACATTGTGAAAAGTTGCAATACCATCCTCTCCATTGAACTTCAAATTGTGAATTCAAATATATTATGAAATTGCAAAACCATCCTCTCCATTGAGATGATAATTCCATACAATATTTAAACTTTTCGAAGATTATTTTTCGAAGTAAACGCCATTTCAGGTTAACCAGCAAAGCAAAATGAAAGAGAAATCATCAATGCATGGCAATGTGAAAGTAAAGGTATCACCAGCTCGCCCTGTGAAAGCAAACACATCACTTAGGGGCGGCAATGCCATCTTCCGTATTGAGGTACTTCTAAATACTATTTATAGTATATCGTAGTTATTTTGCTTGAATGTTTAGCAATGGGGAAGAATAATTCGTTTGGGTTGATATTATTTCTGGTTCTCGTCCTGCTGCAACATGGAGATTGCTTGAAAATGGAGATGAAACTGATCCATCGCCATTCCATCAACAGTCTCTTTTACACACATTTCTCGAGCAGGCACCAGGCTATAGAAGCGCTCATAAGACTCGACTCCCTCAGAATAAGTTTCCATCATGGGCACTCCAATTCCCATATATGGGCTCCTGCTTTACCTCCGGCGGCCTCTAACTTCGGACCGAATACAGCATTTGAAATGCCTGTAGCCTCCGGTGCAACTCTGGGAACTGCTCTTTATTTCGTGGAACTTTTTGTTGGAACTCCTCCCCAGAAAATCTTGCCTGTAGTAGACACGGGCAGCGATCTCGTCTGGGTAAATTGCAGTTCCTGCCAGAATTGCGGCTCTTTCAATCCCAACAGATCGTCATCTCTATCATACGTACCTTGTTACTCCAGAGAATGTGATGCCCTCTCTCCCACGGTGTCCTGCACTATTGAGCCTAAAATGGCCTGCAACTACGCCCAAAGCTACCTGGACGGCACTTTCATCACAGGCGCTTATATCCATGAAACGATTACATTGAGCTCCATATCTAGGAAGCCATTGAAGGCTGACAATGTGTTGATGGGATGCGGGTTGAATAACGAAGGGCAGACAGACATTGGCTCCGGAGGCGTGCTGGGTTTAGGTCAAGGACCCAATTCATTTGCAATACAGACAGCCAGTTTATATGGGGGCAAATTCTCTTACTGCTTAACAGATTATTTAGACCCCATCACAGTAACAAGCTTTCTGGTATTCGGAGACGTGATCGAAGAATCAGGTATTTCATTATTGAGAAAGCCAATTCAATATACTCCGATTCTGCAGGGAGCATCATCATTTTATTACGTGGGTATAGAAGAAATAGCCATAAATGGAGAGAAACTTCCTATATCCACCAATGCTTGGGAGATGGATGAATTTGGCAAAGGAGGGACAATAATAGACTCTGGGACTTCGCTGACTTATTTGGCAGAGGAGGCCTATGAAATAATACTGGAGGCCCTGAGTGTGGTAATCACATATCCAAGGGCTACAATGATGTCTCCGCAGCAATTTGATCTCTGCTTCAACACTTCGGGTGTGAGTGAATTGGAATTTCCTAAATTCTCGATTATTTTCGAAGGAGGAAAAACATTTTGTCCGCCGCCAGAGAATTATATCCTGCAGATCGAGGACGACGTGAGTTGCCTGGGACTGAGACCCATTGCAGAACCGGGGCCAAATATTATTGGGAATCTTCTACAGCAAAACTTCTTCGTTCAGTACAATCTGCCGCAATCTCTTCTTGGGTTTGCTCCTGCTGATTGTTCATTCCATAAGTGAATGTGTGCTTGACTTATTTTCGGTTGGAGTCTTCACTCCACAATTAGACTGAATTATTTGTGGTTATTGCTTTAGTTTTCAATAAAATACAACTGAACGGTATTGGTAGTTGTTTTTGTTTTCAATACTAAAAAAACGCTTTCTTTGAGTACATTCCCTCTAGATTTCCATATATTTTCTCTTGGATTCTTGTCTGTAATAGTGAGTATTTTATCATATTTCTTATACAAAATTTGTCACTAGATTTCCATACCAATGCCTCAGTTTGCATAGATTCTCTATCTTATATGTGTGAGAGTGTTACTATATTCTACTAATTCATAGTTACAAAATAGAAATAAGTTCCTTACTGGTTCATGTTTATCAACAAAAAGGATTTACCAGCTTAGGAAGGAACAACATTTTTCATCAAAAATCTGGAATGAATTCCCTAATTGGTGTTGATACACCCAGCATTCATAAGTTTTTCGTGCACATATGCTGTGAAATGATACTTACATGTTTCTTTGTCGATGCCCTTCTTTGAATGCATATCAGTTATCTGGTTTCGTTCTCTGTAGATATGCGTGTATGTAATGTTCTGAAAGGTGTAGATATGGGTGTATGTAATGTTCTGAAATGTGGATGTTAGGATTTTCATGGGGCTGATCCACTTGGACAAAATATGGAGACTGAAAATAGTGTATTCTTTGACCCAATCAATTATACTCTTCCATGAACCAAGATTTTTCCAATCCCCTTCATTTTGCAAAGTTGAAGACACCCGCCAAGTGCAATGATCTCAACCCTACTATGCGTCCCCGGCCTCCCTTCCATTAGAAATGGTAGAATTGCCCCGGCTCTAGCATAATGACCGCCCCACGTCCACATCTTTTTTGTTGGCTAGCCCATCAAGATATCCTTTGGGATAGATCCCCATAATGTTCTTATATATAATCTTCCTTGTTTTTACCACTGCCTTCTTAGGTCCAATCTTGCGGAAATATGTGATGGTCTTCAGTACCACCTCACAAACCATTTGTCTCTTCTGTTTGAACACCCCAGCACTACAACTACGCCATGATGCTCCGGCATGTCCTTGGACCATGTGATGAAGTGTATGTAGTGTACCCAAACGATCTAACTTAAGTAAATTCATCACCCCTGACCACACCTCCCTGGCAAATGAACATCCAATGAACAGATGGTTTGCCTCCTCATCTAGCAACCTGCACATGGAACATATACCTGGCTTCCTCATCTACCAACCTGCTCATGGAGCATATACTTAAACCTTGAAAGCCTCTGCCTTGTAATTTATCCCAAGTAAGCACTCATTTGTGTGTGGCCAACCACCCAAAACAAAAAAGTTTCTTAATTTTCTCCCACCCCATGCGGCCTTGAACCATGAATTGAATATAAACGTCTTTTCTACTAATGGAAGATTATTATATATATCATTGACTTTTGGATATCCATTTTTTGTTGGGCCTTCCCACTACATATTGTCTTCACCTTCACCAATGCAAGCACCTGAATCATATAAATTTGTGAGAAAAGCTTCTCACTCAATAGCCAAGTTATCAATCAAACCAATATCAGTAGCCCTCAGCCAAGATGGTTGGGAGGTGAACCGATTGTTCCTGTCAGTGATATGTGCATAATTAAAGATGCCCTTGTCGTGGAGTGTGTTAAGGAGGGCAGCCGCTAGGGAGTGATTGCCAACTAAGCCCTTTAAGGCATCCATTACAACCTCCGTCTGTCTTTCATCCCCGAGTGCCCACAGCAAAAACCCCAATACCCAATGGCAATTTCTCGACATGCTCCTCCAGATATATGATGCTCCTGATGACCTTCTTGCCCCCATCCTGGACCATATCGAGAGGGTTTTTCCTTTCATATATTTTTCTCTAATAATTTGACCCCATATGCCATTATCATTTGTAGCCCTTCATAAACTTCTTATTACTAAGCCACAGTTAAAATTGTGAGTGTTGAAAATACCCCACCCCTAGTGGCAATCGGTTTAGCTATGGCTTTCCATCTTACCAAGCGTATCTTCCCTTTCAACTCAGTGCCCGACCCGATGAATCTGGTCATAATTTCATCAATCTTATGACAGACCTCCATTGGCAGCCGAAACAAAAGCATCCAGAAGACCGAGATGTTCTGAAAGACACATCTAGCTGGTAGTTGTTTCAATCTGGTCATTTAGCAAAATTTCTCCTTCAGTACAGAGTTTTCAGCAATCCGCTTTTGGTTTTGCTCCTTGTGTCTGTTCATTTCATAATTATAAACTTTTTATGATTAAGGCACAGTTAAAATTGTGAGTGTTGAGAATATCCCACCCCCAGCGGCAATCGGTTTAGCTATGGTTTTCAATCTTACCAAGCGTATCTTCCCTTTCACTCAGTACCCGACCAGATGAATCTTGTCATAATTTCATCAATCTTATGACAGACCTCCATTGGCAGCCTAAACAAAAGCATCCAGAAGACCGAGATGTTCTGAAAGACAGATCTGGTTGGTAGTTGTTTCAATCTGGTCATTTAGCAAAATTTCTCGTTCAGTACAGAGTTTTCAGCAATCCGCTTTTGGTTTTGCTCCTTAGTGTCTGTTCATGCCATAATTGAAGGTGAACTTGAATTATTTTCGGTTGGAATGTTCAGTTCACCATTAGATTGAATTATTGTACGTCTGATGATAGCTTGAACTTTTAATAAAATACCTCCTACCTGTATTGGTAGTTCTTTCAATCTAGTAATTTCGTAACAGGAACGGTATTGGTAGTTCTTTCAATCCGGTAATTTCGTAACAGGAAATAAAAGAGAATCTCATGACATGAATTACTAGTCACACTTCTATATTATGAGATGGAAAGCAATTTCATGAAATCAACGGGCAACGTTTTCACATTCATTATTTTTGCATGGATGAATTTCAATACTTTGTTTTTCCATAGTGGTGCTTCTCAAATTTTTGTATCTCAATTTGATCTCACCCTTGTTTCAGAGAAATTGGACATATGGTAAGCTGAAATTACATACGCAAACTATGGAAAGCCTGCTTATTATTTTACTCGATGGAAATATGAAATTTCAGTGACAAATAATGGAATTCCATTATTATTATTACAAGTGTAGTGTTTGATTGAGTTATTGTTACAGGGTAGTGTTTTACTGATTTTATAATAATGTGTTTTTTAATCTTTAATCAAAATGTGTAAAATTTCTATTTTATAAGATAGAAAGCAATTTCATGAAATCAAGAAGCAACGTTTTAACATTCATTATTTTTGCATGGATGAATTTCAAAACTTTGTTTTTCTATGGTGGTGCTTCTCAAATTTTTGTATCTCACCGTTTTAGAGAAATTGGACATATGGTAAGATGAAATTATGGAAGGCATGCTTATTATTTTACTCGATGGGAATATGAAATTTCAGTGACAAATAATGGAATTCCATTACTTATTATTACAAGGGTAGTGTTTGATTGAGTTATTGTTACCGTGTAGTGTTGTTTGATTGATTTGAGAATAATGTGTTTTTTAATTTTTAATAAAAATGTGTGAAAGTTTTTTTCCTTTTTCTTTTTCTTTTTCTTTTTCTTTTTCTTTTTCTTTTTCTTTTTCTTTTTTTTTCCAGTATGAAAAAGTCGTATAAGGATGATATATAAAGATACCAACATATTCCATCAAATTTAGTACATTCCATAATTGAGTCCGTTCTGACTCGACAAAACATGGTGAATGCCATCATTATCAGATATATGTCTCTATGCACAGTGGTCTGTACATATAATACAGTGCAAACATACAAGCAAAATGATCTAATATATCAGCAGTCTAGACATCTAAAATGTGGGAGAAAGATATACAAAAACCAAAACACAAAAAATAAGTCTTTGTCACATAAAAAACCTCTGAAGATAAACCACCAGCATTAGCATATGAATACTTCCAAAGAATGTAGTAGTTATCTTGGTAGTGGAAGCACCCCGACATCCATGATGTTTTCCTCCATCTTGATCTCAATGTGCATCCCATCCAGCTCATCCAATAACCCCCTCTTAGAAAGTCTATCCGCATTTTGATTAAAGTCCCTTCCAATGTGCTCAATCATTGAGTCATTAAAAGAGTCCCAAAGATGCTCAATTTGATATAGCCAAACATGGAGTGTAGGTTGATAAACTTTTTCACATCACAGGACATAGTCAATGATAATCTTAGAGTCCCCAAAAATTTGAATTGAAGGGATGTTAAGATATCTAGTGAACCAGAGAAGTCCCCATAGTGTCATGGCTTCTGCCCTCGTGTTCGTGTCGTTGCCAGCACCCCAGTGAACCCAAAATTCTTGTTCCTGAGATAAAGCAATCGTGAAACCACATCTACACCTATTCCTTTGTGATGCCCCATCAAAGAAGCCAGCCAGGTAGACCATCCAATTGGTTTATGAATGATTTTCTTAGGCCCCATGCCCTGTTGTGTACCAATAGAGTACCATTTGATAATGCGCTCCAACACCTGCATAACATTTTCTCTGAAATTTTTAAAAGTGATATTGTTTCGCCATCTCTAGATCTCCTAGAAAAGAATAAGGGGGATGTTTCACCATGTTGTACTTTGATTGCTCCACCACCTCAAGCAATCAGTAATACAATCATATTGATTATATGAGAAACCGATATAACCAGCAAGATTGTTCCAGAGCTGTACAGTCATAGGACATATTAAGAATATGTGGAAATTTCTCTCCTCCACTTCCCTGCATAGTACACATATCCTCGGCCCATTCCAATTCCTCTTCTGGAGGTTTTCCCACGTTAGATTTTTATTCTTCCAAACCAACCAAAGAAAAAGAATAATCTTAATGGGGATTTTGGATTTCCAGAAATTAAAGAACCAGCATACCTCAGAGTGTTGTATCTCCTGACGGCAGAGTGTGAAACATATATCAACCACCATAACACCCCCCTCCTTCATTTTTCCTATCTAGGCAATCTTGTCCCTATCAACTTCTCGACATACTCCAGCAAGCTGCAAGACAGTTCTAATCTAATTCCACTCCCTCGCCATCTTCCCATCCAAACCCAATTTGATAAAATTAGAAACTAGGGCAAAACTTCATGTGGGTCATTTTATTCATGGCTGATAATAATTTTATTAGATTCCTCTCGTCGAGAGGTGTAGGATTTATATAAATATCATCCGATTCCGATAAGTTTTCATGGAGATATGAATTTATTTTGATTATGGAATTATTATCAAGCCGACCTACAACTCATGTAGGCTCAGAAGCCCAACAGTCGCATCTATTCAAGCACCAACGTTGCGTATAAATATAGGAGGACTTTTCCTCATTTGGACTCACTCATCTCATCACATCTCTTTCTCTCTACTGCGCAAAAAAGAGTCTCTTCTCTACTGCGCAGAAAAGGGTCTCTCCCTCACACATGTGACGCCGGAAGCTGCTGAAACTGAAGCTACAACTGCAGAAGTAAAGATTGACCTGTGTGGACTAGAAGATCTCCTCATCTGAACTACGATGTAGGTTCATCTGAACCTTCTCTGAAAGCCGCAAATTTTGGTGGTGGAATCAAGTCAATCCGACGGACGGTTTGCAAGATATCGACTGCCCTAGTTTGAAGCTGGAAGCTGCCGAAACTGAAGTTGCAACTACAGAAGTAAAGTTTGACCTGCGTGGACTAGAAGATCTCCTCATCTGAACTGCGTTGTAGGTTCATCTGAACCTCCTCTGGAAGCCACAACTTTTGGTGGTGGAATCAAGTCGATCCGACGGTCGGTTTGTGAGATATCGTCTGCCCTAGTTTGATGATGAAGCTGCTAATGCTGATGTTGTTGATCTAGGGTTTGCTACTGCTGATATGAATCAGATTTATTGTACTATTTCTCTCTACTGAATTATTGAAGATAAAAGAAGACTTGATAAAAGGGTTTCCCCACACATTGTGGGGTTTGTCCCTGGCTAGCTGCCACATCTTGTGTCTCTTGTCTTGGCTTGTTTTCTGTTGATCGTTTAATGTTCTATCTACACTTTACTTATGCACATGTGATTGCTAATCTATGAATAATAATAAGAAATAAAAGTAAATTTCTCTAAGCATAGAACATACCATAACTTAACATGGAATCAGAGCTGAGGTGAAGACAAAGCCCGAGCAAGAGCAAGAGCAATCACCAAAGAGAAGATTGGCAAGGCTATCCTAAAAGAACGATTGGGTCCTCAACACTCTTTCCTACCGAAGACAAGCTCCGTGAGAAAGCTGACTATCACGGATGGAAGATGTCTATCGATCTAACCCTTGAGGATCAAGGAGTTTTTGACCATGTAAGAGGCAATATTGTTGAGCCTCCATCAAATGCATCTGCTGCTGCCTGGAACAAATGGAAGAACGGAGAAGTCAAAACAAAGAAGATCATCCGGGACTCTATCGGGAAGCACTTGGTCTCCTACATCTCTAAAATGGACACCTCCAAGGAAACCTACAATAGACTGGTGAGTTTATTTAAAGTTAATGATGCAAATCAAGTTTTGTTTCTTAGAAATAAGCTAAGGGAAATCAAGAAGGGTAAAGATGGGAGTATGCAAGCATACTTCTTAAGAATCACTGAGATCAGGAACGATCTCCTATCTATTGGGGAGACTATTACTGATAGGGAAATGGCACTCACGACTCTTGGAGGATTACCATCTGAATGGTACGTGTTCAGGACTACTCTTCTGAACAATAATATAATTCCTGGTTTCGAGGAATTATTGGCTCGATGCATTCAAGAAGAAACAAGGGTAGAAGAGCAAGAAATGCCCATGCCTAAAGGTCCTCCTGCTGCCTTTTTCTTCTGATGCTAAGAAAAGAAATAATTCCGGGACTAAATCAAAAAGAAAGGTTGGATCTAAGGGTGGAAGAAAAGGACAATGTTACATCTGTGATAAAGCAGGTCACTATGCAAGGGAGTGCCCTGATAGAAAGGACTCACACCGGGACGATGATAAAAATCCCTCTGATGGCAATCAAAGGAATGGAAAATTCAATAGCAAAGGTAAGAGGAGAGTTGGGAATCAAGGAAGAGGACAACCATTCAAGAAGGCTAGAAATTCCAGGATGTATTAAATGCACCTGACCTCCGAAAGAACCTGGTGTCCATCTCGGCAATGGAAGACAAAGGCTACAAGGTAACCTTCAGCGATGGCAAGGTACGTGTATCGAAAAATAATGTTAAAGATGCCTTTACTCTTGGGTTTCGTGTTGATTCATTATATCAGGTCGATGGAAGTCCGCTAGGTGTCATGTTTTATGACACATCTCTTCAGTTTGAACTTTGGCATCGGAGGTTTTCCCCCCTTCATTATAAATCTCTACTCGGTGTAAGACAAATGGTGATAGGGATGCCCGAATTCCGAGTAGAGAAAGAAGGTGTATGTCCGGGATGTGCCGAAGGAAAGCTAAAAAGGGACCATTCCCCTCAAGTCAAAGCAAGACCTCCGATATATTACAGTTGGTTCACTCAGGCATATCTGAGGCTGGCATTTAGAGGGAGACTACTACACCACATACTCCTGAGCAGAATGGTGTGGCAGAAAGGAAGAACCGTATGATTGTGGAAGTTGTTCAAAGACTTCCGAAGTTTCTATGGGCTGAAACTACAAACACCACCGTATATGTACAAAATCGATGCCCTCATCAAGCATTGGGTTCCAAGACTCCTGAAGAAATGTTCACCGGTAAGAAACCTGATGTTTCTCATTTTTTGGAAGCCATGTATATTTTCATGTGCCGAAAGAGAAAAGAAATAAATTGGGTGCATCTGGAAAGAAAGGAATTTTCATGGGCTATGGTGAAAATACTAAAGGCTATAGAATCTATGTAGCCAGTCAAGGGGAAATCGTGATTAGTCATGATGTCACCTCCAACAAAGATATGTCTCTCAGCAAGGTGGACAACCTTGCGACTGTGAAGAGCTCTCAAGAAGCCGACACCAGGGAACCGAAAGAAAAGGATGATGAATCAATGCCTAATGTAGAAGAACCCATGGATCTAATTGATCATCATCCACATGAGCCTTCCTCTTCTAGGAAGAGGCCTTCATGGCTTAGGGGGATACTTGTTGATGTTGAAGGACATGCTGCACCCTGAGGAACCTTCCCTCAAAGTAAGAAACTTAACAAGTATCAGGGATACCTGACCATCATGAGCACGATCATACAAAATGAGCCTTCATCATTCTCAGATGTCGTCAAGCATCAAGTATGGAAGGATGCTATGACCATAGAATATGAGTCTATTATGGAGAATGCGAACAAGACAATTGTTACTTCAAAATGGCTTTACAAGATAAAGGATGCAGCAGATGGAAGTATGGAAAAGTATAAGGCTCGTTTTGTTGCTCGTGGTTTCTCCTAGAAGGAAGGTATAGACTATGATATTTGCACCTGTTCCCAGAAATACGACCATCCGCTTGATCATAGCCCTTGTGGCTTCACAAGGATGGAACCTACATCAGATGGATAGACCGCGTTCTTGCATGATTCGATCAAAGAAGAGGTCTATGTGGAGCAACCTGAAGGATTTGAGATTTATGATTGAAAATCTCATGTATGTAGGTTGAAGAAGGCTCTCTATGGGCTGAAGCAAGCACCCCGAGCATGGTATGAGAGGGTCGATAACTACTTGATGAAGTTGGGATTCACTAGGAGTGAAGTCGATCCTAACCTTTACCTTAAGGTTGAAGATGACAAGCCTCTCAGACTGGTGTTGTACATGGATGACCTCTTTCTAACAGGTGCAGACCCTCTCATTCTCAAATGTAAGAGGGAGTTGACTTCTGAATTTGAAATGAAGAACCAAGGACTTGAAGTGTGGCAGAAGCCAAGGGAAATTTTCCTATCTCAAGGAAAATATGTGGTGAAGATTCTGAAAAGATTTGGTATGGTGGAATGCAAACCTATGACTACCTCGAGGATCTTAACTTTTAGAAGTTATATGGTAGTGATGTCAGACCAAATTTGGGAAATGCCTTTGAGTTTCAAAAACTCATTTGTGTTGATGTTCTTGGTGAACCTCCATCCGAACATATGTTTTGCAGTTAGCATTGTGAGCTCATATTTGGTTGAGCCTCACTAGATTGGTGATAAGAATCTTCTGAGATGTCACCAGGACACAATGTCTCATGGATTGAGATACGCTGTCGGAAATATGAAACTACATGATTATTCGAATGCTGATTAAGTAGGTAGTATGGAGGATCACTGGAGCACTTTTAGTGTTGTTTCCCTTTGGATTCTGCTTCGATATAATGGATGAGCAGGAAGTAGAAGTCGACTGCCATAAGCACCGCTGAGACCGGATACATATCTATGAGTATGAACTTGTATGAAGCTGCCTAGTTGGGGAAGCTCTTCAGTGAGCTGTTTGAACACATACCATCGTGATTCTTTGTAACAACCAAAGGTGGGATTCGATTATTGAGGAATCTCATATTCATCGATTGCTCCAGCATATAGACATCATCTGGGATATGGTAAGTCAATGAGCAAGGAGGCTCCATTGCATTAAGATGATGTACAAGTCAATACACCTTGTCAAAGCCCCGAGGAAAGATCTAATCTGTGATTTTCCCAAACGACTTGGAGTCATCAAGAAACCCTTGTACAAGGGTCCTGCATGTTGCATATGTTGAGCTCTGGGAGCTCTAAGGGCTTGCGGTTCTTACTGGAGCAACATACGACCACAAGGTGACCCACCCTCCCCTGTTGGTGTGCACTGGAACAAGATGATTCGCTCTATTGTGGGCAGGATGATTCGCTCTCCTATGTAGCAGGATGATTAGTTCTCCTGTGAGGCCTGGATTGATGTGTTCTCCATGGTGATTGTAGCAGGATTGATGTGTTCTCCTGTGAGGCGTGGATTGATGTTTTCTCCATGGCGATTGTAGCAGGATTGATGTGTTCTCCTGTGAGGCCTGGATTGATGTGTTCTCTATGGCAACCTGGATTGATGTGTTCTCCATGGTGATTGTAGCAGGATTGATGTGTTCTCCTGTGAGGACAGGATAGAGTAATTCTCCTGTCAAGGCATGCTACCCATGCAGTCTGGGACTCATGGGAAGTACCTCTCATCTGATCAATGAGCAGGGAAATGAAGTTAGGGACCATAGTAGTACCGATGGACACATCGTTGTATCTACCGTACTCCCTACGCAAGGATGACCTCCATTAATCTGGGATCAATGATACTGGTCTGGGACCAGTGGTAGGAGTTGCACCATACTATGACACTGACTTCGGGTCAGTTGAGACTGGTCTGGGACCAATGGTACATACTCTGAGACTGCCTTCATGTTAGTGCAGTACTAGTCTGGGACCAGTGAGAGTGGTACATACTATGACGCTGACTTCGGGTCGGTTGAGACTGGTCTAATACCAGTGGTACACTCTTTGAGACTACGATACTGGTCTAGGACCAGTGGTAGGAGTGGTACTTACTATGAAGCTGACTTCGGGTCAGTTGAGACTGGTCTGGGATCAATGGTACGCACTTTGAGACTGACTTTGAGTCAATGAGGATGATACTGTTCTGGGACCAGTGGAGTTGTACTCACTATGACGCTGACTTCAGGTTGGTTGAGACTGGTATGGGACCAATGTTACATACTTTGAGACTGACTTTGATTCAGTGTGATACATCCTCGATCATTTCTTATTCTTCATAATTCGGACAAAAGCATAGTAGAACAGAACAATGCAAGAGCAGAGCAGCATAGAGCAGAACAATACAGATCAGTACAGGGCAGAACAAGACAAAGTAGAACATCCAGAATAGAGCAGAGCAGGGCAAGGTTCAGGCTGTACAGGGCAGTGAATTTGATGGATGAATAGTAACGGCCGATAGGCAGATTGCAGATGAAGTTCTCCCTAGTTGAGAGGGAGTGTTAAAATTGGCAACTAGGGAAAAAAATCATGTGGGTCATATTATTCATGGCTGATAATATTTTTATTAGATTCCTCTCATCGAGAGGTGTAGGATTGATATAAAGATCATCCAATTCCAATAAGTATTCATGGAGATATGAATTTATTTTGATTATGAAATTATTATCAAGCCGACCTACAACTCATGTAGGCTCAGAAGCCCAACAGTCGCATCTATTCAAACACCAACGTTGTGTATAAATATAGGAGGAATTTTCCTCATTTGGACTCACTTATCTCATCACATCTCTCTCTCTCTACTGTGCAGAAAAGAGTCTCTTCTCTACTGCGCAGAAAAGGGTCTCTCCCTCACACATGTGAAGCCGAAAGCTGCTGAAACTGAAGCTGCAACTGCAGAAGTAAAGATTGACCTGCGTGGACTAGAAGATCTCCTAATCTGAACTGCATTGTAGGTTCATCTGAACCTTCTCTGAAAGCCTCAACTTTTGGTGGTGGAATCAAGTCAATCCAACGGACGGTTTGCAAGATATCGACTGCCCTAGTTTGACGCCGGAAGCTGCCGAAACTGAAGCTGCAACTGCAGAAGTAAAGTTTGACTTCCGTGGACTAGAAGATCTCCTCATCTGAACTGTGTTGTAGGTTCATTTAAACCTCCTCTGGAAGCCGCAACTTTTCGTGGTGGAATCAAGCCGATCCGAGGTCGGTTTGTGAGATATCGTCTGCCCTAGTTTGATGATGAAGCCGCTAATGTTGATGCTGCCAATCTAGGGTTTGCTACTTCTGATATGAATCAGATTTATTGTACTATTTCTCTCTGCTGAATTATTGAAGATAAAAGAAGATTTGATCAAAGGGTTTCCCCACACATTGTGGGGTTTGTCCTTGGCTAGCCGCCACATCTTGTGTCTCTTGTCTTGGCTTGTTTTCTGTTGATCATTTAATGTTCTATATGCACTTTACTTATGCACATGTGATTGCTAATATATGAATAATAATAAGAAAGAAAAGTAAATTGCTCTAAGCATAGAACATACTGGTGGGCTCCAGTATTTTAGCAATAATGCTACAACTCCTGGAACTCCCTTCTTTAATTTTATCAACCCGGTAGTTCGTAACAAACTTGGAAGCGACAGTGTTGTATGCACAAGTACTAGCTCTTGCCGCAGCTGTCACTTGGTCAGCTGGCACAAGTCGGCTAGGAGCTTAAGCCAACTTCTATGAGCTCTTAGAAGAAGCTTTTTAATTGATGGATGAAAGCTAACTCGAAAGAAGCTAATCTAATTGTGAAAAGAAACTGAAAGCCAAAAAGAAACGCAAACCCTAGCAAACCCTAATTCTACCAGCTAGTCCTACTGATGCAAAGGAGAGAATGCAAACTACGAAAAGAGATTCCATTACTTCTAGGAAGGTAAAATGCATGTGTCTAAGTTATCACTATCTGAAGAAAACATCTTTTTGTATTTTTGATTAAGCTATTAGAATTATCATGCATGTGCTTTTAACTGGCTTTTCACTGTGCAGAGGTGGATCAAGGAGGAGAAATGCATGGAAGAGGTCAGGAAGGTACAGAGAGGGTCTAAGGGATCCCTAACATTCTTTTCGAGAGTTTCACAAAGTCTGGATGCCATGCAACCGTGTTTATGAACTTCTACAGGAAGTCTGCAGGGGTTTCTACAGGATGTTCTGTAATTCTTCTACAGGATGTTTCGAAATGGGATTTTGGAGCATGGATGGAGGGAAAAAGATGGAGGAATGAGTATGAAGGTGAAATAGGGGTGTGAAGAGGTCTAGGACTTGGTGGAGGAGGCTAAGGAGCGATTGGATTTGTTCAAGGATGGATGAAACGATGTTGCACAAGAAGATGAGAATCATGGCAAAGTAAGCGGATGAGGCAAATGTAAGGTAAGGGTTATAAATGAAGGGTGAAGCAGGTAGGTTGGATGGAGGATGGGCAAGTAAGGAAGGATAACAGGTACTCTGCAAGTGGTTTTTCAAACTGAACAAACAAAGACATGCAAGAAAACAAAGATCTAGTTATAAAACCTATGACCTAGTTACTTCACTCTAATCTGACCTAACAGCAAAAGGAAATGAACATAAGTTTATTTGCAGTGAAACCATGTGAAACAACTATGAAACTAAGTGATCATAAACCTAAGCATGCATCCAAACTGATATCAAGTTCTACGAACGAGATTCAAACACTATTGATTGCATGGTGAAGCAAAGAAAGTGTTTTGTTTGGGACAGCATGGTTACTTCAACTCCAACCCCTGATCCAATAAGGAAGAGGTGAAACCAAAAGCGTTTGCTGACCCTTTTTTGGAGCTTTTTCCTGTTATTATCCTACCAATATATTCTAAACATAAACAGCTACTTTAACCATCAAAAGAAATCTAAATAACGAAGCAAGATCTAAATCTAGATAGCAGATTTTATTTTAAGAACACAGCAAAACACATAAAGATAAACAAAGGAGGTACTGAGCGCTTGAGATGGGCCCAACCCCAAGAGCTACAGCCTCCAAAGAGAGATTTAGAGCTGGTGCAAAGCTGGATTCATCTTTATTGATCAAGAAATGAAGAGTTACATCAAAACTGTCCACAAGAAGGACTTGAAAATGAGCTGAAAGCAAAGCTAATCTATTGCATAAAAATCGAACTACAAACTAGCTAACTATTGGCTACAAAATGACTAACCACTAGCTACTATCTACTGGCTAACTAGCTAACATCCACTGGCTAACCAAAATGAGGCCCTAAGCCTTCTTATTTATACAATTTGAGGACCCAACAGTCCTCCTAAAATTTAGGGACTCGGCTGCCCAAGACTTGTAGTTAACAGCAGTCCTACTTGACTTGCTTGGCTGCCCTTGTGTTGATTGATTCGGTGGCCCTTGAACTCCGAGCTGATGGTGGAGAATTCGAGGTAAGGGTCCATAAATGAATGGGACACCTTCCCACAAATCCTCTCCCTTGTCTTCCCACGAATTTGGCTGCCAAGTGCTCATTAAGACCTTCAATTTTGTCTCCAAATTGACCAAAAAGGCTACACAAAGCACCCATTAGACTTGTTGGCATAATGACTAACCAAATTCACTCTATTAGCATAAATATAATCAAAAACATGCAACGAAACTAATGAGAATGGTGGATTAAGTCAAATTAGGAGGTTGAATGAGCCCAAATAATTGTCCAGTTTTGGGGCTCATCATCACCCCCTACTGAAAGTGTTGCTCATCCTCTGAGCAACCAATCTCTCTCCTCATCTTTGATGGCCCTGGTGGCCTCCTTGGCTAAAATCTCGGCCAATTTCTCCTTCTGCTGCCCTTTCTCCAAACTTCCTGTAGAAACAGTTCTCTGTCTTCCTGTAGAAACAGACAGCACCACCATATCCTGCTTGGCTGTGGGTGATTTTCCTTTCAGCTTGGCTGTGGCTACCTTAGAGGTGCCCTCACTGACGTGGACTTGTTCAGTCCTTTCCATTCTACTCTGTAGTCTTTTCTCCCTGGGTGTTAGTGTGGTTTTGTCCCCCTCTGTTTTGGCAGCTTGGTTTAATGCCAGTGTTCCAATCACTGATGTTGTTGGATACATCTGTAGGGTTGTGCTTTTCTGGCTTGTCACCAACTTGTCATCATTTGCCTTGCCCCAAAAATATCTACACCGAATGCTTTAGCCTTGCTTGCAAAATAATCGAATGAAGTAGTTGCAGCACCTGCCTTGACTTGGGCAGCGAGTTCAGTGGCTTCAGCTTCTTTTTCTGCAAGCCTTTTTGCTTCTGCTTCAAGTTGTTTAGCAAGCTCCTATTCTTTTTTGCGTGAATTTTCTACAACTGTGCGCTCTTCTTCTTCAACTTTGGCTTTCGCTTGGGCCTAGGCAAAAACTTCCTTTCTTCCATCTGTTGGAATGGCACTTAAAAGCTCATAAACTAGCAGAGAAGGTGCAGAAGGGCTGGCTGCAACATCAATAGTCTTGTTCTCTGAGATGGAAGTGTTTACGAAAACCTCAGCTACCACAGATGCAACTTGTGTCTTTGAAACCTTAAACCATGGAATGCAATGCTGAATTTGCATTGATTACTTTGTTGTTTACGTCTGCACTTCCTTCCGCCTTAAGAACAAGGTTGCAGTCTTTCTCTGAAATAAAATCATCTGTGGAACTGGCCTTCAGGATAGTGTAACTTAATCCCATTTCCACAATTCTTTCAGTAAGCTCTGATAATGATATTTTTGATTTTCCAAACAAGTTGCTGAAAAATGAAGAGATTCCATCAAGAACATTTGAAGACCCTCCATCAGATTCGTAAACACAACAATATGATTCACATTTGCTAGCTTGGCTTCTTCAATAACGTTCAAAGCATCAGTTGTAGTAACTTTGGAATTAGGTCCATCCTCTGTGGGTCCTATTGATACCACTGCTTTACTGGCATTTCCGATGGCTTTAGCTGTGGATTCAATATCCTCAAAACTGAATTCTACTGCATTAAGACGCTTGGCATCCTCTGCAGCAATTATCTTTCTCGGGACTCCAAATTTGTCGAAGAAAAATCCATTTTCTCTGCTTTTGAAAGTTGTGTCGTACTTCCTGTAGAAGACCCACCCGTTTTCTGTAGAACGCCCTTGCATAGGTGGGTTTTAAAAAAAAAATGGCCGAGAAATCTTGGTGGAGGATGACAAGTTAATAGATTGTGGGAGCAGAGGACGCGTACTTCGGCTAAGAACATTGCAGGTGCAAATGAATCAGCGGGTGGTGAGAGTGAGCCGAGCCTGTTTTTCAATTACAGCGTGATTCGTGGTGAGAAAGTGAAGTGGCCAGGCATACGTGGCCACATGCAGACTGTAGTGCTATCATGAACTGCATATTCTCTTCTGGATCAGTTGCACTAGAGTTCAAACGGCCAACGCTTCCTGTTTTTTTAAATTTTCACGTGAGTCAACTGTCCACGTGTACTGCGTGACTGCCAGCTGAGTTCTAGAGAAGACAATCAGCTTAACCTTGATAATTCGTGGCTTAATCCCACCATTCCATTAATTCATGCAGTTTTTAAATTAAATTTATGCAATAGAAGAATGAGTTTTAGTCACATACCTCGAAGTTGAATGGCTGTCGTGAGCTGTTGTGGCCTGTCATTGCTGCATGCATTGGTTTTTCTGATTGCATGTGGCTTGGCTGCTAATTTTTGGTTGTTTTCCTTGTGCAGGTGTCCTCTAGCCAGATGCATGCTGCAGGAGTCCATTTCCACGCTCAGATCTGCACGTTCAAGCTACTGCTGCTGCATTGTCACAGAACCAGAACTTGTTTTCGCCATTTCTCCCAAACGGTAAAGCGGATCGATCTGAAACTTGTTGAGCATGTTTCTATCATCATGATGCACCTCCCATAGCAAAATTGTGATCAATGGATGCACGGATTTCGAGAAAAATGGAAAATGGCTGAAGATTTCAGAGATCGATTTCTCGGAAACCGTGCATCGGAATCGGCTGAAACTGCTTGGGTAGGCTACTATCACCCATGTGCATCTCCCCATGAAACAGGTTTTAAAACAGATGCACGGATATGGAGAAAATGCAAAAATGGCTGATGGTGATGGAGGCTGATTTCTTGGGAACCGTGCACCGGAATTGGCTGAAACTGCTCAAGCGTGTTGCCATCACCCTTGTACAATTCCCCATAAAACGGTTTGTCAAATGGATGCATGGTTTTCAAGTTATGGCAAAAACAAATTTTGTTCTATGTGTTTTTGCTTCAAGGCACTTTGCATTTTTGTTGCATGGTATGAAAAAATGAATTTTGGCTGTGATGCAGGTATGGAGATGATGGAGGAGGAGTTGGAAGATTGCATGAGGACTTCTGAACCCTTGAGGAAGCTACCATGTTCGCCAAACCACTTTTTGAAATCCATGTCTAGTTTCCCACAATTTCTACAGGAAGTTCCTGTAGAAGCACAATGAGAAGCACAATGAGGTGGAAAAAATGATGGAGAAAGGCAAGGGATGGACACACAAGTGCTTGTAGGCCTAATCAACAGATTCCCACCATCATATTCCATTTTAGACTTGAATTTGGTTCGTCCAAAGGTTCTACAGGATGTTTCCTGTAGAAATACAGAGCTTCCTGTAGAAGGCACAAGAAAAATTCCTTTAACCTTGATTTGAGTGCTCCTCCTATCATGAAACGTCCTTCTTGAAACCTGCAATTAGCCAATGGAATTAGTTTTCTTTTTCTTTTTCTTTTTCTCTTATGTTTTTTTTTTAAAACAACTAGGGCGCCTCATGGAGGTTTTCACCCTAATTGCCTGCCTTGGGCGCCTCCAAGGGAGGTTTTCACCCAAAGATCTTATTGCCTTTTTATTTTCTCTTCTTTCCAACCCATTGACCGCCTCATGGAGGTTTTCAATCAATGAGCCAATCTAAGGCGCCTCCGAGGAGGTTTTCACCTTAGATTTTTATTTTTTCATCTTATTTTCATTTTTTTCTCTTTTTTCTTTTTTTTTTTTCTTCTACCCTACCCTACTTGAAAAACAAAATCATTTTCAAGTATAAGAATACTTCCAATGGAGCCATGTGCACATCGAGATTAGAGAAAAAATGATGTGAAGGCTCGAAATGCATGCTTGGACAACTATCCGGACTTTAGAGACCAAATGATCTGACTTTGAAGGGATCAAACATAGCTGAGGAAGAGAGTACCGCTGCAACTTAGTCACCTTCTGAAACCATATCTCAATATAGCTCTGATATCCTTGGTTCTTTTGCTGATCTGGATCATGTTTCATGTCACCTTCTAACATGACTTTCTCATCTTCCTCTTTTTGCTGATCTTTCTCTTGAATACATGGAAGATTTGATGGTAACCATGAAGGAACTCTCTCGATCTCTGATTCTGATCTCTTCTCTTCATCAAGTGCAGCCCATGGTTCTTTGATCTCCTCTTTGGAATCTTCTTTTTCCTTTGGTCCTTCAATGTTGTCAATATAATCTCTGTTTTGCAACACTCTTCCTGAGCTTTGGTGAACATCATTGAGCTCAAAAGGAGTCATTTGCACATGTTGTGCCTCAGCTTTGCAATTGGGTTGAGCTACTCCATGGTATGGCTTTGGAAATGGTACGGGTAGTTGAGTGGAGGTGTGAAATTGAGATGGAGATGGATGGCATTGTGGTTGGGTAGGCATTTGGGGTTGCCTTGGTGGAGGAGGAGGCGATGGTTGTGGATGAGCAGGTGGTGGAGGAAAATGAGCGGGATGAGAGTTGTACTGGGGCCTCCACTCCTGATAAGGTGCATTCCACTGAGGCTGTGGCTGAGCATAAGATTGAAATGAATGAGCAACTGGTAGGGCATAACATGGATCTATGAAGGAACAAGGAGAATATGACCAAGGAGGAGGTGTAGACCAGGAAGGATGAGCAGGGGGACCCCAAGAAGGCATGAAAGTGGCTTGATAGGGGTCATAATAGGTCTCGGATGTCCCTTGCACTTTCTGCTGATAAGATCTAGGTTCATGCGGCTTCCTTTGGTTCATATAATAGAGTGGTTCAGTGGCTCCTTTAACTCTTTGATATGCAACTTTAAGTCCAGGCAAGGAAGGGCACTGATTTGTAGGATGGTATTCTTCACAGATGAAACACACTTCTAGGGAGTGCATTGGACATTCGTTCCTAGGATGCTTTCTAGTGCACCTAGGACAAAAGATGACCAAAGCGCTCTTGGCTCCCTCTTGCTTCCTTTGGATCTGTAAGGTATCCAGTTGCATGGCAAGGAACTGCCTCATATCACTCTTGAAATCTTCCATTTGAGTTGCAAACTCATTCTTGGACCAGGTATTGCTCCCAACATTTCTACTTGTAGCCATTTTCTCCAGAGGAATGTTTTCTTCTTCTTCTTCCCTAGAGGTTCTTTAAATATGCCTTGATGTCCACCCAGGGGTTCTTTAATCACAGCCATCGAAGAAGAGAGAATGTTGGTTGTGTGAAGCAGTGGGGGTGTTCTGCAATCTAACTTATCTCTACTCCTACAATGCATGAAATGAAATATTTTTGGTTGATTTTTGCTTTTTTCCTACTTCTACCTGCAAAACTGAAATAGATTGAACTGTAACTAACTATCTTGCTAAAATGAAAATGCGGAATTGAATTGAAAGCAGGAAAGGACTAATCTATTTTGCTCAAATGAAATTGCAGGAATGAAATGCTAGACTACGCTTGCGCAATTGAAATGCTAATCTACGCTTGCAGAAATGAAATTGCGGAATTGAAATGCTAATCTATGAAAGCGGGAAATGCTAATCTACTTTTGCATAAACGAACTTGCATAATGGAAATGAAATAAACTACTTAGCAGAAGATTGTAGTGGAAAATAGAAGAAAAGCGACAATCACCAATACACTAACGCTTCCCCGGCAACGGCGCCAAAAAGATGGTGGGCTCCAGTATTGTAGCAATAATGCTACAACTCCTAGAACTCCCTTCTTTAATTTTATCAACCCGGTAGTTCATAACAAACTTGAAAGCGACGGTGTTGTATGCACAAGTACTAGCTCTTGCCGCAGCTGTCACTTGGTCAGCTGGCACAAGTCCACTAGGAGCTTAAGCCAACTTCTATGAGCTCTTAGAAGAATATTTTTAATTGATGGATGAAAGCTAACTCGAAAGAAGCTAATCTAATTGCTAAAAGAAACTGAAAGCCAAAAAGAAACGCAAACCCTAGCAAACCCTAATTCTACCAGCTAGTCCTACTGATGCAAAGGAGAGAATGCAAACTACGAAAAGAGATGCCATTACTTCTAGGAAGGTAAAATGCATGTGTCTAAGTTATCACTATCTGAAGAAAACATCTTTTTTTTATTTTTGATTAAGCTATTAGAATTATCATGCATGTGCTTTTAACTGGCTTTTCACTGTGCAGAGGTGGATCAAGGAGGAGAAATGCATGGAAGAGGTCAGGAAGGTACAGAGAGGGTCTAAGGGATCCCTAACATTCTTTCCGAGAGTTTCACAAAGTCTGGATGCCATGCAACCGTGTTTATGAACTTCTACAGGAAGTCTGCAGGGGTTTCTACAGGATGTTCTGTAATTCTTCTACAGGATGTTTCGAAATGGGATTTTGGAGCATGGATGGAGGGAAAAAGATGGAGGAATGAGTATGAAGGTGAAATAGGGGTGTGAAGAGGTCTAGGACTTGGTGGAGGAGGCTAAGGAGCGATTGGATTTGTTCAAGGATGGATGAAACGATGTTGCACAAGAAGATGAGAATCATGGCAAAGTAAGCGGATGCGGCAAATGTAAGGTAAGGGTTATAAGTGAAGGGTGAAGCGGGTAGGTTGGATGGAGGATGGGCAGGTAAGGAAGGATAACAGGTACTCTGCAAGTGGTTTTTCAAACTGAACAAACAAATACATGCAAGAAAACGAAGATCTAGTTATAAAACCTATGACCTAGTTACTTCACTCTAATCTGACCTAACAGCAAAAGGAAATGAACAGAAGTTTATTTGCAGTGAAACCATGTGAAACAACTATGAAACTAAGTGATCATAAACCTAAGCATGCATCCAAACTGATATCAAGTTCTACGAACGAGATTCAAACACTAATGATTGCATGGTGAAGCAAAGAAAGTGTTTTGTTTGGGACAGCATGGTTACTTCAACTCCAGCCCCTGATCCAATAAGGAAGAGGTGAAACCAAAAGCGTTTGCTGACCCTTTTTTGGAGCTTTTTCCTGTTATTATCCTACCAATATATTCTAAACATAAATAGCTACTTTAACCATCAAAAGAAATCTAAATAACGAAGCAAGATCTAAATCTAGATAGCAAATTTTATTTTAAGAACGCAGCAAAACACATAAAGATAAACAAAGGAGGTACTGGGCGCTTGAGATGGGCCCCACCCCAAGAGCTACAGCCTCCAAAGAGAGATTTAGAGCTGGTGCAAAGCTGGATTCATCTTTATTGATCAAGAAATGAAGAGTTACATCAAAACTGTCCACAAGAAGGACTTGAAAATGAGCTGAAAGCAAAGCTAATCTATTGCATAAAAATCGAACTACAAACTAGCTAACTATTGGCTACAAAATGACTAACCACTAGCTACTATCTACTGGCTAACTAGCTAACATCCACTGGCTAACCAAAATGAGGCCCTAAGCCTTCTTATTTATACAATTTGAGGACCCAACAGTCCTCCTAAAATTTAGGGACTCGGCTGCCCAAGACTTGTAGTTAACAGCAGTCCTACATGACTTGCTTGGCTGCCCTTGTGTTGATTGATTCGGTGGCCCTTGAACTCCAAGCTGATGGTGGAGAATTCGAGGTAAGGATCCATAAATGAAGGGGACACCTTCCCACAAATCCTCTCCCTTGTCTTCCCACGAATTTGGCTGCCAAGTGCTCATTAAGACCTTCAATCTTGTCTCCAAATTGACCAGAAAGGCTACACAAAGCACCCATTAGACTTGTTGGCATAATGACTAACCAAATTCACTCTATTAGCATAAATATAATCAAAAACATGAAATGAACTAATGAGAATGGTGGATTAAGTCAAATTAGGAGGTTGAATGAGCCCAAATAATTGTCCATTTTTGGGGCTCATCACATACCATAACTTAACACAATTCCCATGCCCTTTTCCAAATAGGACATCTACCCTGCCATAATGGATCAAAGCTTAACACTTCATTATTTCGGGAAAATGAGGACCGGCAACGGGGCTCGACTAATAAGGAGAGGAACTTTAGTTGCTCGGACCTATTGCCAGAAAAAGATTACGTGACTGTTTAAAAAGTGTATAAAACCATCAGATATATTATAGGTTGCTTCAATCCGCAAAATTTGATCCAAACCAATGATAATCTAGTGGCCATAACCCAATTTCCAGGCAAGTTGTTGCAGAAAGAAATTGCGAATTTTAGTGAAGCTGAGCCAAATTTTTGAGCCCGATGTGATCCCGATACACCCTCTACGCATTCAGAGAGAAAAATCTAGGTCCTTCATGCCCCAGGTGCCATCCTCAAATATCCCTCTCCACAAATATTTAAGCAATAATGCCCAATCAAATCTCCTCAAATTCAGAATCCCCCATCCACCCATACGCTTTGGAAGTGAGAGGTGGTCTAGCTTGACAAGATGGAATTTGTTCTTATTTATCATACCAGACCAGATGGAATTTTTTCTTATTTATCATGCCATACCAGATGAATTTTTCCATGATCCCATTGAGTCTTTTAATAATGGAGAGAGGCAGATGATATAAGTGTGCTCAGTACACTCCCAACTTTGTGATCACCGCATGGGTCAAAGTGATATGGCCCCCATAGATAAGCATCTAAATTCCCAGCCGGAATTTTTTTTATAGAATCGGTCCACAAGCCACATCCAGTCGTTGACCTTATAACTACAAGGTGTTGTTGGGAAAAGTATCCAATACGGAATGACCCTATCCCACTCTAAGGGTGATAGTACCTCAGCAACAATCAAAGCAAAGCTATCTAAGATTTCTTCTTTATGAAAGTACAATAGGGGAGAAAGAGATCCATTAACCGATGTCTTTCGCTAATGGTTGATCCAATCTTCTCTCCTTGCTGCTTGCTCCCAGCTCCTTGCTCTTTCACTGGCCCAGCTACACCAAGATCCTGCAAAATGGCAAGAGAGGGAAACTACAAGAAGCATACATTCATAATTGATTCAAGGATTAGAATAAATCAAATACACAAGTATAACAATACATCATTGAGACACATGCATATAGAAGAACCTCAAATGCTTTATTAATGGAAGAAGTAAAGTTCAGGAAGTGAAACAACCATAAGAGGCCCAATCCAGCATCACCTTCCCAACAGAAAGAAATCTCCTCTTCACCTCCTTCAAAGCAAATCACCCAATAGTTCTAAACCCAAACCAACAGCAATTCTTTGCATTCACAAGATTCCAGCCCCCCGAGACCTCATGAGAGAGATCTATATATAGGATTTTTGGAGAAAGGATGAGTCAGCTTGAGAGCTTACTAGTGTCCTCTCTCACTTCAGTTATTCTTCAGTTCTTGAGTCCACTTGGAGGTTCTTGCTTCCACTTGGAGATCTAGACCCTCTTACTCATCACCAGTCGAATTCCTTGATCCAAGTGTCATTTTGGAAGCTTCCTGGGCATTGACACCTTGAGGAATGACTGTGCCACATGTCCCAACTCGCCCAGCACAGGTAGCCTTCTTTGCAGTTGACATTCAGCGCAAGTAGACAGTGGAGCAGTTGACATTCAGCGCAGATGCTCAGTGGAGCAGTTGACATGATCCAGAATTGCCTTGTTTTTGAGTGTTTTCAGGTGGAGAACTTTTATTCAGTGCTGTGGTTTGCTGACCTTGTTCCTCTAGGGGTAGGAACAACATGTTTAGGGACTTTGGATCCCTTAGATTATGGACATTTCATGCTTCATGTTGTAAGGCACAAATGTCTATAACAGTCGCCCCCTAAAGTATGAGGTCGTTTATCGGGTGAAATGCTTTATCAGGAGGATCCGAAGTTCATTCAATTGCTGAGAGGTGACCTGTAATAAGATACAATACAATACATTATTTTTCATACTGTTTTCATGATCTAGCTGAGGCGGGCATTCCAATGCTCAGCTTTATAAATTCATTTTGGTACATAGAACAGACGATTGTCTGATGGTAGACTGATAATTCTCTGCTGAAATTATCATCCTTTGAGTAGGATGATCATCTGCTGCAATGATGTACATGTCAAATGTATTTATATTTCCTGAATATACATCGCAGCCCGGATGGATGAAACTAGATCCGGGGTCTTCAAACTCGTTCGATCTTCACTCTAAGTACAAGTCGATCCATGTGAGAATTGCGTTGAAGTCGAACATGGAAAGACATCGCTTGATTACCGGTCAATGATGTAAACCGTTAACAAGCGCGAGAGGAATCACCGATAATGATAATAACCCTCAAGGTACTGCAGTACAATTCACGTGGTGTGAATAAAGGACTTGGCGTCGAACACCACGCAAAATCTTCTGGTCGAAGGTCATTGATGTATACCTGTCGCCGGAAGTGAGAAACTTGCCATTGAGGCATGCAAGCTTCAAAGTACTGAGGGAGTTGTTCCTAGATCAACTTCTTGGATAATGAGCTAAAGTCGACAAGAAGCGATCCGTCAAAGGAGGGCCTTAATGAATGCCACATCAGTGACACGGAACGGAGCTAATGATTTTAATGGAGGTGAAAACAATCTGTGAAATATGATTCAGGGTGGCGGTCATGAAAGGATGAAATATGATGTATGGTAGTGGATGGGACACGGTTGACTCTTTCTGAACAACATCTCTTGAACATATAACGACACTGATGCGATGGATCGATAGCATTACCCCAAATGTGGATGGTTTGGCGAGACCATGGTGATGAGACCGGTGAATGAAACAACCCAACCCGATGTGGCACGGAGGAAAAGTGTCATGTTCAAGAGCGACTTGCTACCATTAAATCTTTGAGGTTCTCCCAATTTTTCCCCAGTCATTTCTGACCAGTACCTCTTTATTTTTGTCAAGCTTGAGGAGGATAACATATGCTTGTTCTATAACCTGCCCTTCGGGCAAGCCCGTCGCTATGTTTTAACGAGCCTAGCGATAGGGAAACTTGTTCTCGTCTAAAGACAAGTTTGTCGCTATTTAATCATTTTAACGAGTCTAACAACAAGGAAAACTCGGTCCTTTTCATTTTTAGAGAGTCTGAAAAGGTACATAAAGTTAACTCCAAAATTCCTTTTTCGTCATCTAATCCCTTAAGTCCGAAAAAGTATAAAACAATACAGAAGGGATGAGTTTTCGATAATTTTAACGAGCCGAATAAAACAAGCGCTCGACCTTTTTGTGCAATAATCCCTCAGGTCCAAAAAGATTAAAATCTAGAGGAGGGATAGCTCTTCCGGTCCTTTTAACGAGTT
Source organism: Pinus tabuliformis (assembly GCA_031772625.1). Taxonomy (NCBI): domain Eukaryota; kingdom Viridiplantae; phylum Streptophyta; class Pinopsida; order Pinales; family Pinaceae; genus Pinus; species Pinus tabuliformis. The sequence goes on along the minus strand of CM062809.1, from coordinate 602,086,429 downwards.
GGAAGGCCAAAACTCGGCAATCTTTTAATATTTTAGGAGTCAGATGAAAAGAGCTTAAAGAAGACTCGTCTTTTGAGGAACGAGTGATAAACAGGGATAGCAACTGATTCCAGGTACAGGTTGGAATTTTCCAATCACGGCAGTGTCACAAGGATGGCTAGGTGAAATCACTCTTCGCAGCTGTTCCTCAAAACGGGTAAACAATCATATGGACGTGAACGATCGGCCAAATGAAAGTGGAGGTGGCAGGTGCAAAACACGACTAAGGCTTTTTATGGCTGATAAATTTACGATCACAGTGGTTATTTACCGGGATGGGTTCATTTTTTAACGAGCTTGAATGCGCCAAAACACTGCTCAATCTTATGTTTATTTTTTAACGAGCATGAACTATGTGCTAAAACTGCTCGGATCTCGCTTTTCTATTTTTTAACAAGCATAAATTCCGCGGTAAAACTGCTCGATCTTATGTTTATTTTTTAACGAGCATGAACTATATGCTAAAACTGCTCGATTAATTTTGCATGCCCCCAGCATAATAATGCAAACGAGGTGCATGCCCCTTAGACTTTAGGGGGTCGTTTCATTTTTTAATGAGGTTGACACAGTAAAGAACTATCCTCTAGACTCCTTATTTCATTTTTTAACGAGGTTGACCTGAGATAGGAACTATCCTCGAAGTTTTAGATCCATTAGAAATAGAAGGTTTCATATTCCACTGTGGCCATTTCTGCCAGATTACTTGGAGGCGGTAGGGAAAAAGTACCCATTAAAGTAGGGTCTTTTAGGAAAATGACTCCGATATTTTGGAGAGGATGATTGCTTCCATGGATCATTGGAATGCTTCCTGTAATGAATGGTGGCACAACTTCTGCCGAAGTTGTCGTCGACCTGCTTGGTTGATCTCTTTCCTTGCCATTCAACAGCTGCGGATTCTCGTAATCTTTGTTCCTTGTCGAAATCAAAGCATCATTTTGTTGCTTAGAGATTGACAACATTAGAACTTGCGACGGGGAAGCATTTCTACTATCAACCAGATTTTGACCTGGATTCGAAAACGGATCAGTTAACACAGCTGGGGTTTGTGAATTCTTTAAGAATCTTTTTAGCTCAGCTTTGTACGGATAGTCTGCTGTCCAATGATCCTCGTCACATATAAAACATGGACTTTTTGGTTTTCCTTTCCCAGGAGAGTTCGAAGAATTCTTTCCAGGAGATGACTCACCCTGTTTCTTCTTCCCTTTGTTTTGCTTCTTCTTGCTTCCTGGTTGATTGGTTTCTTTGCCTTTATCTGCTGATACGGCATTTACTTCCGAAGCAAGAATTTCTTCTTTTGCATTTTGATCCGAATTCTTATTGGCTTTCTTTGACGAAGCCTTTGTCGATTTCGCGTTTGCCGTGCCAATCACGCCATCACCGACAAGAGAGTCACTATTGGATTTAGGAGGAGGAGGAATTGAAAATTCCGGTCTAGGGGCGTCAGGTATTTTGTCGTAGAGCGTGCCGGACTGAGTTTAAACTAAGTCCAAATACTGTGCACGAGCGATAACTTTCTCCTCTGTTACGACTCCCCCTTTGGCCACATCTTCCGTTATAGCAGGAAGTAACGACTTTATAAACCATTCAGCTAACAGCTGATCGGGAACGTATGTTTTCACCATCCTACGACGACGACGCCACTCATGTATATGATCAGATATATGGGTGGCAGTTGTCTGCTTGAAGTTGGTTAATATTTCTGTTCCTGTTTCATACCTTATCGATAATTGAAAATGGGTTAAGAAAGTCGTGGCTAGGGAACTAAAATTGTCGAAAGAGGCTCTAGGTAATTCAATATACCATTTAGCCGCTGGACCTGTCAATGTCCTCTGAAAAAGGCGAAGCCTTATCGAATCGTCGTTTAGGGTGTTCGACGAACACCACAGATGAAAAGTCATCACGTGATTCGATGGGTCTTCACCTGGGGTAGAGTCCCTACTTTACACCTTATCATCCATCATTACCTACTGTTTTCATCACTTTCCTCTCTCTTTTGACTCATTTTCCACCCAGATCATTACATTAGTTGTCATTAAACATGATCAAGTGAGCTTTGCTAATGGGTAATTGTTTTGTTTAGTTTTTGACATACTTGCAGGTATTCCGCAGCTTTCTGCTGATTCCGCAGCCATCTGATGATCCCGCAGCTATTTTGTTGATTTCAAGGTTCCACGTGCTATTTTGCAGAATGAGCCACGTGGGCATGTTGGAATATACGTGCTCGAGGTTCCTATGCCATCAGTTCAGCCGGCCACGTCATTTGTACCTCCGGTCAAAGGGGGTCAAGTTTCGGTCAAATAAAGGCAGCTTTTGAATTCATGATCGGAGAAACCACAGTTTAGGTTTTTGAATCAACGTTTCGAATCCCAAATGGGATCCATCATCAGGATATGAGAATGATGATGAGCAGAAGAGCAACACAGCATTGATAAATAGGCAGCTTAACGTGGATACGTAAGCTGTTTGATCACGTCGGTGGAAAAGGTGACCTGTCCATGTTTTGAAAGCCGTGGGGGACATGATCTAATGTTAGATTCATTTCCCATATCGACCAGGACCTCCAGCTTGACCACGAAGCCTATGACGTGTTAATTGCACCTTTAATACGCATGACAGTTAGTTCATTTTCTGTTTTTATGTTTACGTATTAGGCCATCTTGCAGATGCCTATATATACTTGCGTCTGCGTACGCTGATAAAAACTTTTCAGATGCTGTAGTGTATGTATTTGTGAGAATTTTGGCACGTTTTCAAACTCTGTTTTTATAAGAGCTGTTCCAGCACTTTTGGATTATGTATCTCTGCATATAAAGTAATGGAAACGTTGTTTTGAAGTCTTAAGAGCATCTGAGTTTTCTGTGGATAATATGAATGGAGGGCCCCTGTTCGTATTAGCCTTGTAAAGTATTTTTCATGTTCATATTTCTGCAATTTCTTTATTTTACAAACAGAATTTCCTTCCTTGAATTATGTACAGCTTGATTTCTCTTTATTGCTGCAGCCTTTATTTTCACTGATCAGATTTACTTCTTTGCAGGTTTTCACCCGGGATTAAGTGTGTTGTGTTTGCTTTAAAATCTAATGGTAGTTGCAGTTGTCTTGTTCATGATGCTACCCTTTTTACTCTGTTTTCTAGACTAGTTTTAGCTTAGTTTTACAAGTTGGATGCTAACTAATTTATGCTCTCTTTATCATGAATGGCTTATATTTCAAGAGAACAGAACACTAATTAATTGCAGCTTGTATTTGAGTAGTCTTGGCTTGTGATACTAATACTTTTTCCACTTGTTACACATAATCATATATGTAGGAAGCAGTATGTTGGAAAAGGCTTAGTAGTGTTACAATTTGTCAATTAGAGTAGATTAGAGTTTTTATCAATTCTTGGATTTGTCTTCAGCTACCTCCTAATCGTGTTTTACGCAGTACTATGTGGTAGAAGCAGGGAGTTAGGAGGAGATAATCATTAACATCAACCCTTGAAGTGATTTTCCTGTTTCTTTTATTTGCAGCAGTATGGATAGAGACTAATGCCATTAGAACGTGGTCATTTACTTTCAAGTCATTTCAATTCATTCATTTCTTTCAAGTTCTTTTCCTTTACAAATTCAGCAAGTAATTAGAAATCACCTTCACACACACTTTCACTCATCTAGAACTCACTTTTCACACACTTGCACTCATCTGTCTATAATCATCACTCCATCATTAGGAAGATAAGTTAACCATAAACAACCCCCCAAACGACAAAAGCTCTAAGAAAAGTTACTTAAGTACATATAGTACACCCTCACTTCATCAGCTTACGAGCCCCGGGTTGACAATTAATGACATCAGTTTAGGAACACTAAATTGACTAAACATTTTGGCGCCGTTGCCGGGGAAGTGAAATTAAGTAGCCATACTTAGAGAAAAAAAAAAACATAAAAAAAAATTCAAGGAAAGAAGTTAATAACCTATCCAAGTATGCTCTCCTCTTGCACTTTAAAGTGATCTGGAGGATCAGAAAGGAGAAAGTTATTGATTTAGTAGTCTCTTGAGTATGCTCTCTTCTTGCACCTAGAGTGAACTGGAAGATCAGAAAAAGAACTATTAACTTGACTTGAAGAAAAAATAAAAATGACATGCATAGAGCTAGAGATTCTAGAGGACGGTTTTTAGCTAGAGCTCGAAGTTCAATTTTTACAAGTCCATCTGCTTCAAGGGATAGACAAGAGACACCCCCCTTATCTCCAACCGAAACTCCTAGTCCTAGAATTCCTGAAATTCAAGAGCCAAGAGTTGACTCTCCTACACCTTCTATTGAGTTTGAACTAGGAAGAGACTCTTCTCTTTCTCCTACAGGAAGACCAATTGTAATTGAGGAGTTGGAATCATCTGAAGAAGAAGGAGAAATCTCTTCTCATTCACCTTTTGTAGAGGAACCAGAAGATTTTGAAATTCCTAGGAGAATCATCATGGCAGAGGAAGAAGGAGGAGGTAGAGGTAGAGGAGGAGGAGGAAATAACAATAACAATAATGGAGGTAGAGGTCCCATAGGAGGAGGAAATAGAAATGGGGATAATTCATTTGGGTTTCCCATTGTTAATGAGGATTCCCGAGCCACTATGAAAAACATATCACCATCTGTCCTCCCTAACTTCCATGGGTTAAGGACTGAGGACCCTGAAACATTCTTATTTGAGTTTGAAGTGGTGTGTCGAACTTATGACTACCTGGATGACTCTCAGAAACTCAAGTTGTTCCCTTCAACACTGAAGGATCAAGCCTTGAAATGGTTCATGGGGCTACTCACTCAATCCATTAGGACTTGGGATGAGATGAAACAGACATTTTTGGATAGGTATTTAGACTATTGCATGCCTACTAATCACAAGGACGAGGTTTTTAAAATGGTACAAAAAGAAGATGAGAGTCTAGAAGATTTACTTGAAAGGTTTCAATATAACTTAAAAAGAGCAAAAATGAATACCTTGGATGAAGAGACCTTAAAAGCCCTCTTATTAAAAGCCATCAGGGATGAATGGATAGACATCTTAAATATGATGGGGAAAGGGGATATTTCTCAACTTTCTCTCAATGACATAGCAGAACTTTGTATCCATCTCTCAAGGGGCAAATCAAAAACTCAAAAAGGGCCTAGAGATCCTTCTCTCCTTAGGGCGAATAAATCTGCAACAGGATCAGTGAGTAGGGCTGAAATCGGAAGTATGCTTGATGAATTTAAAACTGACATCTTAGGGAGTCTTAGTGAACAACTTGATACCCTTAAGATTCACAATAAACAAAAAGCAGAAGCTGAAGCTTTGGCTATCTTTTTCCCGAAATGTAGAAAGAAACATGCTTTAAGGGAATGTCCCTTAGATGCACACGTTGTAGAAACATGTGTAATTTGCTCAGAAACTCATGAGACCAAGGATTGTCCTTCAATCCCTGGCCTCAAAGCAGTCTTTCAAGAGGATCCAGATACACTCGAATCTCTCTGTTTTATTGCAAGGAGACCTTGGCAAGGACAACAAAATCAAGGGTTTAACAACTCTATGAATTCTCAATCCCAACCAAGTTGGAATCCTTGGCAACAACCTTGGCCTCAACCTCAAAATGCTTTCCAAGCGTGGATGCAAAGCATGCAAAATCCTTATGGGAGATTTGCACAATTCTATCAATATCCTCCATCATTTCAGAATCAGCAAGCTCCACAACTTCCAAACCAAGGTCAACAACTATCATTGCCATACCCTCAACAACAACAACCTCCTCCACAAACTCAAAATTCTCAATTAGCACTTCAATCCCAGCAGAAATCCAATCAACTTCCCTCTCAGCCATTACCGAATCCAAATAATAGGAACCCTCAAAATGCTTACATGATGGAAGGTCAACCATTCCCTACCTATATGGTTGTTCCTCTTAATGAAGTACAACTTAGATCAGGTAGAATCCTAGATCAACCTTCCACAAGTGTTCAACAACCAAGCATTTCTGAGGAGGAATCTCTCAAAGTCAATAAAGGTTCTGAAGTATCACTTCAAAACCAAAATATCCAAAAAGAAAAAGAAAAAGAATCAATCTCTACAACTCCCCTAGTTGAGCAACCTACACCTACAGCTACACCTCCCTTTCCTGAAAGATTGCAAATTGATAAAGGGGTGGAAAAGCATATATGGGTGCCTGACTATAACTTCCTAGATGAATTGAAAAATGTATGTATCAATATCCCCTTGTTACAGGCCATTAAGGAAATTCCCATTCTAGCGAAGACAATAAAGGAGTTGAGTTTGAAGAAAACAGTAAAAAGAACCAAAGATACTAAAAGGATACATCTAGTTGGAAAAATTGCAGACATAATGATGGGTAAGATTACCATGCAAAAGTATGTAGATCCCGGTAGCCCTATTGTCAAAACTCATATTAATGGGGTTGAAATCCCAAATACTTTGATTGACTTAGGAGCCGCAATCAACATCATGAGTAGACAGACCATGGATCAGTTAAAGCTTCCTAACCTTCTCTTTACACCCACTCTACTGCAGCTTGCAGATAGATCAATCATTAAACCTGATGGTGTATTGGAAGACATTCCAGTCTCTCTAGATTCTTGGGAATATCCTGTTGATTTTATGATTTTAACTCCCAAGAACAATCTAGGAGGACATCCTCTTATTTTAGGAAGACCTTGGCTGGCCACAGCTGATGCTTTCATAAGTTGTAGGTCTGGAGACATGTATATATCAGATGGTAATTCCACCAAGAAGTTCAACTTGTATCCCCCAGCAAAAGCTATAACAGAAATAGGAGAAGATGAATGGGTAGAGGATGAAGATACTATACAACCAGTTTTAACCATCTCTGAGATCAGTGAGGATAGTCAAATTCTAAATACATTAGAAAATTTTGAAGTATCTTTAGAATATGTCTCTGAACATTTTCAGATAGATGCAGACATTGAATATCTCTCCTCTAAACAAATGTCTCTCTTCTCAATGGAAGAGTTTGGTAGTTCTACAGTTGAAATCCTCCCAGGAAAAACATTAAACATTAACAAAAACTTGGGAAGACCACAACAAGAGGAATTAACTAAACTGTTGCAAAAACATTCCACTGCCTTTGCATGGGAATACACTGACATGAAAGGAACCGATCCTAAGACTTGTATTCATCACATTTACATTGAAGAGAATAGCAGACCTATTAGGCAACCACAAAGAAGGATGAATCCAAACCTTAGGGAGATTGTGAAAGAAGAACTGCAGAAATTGCTCAAGGTAAACTTCATTTACCCCATCTCAGATAGCCAATGGGTTTCTCCCTTGGTTATAGTGCCCAAAAAGAATGGTAAATGGAGAGTTTGCATTGATTATCGAGAATTGAACAAAGCAACCTTAAAGGATCATTTTCCTTTACCTTTTATTGATCAGGTACTAGATACTTTAGCAAGTAAAAAGTATTTCTCATTCTTGGATGGTTTTAGTGGGTACAATCAAATTCAGGTAGCACCTGAAGATCAAGACAAAACCACATTTACTTGTCCTTGGGGAACTTTTGCCTACCGAGTACTCCCTTTTGGATTGTGCAATGCACCTGCTACATTTCAAAGGGTTGTATTAGGAATCTTTTCAGATCTGATTCATGATTGTGTAGAGGTATACATGGACGATTTCACAGTTTATGGTAATACATTTGAAGAAGCTTTGGAAAATTTGGAAAAAGTACTGGTAAGATGTAAGGAAACAAATCTTTCTTTAATTCATGAAAAGTGTTTTATGATGTTTACTGAAGGAATTGTTTTAGGACATCATATTTCAGGAGATGGGATCAAGGTTGATAAATCCAAAGTTGAAGTCATCTCTAAGTTACCTGTTCCAAATTGCCAAAAGGATGTTAGAAGTTTTCTTGGGTTTACTGGGTATTACAGAAGATTCATTGAAAACTTCACTAAGATAGCATCTCCTCTTTTCAAATTGCTTACCAAAGACTGTGAGTTTAAATGGGATCCTGAGTGTCAATCTGCCTTTGAAACTTTAAAGTCTAGAATATCTGAAGCACCCATCTTAAGGGGGCCAAATTGGAAACTCCCTTTCCACATCTCTACTGATGCTTCAGATACAGCTCTAGGAGCTATTTTGGGACAAAAGGATTTGATCCCTTATTCCATTTATTACACAAGTAAGAATTTGACTCCTACTGAGTTAAATTATACTGTTACAGAAAAAGAGTTCTTAGTTGTGGTACATGCAATCAACAAGTTTAGACATTACATAACCGGCTATGAAACCTTTGTCCATACTGATCACTCTGCCATAAGATACTTAATGAACAAACCTGTCACTAATGGTAGAGTTACAAGATGGCTTTTACTCTTGCAAGAATTCAACATTACTGTGTTAGATAGACCTGGAAAGCAAAACACAGTAGCTGATTTCTTGTCTAGAATCCAAAACATTAATGAGGATTCTCCAGTAGAAGATAAGTTTCCAGATGGATACTTGTTTGCAGTGACTACCAAGACACCTTGGTATGCAGATATGGCTAATTATCTTGTTACAGGGAAACTTCCTCTACACTTATTTCCTAATGAGAAAAAGAAAATCATTTGGGAGAGTTCACATTATTCTTGGATTTCTAATGAATTGTTCAAAACAGGGCCAGATTGTATAATCAGAAGGTGTGTTCGGGAAGATGAAATGCCTGACATCCTTAAGGCATGTCATGATGAACCATGCGACAGGCACTTTGCGGACAAGAGGACAGCTTATAAAATCCTTTCTCTAGGATATTATTGGCCTTCTCTCTTTAAAGATGCAAAGCAGTATGTTAAAAGGTGTGACAGCTGCCAAAGAGTTGGGAAACCAACTCCTTCAAATGAAATGCCTCTACAGCCTCAGGTATGCATCGAACCCTTTGAGAAATGGGCTCTAGATTTCGTTGGACCAATTAATCCACCATCAAAGCAAAAGAAATATATATTGGTTTGTACTGATTATGTTACTAAGTGGGTAGAAGCAAAAGCATTGCCTTCTGCCACTGAAAATTCAGTTGTTCAATTTCTTTTTGAGGATATCTTCACTCGTTTTGGTGTCCCAAGGGAAATTGTGACAGATCAAGGCAGCCAGTTTACATCTAATTTGATGGAGAAGCTGATGGAGGAATATAAAATCAAGCACAGAACATCTACTCCCTACCATCCGCAATCCAATGGTCAAGTGGAATCTACCAATAAAGTTCTTGAAGGCATTATCACCAAGACTGTTCATCTTCATAGAAGAGATTGGGCGGAAAGGCTCCCTGAAGCCTTATGGGCCTATAGGACCACATGGAAGAACACAACAGGACATTCTCCCTATGAACTTGTTTATGGGAAGGAAGTCCTGCTTCCTATTGAGTTCCAAATCAAGACCTTCAAGATGGCAGTCCAATTGGGAATGAGCCTCTCAGAAGCTCAAAGACACAGAATGGACCAGCTAAATGAGCTAGATGAAATGAGACAAGATGCAATTCTAAGGACTGATCTAGTTCAGCACCAAAGATCTAAATGGCATGATCGTCATATCAAAGAAAGAAAGTTTCAGAAAGGAGATTGGGCTCTATTGTTTGATTCAAAATTCAAAGACTTCAAAGGAAAGTTTCAAACTCATTGGCTTGGGCCATATGAGATTGATGAAGTCTTTAGCAATGGAGCAGTTCGAGTAAAAACTATCGATGAATTTCATACTCCTCTTATTGTGAATGGCCACCGCTTGAAAATCTACCAGAAGCCATTCTCAAAAGAAGAGTTTGTCAAATTGTTCAAGGAAGATTCTGCAATCAGGCTGGTGGAGAAGGATTCTTCTCCTCCATCAGCCTAAGGCTTTGGTTTTTGAAAAAAAAAAAAAAGAATAAATGTATGAGCCTGAAAACCAATCTCTGATTGGCAGTCTCATACAGAAAACTTGAGGTGAAAATCAGGGTCACCTGACACCTCATGTTTTCTAAAGAAAAAATTTCTCTTTCTTCCCTTATTTCATTTCATTTCATCATCACCACCATTTCACCCACCATTTCATTCATTTTCCACTCCACCTCATTAGTTTTCATTCATCCATCCACCCACTACACTCCATTCCATCAATAAAGTCATTTTTTTTACAACTAAAGTTGCTTTTGTGTAGTTGGAGGCTACTACTGCAGATTCCGTAGCCATCTGAGGATTCTGCAGCCATCTAATGATTCTGCAGCTCTCTGTACCTGCACAAATAAAAAACACAGTCTGTTTGAAATTTCTTTACAGCACAGTAGTCATCAATAATAAAATGGAAAATAGTCATGCAAAAATCAGTGAAGGGTTAAGTGGCAAGTCATCAAAGGCAAATTTAAGCGGAAATCTGAGGTATGTTTCAAATCCTAAGCTTACAGTTATTCCATTATGCAAAGTTTTCTAAGTTATGTTTCTTGCCACTAAGTGTAATGATTACTAGCCATGAGACCATATATCCACGTATCATCCACGACTATCAGTCCTTGATTACCATGATTTTAAATCTCACTTCCGGCTGCTTCTTCCATTAAGATCTCGTACTTAGGTGACGTAACCTAATGTACTACGTCTCTACGACATTAACTCATGCAGCCAAGTGTAATTTCGAAGCCGAGATCTAAGGACATAGCCGTTGTTCATTCATTAACCCTTCTACCCTCTTACGCTCATATCATTTCACTCCCATTTCCACTCGCATGTTTCATTCCATCTACGCTGCTACCACACTCTGTTATGCTGTGCTCACTACGCTGCCATTCACCATACTCTGTTTTTTCCCTCTCCGCTAATTCGAAACACCAGTGGAGGTCTGTTACGGCCGTATTCAAAGTTGAACCCATAATCCACTGTGTTGAGGCCGTAAATTCACTGTGTAAGGCCATTTTAAAGCCAAGCTCCAAAACAGAGCCGTGAATTCACTGTATAATACCCTTGTTGAAGCCGTGTTCCAGAACAGAGTTGTGAATTTACTGTGTAAAACCCTTGTTGAAGTCGTGTTCTCAAACCAAAGCCGTGAATTGACTGTGTGAAGCCGTTTTAAAGCCGTGTTTCAAATAGAACAGAGTCGTAAAAGCAAATGGGGAAGCTCTTGAGGGCAGAACCGGAAGGTTCAAAGTTTTTGGAGGGTTATCCTCAAGTCAAGGAGGCTTTACAAAAGGCAAATTGGTTACAATGTGTACAGAAGTTCAAAGGCTACCATAAGGAGGTGACAAAGGCCTTTGCAAGGTCCTTCAGAGAAAAAGATGGTCACGTGGAGATAGGAGACTTACAATTCATAGTCAATGAAAGCAGCATAGCTCAAGCTACCTCACTTCCACAGACAGGAGAAAGGTGGTTTAAGAACCGGGCAGTCCAAGATCAGCAGTGGAAACGAATTTTGAAAAACCCAGGTATGGACACAAGTATCTTTACCAAAGGGATTCTGGTTTCTTATGTTAAAGAAGAGTGGACCACTTTACTCTTGTTAGTGCAGAAATTTTTCACTTGTGAAGGAAGATTTGGGGTCTTATATGTTTATCATGCAAAGGTTATGATGCATTTTCTAGGTGATGACATTAATCTCTCTTACTTTCTATTTTCAAGTCTTAAGAAAATGTGTGCAATGGTCCAAAAGAACCCTAGAAATGTTGAAGCACATTTATGTCATCACGGTCTTGTGAAATTGCTGGTAGAGGAACAATTAAAATCAAAAAGAGACTCATGGGAGAGGTTTCTCATAAGAAACCATTTTCAAGAGTTAGGAGAAACTTATGGAGGATCCCCTCAAGTGCCAAAAAGAAGTAGAAGAAAAAGAGGAGAGGGGGTTAACCAAGAAACCACTGCCCAAACAGAAACCATTGTTCCTGATACTACTATGCCTGAAACAACTGCCCAAGAGGAAACAGTTCAAGACCAGTTTGATGAGGAAACTGATATACAGCAGCCTGAACAGGATATTGATCCTGGATTTACTGAAGATGATAACCAAGCAGCCCAAGGAATTATCTCTGAAACCCTTTCAGAACTTGCTCAAGAAATTGCTCAGAAAAGGAAAGAAGGGAAGAAGAAACGTAAGCAAGATAAGGGTAAATCTGTAGTCCAAGAAACTCCCCTCACTCCTGAGGATATTAGTGAGGAAGACACTCAACCCCTAGCTCAAAGGATGGCCAAACTTCATAAAACTGCCCTCTCTAAAAAGGAGGAAAAACAGAAGCAAAAAGTACCAAAAGAAAAACAGCAGAAAGCACCAAAAGAAACACAGAGTACCTCTGTAAGAAGGAGCAGCAGATTGCAAAATAGAAAAGTAGGGGCCACAAAGGGTAAACAGTCATTCTTCATTGACTTAAGCTCACCTCAAAAAGGTGCTACAAGTCCTCCACACGCTGAGCACATTGAGACTTCTCCTCCGCGTGAGGAAAGTCCGTTTGAACATGAACTTGAGCATGAACATGGATCTGAATTTGATTATGAACCAAGTCCCAAAAAGTCACCTGAAGTGGACCCGGAGCAGCAAAAAGTGTATAATTATCTGGAAACATTGGAGCAAGCAGTCGTTGGCCCTAGTAATGTTCAGCCTTTAGAACAACAAGTCCACTCCTTGAAACAGGAACTTTTTGAGATTGAGGTTCTAAATCGACATATCACGCAAGAAAATGAGAAGCTGAAAGAGCAAGCCAAATTGGATAAGATGATTCATGATAACACCATGTTACATTTTGGCCTGTGGCAAAGAGATGCAAAAAGCTCAACAGAGCCTTGATCAACTTAAAGTTCAGATGCTTAGTAAAGAAGCCAAGGGTAAATGTGTCTACACAGAGAAAGAAGAGGAGATTGGATGTCTTGGCAGAGGCATCACAGCAGGTTGATTGATCAGTATTTTTGCATGAGGACATGCAATGCCCTCATAGTGGGGGTATGTAGAGTCCCTACTTTACACCTTATCATCCATCATTACCTACTGTTTTCATCACTTTCCTCTCTCTTTTGCCTCATTTTCCACCCAGATCATTACATTAGTTGTCATTAAACATGATCAAGTGAGCTTTGCTAATGGGTAATTGTTTTGTTTAGTTTTTGACATACTTGCAAGTATTCCGCAACTTTCTGCTGATTCCGCAGCCATCTGATGATCCCGCAGCTATTTTGTTGATTTCAAGGTTCCACGTGCTATTTTGCAGAATGAGCCACGTGGGCATGTTGGAATATACGTGCTCGAGGTTCCTATGCCATCAGTTCAGCCGGCCACGTCATTTGTACCTCCGGTCAAAGGGGGTCAAGTTTCGGTCAAATAAAGGCAGCTTAACGTGGATACGTAAGCTGTTTGATCACGTCGGTGGAAAAGGTGACCTGTCCATGTTTTGAAAGCCGTGGGGGACATGATCTAATGTTAGATTCATTGCCCATATCGACCAGGACCTCCAGCTTGACCACGAAGCCTATGACGTGTTAATTGCACCTTTAATACGCATGACAGTTAGTTCATTTTCTGTTTTTATGTTTATGTATTAGGCCATCTTGCAGATGCCTATATATACTTGCGTCTACGTACGCTGATAAAAACTTTTCAGATGCTGTAGTGTATGTATTTGTGAGAATTTTGGCACGTTTTCAAACTCTGTTTTTATAAGAGTTGTTCCAGCACTTTTGGATTATGTATCTCTGCATATAAAGTAATGGAAACGATGTTTTGAAGTCTTAAGAGCATCTGAGTTTTTTGTGGATAATATGAATGGAGGGCCCCTGTTCGTATTAGCCTTGTAAAGTATTTTTCATGTTCATATTTCTGCAATTTCTTTATTTTACAAACAGAATTTCCTTCCTTGAATTATGTACAGCTTGATTTCTCTTTATTGCTGCAGCCTTTATTTTCACTGATCAGATTTACTTCTTTGCAGGTTTTCACCCGGGATTAAGTGTGTTGTGTTTGCTTTAAAATCTAATGGTAGTTGCAGTTGTCTTGTTCATGATGCTGCCCTTTTTACTCTGTTTTCTAGACTAGTTTTAGCTTAGTTTTACAAGTTGGATGCTAACTAATTTATGCTCTCTTTATCATGAATGGCTTATATTTCAAGAGAACATAACACTAATTAATTGCAGCTTGTATTTGAGTAGTCTTGGCTTGTGATACTAATACTTTTTCCACTTGTTACACATAATCATATATGTAGGAAGCAGTATGTTGGAAAAGGCTTAGTAGTGTTACAATTTGTCAATTAGAGTAGATTAGAGTTTTTATCAATTCTTGGATTTGTCTTCAGCTACCTCCTAATCATGTTTTACGCAGTACTATGTGGTAGAAGCAGGGAGTTAGGAGGAGATAATCATTAACATCAATCCTTGAAGTGATTTTCTTGTTTCTTTTATTTGCAGCAGTATGGATAGAGACTAATGCCATTAGAACGTGGTCATTTACTTTCAAGTCATTTCAATTCATTCATTTCTTTCAAGTTCTTTTCCTTTACAAATTCAACAAGTAATTAGAAATCACCTTCACACACACTTTCACTCATCTAGAACTCACTTTTCACACACTTGCACTCATCTGTCTATAATCATCACTCCATCATTAGGAAGATAAGTTAACCATAAACAACCCCCCAAACGACAAAAGCTCTAAGAAAAGTTACTTAAGTACATATAGTACACCCTCACTTCATCAGCTTACGAGCCCCGGGTTGACAATTAATGACATCAATTTAGGAACACTAAATTGACTAAACACCTGGATTTCCATTGAATTTAGGAATGTCAGATGGAAGTTTATGAGGAATCGCTGGCCACCAAGGGGCATAAGCAATCGGATCGTTGGTTAACCGGTGTAAATCGGGTAACTCTAAAGTTGCCACGAATGGTAACTGTTGATTCAGGTTAGGCGAAGCATAACCAGGGTACGATGGAATCGCTTGAGCAGTGGGCCTTTGCATACCAGCATAATGTAATTGATGTTGGTATGATTGATACGGTTGGTGGACTTGACCACTGTAAAGTGGGCGGTTTTGACCATTTTGGATATACGGTTGTCCACTGTTCGCAAAGATCTACTGCTCAGAACCTTGGTATACTTGTTGGAATTGTGGTTGTTGGTATTGCACTAGCCATGGTTGTGAAGCCATGTTCTGTTGTGCTATGCTAACCGTTGGACCAAGGTGTGGGGTAATTGTACCCGTTTGTACCTGTGTCGCCCCACCAGTTGGCGATTGTGGTTGTGACCCATGTTCAAAGGGTTGTTTCACTACAACCTGAGAAATCTGAGGTTGACATGTAACAGGCATCGCTTGAACTTGTGACACTGTTACAATAGCCGGTGTGGTTGGGATGTTCGTCATAGGTACACACTGTTGCATAGAATATACAATCCTTGGTTGTTGAGGTAGCATATGTACCCAACTACTTGATGCAATTCCAGTATAACCTGAATACTATTGAGAACTGTCGTATGGATATCCTCCCGGAGGAGGTAATGAAAGGGCATACTGCCCCCCATACGGTAGCAATCCGGAACTCAGAGGGATTGTTTGTCCTTAAGGACTGTATGGCCCAAATTGACCTCCATGAGGATCAATCTGTCGAGTCTCAACGTAAGAGTTGCCGGATATTATTCCGGATGAACAAACTGGAACAGACCACACTGTCGTCATAGTCCCTTGGTGGACTCCTTCTAGCGGTTGTGAGCTAGTTGGGACAGATGGTATGCCGGCAAACATTGTAGGAGTGACGGCAGGGGCTTCTGTTGTCGCTGTGTCATTTGACACAGTCCTAGATGATGACGGTTGTTCAGACATCTTAATTCTATCCAATAGATTGCCTAGCGATTCTACAGGAACCTCCACTTGTGGTGGATTAACTTCTGATGAAGGAAATAGAGTGACCCCGACTCCAAAATGGGTTGGAGTACTTGCTTGCGGATCCTCTGCAATTTCCTCTATCGCAATCAAACCCGGTGGAAGAGGAAGACCGTCAGGTCCGTAAAATATTTTTGGTGCCGAAGAAGTGGTTGTTTCAACAGCGACAGTTGTTTGAGGAACAAAACTCTCTGGACCGGCTACAGATGGAACTGGTTCAGTTATACAAGTATTTGCCCCCAGACTAGGATCAGTATTACTGTCCTTCTGTGGCTGTTGAACTTCTTCTATAGAGGCAGGGTTTCCAGAAATGTTTGGAGTAACCGGAACCTCAGATGCAGTTGGAACACTTGTTCTAACTTTTATAGGAGATTTTGAACCGGTTAAACGAGTTCGTTTTGTCCGTACTGTTTTCGATTCCGGAGACAAAGACGGTTGACTCGTAAGCCTCCGCGAACGACGGGGTTTCAATTGACTTTCTTCCACGATTGTGGATTACTCGATCAACCAAAATATTAAAAGGGGAAATTTGTGTTTCCGAATTGAATGAATTTTATTAGACGCTTTTAGACACAACTTGCTTTTTCACTTTTTAAGAGTCGAGAAAAAGCTAAAGATGACTCTAGTCTCCTTCGATGTTTTAACGAGCCCGAAGTGACAAATGCTCGAATGGACTTTTTCAGTTGTAGAGTTTGAAAAAGGCCAAAAGAAAACTGCTCTGGAGATCTAGGCAGAGGGTGTGCCAAACTTTTCGCAAAACCACAGAATACGTTTTACGGTACGGGTGGTCGATCTTCGTGAATGTTGTGTTCACTGCATTGCGATCAGTAGGGCGGTCGACACGGCTTCCTAAGGATAAAAGATATATGCCTATAGGGGTCTCCCAATATATACGCGATGGTACGTGGGAGCACAAGTCCGTATTAGTGCCACCGACTCTCAGGAGGAATCACCCACCTTCTTCGAGATCGACAGTCACTACGTTTAACGACGCCGGAACACGTCTCTAGCTTAGACCTCTATGTGTTTGCATTATGTTTCAAAGCGTTGTTAGGTTCATTCAATATATTTTAAGTTGATCTTTTTAAAGTTTGCCTTTCAAGGTTCACCACGAGATGTATGACACAAATTCATAAATGCAGTCTAAAGATGAGAAGCAAGCTTTTTCAATCTTTTCAACTTATGAAAATCTTAACTACTGAGGGAAAAGAAAGACATCATCTTTTCACACAGATCATAGAGCACACACTAATGCACTTTTTCCTAAACCAACATGCAAACTGTCAAAATGCACATGCACAATGCAGGTATTTCTTTTCTCTTTCTTAATGTTGATGTACTACAAAAAGAAAGTTGTTGTATAACTTTGAATTCAATTTCAAGTGAAAGCAAACAAGCTTTTGTCCAAAATCAAAAGACACCTTAAGATTTACTTGTTTCAACACTAGAAATACTTAAAATCAAACCATATGATGAAAGCAAAAGCTCAATCAGCTATGAACAGCAAACAAACTAACTCTTAAGATCAGAACGACACTTATCACAGGTCTAGATCTAAGAGGCCACAGCAAGACTAGTTCACTTTCGTTATGGGAAACTGCAAATGATATAAGAAATACACAAAGAACAAATACAGTTTCTTTATACAACCGAGGCGGAATAGTGGTAAAGAAAGGTGGTTTCATATAGGTACATTGACTGATAACAGGCTGCAAAAACAAGGATGAAAGCAGGGCAACAGAAAGCAGAGAACCCCAGTTGCACAAGGCCTAACTGGTTCAGCGCAGGTAGTACACTGTCAGTTTGACATTCAACGCAGGTAGCCCCTTCGGGACCTGCGATGAAATGCAGACTGCGTTCACAGTGCCTGCTGAAGAGAGAAACTCTCATTTTTCTCAGGTTCTGGGTCACAGATTGCTCAAAAATCAACAGTTTTTGGCCAAATCAAAGCTATCAATCAAGTACACACTAAAGGATGAAAAGGAGGATGAAAAGCTATCACTAAGAGCTATTCAGAGTACTTGTGGATCAGCTCTTCAAATCATAAACATGCTCAGAAACTGAGCTAGAGTAGTTGCCCTCTACTTTGCATTTGAAAGATCCAAATGCAGTTCGATTCGGTACTCCCTGTGTTTAGGAAATGAATAGAAAAAAACACAAACAACCAACAAGATACGATCCCCAGCGGAGTCGCCAATTTGTTGTTGGGAAAAGTATCCAATACGGAATGACCCTATCCCACTCTAAGGGTGATAGTACCTCAGCAACAATCAAAGCAAAGCTATCTAAGATTTCTTCTTTATGAAAGTACAATAGGGGAGAAAGAGATCCACTAACCGATGTCTTTCGCTAATGGTTGATCCAATCTTCTCTCCTTGCCGCTTGCTCCCAGATCCTTGCTCTTTCACTGGCCCAGCTACACCAAGATCCTGCAAAATGGCAAGAGAGGGAAACTACAAGAAGCATACATTCATAATTGATTCAAGGATTAGAATAAATCAAATACACAAGTATAACAATACATCATTGAGACACATGCATATAGAAGAACCTCAAATGCTTTATTAATGGAAGAAGTAAAGTTCAGGAAGTGATACAACCATAAGAGGCCCAATCCAGCATCACCTTCCCAACAGAAAGAAATCTCCTCTTCACCTCCTTCAAAGCAAATCACCCAATAGTTTTAAACCCAAACCAACAGCAATTCTTTGCATTCACAAGATTCCAGCCCCCCTAGACCTCATGAGAGAGATCTATATATAGGATTTTTGGAGAAAGGATGAGTCAGCTTGAGAGCTGACTAGTGTCCTCTCTCACTTCAGTTATTCTTCAGTTCTTGAGTCCACTTGGAGGTTCTTGCTTCCACTTGGAGATCTAGACCCTCTTACTCATCACCAGTCGAATTCCTTGATCCAAGTGTCATTTTGGAAGCTTCCTGGGCATTGACACCTTGAGGAATGACTGTGCCACATGTCCCAACTCGCCTAGCGCAGGTAGCCTTCTTTGCAGTTGACATTCAGCGCAGGTAGACAATGGAGCAGTTGACATTCAGCGCAGATGCTCAGTGGAGCAGTTGACATGATCCAGAATTGCCTTGTTTTTGAGTGTTTTCAGGTGGAGAACTTTTATTCAGTGTTGTGGTTTGCTGACCTTGTTCCTCTAGGGGTAGGAACAACATGTTTAGGGACTTTGGATCCCTTAGATTATGGACATTTCATGCTTCATGCTGTAAGGCACAAAAATGTCTATAACACAAGGCTTGATATGAAATCCAAGATATTTCATACCCCCTGACAATAAATCAAAATCCACTCCAAAAAGTCTTTGAATCTATGCAATAACCTCCATATCACATATTCCATAGAATACGATGGACTTCTGAAGATTCATGAGCAATCCAGAAGCATTCCCAAACTTAGCAAATATATTAAAAAAGTGAAACCATGCAAACCGGTTGAGAATCCCCATGATGAGCACATCATCAACAAAAAAACTATGTGAAATATAAATGTCTCGCACCATGTGCAGTGCCTGAAACTGACCCTCTGTCACTGCTTTTTTTATATGAAGACTCAGCCCATCCATAGCCAAAATGAATAGTAGAGGAGATAGTGAGAAGCCTTGTCTGAGACCCCTCCCAGCCTTAAAGAATTTCATAGGGTAGCCATTAATAATAACAACATAATGAACATTTGTTACACAGGCCATTAGCCACTCAACAGACTTGGCTTGTATACCAATTTTGTGAAGTACCAACGTCAGGTGGCCCCAATCAAGACAGTCAAAAGCCTTTTGTAAGTCAACCTTCATAATAGCAGCATTTAATTTTTTAGAATGGATCGAGTGCATACATTCTTGAGCTATCGCCACTACATCGTGGATCTCTATTTTGTAGGAAGTTGAACTGTTGAGGGGATATATACTTAGACAGAGCATGCATCATCCTATTAGCAATAGTTTTTGAGATAATCTTGTAGATAAGATTACAAAGAGAAATAGCTCTAAATTCTGAGAAGGTGGAAGAGGGAGTCCTTTTCAAAATAAGAGCGACATATGTAGAGTTGATATGTGTGTGTATAAAGCCCCTATTCCGTGATTCATCTACCATGTCAACGAGGTCCTGCTTTATGAGATCGAAAAAATGTGTAAAAACTTCCACTGTCCACCCATCAGGACCTGGACCCTTATCCCCCTTGAAAGATTTAAGCACTCCCAGTATTTCCTCCTCTGAAACATCTTCTTAGAGATCCGAGTTTTCAATCTCATCAAACATGGATGGAAATAATTCCACCCCCCAGATTTGATCCTCCGGTCAATCCAATTCCCTTTGACAGTATGCTTTCTAAAAGTGGACAACATCAGCTCTACAAATGTCCTCTTGTGTCTGAGCCTTCGTGATGGCCGCATCAATAATCTCCCATATGGAGTTAAGCTTCCTCCTGTTATTTGCAAATCTGTGAAAAAATTTAGTATTCATGTCCCCTTCCCGAATCCAAATGGCCCTACTCTTTAAACACCAATTAAACTCTTTGATAAGAAGAAGATGTTTCTTTTTGAGTTGCAGGGCATGTATACAGTTTCTAATATCAACTAGAAAATCATGCTCAAGTAAGTGGGGGCGAATGTCATGTAGTTCTTGCAAAAAATCAGCTAACTCTTTGTTCATTTGCCTTCATTTTCTTTTCTCCCATGCCTTGACCTCCATCTGAAGGGCCCACAACTTTCCCTGTATATGCAGCATGGGGGAAGAGTTCTGAATCCCATCACGATTCCAGACTTCCCGCACAAGGATATTAAAATCTCGGTCATCAAGCCATACCTGATTAAACTTAAAAGGCATCTCGCCTCTGAAATCCCCACTCCTCCAGTGTAGGGCAATGGACCGATGATCTGAGATATGATTACACACCACCTCAGAGTGTACCATCCCGAGCCGCTCAACTAGCTATTCATGTAGGAGAAAGCAGTCCAGTGGCTTAGCAACGTATCCATCCCCTGTCCTACCATTACCCCAAGTTGGAATAATCATAGAAGGGCATATATCAACAAGATTGTGGTCAATAATGATATCTTTGATTCGATCATCCAAAGCGTCCACCTTTTTGGATCTCCTCCATACCTTGTCCAGTCCAAATTGTACAGTTAAGATCCCCTGCAATGATAAGAGAAGCAAGACTCAGTATCTCCGTCGCGATCAGGTTATCCCAGAAAATAGCTCGATCTCCGTATGGAGCATATACATTTAGTATGTGAATTCTACCCTTTATGCCAACAAAACATAAAAATGCCTTCACTTTAACCCATCGAGGATCCCAAATAGCCACCACTCCCCCCGAGAGACCAACTACATCAATGGCAGCCATGTGCCAATCGAGAAGCATCTTCCTGAAGTACTCAATCACCTGTGGAACCGCATGCATAGTTTCCTGTAATAGAATAATATATGGATGAAGAGAAGATAAGAGATCCTTGAGAGCCAAATATTTGGGAGTAGCACGTAGACCCTGAATATTCAGAGAGAGGATGAAATTCATGTTAAACCATGGGCGGGCTTCCGTGCTCCAAGGGCCCGAGGAGGGGTAGAACCAACAATAGGAACATCAATGAGGGTATGAGCATCAGCTGGACTAAAAGGGAGAGGCCGAGGGTGACCTCGGAAATGTCTACTATTGTGGTTGTGCTTGCAGTGAACAGTGATATTCCCAGCAGAGGAGGGACTGATATGGGGAGGTGAAGTGTTAGGTGGCTTGTGGATAGTGAGGATTCAAAGATCCAGAGTCTTCTTCTGGAGAAGAAAGTCAAGATCATTATCCGCAGAGTTGGTGGACGAAATAAGAGGAGGAATAGGCGATGTAGGGTGGGTTCCAGATGCCAGGGTTTGGTGTGAGACACGTGAAGGTGACAGCACGGGAACATACATAATGTGAGAGGAGGAGGGTGCATCACATGACGTCGGAGGGCGAGATGGAGGACGCAGAGGTGTTTGGTTATCACGGGGAGGGGGAGTGATCCTATCCATAGGGGGAGGTGAGGTGGCATCAGTCGAGGGAATGCCAGACCCATCAGAAGATCGGGGGGATGAAGGAATATTGATAGGAGCAGAGTCATTTAGTTTCGCAGACTGATGAGAAGAATGATGTACAGAATAAAGGAGATTCGGAATACCTGATCCCCGCAGAGTACCATGCTTGTGGGAAGGCGTCTCATTCCAGCTACGTGGAGAATCAGTATGTGGAACATCATTTTCCAGCTCACCGTGACAATGTTGTCGGGGTGCCATAAGTCTGCCACCCAACCGATGTGGACATTGCACCAAAAGATGTCTTGTATGATGGCAGTTTAGACACCGAAATGGAACCCCCCAGAAGTCCAACCGTTGAACCAGATGGGTGTCTCCCCAACTTAATTCAATATGATCTAGAAACCAACCTTTGTACTCCTTTTCAATTAAAATCCATGCAATTCTCTTATCCTGTGCACCCAAACACCGCAAGTCAACATACACAAAATTTCTAATAACGTTGCCAATATCCATAAGAACTTGTCGTGTCCAAAATTTATAATGTGATCTTGAGAGCAAAGTTTTTTAATTAAATTATTTTATTTAAAAAATTTATGATTTCTAAAAAATAATGTTTTTTCATCTGGGATAAACTTAATGCAGATCTATAAATGATGAAATTGAAAAGATTTCTAAGCAAATTTTTAAAAAAAGATTTATACAAACTAGTTGAGGAATATATTTCAATGAATGAACTTGGCTACCAATCGTATTAAGAGTAGATGAAATTACATAGACAAATTGTGGAAGGCATGCTTATTATTTTACAGAATGGTAACATGAAAACATGAAATTACAGAGTCAAATAATGGAATTGTATTAATATAGTTTTTATTATAAATGTAGAGTGGGATTGATTTGATAATAATGTGTTATATGATAAGTTCATTATTTTAGACCATGGTAATAAGAAATTATACAATTCAATAATGAAATTTCATAATAAAAAATTATACAGTTCAATAATGGAATTTTATGAATATAATTTTGATTTCAACTACAGTGTTTGATTGATTTGATAATAATTTGTTTCTTAATGTTTAATAAAAATGTGTAAAAGTTGTTTATATATTTTATAATAATGTGAATTTTTAGAAAGATTTTTAATTAAATTATTTTATTTAAAAAAGTATAGTTTGTAACTGTTAAATTTAGCTCGTTGTAAAACGTGTTTTGCAATTTTAAATAAGAGAAACGTTACTTTTATAATTAAATTAGATAATATTAAATTAAAAAATAATAATAATTGTTTTGCAATTTTAATGAGTGAAATGTTATTTTATAATTAAATTACAAAATATTAAATTAAAAAATAATAATAAATGGATATTTTTTCTGACACGTCTGTCGCGTCAGCCATGGTGCGGGCCACCATGGAAGCGGAGAAGACCTTAGGCAAGTCAGTCAAAAATGCCGATTGGAAATCCTCCCTGGCCAATAAGTTATTTCCCCATGCTTTGATCTCGGACTAGGATGAAAAAGGTGGCAGCTCTGATCTCCCTCTGCGCCGAAGAAATCAGCGCCCTATGAAGTCCTCCCCTCCTCCTGCTACTATAAATTTGGATAGCTCCTTTCTATTTGACAGGATTGCTAGCCTTCAAAAGCGTGCTCTGGTGGGTCGTTGGCATTTCCCTGCAATGGAGGACACACAGATGAGATCTTGGATTAATTCTAAATAGACCTCTCTATTGGGGTATATTCCGACTATCGTTAGGCTCATGAATAACTGGTACAGTTTCCACTTTCTAAATGACCGTGATTTGGATGTTATCCTTGCTATTCCTTGGGTTCATGATAAAAGTTTTCTCGCTCTGCATAAGTGGTACATTGGCTTCAATCCCCTTCATAGCACCCCTTCAAACAATTTTATCTGGGTAAAGCTTCCGTTGAACTATGGACTAAGGAGACTCTTGTTGATATTGGCAACATAATCGGGAAATTTATCTTCGTTGACCCCAAATGTCTCGGAGCCAAGGACAAAAGGGTCGCTTGGATTCTTATTGAAAAAGAATACAGAGGGGGATTCCCTGAGCATATAGACCTATCATGGGGTGAGTCTAATATCCAGCAGAGGTTGGATTATTGGGGAGTTCCATTCAGATGCTCCGTCTGTCATAAAACCGGCCACCTAAAATTTCACTGCCCTCGCCGTCCTGGTGGTAGACATAAGGGGAAGGATCATTTTGAAAATCTTCCTGCCAATCTCTCGGGGATGGTTGGAGGTGAACAAAATTGCAATATGGAGCATGGTGTTAATCGTGATTCTGGATTCGGGATAGCCCGTCTCTCTTCACCTCGAGGTCTTTCCCCGGGGCGATCATCAAGTCTATCTCTGAAGAGATCTCATTCTTTTGAGCACATTTGGCATGATCTCACCCCTCAAAAAGTGAACAGCAGCTTTCGCAGATCTTCAAGCAAGACAAAGTCCCCGGATCCGATTTGTATTTCCCCTTCTGAAAGGCAGTCGCTTTTCTCTGTCATCCCTTTGCCCCCTGAACCACGTCCGGATAAAGCTATTCCTTCTCCTCCCTCTATTCCCCATCCCTCCCGGGATATCCCTTCTGCCTCACACATCACATATATATCTTCATCTCCTCAATCTCCACAAAATCATCTTCCTCCGTCTCACAGGATCTCATCTCCTCCTCCTCTCTCTACCCTCTCCATTCCTTCAAAAGCCATTGCTGACCTAAAAGGCAAAGCTCCTTGTATCTCGATCACTCCCCTAAATTCTCCTGAATCTTCTCCTGTAAATTCTTTCGAATGTGATCTGGATCTCCTGCTCAAACGAGAATCCCTTAAACTTCAACCTCTAATTGTTCATAAACCCAATCGGTCTCCATCCCCTACTATCAGTCCGTCCTCAGCAGGAAATATTACAGTAAGGCGAAAACAGAACAGGGGAAGCAGACATTTTAGGGGCAGGAAGGGTAGGCCTGATTTGAACATTCGGGACCTCACTCTGGTAGACATTCCTATTACTAAACTCGCTGAAAAGGGGCCGCTTAGAGCAAGCAAGCCTGGGGATGAGACCAAATGATTAATATTCTCTCAATGAATATTCGGGGTCTAGGAGCGGACCCTAAATTTTTGGCTCTCAGGGATCTTTTTAGATCTTCTAAACCAAAGATTCTTCTCATTCAAGAGACTATGCATGACCGTCATGAATCCATATCTTACTTCAGACGCATGTTCCCCTCATGGCATATGGTTGCAACAAGTGCTTCTGGTCTTTCCTGTGGTCTGGCGGTTTTGTGGGATCTGGATTCGATCTCGGCAATGGCTTTCAATTGTTTTGTTGGCATTCTCCTTCTTGCCTACATTAAGGGATCTCCAGTGCCTGTTCACATCTTAAATGCCTATGCCCCGTATAAAGAACACCTTCCCTTCTGGAATCACTTTTTGTCCTCTAAGCTACTAGACCTTGACTCTCTATTGATGGGGAGGATTTAAATTTCACTCTGAGTAATGACGAAATTTGGGGAAGGGGTAGAAAAAATGATCAGGTGGGAGGTATGATCAAAGATGCTATCCTCCAGCACAATTTTGTTGACATTTATCCTATCAGAATGGGTCCTACTTGGGATAATGGGAGATTGAATGATGCTTATCTAGCTAAGAGACTTGATCGCTTCCTCATTCACGACAGATTGATTGATCAATTTGGGATCCCCTTTGTAAAGATTATTCTGAGCTTCATCTCGGACCACAGACCTATCTCCATCCAATGGAATCTCATTGGCCACAGGCATGGTTATCCATTCAAATTCAATTGAGTGTGGCTTGAGGATGATCATTTCAATAATCTAATCCGGGATTCTTGGCTATCTCCTTCCTCTGTGGACCGTCTGGGTCATTCCCAATCTTTCTTGGATCGTTTGTCGGACCTCAGGAAATGTGTTAAAAGATGGCAGCGAGAAAAGATGATCTCCAACAGGGAAGCTCTGAAGGAGATAAATGAAAAACTGGAAAAAAATTCTGTCTACTTAAATGCCAACTATGTGTCCCTGGATATGAGAGCTCATATATGGGATCTGGAGAAAAAAGAAAAAAAGAAAAAAAAATTCTAGCAATTGAGGAGGCTTCCTGGCGATTAAAGAGCAGAGCCACATGGCTACAAGAGGGTGACAAAAATACTAAATTCTTCCACTGATATGCAAATAAAAGGCGGGAAGCAAATTCAATTTGGGAGATAAAAAATGAGGAGGGAATCTCGCTCATGTCCCAGGAAGAGATCTCTAAGGAAGCAGTCATTTATTTTCAGAAAGCATACAGCAGGAACAGGGGCAGTGATTTTGATGACATCATATGGGGAATTGAGCCATATCCAACCATGTTTGATGAGGAGCAGAATGATCTTCTATTTGCTAAAGTAACTGAGGAGGAACTTTTGTCAACCATGAAATCTTTCCAAAAGGACAAAAGTCCTGGTCCGGATGGGTGGACTATAGATTTTTTCATTCACTTTTATGATCTATTCAAGTCTGACCTTCTGGAAATGGTGGAGGAGGCCAGGATCAATGGCTCTATAAACCGCATTATTTCCTCCACCTTCATTGCTTTAATTCCTAAAAAGAAGCTCTCCCTATCATTCATGGACTTCAGGCCCATCTCCCTGTGTAACACTCTCTATAAGATAATTTCCAAAATCATTGTTGACAGGATGAGAAATATTTTATCATCTCATTTGACCCCTGAACAGCATGGATTCCTTAAGGGTAGGAACATTTTAGAGGTTGTTGCACTCACCCAGGAATGTCTCCACACTATGCATACAAGAAAAGTTGATGCTGCATTATTGAAAATAGATCTCAAAAAAGCATATGACTACATTGACTGGGGTTTCCTTAGGTGTCTCCTTTCTAAAATTGGCCTAAATGACAAATGTTCCAATTGGATTATGGCCTGTGTCGAAGATGTAAACTATGCGGTTATTATTAATGGCTTCCCTACTTCATTTTTCTCTGCCGCCAGAGGCTTGAGGCAGGGTTGTTCTCTGTCCCCTCTCCTTTTTATCCTGGTCATGGACTCCTTAAGTCTTCACATAAAAAGGGTTGTTCAAGAAAAGAGATGTAGACCTTTGGCTATCAGCCGGGACATTTCCATTTCTCACAATTTGTTTGTTGATGACATCTTACTATCGGCGATGCTTTGTAAAGTCTCATGGACCTGTTTGCATGACATTTTGGGAAAGTTCCAAAAGGCTACGGGGATGTGTATAAACGATGACAAATCGTCTTTCCATCTGGAGGATGTAAATGGAGAACTTATTTCTCACCTGACCCAACTCTTCAATATAAAAGCTATACCTCTCAATGAGGGTCTGAAATACCTGAGCTATCAACTAAAACCTGTGGGCTACTCCTCTGCTGATTGGATGTGGATTCATGATCAATTTTTCAGAAGAATTGCTGGATGGGAATTCAAATGTCTTTCTATCGCTGGGAGAGCAATTTTAACCCAAGATGTTCTGGTTCAATTAATGGTCTACTGGGCCCATCTATTCTTCATTCCTGTAATCATAATCAACAAACTAAACAAATTGACTGCTAATTTTATCTGGGGAGGGAACAAAGAGAAAAGAGAGTTCCACCTTTCCAAACTCTCAAACTTGACTCATCCAAAAAATATGTGGGGCTAGGGAATCATGGACCTAAATTTGTTTCACATAGCTCTCCTTTGCAAATCCTTATGGAAAGGAGTCTTAGGAGATAGTCTTTGGAGCAAGGCCATCAAATCAAAGTATATGGATAACAGAGACATATCATTCTAGTATAGGCAAGGGACTATTGGATCCTCTCAGGGATCAGCAATTTGGAGAAGCTTTCGAAAAATCGAGCATTTTTTTCTCCAAAATCTGATATGGAGTTTCCAGTCGGGGAAAAAGATCATTATAGGATTAGATCCCATTGCAGGAGGTGATGAGGAAATATCCTTTTCTTGGCAGTTACTTTGGGCCTTACAGCAAAGAGGGATCTTTTTCTGGGAGAAGGCAATTGTAAGATGGGCGGGATCTATCCCTATATGGAAATCGACGTTGGAGCTGGATCTCAATGATGAACTAGCTCTACAATGGAATCAGATCACTTGGTCTATGAGGAACAGGGGTATTTTTCGATCAGAGGCGGAGGATAAACTAATTTGGAAGGGGTATGGGGGAAGATCGACTGTATATGTAAAGGATATCTATCTTCAGCTCCAACATATGAGCTCCATTCATCAGGATAGCATCTTCCCTACTTCCTTCTGGAAAACAGGTTGCCCCCACAAGATTATTATTTTTGCATGGCTTGTTTTCCACAATAAGACCCTAACATGGGATAATCTCCAAAAAAGGAACTGGAATGGGCCTGCCATATGTCCTTTATGCAAATCAAACGAAGAAAACAACTTACATATCTTCCTAATCTGTCCTCAATCTCAGGGGATATGGAAAAATTTGGCAGTCCATTTTGGTTTCAGCAGGATCTCTTTTCCCTCCATCATGGAAGCATTTGAATGGTGGGGTAAGATGAAATTAGACTGGAGGCCTATTCCACTACTGACCTTATGGGCTATATGGAAATGGAGGAATAGGGCTCTCTTTCACTCCAGAAAGGAAAATTATGTTTTTGTCTATGAATCCATTCTCTCTCAATACAATGCTTGTCTTTTCACCAATAATCTCTAGAGGTTTGGCATAAAGAAGGCAATCTCCCCGAATCCCTCGAGCGTCCGTCGGGCCTATTTTGATGGGGGGACCCAAAATGGTTGTTGTGCATGTGGATTCTATATTATCCCAATGGAGGGTCAGCATATCAACATATTTTGGCATGGAGGTAAAAGATCAAATAACAAAGCAGAGGTAATGGCGCTGGCAGGTCTCCTCATTTTCTGTGACTATCTTAACATCCAGGATCTACAAATATTTGGTGATTCAAAGGTTATAATCGACCATGTAAGGTCTATACACTCCATAAAAAACCACAACCTTTTGGGATGGTTGAGCAGAATAGACTCAATCTGGAATAATCGAAAGGACTATTCTATCAACCATATAGATAGAGAAAAAAACAAAGTTGTTGATTCTCTATCAAAAAAAGGCCTTGCTTCTCAAAACGAATTCTGGAAGATGAGTATATCAGTGGGGGACAAATTGCACCATATACAGGAATTCATTCTGTCGGGTACCTAACTCACTCACTCCTCTCCTCCAATCTGGTATGTACCAAGTACCCCGTTCTGTGTTTTTCCTATTCTGCTTAGTACTTCATATTTTCTGATCCTGCTTTCTGTTGATGATCCATATAATGCCTCCATCTTATTCTGATCATTTTGATGAGGATTTGTAGTCATGGGCTCTGATTTTGTCATTTCTCTGTTATGTTTTGGATAGCCTTATTCGACACATCTATATGGTTAACATAACCGTCACATGATGTACTGTTTTATATTTCTCATAATGAATGAATAGTAATCTAGCTTTTTTCGTGCTGAAAAAAAATAAAAGTAATGAAATTGAAAAAGGTTTCCAAAAAGATTTTTGAAAGAGATTTATATAAACTAGCCAAGGAGGATATTGCAGAAATAAAATCAACGAGCAGTCAGGTTAAGAGCAAAATCTACTAAAAGGAAATAGCTCTAAGAGAAGCCACCCGAGAAAAATGTGCCACCATGAAGAAGGCGAGGAAATTATGCCAAGAGGAGAGAGGGCCATGTTAGACTAGTTTTTTTCTTAATTGTATATGGTGTTAGCAATTGTTGTTTTAAATTCTTAACATTAAAATAATACATCTTACCTTCCTACTTTCCATTATAAAATAGTTGAATTGGAAAGAAATACTATTTATTTAGTTTTTTTATAGTTCATTTTTTCTTAGTTTATGAGATATAGATTTGATTATTAAAATTTAAAATAGTACATTTATATTTATAAATTTTTAAGAGAAAACACATATGTGCTTTTAAATATATGATAGGTTTATTTTAAAATATGTATTTCACAGTTTTAATTTAATTATTAATCACTATTAGGTGGATGGTAGAGATTTGACTTCCATGAAATACGCTGGAATTATTCATATAGAATTCACCAATGTTCTATCAAGATTCTGAAACGGGGGTATGCAATGCAGGGAGACGCAAAGAGAGATCGTGTAGGAATACTCTCAAATTTAAAGAAATTTAGGAGATACATGAGACATTCTGGTATATATATATATATATATATATATATATATATTGAAAGCATAAATACATTGATCCATAATTAGTTGGATTAAATACTAAAATACACTAATACATACCCATCATTCTTAGTGATACATATATCATTCATCCATAGACTAGAAGAATCCATAATGAAATACATTGATGCATATTCATTATTTATTATTCACCTTTCTAGAATATACATTGATTTAAAAATTAAATTCATCATTCATAATTCTATATTTTAAATTGATTTAAAATTAAAATTCATCATTCATCATTCTAAAATCTAATTAGTACTAAGCAAAATAGACTATAGTAGATACTGAAATCTGAAGACTACAATAGTAAACTAATATAACTAAACTAAAAAATAGTTAAGAGTGACAAGTCAAAAAGTAAGTCTAAGGTATATAGAGGGCTTCATGCGCTTGATTAAATATTAATTGCACTCTTACAAAATCCAATGGAAACATTACAAGACGCCCTAATCATGAAATCCTGAAAATATGTTAAAGTCTACTGGATTTTGAGTGAGATCTAAAAATCTATTTTCTCCATATGAAATCTAATGGGATTAGAAGTGCTCTCCAACATCTTGAATCATTCCATGGTAATGTTAAAAATTTAAGTAAAAGGATGAAAAAGAAATATAGGGGAGAATGTCACACTTTCACTTTAAGAATTTAACATTACCATTAATTACATAGTATCAGTCAGGCCTTAGGGTTGAGTATTAAGCTTCTCCACTAGTAAATCATTTTTTTAAAGCAAAATTAAAGGGGAATGCCTAGCCCTTTTTGAGAGGGGATGCCTACAAGCAACCATTTTGGGGAAACTTGTCTGCCACACCATGGAAACATTTCCCCCTATGTCTCCTTATGTCTCCCCAAAAGGGGATTTGGGGAAACATTTCCCCAACTATCCCCCGATCCCAAGTGTGTGGGAAGTGTGAAGTGTGTACACCTCACCCTGGGTAACATCCCCTTGGAATTGATATTCACAAATCAAGGGTTAAGATTTATCTTCAAGTTAGTTATTTTATTTTCATTAATTTATTTCAAATTATTTAATTAAAGAAAATGTCATATCACCACATGTCATATTGGGCATGTGGTATTGACAAGCCATGATATTGGTCCATGGTATTGTATGAAGAACTATTTACAAATTAAGGATTTCCATGGTAACGTGGGGGTGAATCTCCATGGGTAAGAATATTATTACATGTTTTTTTAAATGTATATATATTTAGCTATTATATTAAGTTTTTAATAATGATAATTTATAATAAATTTATAATTTAATTAACTTTTATTTTATATTTTTAATGTAGGCAATGTGAGATGTATAATGGGGTAAGTATTTTGATGATTGTCATGGATTGATGCCTCTTTGTATTTACCGACCATTTAATTTATATAGTTACACTAGTAATAATTAACTTTTATGATTTTTTTTCTAATTTTGGCAATATGAGATGTATCATGAAGTATTTGTTTTGATGTTGATATTGATGCTTATTAGCCTTTACCAACCATTTAATTTATATGTTTTGGATACCTTTTCTTTTAATATGTGTTGTCGACTAAGAAATTACAACAAAAGAGGGATTGTTCAAGTTATCTCACTCACACACACATCTCACACATGACTCCTTGAAATTCATGTGATCAAAAAGTATGGCTTCTTTGATATCTAAACCATTGTGCCTATATGCATAAATAGGCCAAAAAGACTTGCAAAATTTGATAAAATTTACAACACATACTAATTGATAGGAGGCGAGATTACATCTTTCGGCCTTTACACAAATTAATTAAAAAACAGAGCATGATCAAGAATTATCAAAAGACACTCCTAGTAACTTGAAGAAGCTTGGAGACTTTTGGGAGTTGGATTTTCTTCATTTGCAGTCTTTCTTGCCTCTTGTCAAAAGAGGGGAGGGACATGAATTTTTCTTTAACACTTCTTAAAAGGAAGGAGAGAAGGATGCATTATCACCTCCAACCTTTTTTGCAAGTGCATATCACCTTCCTTCGTTGTTTCCTTTTTTGCAGATATGGATTCTTTTTCTACCTCGAGTCCTTGTTGTGGGATTGTTTAGGGATTTTCTAAAAGACCACTTCCAATGACCTTTGAGATCCTAGCTCTTTATCCTTCTCTGCATGTGCACTTCTAACATATTTATGAGTGCATACTTTCTTATCTAGTTTTTCATGAATTACCCTTTCACCCTCTAGTTTTTCATCTGCAAATCCATAAACCAAAGATCGTTGATGGTTCCTAGTGTTTCTAGGGGAATGGGTTACCTCTTGCTCTTCTAATACAACCTCTTTCTCCATGACTAATTTTTTTTGAGTTGGAGCATCTTCAATGGAAGGTATCTCATATAACTCATTTGTTGGGAGATAACAAGCTAAATCGCTTGGTGCAGTGGATCAAGGATTTCCCCTTCTTCACTTTTGTGATTGAGAGAATCATGTGTATTCCCTGTCAAAGCATTATTCTTGCTAGAGTAGAATT
Source organism: Pinus tabuliformis (assembly GCA_031772625.1). Taxonomy (NCBI): domain Eukaryota; kingdom Viridiplantae; phylum Streptophyta; class Pinopsida; order Pinales; family Pinaceae; genus Pinus; species Pinus tabuliformis. Next base: position 602,053,779 of record CM062809.1, on the reverse strand, counting down.
ATTCGACTTTTGCAACCAATTTATTTGGATAGGGAGGGTTTTTATGTTCCAATGTGTTCCCTTCATGTGTCATTGTGGTTGTATTTTGTTGGGAGACACGCTTTCTTCTTTTTGGTTGTCGCCATTGTTCTCCATCCTCATTATTTCTTTCGATTTATTCCACCTTTTGGCAACTTTGGAAAAAAATCATATATTCATGATAATTTTTACATTTAAACGGTGGTTTTTCATAATCCAGTTCTTGATAATGAGTCCAATTATCTAGCTATATATTTAATGTTGTTTGGGTTCCTTATCAAGATCGACTACTACACAAATCCTGGCACAAGATTGCACCTTGTCATGGTTTTGCCTGATTGATATAGTGACCTGTAGCATTTCAGTGTTCCTAAAGGAGTTGTCATTCCAATGGTGAAGAGGGAAATACAGAAATTTAACCCAAACGAACATGATCTTCTAGCTTGAAATCTAGATTCCATCAACTTAGATACAAACCTTGAGCCCCCATAAAATATGGCCACTTTGAAAAAATAGATTTTTAACTTAATTGCTTTCAAAGAAGAAAGAGAAAAACCCCCTTTCACAAAAGGAAACAAAAAATGTCCTTTAATCATGGGTTTCTAGTTTTTACACACCTAGAGATTCAAAGAGCATGACGAGGACCATAAGCTCATAAACTGTCCAGTCAAGCGTCTCTCTAATAGCATAACATTCATTGTGGGATTGAATGGCATGAACCAAAATTTCTGGGACACCATTTTGTTTCTTCACAAACCGAGTTGGCTTGGAGCATTTGAACCTTGGAGTACCAGAAACTAGTGCGTTGAAAGCATCACTATCAAAATCAGGTCGAGGAGGCGAAGGGTCAAGCCTTCTAGAACTTGAAACCTTTAGCGAAACAACTAAAATTTCTTTAGTTCTTGATCCACTTTATATGTTAAATAACTGAGCACTACATTTAATTTATTATAAACATTAAATTTATGTATCCACTCTGTATGTTAAATAATTGAGCACTACATTTAATTTATTATAAACATTGAATTTATATTGAGATATTCCATTTTTTTTTTCAGAGAGAAAAGTTGTATGGATTATATTAAGATCATATAATTATCAAGATTTACATGTAGAAGATAGGCCTCAGCCAATAGAGCCAAAAACATTTGAGCAAATCGTTGAGCATGGGAAGGACAAATTCCCAAATAGTTCTGAAGGCGCAGATCAAAAGGATATCAAAAAAGTACAGAGAAGAGGCATATAAACACATGCGCAAAGAGAAGAGTTGCTGAAAACGTGCGCAGAAAAATAACAGAGAGATCATATAAGGAGACAAGAGGCGGACAGCTTAGTCCGATGGCATGGATCCCGAAATCGAGGACATAATGGAGTCCAGTGGCAAGTAGCAACCCTGAAAAACACGTCCATTTCGCCATTTCCAGATGTGCCAGCAGGTAAGAATGAAGAGGGCATGCCATTTTGGGCATTGGGAGGCCCACCACAAGAAAGCTTCCTGTACAGAGGAGAACAGGCGGTGAGGAAAACCATAAATCAAGGAGAGCTCATACCAGATTGCAGAGGAGGCAGCACATTGAAAGAACATGTGATTGTTCGTTTCCGCTTCGGCCTGACAGAGTTGACATCTTCCAGGACCGTGCCAACCTTTCTTTTGGAGAACTTCCCAGGAGAGGTTCCTGTTGGAGAATAGAAGCCATGAAAAAAGGATAGATTTGAGAGGGCAGGGGGCTTTCCAGAGCTTGACGGGAAAAATGGAGGGGGGGGGAGGGAGATCAGATGATATGACAGAGTAGAGGTATCAGACAGTGATGGGGTGGATTTTGGTTTTGGGGGACCAGATCAGTTCATCCTTCGTGCTCAGTTGAAGGATCCCATGGTGAGAGAAAACGTTAGTGAATGCGGACCATAGAGGGTGGAGAGGAGAAGGGATGCCTAATTGAAGGTCACTTTTCCAGATGGGTTCTAGAGAGGACCAAGAGTCTATAAGATTGAACCAGGTGAAGAGGCCCTTTGAGTGGAAGAAGGAGAGTAAAACCTATGGAATCATGGATTCTAAGTTGTATAGGGTAGGATCAATACCAATGAGGACAGACGAGCCAGAGGAAATTGACCATTTTAAATTCTTCAAGAAGAACGATTGGATCTTTCTGAAACTGCACCAAATGGGGGAGCCATTTCTGATACCGAGGGAAGACCTTCTGAACCAGTATGCCATGTTCCTACCTTTTAGATACCTTTGCTTGATAAGAGTGCTCCACGGACTGTTCCCGAATATACCCCTGTGTAGATATTTGCAAATGAGCGCTTTTCCAAATAGCTTCATGTTAAGAAGGCCCCATCCACCATTCTTTTTCGGTCTAGAGATAAGATCCATCCTCGCAAGATGAAATTTTGTTTGATGGGATCGACCACCCCACAAGAAGTTAGCAGCGATGGACGTCATTTTCTTCGTGACGGAGGCCGGAAGAAAGAAGAGGTGGCCCCAATAGACCGCAAGTTGGGAGAGCACCGCCTGTACCAATATGAATCTGCCAGCAAGGGACAGAAAGCGCATTTTCCATCTAGAGATCTTGTTGTAGAAGCGTTCAATCAACCAAAGCCAGTCGTGGCAGCCGTATCCCTTCGCTTTAAGGCGAAATCCCAAATATGAGAAACCATCCTTAATGAGAGCGAGATTAATACGAAAACGGTCTGCGATCCAATGTGCTATTTCAGAGTTTGAATCATTGTGATATAGCACTGATTTCCCATTATTAATCTTGAGACCTGTGGCGGATTGAAACTTCTGAAAGAGCACGTAGAGACAAACCCAAGTGGATTTGCACAGCATTGCAAAGATTAAGATGTCATCAACGAAGAAGTTGTGGGAGAGAGAGATGTCCTTGCATATCTTGACTGGTTTACATCTTCCTAGAGCAACAGCATGATTGATCTGAGTACTAAGAGAATTCATCACCAAAATAAACAGGAGGGGCGAGAGAGGGCATCCCTGGCGGAGCCCTCTCTCAGCTTGAAAGAAAGTAGATGGGATTCCATGTACGCCAATAAAATATCATTATTGAAATTTGATAGCAATTCATTTATTATTTATACATTTTCAAATAATAATTTAGTTCAACCTTACAATTCATTTATTAGTTCCAACCAAATGATGTTTAGGTAAGTCTCATTATTGCGATTTGGTACCAATTCATTTATTATTTGTACACTGGTGTTATAATTTCACTAAATATTCAAGTTAAAATATTCAGGTTTTCTATTTTTAGAAGTATTGAGCTATTTTCTTATTAACTACTGTCCACGTTCTTTTTTTATTTATTTACGTTTACCGTAACACTTTAGTCCATATTGTTTTATATGTAGCCAAAAGTCATATTAGCCTATGTTATCGGGTTGAACTTTGAAATATCATATTAGATTAGATTCTTTGTTTGTGATTTGCCAATTTAGATTTAAAATTACATATTTTATACTTATTATTATTTTACACGATGGTAACATGAAATTTCATGAATATGGTTTTTATTACAAGTGTAGTGTTTGATTCATTGGATAACAATGTGTTTATCAATGTTTAATAAAGGTGTGTAAAAGCTAATTATTGATTATGTGATTTTATGGGAAAGAATTTTGATTAAATTATTTTATTAAAAAAAAACATTATAATTTTTAAGTGTAAAATTTATTTTAAAAAGTGTTTTACAATTTTGGATAAGAGAAATGTTGGTTTTATTATTAAATTAGATAATATTATATTATGGAAATAAAAAATATATACAAGTAAGGTTTATTTTACATTTTATATATAGATATATAAGTAATGAGATTGAATAAGATTTCCAAATAATTTTTTGAAAGATACACACTAGTTTAGGAAAATATTGCAGAAATGAAATTAGCCACCAACCAATCATGTTTAGAGCAAAGTCTCCTGAAAGGAAATAACTTTGAACAACAATCACCCATGAAGAAGGGTAGAAAATTATGCCAAGAGAAAAGAGGGGGCATCTCGAGCAAGAGAAGGGAGGGGGCATCCCAAGCAGGTTTTTTTCTCGAGTGAAAATGTTGTTTTAAATGATCAACATTAAAATGATATGTAATACCCTTCTGCTTCTATCTTTTTGTTTAGATTGAACTATTTTTAGTTGTGACGGCTAGAAAGCCATGGTGAACTCGACTTAAAATAAACAATCAAGTATGATGATGTAATAAATGATTTTTATTAATGAAAAGGGAAAGAAACACTTGAGTTAAAGAGATTATTGCCAAGATCCAGAAATCAATGTTGACAGATAAGATCAAGACAATCCTCTCTTAAATAACTCCTAAAAATCCATAGGGGTTGATTAGTAAGATTTAATATGATTAGAGAGAAAATCTATTAAATCACTCAGTGTATGAAGAAAACACTGAGTAAGGGTGAATAAAGCATCACGAGAGAAAAGGCGGGCCTTAAAGGGAAAAAAAAACAAACAAACAAACAAAACAAAAACCTAGGCCAATGGGTTGGCAAACGTGGAAAGCGAGATGTTGCTAAGGAAAGATCTGATAGGGCAGTAAGGCATAAAAAACCTTATTTGGAATCACAAGAAGTTGTTTATTCTTTTGGCAACATATCTCCGCTCGGGGGGAACTAGAGGATCAGTTCATGGTTAGGTGGATAGTGTTTTTCCCAATATAGCTTCCAGAAGCGTTGTATGAAAGTGGCTACAGTGGTATTCCCAAGTGGATAAATTTGAGCAACTCATACAGTTAGAGTTTGAGTTCAATTTTTATTGTTGGAATCTATGGTTGAGTTCAAGGATTTAGATCTATGCTTATGATATAATTTCTATACATGTTATTAATTTTTCTAGGTATGTTGGAGATTGTAAGTAGATCAAATGGAATACTCTATGTTAGTTATAATTATGCTCAATGTCTCTGTATGTTATGATCTTTTTACTAATGGATCGTTGATTATTTATGAAATTTTGAAATATAATATTTATGTGCTTTATGACCCTTCTCGAGTGTATCGTTGAATTATGTAGGAATTTTGAAATGATATGAGGTGGATACACAGTGTTAGAGAACAATGTTATCTAGAGCCCAATCTTTAATTAAGTTTCTTGCAAAATGATCAAGTTATAAGTAGAGGTGTTACTTTTAGATAACGAAGTATTGAAGGAGGGAAAATATTCTTAACGTGTAACTAAAATAGTTGCATAGTATGAGGAAGAGAGTTGCTCTACCTCTCTTGTGATCGTGTTGGAACTAGAATATCAAATCAGGTAAACTGGTTACTAGTTAATGAGTGGGAATTTAGGCACGGGTAGTAAAAGAGAGCATCTAACTCGATGGATATCAAGTTAATACATATACTTTCATCCACTTGAGGCTTGGGGATGAGAGGTAACCATATATGAAATTACAAACTAGTACAGTGGTGGACCGCAAAGAAAAACAAAATAAGTTAATCACATTTTAGTATTATCAGTTCTTATCCAGTAAATTAATTGTACCGGAGAGATTTTATAACGCAAGAAAACAATTTTAATACATGTTTAAAAGGTAAATGTTGAAGACTAATTTTCTAAGACGAGTGTTGCATCTCAATTGAGTACAGGAATGAAATGTGCAGGATAATTAATCATCGACGAAGACAAATTAATTATCAAATGTATTGTCGTAATGGATATTGTTCTTTTTAAATATAATTGATGTGCTCTACAAATGATCTTAGTGAAAACAGGAATATTGATACTTATAACTAGGGGGAGAACGAACTTACAAGCAACTACTAAATAAAGAAAAAATAAATTAAAATATGAATCAAACAATGCAAGCGTATTAGCTATTAAATCATTAATTCCCAGAACAATAAGCGATGGAAGAGATTTCAGGAGACGGATATAAATGAAAAGAAAGCAAAAGAATTCTAAATTCAATCATTCGACCCTTGCATAATGGCATTCAACATTCAACACAACAAAAGATTAGAATTCATCCACCTTTCAAGGCATACAATGATTTCAGGAAATCAAAATATATATTTATTGTAGAAATTCCTTATAGATTCAAATTGTAGATTGTAATATGCTAAAACAATTTACTTGAATCTACTCTACTCATCAGCGGAAACAATAAACAATCGATGAAATCACGAAGCATAAAAGAGAAAGAATTCAATCACACATAACACAATAATTTTATGGGGAAAGCCACAACTAAAAACCCATGTTATTTGTATATTGCATTAATCAGAAAATATGAGAAGATTACAATGCTTTTCTCAAGCCCGAGCAACCTCTGCACTATCTCAATCTATCTCACTACTTCACAAACCAGCTCAAGCCAATACTTATCCAATTTTGTTGTCTACCAAGCTCTTATTTCCTTGCGTAGTTTCCTAGGGAATTAGCCCATATTTAATTGAGAAATTCCACAAATATGAATTGTGTAATCCTCATAGGCCTTCCTCTGATTGCATGCACCACATGTACAATTCGGATGATTATACAACTGATAGTACATTGTCCCTGAACTCCAATCTCAACTAGGTATTTCTCTAATCTGACATGCATGAGTTAATTATGAGTGAATCTTCAGTTTATTGGTTGATCAGTGTTGGTTACACCCCACTACTACAGGTTACACCCCATGATCTAGATCTTTTACGTCAAGGATGCATACAGAATTGCATATTAAAGAGCATGTAACCAAGTAACTTATACACATGAAAAAATAAGCAGAAATCATAAAGCAACCATGAGATCAAAGGAACACACACGATTTGATTACAGATTTCACCCAATGTGGGCTATGTCTTCGGGCCCTGCTCAAAGTGGGGAGGCCTTCTTTCATTAAATGGTATGAAAGAAATGAATTACAATCAACGTTACATAAATGACCCATATACCTCCAATCTTTGTCATGGACGAAAAATGCATAGCTCATATGTAGAAACAGACATTACCATTTGATTTGTGACATGAAATCATGTAAAACCGACTATAAATTTACCAAATCCTAACATTGGCACTTTTGGACCCTAAAAGAATCTATTTAGCATCCAAAGATTCCCCTCTTCGTGGTTCCGCCCCCCTAGTCCACTCAAGGTTCCACTGGTCCAACCCTGCTCTGTTGTCCCGCTGGTGGGTCAAATGGCAATGAGCAATGTTAAATAGATTTTCATGGGCAGAGTTTACACAACCGAGCCATCAGCTCATTGATAAATGGTAGCGCGTTTAGTATGTTTGTTGGGGGCAGACCGTGTTCAAACCCACCACACCCCAATTGTGGTTTGTCCCATGTATTAATAGGTGCTTCATTGTTTTTTGTTATGGTTTAAATATAATGTGGGGTTGCCCGAATGGCGGGCCGGTTCACATGGGTCGGGCGAGTTCACACCCCGCTAGCCCCATAATGTGTTGACAGTTGTCGGGTGGGGACGAATCCACCGGCTGGTGGCCTGCCCACCACGTTACCATATATATATATATATATATACAATTTCACTGTCGATTTTTAAGGGTTACTAGGCAAACTAAAGAGGTGACAAATTCACCCTTTTCGGCCATTCGATTTTGTGCATCGTCCATTCAGCAAATTGTTGCCTCGTTAGTGACTTCCACTTGGCCAAGTTTGACCAAAACTTTGATCGACTATATCTTGAGCATAAAAACTCGGATTTGAGTTTCATTCACACCGTTGCAATTAGGATGACAAGCACTACGATATGGTTCTAGCTTCATTTCAATATGATGATTTTGATTTTTGAGTTATTTCAAGGCTACTTCTATTTCTGGAGCCACCCGGATCATTCCTCCCCATTGAGGAGCTTTTGGTCCTCCAAAATCATGAACACATCTTGCACATTGCTTATGTCCTCATCAAGCCACACTTTCAACATCTGCATTGCATGCAAATCTGGTACATTCTTTGCAATCACATACAAAACCACACATGACTCAAACAACCCCATACTTGCTAAGAGTTTATCACACACTATTTTTTCAAGTTTACATCATAATAGGAACCAATATCCCAGCTATCAACAAAAGGCCAAAACATCATCATTGCTCTAATAAGCGATGGAAAACACATCATCACTTTTACAATTATGTTGCAACACATGATTTACAAAATGTATCCATGGCAAGCTACCATATCTAGTAAAACTCTCTCTCACTCATAAAGGTGAATGGGTCATCATCCTGGATTTGATTCGCTTGTTGAAAATTTTTACCAATTGGTTCCTGCATGGGTGCTTTGTCCTTAAGACATTGCTATGGATGGAGCCTTCCAACATGTGGCTCTTTGATGTCCACCTCTGATATAATGACTGCAAAATGTCCTATTCCTCTACACCTACTTAACCTTCTTCCTTCCCTGATGTGGAGAAGGCCTTTCACACCTCATCCTCTTTCTTACTTCCATTCTCTTCCATCACTCAACAACCACATGGTTATGCTAACCACAAAAACTACATGGTTTTCTATGCCATGATTTATGTTCATCATTAACAATATGCTTGTAATCAAAATTAACTTTAAAATACTATGAATTTTTATACCTCTCTTGGTTGTCTCTGGTGCAATCTTGGCAATGAGAACTTGCCTTAGCTCTTCCTCTACAATACGCATTGTCATGGGAGGATTGTGATGTGTTCCAATAATCCTCTTTCTCTGATGGCTTCGACAATTTCTTGGAAGCTTATGATACCTTTGGGCACTCTCCTTCAGTGTACCCCAAACCTACAAATCGAGGTCTTTGTACAACCTCCAATAGTTTATTCATTCCTTGGCCATTAACACCAAGACCTCCTCCTTTATACCCCATCTTGGTAAGGAGTCGCATGTTAGTTCCTGAAATGGGCACCTCTCGGCTTCCAACAGAAATAGTGTCATGTGAAAATGAAACTGAAGAACGATCAACATTGTTTACCTCAATTGTCAATTCTGAAGCAGGTGATGATGGCTTCACTAAGCCTTCGTTGCGCTTCAAATTTTCTAAAGCCTCTTCCATGGCTCGTAACTAAAGTTGCACTCTTTGCTTCTCCTTTTATTCTCGTAGAAGTCTCCTCAATTTAGTGTTCTCTGCTTGAAGGCTCTGATTGATATCCTCATTTGAATGATGAGAAGATGAAGAAGAAGAAGATTTTTCACTCTAGGGGGAAGATGGAGCATTGTCCTCTGCTTTTTATTTCTCCCATTCCTCTCTTTCCATCTTCTCCTCATAATCTGCATACATTATGTCCATCATGTGTGCCATCGTGAGGAGGTCCTCATAGAGATCTCTATTGTTCTCCATTTTCCTTCTTGTTGCACGTTCAATATTTGGTTATCATTCACACTCGCAATTTACATCAGCAAGAAGACCGCTCTGATACCAAACTTGATCCAAATCTTTTACTTCAAGGATGCATACAAAATTGCATATGAAAGAGCATGTAACCAACTTAAACACATGAAAAAATTAGTGAAAATCATAAATAAACCATGAAATCAAAGGCACACAAATGATTTGATTATGGAGTTCACCCAATGTGGGCTACATCTTTGCGCCCTTATCAAAGTGGGGAAGCCTTCTTTCATTAAATGGCAACAAAGAAATGAATTATAATCAACTTTACATAAATGACCCTTATACCTCAAAATTTCTCTGTCATGGACGAAAAATGCAATGCTCAGATGCAAAAATAGACATTTCCATTCGATTTGTGGCATGAAATCGTGTAAAAACGACTATAAATTTACCAAATTTTGACATTGGCACTTCTGGACCCTAAAGGAATCTTTTTCAGCATCCCAATATTCCCCTCTTCATGGTTCCGCCCCTTGGTCCACTCAAGGTTCCCCTGGTCTGACCCTGCTTTGCTCTCCTGTCGATTGGATCGAATGGCAATGGGTGAGGTTAAATATATTTTTGTGGGCAAAGTTTACACAACTTAGTCGTTGGCTCATTGGTAAACGGTGGCGCATTTAGTATGTTTGTTGGGGGTGGACTGGGTTCAAACCTGTTGCACCCCAATTGTGGCTTGGCCCGTGTATTAATAGGTGATTCATTATTTTTTTGTTACGGTTTAAATATAATGCAAGGCCAGCCCACATGGGTCGGGCAGGTTCGAACCCTGTCGACCCCATAATGTGTTGATATCTATCAGGTGGGGGTAGGTGGCATGTCCACCACATTACTATATATATATATATATATATATATATATATATATATATAGATAGATAGATATATATATATATATATATATAGTTAAAATTTCACTATTAGTTTTTAGGGTTATTAGGAAAATTAAAGAGGTGTCTAATTATCCCTTTCTGATAGTCGGATTTCGTGTGCCATCCCTTCACTAAATTGTTGCCTCGTTAGTGACTGCCACTTGGCCAAGTTTGACCATAAATTTGACCAACTATATCTTGAGCATACGAACTCAGATTTGAGTGTCATTCACACCGTTGGAATCAGGACGACAAGCACTATGATCTAGTCCTGGTTTCATTTCAATATGATGAATTTAATTTTTGAGCTATTTCAAGGCCACTTCTATTTCTAGAGCAACCCAGATCACCCCACTACTAGATCTCCCACTAATTCCTCCATCAGTTGGAACTAGTTTAACTAAATTTAACTCAGTTAAACAGAATTAAATAATTACAACTAAAAATAAACTCAACCAGGGCTCTTAAAAAGTAGGAGACACTCTGCATGACTCTAGTTAGACCCTCAACTTGAATTAACTGAGCCAACCAAGTCAAATTAACTTAGTTAACTATTACAAGTTGTCATGAGATGTGTAATTACAATTTAATTCCTAATTTAATTCAAGGACAAAATTAAATTAGGATTTTCTTGTTGTATTTTCAACACTTCCTCTCAACAAGAAATGGATTATCTGCTACCTCGATCCTGCCTCTATGAAACTTAAATGTTCATCTTAACAGTGCCTTTGTCAAAATATTTGCATCATGCTCCTCTATAGGAATGTACTCCAACAACATGAGTCTCCTCTGCACACAATCTCGTAGATGGTGATACCAGATGTCGATATGCTTGGACCGATCATGAAAAACTAGATTCTCAAAGAGTTTCATACAACTTTGATTGTCACAGTAAATCGTTGTAGGATCCATTTGCTAACCAAAAAACCCAACAAGGATCTTCCTCATCCAAATAGCCTCACATGTTACTTGACTAGCAACCATGTACTATGCTTCGGTTGGACTGAGTGCAACTGATCTATGCTTCTTGTTGTACCAAGACATTGTTGATGACCTAATACTAAAGATTCCCCCTGATTTGCTCTTCCAATTGGATGGACTCCCTGCCCAATCTACATCTATGAGGCCTTAAAGCTTCACTCCCTCTATCCGTTTGTACCAAATACCAAATTGAGTGGTGCCTCTGAAGTATCTCAACACATGTTTAATTTCCTTCCAATAAAGTTTGGTTGGCTTAACCATGGTTTGACTAAGTTGGTTAACTGCAAAACATATGTCTGGTCATGTGTTCACCAAATACATAAGTGAACCCACAAGTTGTCTATAAATAGTAGCCTCCACTACTTCACCTGAAGTAACATCCTCCTTCCTCTAGTTACCTGCTAGAGGAGTCTCCATGGGTTTGCTACTCTCAATGTGGAACTTCTTCATTATCTCATTGGCATACTTTCCCTGAGAGATAAGCAGTTCCACATCTCATTTCCATACATCCATACCAAGAAAGTAATGCATGAGCCCCAGGTCCTTCATCTCTAATTCTCTTGCAAGATCCTCTTTGCAATATTTTATCAACTTCTCATCACCTATTAGAATCACATCATTAACATATAATACTATAATCAACATTTTACCTTCAACCACAATATGGTAAAGGTTCGCATCTGCTTCACTTTTGGTGAAGCCAACCCAATGAAATAGCTGTCAATTTTGGTTTACCAAGCACGAGGTGCTTGTCTTAGTCCATATAACACTCACTTGAGTCTGTACACATGTGACTCTTTGTTGAAGATCTCAAATCCTTCTAGTAGTTCAATATACACCTCTTCCTCAATCATACCATTGAGGAATGATGTCTTCACATCCATCTGATGTATCTTCCATCCCATCTGCGCTAACAGTGTTAAAATAGATCTGATTGAAGAGTACCATGCTACTAGAGAAAACGTCTCATCGTAATCAAGTCCCTCCACCTAAGAGAACCCTCTAGCCACAAATTTGGCCTTGTGTTTCTCCACACTCCCATATGTTGCTTTCTTTACCTTGTAAAGTCATTTGGAACTCACCTCTGACTTGTTTACTGGTCTTGAGAGCACTTCCTGACCATTGTTTCTGATAATGGAGTCATACTCCTCAACCATGGCATCAACCCATGTTGGTTGCTACACTTCTTCCTCGAATGAGGATGGCTCAACCTTTACACTCTCGCTCATCAAATCCATGTAGCCAATTGACCGATCTGGTGACCCCCTCTGTCTACGTTGTGATGTGGGTGCTCCCACATTCTCTCTAGCATCATGCATCAATCTGTCACCCTCTCTGGTGTGATTCCTTCCATCTCTTGAAGTCTTTTCATGAGTGGGTGCTTCCACTCTCTACTCCTTTGCATGTGGATGCTCCACATCATCCTGAGTTTCCTCCTTTGGAGCTAAAATATCCTCATCTGCATGTAACTGAATCTCCCTCTTAAGGGAACATATGATGGACTTTTCGTCATCAAACTTCACATCTCTACGAACCACTGTCATCCTGTTGGATGGTAATTACACTCCATAGTTTTGAAGTGTATTAGTGTACCCCACAAATATTCCCAACTCAGTTGTTGACTCTAGCTTTTTCCATGCATCCTAACATGACAATACACTGATGAACCAAAGATCCTGAAGTGTGCCACATCTAGTTTCTTACCTAAAAAAGCTTCTCCCAGAGTACTCATCCCGAGAATTTGATGAGGGCTTCTATGATGTAAATAAACAGTTGTGGTGAATGCTTCAGCCCACAAGTGCAACGGTAGGCCATGATCATGTAACATCATCTGTGTAGCTCCCATAATACTTATGTTCTTCCTTTCAGCCACCCCATTTTTTTGTGAGTTATGAGGTGCGATTAACTCTCGTCGAATGCCTTCTAATGCACAGAAGTTATTGAATTCATTCAACACATATTCTCCGCCGGTATCACTTCTAAGATATTCAACTTTCCTGCTAGTATATTTCTTGACAAGTGATTCACAAAATTTAGCAGATGTCTGATCTTTCTCCTGCATGAAGAAAATCCAACACTTATGAGAAAAATAATCGATAAATATTACATAATACATGTGTTTGGTTGTGGATGTTGTCGAGAAAGGTCCACACATCTGAGTGAACACTATCAAGGATCGCTTGCACTCAATTGTCTTTATCATGAAAGGAATATTTGGTGTACTTCCCCAATGTACACCCTTTGCATGTGGCTCTTTACTCTAGTGTACCCTTAGGAAATCATGTAGAAATTTGCTACATGATCTTCAAAGCTCCGTGGTGCAAGTGACCCAATATTCTATGCCACAACTCGTCAATGTCTCGGCTCTGCACCTTCTCTGCTTTTGTGCTCAAAGCAGTGCAGTCTTCTACATCCAATTTGTAGAGGTTCTTCACCCGAACCTTGATCCGCTTCACCTATCCTGAGGCTATGTGACAAAGGAAATCCTTTCCCTTGCTAAATATCACATCGTAGCCACGATCCTCCAACATGGCAAATGACACCAAATTATTCTTCAAACTCGGAACATATATGACATCTTTTAATATGAGAGGAGAACCAAACTCCCTCTGAAAGGTAACAGTACCGATGTCGGTCGTGTTATACCTCCCATCATCTCCCATATCGATGTGCATCTGGAGGTCCTTCTCCTCCAAGTCACTGATCTTTGTTACAGGTCATATGGAATGAAGCTCCACTATCCAGGTACCACACACTACCCATCCCTGGTATCACCATGCAAGTGATGAGGGTGAAATCTAGCTCGAATTGTGAAGTAATATTCACCTTTCACTCCTCCTGAGGGCTTCTTACTGGCCTTCTTGTGCAGACACTTTGTGGCATAGTGTCCCAACTCCTGACAGTGAAAACATTTAATCTCTAACATGTCCTTCTTGCCGCCTTGACTGGAATCTAATTTGTAATGGGATGACTTCCCCTTCCCTTTCTTCGCTTTTCCAGCTAAGGCACTGGTCCGAATGGAAAATGGCATCCACCCATGATATTCATCCACCCATATATTCATTCACCCATGGTACTGTAAGTGGCATCCACCCATGGTAATCATCCACCCATGGAATTTACCCATGATGTTGTAAGTGGCATCCACCCATGGTATTCATTCACTCATTGTATTTTCCCATGGTATTGTACGTGGCATCAACCCTTGGTATTCATCCTCCCATGGTATTTATCCACTCATGGAATTTACTCATGGTATTGTAAGTGAAATCCACCCATGGTATTTACCCACCCATGGAATTTACATGTGGTATTGTGACCAAAAAAGGCTATAAGTAACAAGTCGCATTTTGTAAAAGGAAGAATTTTCCACCACATTGTAGCCTTTACAGTATTATCTGTTTTAATTAAAAAAAATGTGGCTTTGTTTATTGGGTGTTCTCCACTTTGCTCCTAGCATTTCAAAATTTTTAGAACTTGGGGGCCTCCCCTCAAGATTCGGATCAGTGGTATTTGATTTAGGTTACGTTTCCATGGGAATGAGGGTTTGATGCATATCTCAATTTCAAATTTTTGGAGCAATCTTCAAAAAAATTCATGCACGTGCTACGACCTCCACAACGAAAGAATTGCTTTTTTATCTTTTTGCAGGATTTTTTTTGGGCGACGAGTTTGCAGATCAGATCTGAAAATTTTGGTGCAAAATTTACAAAATCAAATCTCAGATCTGGATTCTTTGCGAAAAAAAATACCCAAATTCAAAAAAAAATCGGCCAAATCAGAGTCAAGATGAGCGAGATATCGCTAATTTAAAATCAGTTGTATTGCAGAAATTTTTTAGATGACAATTCATGGACAGAGGCTCTCCTATCATTTTTTGTATTTTTTGTGCAAAATTTTAGAAAAATGATTGCAGATCTGAGCCCCTCTTGAAAAATCACCCAATTTCAAAAAAAAAATTGGTCAAATCAGAGTTTGAATGAAAGAGATATCGTTGATTTAAAATCAACTATTTTTTCAGAACTTTTGTGACGGCGAGACAATTGCAGCACGAATCTGAGTTTCCAGAGTGTCCAGATAGGGATTTTAATCACATGGCAAGATGAAAAATGGTCACTCTATTTCCAAACACAGGCTATAATAAATATTTTGAGTTATAATGACTGAGTTATGCCCATTTTAAATCTGGAGCAGCATTCGGAGCAGGTTCCCTTTGGAGATGAGCCCTCCCACCACACTTTAGTAGGCACCTACTTCACATTCATCAGTTTCAGCATAGCAGCATCCGGCTTGGGTTCTTTGGAGACATCCCTCCCACCCCAGGTTATGTAGGCACCTGCTAATTCATCAACAGTCAGCATCATGGTTATGGGTCAACAACACAAAATCCTTGTCATCGAAGTCCATTTGCTAGGTCACACACTGTTAGTATCAAAGTTGGTCATAAGCATTATAGGGTATCTCTATCCTCAGATCTTCATTTTTCATGGTTATGGGTCATCCAAAAACCCACACTTCATCAAATTCCATTTGCTAGTTCGCACATTGTTAGTATCACAGTTGGTCACAAGCATTACAAGGTATCTCTATCCTCGGATCTTCGATTGCCATGGTTATGGGTCATACACAAACCCACAGTTTATCAAAGTCCATTTTCTAGGTCACACACTATCAGTATCACAGTTGGTCAAAAGAATTACAAGGTATCTCTATCACCGGATCTTCGTTCATCACGGTTATGGGTTAACCACACAAAACCCTTCTCTTCAGTGGCTCTTCATATTCAACAAAGGTTTCTCGAGGAAAATTCACACAATGGGGACCATTGCTTCTTAAGGAGGGAGGAATGATCTGAATGGAAAATGGAATCGACCCATAATTTTCATTCACCCATGGAATTTACCCATGGTGTTATAAGTGGAATCCACCCATGGTAATCATCCACCCATGGAATTTACCCATGATATTGTAAGTGGCATCCACCCATGGTATTCATTCACTCATTGTATTTTCCCATGGTATTGTAAGTGGCATCAACCCTTGGTATTCATCATCCCATGGTATTTATCCACTCATGGAATTTACCCATGGTATTGTAAGTGACATCTAACCATGGTATTCATTCACCCATGGTATTTACCCACCCATGGAATTTACCCATGGTATTGTGACCAAAAAAGGCTATAAGTAACAAGTTGCATTTTGTAAAATGACTAATTGTCTGCCACAATGTAGCCTTTACAATATTATTTGTTTTAATAAAAAAGGTTATTTTGTGGTTTTGTTTACTGGGTATTCTCCACTTTTCTCCTGGCATTTCAAAAAAAATTGATCTTGGGGGCCTCCTCTCAAGATCTAGATCAGGGACAGTTCTCCTCATGCTTAGATGAGGATCCATCTCTAGTGTTCCGCTTAATCTCTTCTTATACCAAGTCGGACCACAATCGCTCCCACTCTGGTAACTTCTCCCTCCCATTAACTGAGTCCTAGTAGATGTGCTAGCTCTCGAGAAGGCCTAGAAGTGTTAGGCTCACCAGATCGTCTTCGGCAACTATAACACCAACACTTCCAAGCTCATCCTGATATTGGGTGAAATTGGTCAAGTACTTCAGTATTGTGTCACCCTTCTCCATATTGATTTTTCTAATCTTGTCCTTCAGTGCCAGCTTCATGTGGTCACTTTTGTTTTGAAACAGGTCTTTCAAGGCCTTCCACATTGAAAATGGAGTTTCATTACCGTGGAGGTTCGATACAATATGATCTCGAACTCCTTCTAGGATAATCCTTCTCGCCTTTTCCACACACTTCTCCACTCTGCCAAATCCTAAGCATCAACTAGCTTAGGAATATCTTTGTTTATGAATTCCTTAAGCTTGTTGTCTTCCAACACTGCCTCCATCCTATCCTTCTAAGAAATATAGATCAAACTATCCTCAAGGGAATATTCAAGTCCCAATCCATAGAATGTTATCCTGCTGGCTCTGAATTATGATACTACAAATTTGATTTCTCCTACAAAAGACAAACTCGTATTCTCCTTTTCTATAGTGATTTCAGCTCTGATACCATGTAGAAATTCCTTGTCGATTCAAACTACATATTGTAATATGCTAAAACAATTGACTTGAATCTACTCTACTCATCAGAGGAAACAATAAACGATCAATGAAATCACGAAGCATAAAAGAGAAATAATTCAATCACACATGACACAATAATTTTATGGGGAAAGCCACAACTAAAAACCCTTGTTATCTGTATATTGTATTAATCATAAAAATATGAGAAGATTACAATGCTTTGCTCAAGCCCGAGCAACCTCTGCTCTATCTCACTACTTCACAAACCAGCTCAAGCCAATACTTAGCCAATTTTTTTGTCTACCAAGCTCTTATTTCCTTACGCATTTTCCTAGGGAATTAGCCCATATGTAATTAGGAAATTCCGCAAATATGAATTGTGCAATCCTCCCTTCCTCTGATTGCATGCACAACCTCTACAATTCAGAAGATTATACAACTGATAGTACATCGTCCCTGAACTCCAATCTTAACTAGGTCTTTCTCTGATCTAACATGCATGAGTTAATTATGAGTGAATCTTCAGTTTACTGGTTGATTAGTGTTGGTTACACCCCACTACTAGATCTCCCACTAATTCCTCCATCAGTTGGAACTAGTTTAACTGAATTTAACTCAGTTAAACTGAATTAAATAATTACAACTCAAAATAAACTCAACCAGGGCTCCTAAAAAGTAGGAAACACTCTACATGACTCTAGTTAGACCCTCAACTCAACTAATTGAACCAACTAAGAAAAATTAACTTGGTTAACTATTACAAGTTGTCATGAGATGTGGAATTACAATTTAATTCAAGGACAAAATTAAATTAGGATTTTCTTGTTGCATTTTCAACAAACAATGTAAACTTTGAAACGGGAACTGATACTGTTACCCGTTTTGTAGAGATAGCAAAAAAGTGACCCGATTTTGAAAGGGGTGATGCAGAACACACATGTTTTTTTTAAAGCATAGTTTTTGGCACTTTAACTTTTTTATGTACATTGCATTTTAGAATGGTAGTGATTTTCATGTTGATTTAAAAAAGTGGTTATTCTGCATCAGACCCTTTTTTTAAAAGACCTATTTTTTGACTTTAACTTTTCTAATGTATGAAATGTAAATAATTATTTTGTAAATTTAATAATTTTGGAAGTGGTTTTCTTCTTCATATTTTCTTGTTTTTATTTTTTTCATTTTTTTTTGTAGTGAGGTTTTTATTGATTTGCATATTTAAAGAAGAAGGTTGATATTTTTCATTTTCGATATTTTACATATTTATACATCGTTAATTAAATTTTCAATCCAAATGAAATAATTGTCTCTAAAAAACAAATATAAAATTATATATAAAAAAGACAAAAATAAAAAATTATCTTATAAACCATAAAACAATTTGGAAAAAAAAAAAACAAATTAAAAAAAAGTATATATATATATATATATATATATATATAAGTCAGTAAAAATTGAGAAATAAAAAAAAAAAAAACAAAAACAACATTAGCAAAAACTAGAAAAAAAAAATTAAATACAAACTAGTTTAAAAAAAATAAAATAGAAAATTAACGAAAAATCAAAAATTAAAAAAAAATAAAAGTAAAAATAAAATAAAATAGACATCGTAAAATTAATACTAATAAAAATTTTTAAAAAACTTATCTCACAAACCATAAAAGAATTTGGAAAACCAAAAATATATATATAAATTAAGTAAGTAAAAATAGAGAAATTCAAAAAAAAATTCAAAAACTCTGAAAAAAAAAATTAAAAACAAACTAGTTTAAAAACAAAAATTAGAAAATTAATGGAAAAAATTAAAAAACTAGTAAAATTAATATTTAAAAAAAAAAACAAAAATAAATTCAAATTAAAAAAAAAAAAAAAAAAAAAAAAAAAAAAAAAAAAAAAAATTGTATATTTTATATATATATATTATTTATAAAAAAAAAATTAAAATTTATTTTTTTTTTTAAACAATCTTTTTTATTATTTAAAAAAAAATTATAATTTTTTTAAAACAATTTTTTTGTTTTTATTTAAAAATATAAATAATAAAAAATATTTTAATTTTTTTTAATTTAAAATTCAAAAAATTATTAAAAAAAATTAAAATTTAAAAATTAACGCCCCCCGCGGCCCGCGGTGGCGCTGCCATGGGCGGAGGGCCCTGCATGCCCACGACAGCACCACCACAGGCAGCGGGGGGCCGTTAATTTTTAAAATTTTTAATTTTAAAATCTAAATTTTTTTTTTATAATTTTTTAAATTTTAAATAATAAAAAATATATATATATATATATTTTATTATTTATATTTTTAAATAAAAACAAAAAAAATTGTTTAAAAAAAAACTA
Organism: Pinus tabuliformis; assembly: GCA_031772625.1. Taxonomy (NCBI): domain Eukaryota; kingdom Viridiplantae; phylum Streptophyta; class Pinopsida; order Pinales; family Pinaceae; genus Pinus; species Pinus tabuliformis. The sequence continues at coordinate 602,034,144 of CM062809.1, read as the reverse complement.
CAATTTTTTTTAATAAAAAAAAATGTTTAAAAAAATGTAAAATTTAATTTTTTCCTTTAATAAAAAAAAAATTATTTAAAAAAAAATGTAAATTTTATTTTTTTTCTTTTAAATATAAAATCTAGGTCAATTTTTTTTTTTTAATATAGAAGTTAGGTTTAATAATTTGTGTTTTTAAAGAAAAAAATAAAAATTGTTTAAAAAAAGAGAATTATAATTTTTTTTTAATAATAAAAAAATTGTTTGAAAAAAAAAAAAAAAAAAAAAAAAATATTTTTATTTATTTAATTTTTTTTTATAAATAAAATATGTATGTTTAATAAAAAGTAATTACATTTTTTTAATAAAAAATACATAGCTTTTTGGTTTTTTTTTAGAATTTGAATTTATTTTTGTTTTTTTAAATATTAATTTTACTAGTTTTTTTACTTTTTTTTAGTTAATTTTCTATTTTTTTTTAACTAGTTTTTTTTTAATTTATTTTTTCTTTTTTCCCAGTTTTTGCTAATGGTTTTTTTTAATTTCTCTATTTTTACTTACTTAATTATATATATATATATATATATATATATATATATATGTTTTTTAAGTAATCAACATTTTAATCTTAATTTTAGTAGTTTTTAATTTTTTTTTTAATTATTTGTTTTTTTAGATCTAATTTGTTTTTAATTTTATTTTTTATTTTTTTTTTCTTAATTTTTTTTTTATTTTTTCTATTTTCACCTACTTAATTTTTTTGTTTTTTTTAAATGTTTTTTTTTTCTTTTCCATATATATATATATATATATATATATATTATGGTTTACAAGATAACTCTTTTTCTTTTTTACCCATTTTTTTTACTATTTAATTGTTTATAATTTATTTTTATTTTTAGTTTTTTAATTCTTATCATTAATTTTTATTTTTTTTACATTTTTATGATTGATTTTTTTTTTTTTTTTTTTTTTTTTTTTTTTTTATGTTTTGCTTTTAGTATATATTTTAATCTATGTTTTGTTTTTGTGTTTTTTCATTGTTTTAATTTTATTTCTTTTTAATTTTATGTTTCATTATTTTTTTAATTTAATGTTTTTCAGAGTCATAATAAAATATTTTTATGTCATTATTTCGAAATGTTGAAATTTTACTTTCGAAAAAAAAAAAAAAAAAAAAAAAGTGTTCTACCAGAATTAACACTTTTCTTTTGAGGGTGTTTTTTGGATAATTTTTGTGCAAAAAATTGGTTTTCACCGCCATTTTTAAAACATGTTGAAAATTTACCCAAGAAAAAAAAAAGGTGTTATTCCAGCATCAACACTTTTCATTTTTAGCACTTTTTTTGATGTTTTTTCCAGGTTTTTTGGCCAGAGTTCCCATTTTGAGTTTATAGTTCCCGTTTCAAAGTTTACATTGTTAACATTTATATAGAGCGAAATTGACTACATATCCATTTAAAAAAGGAAGTAAATGTGATGAAACATAGCAATATAACGTTTCATTTTAGGAGCTATGGTTTACAAACACCAAAAAAAAAAAAATATATATATATAGCCAATGAACAAGGGGAATTGTAGAATAGCTCCCCGATGGCTTACAATAAGTATGTTGGTTCATTGTCTCCTGGAAAAACTATAGATTTTCCTCATAGATTACAAATCACGGTGCTCAGAATAACCTAAAGCTACAAGCCAGGAGTAGTTCCCCAATCGGTTACAGTAAGTATGTTGGTTCATTGTCTCATGGAAAAACTATAGATTCTCCTCACACATTACAAATCACGATGCTCAAAATAACCTGAAGCTACAAACCATGAGTAGTTCTTCACCCATTATCTAGTACATAATGTGCATGGGAATAAAAAATAAAAAAATAAGGGGCACATTCTAGATTTAAGACATTTGTGGTATATATCTTTAGACATAGTTACCAGAGAATCCACAGTAAAGACCATTTTCCGTCAACGTTTCAAATCCCAACTGGGATCCATCATCAAAACTATCTTGGATAACCAAAGATAGAAGTTTGGTCTTTGCTTCAATTAGCGACATTATTCCCTGCACCAGAAGAGAAACCCCTCAAGGAGTATGTGTAGAGCATAAACATGGAGAGGAAAAGGAGTAGCAGTCAACATCCAAGAACTAGTGGCATTTGGCCACAAGCTCAACTAAAGAATACTTGTCATACATGCAACTAGAACATGAGATAACAACAAGAAATTATGTGGTATGAGAATCTTAACGTGGTAAGAGCATAAAAATAAAAAATAAAAAACACGAGGTGTTGAGTGAGGAAGAAATTATTACCTGGTTAGGTTCGATAAGTGATTCTTTTGCTCCTGCAAACAAGGTAAGAGAAATTAGAGTCGTATTTAATGGGAAAACAAAAGTGAATATGAAAATGCTAAAGGTAAACATGTGAATTTCAAAAATCCCTAAAGATAAACCAATTTGGGAGCTACATTTGGGACAAAACAAATCCTATTGTCAAGACGGAATTTTACCAGTTCATTGTAGTGGTCAAAAAAACGTCAAGAGATGAAAACCTCACTTGGAGTGGGTTACCTGAAAAACCGAGGAACCATTACCATTTGGTTAACTGAGTGAAGAAAAAAATAATAGGAAACAAGAAAATGCAGAACTTGAAAGACAAAACTCCTCTCGACCGAGGGACAGGGGCTAGTCAAGGAAAAGAGAAAATTTTCCTGAGGAAGGTTATCTACAGAGTCAATTCTTTTCGTATCGACTCCACTGTCAGATTATTTTCCTCTGTACCTACAACAGAAGAAAATGAATGAGCCTCAGTTTTCATGAATGAAGTGGAAATGAAATACTAATAACTTGAAGGGTTAAGTATAAGCACATGAAAACAATAATATTACCATGAGCCTCACATTGTTTTGATGGTTACATCCAGCTGCAAGCAGGCGAGGGAGAGGCTCGGTGGTGAGAACTCAAGATGACACCTCCAAAATGTTTGGCGACCAAATGAGATGGGAAGGGAAACCAAAGGAAGATTAGGGTTACCATCATAAAGAGTTGTCGTTGGATTTAGGAGATTCAACCTGAATCGTCCATAAACCTTAGTACACCACCTCTACAATGATCATGTGAAAATGGCGAGGTGGAGGACTTTGGTTGGGTTGCTCTATCCAAGGGAAAATGCCTCGAGATTTGAATTTATCCAAAAATTTCAAGAGTTGTGACAAAAGATACATGAAGTAACTCTTAGTTGGGGTTGAATCTTGTTTAGAGATTTCGTTAATAACCAAATTTATAAAATTACCATGTTTAAAGACTTAGCATAACCTATAGTTGGCATACACCTTAATATAATTTACATAGAACGTTAACTCACAACCGCAAGGAGTCTTCACAAGGTGGTCTTTTCTATAGAAATCGAGTTATGTCCCATTTTCAATATATAGGCAGAGTAGTTTTTAATAAATTCAAACTATTAAACAAACAATAGGTTTGTATACATGTGGAGAAAGGAGTGAATTTATAAGTAAAGATTTTCACATTAAACCCTTTGAGATGAAGTCGAGACTTCAGAATAAGATTTATAAGGGAAGGTTGTTTGTATGTTTCCTATGCTAGGTGGAGCACAGGAATTCAAATATATATATATATATATATATATATATATATATATATATATATATATATATATTGAGGATGATAATATAATTAAGAAAAAATTTGGTATAGAGTAATTGTGAAAAAACTTTTGAAAAAAAAATTGGGGCTTACACATAGGCTTGTGAGAGATGGTATCAGAGCCCAGTTTCAGCACTGGGTCTACAAGGAACCATCACAGTAAAACAAAATATGTGCAAAAATATCAATATGAAATATTGATAGCAGGTTGTATTGTTTTATAAGGTACATAAGTGAAGCAGACCACCACATAATGGTAGAGGATTCCCCTCCAACCATAACAGTTGATGAAGAATTGTATGTGGAATTGGGTAATGGAAGTACCCCACAAACCTCTCAGTTTATGGAGGTTATCAGAAACCTACAACAAGAGTTGACTTACCTCAGAAACAATAATGAATGCATGCTAAAGGCAAGTGAGGAACATGAGAGGATGATAAGAGAGTTGACTAAAAAGTCTAGCCATAGAAGCATAGAACTAGAAGGGTTGAAGAGGAAAAAGGTGGAATCAAAGTCAGAGAAGTCTGAAAGTGGAGGTGAATCAGATAGGACATATCTGAAATCACAGAAATAAAAGAAGAAAATGGAGTTACAAGGAGAGTTTAGGAAAATCAAACCCCCTACTTTTGATGGGGAAAGGGAAGAAGATGTGGAAGCATGGCTTCTTAACATGATAAAATATTTTCAGTTATATGAGTACGAGAGTAACTTGAAGGCCCAACTGGTTATTTACCAGTTGCAGGGAAAAGCTACTCTCTGATGGGAAGAGGCCAAAAGTGTACACTTGTTGGAAGAGAAGATAGATTCTTGGGAGGAATTTCATAAACAATTTAAGTCTCGGTACTTGAGTGAGAGATATTATGATGATCGTGCTAAGGAATTCCATGAGTTAAGGTTGGGACAACTAACTATGGATGAATTTGTAGCAAAATTTACAAACTTATTATAGTATGTTCCCTATATTAAAGAAGAGAAAGCCAAGGTACAACGATTTTTGAACTGTTTACCAACACCTTACAAAGAAAGGATTGAGTTTGACAATCCTAAGTCAATGGATGAGGCAGTAAGAAAAGCCAGATTATGCTACCAGTAGTTCAAAAATAGAAGTGAAGGTTTAAAACCATGGCAAAGTAAGGACAGAACCAAGTCTATAATGAATATAAAAATATAGAAACCTCCTTATCTTAATAATTTTGGAAATGATTGACTGGGATTGACCCATCGTCCCCAGAACTGGAAGACTATGAGAAACTGTTCGCATCTCTTATCCCTGAGAACGCATCAACAAGAATCCATCCATCTGCGACAAAGTTCGTCAAGAAACTTGATGAAATCCTTGAAGTATCTCTTCCTCCTACCCTCCCGAGGAAGGCAGCAATCGCTTTAGCTGAAAGAGGCCTCGTAGGCCAGTTCACTGGCCTCTGGCCTTCGCCCAGAGCAGTCCAAAAATGGGTGGAACGCAACTGGAATGCGATAATACAAGGAAAAATAGCCATCAGATTCTGTGGAAGGGGCTTCTACACCTTTCTGTTCGAATCAAAAGAGGACAGGAACCTTATCTTTAGAAACGGGCCCTATTTCATGGACTCACGAGGCCTCTACCTGAACAGATGGTCTCCCGACTTCGATCCGGAAATGGACATTCCAAATGCTGTCCCGGTTTGGGTCCGCCTACCCCATCTGCCGCTCCACTGCTGGGGAGACGAATCAGTAAAGGCTATTGGGAACGCAGTCGGTAAATACATTGATAGATCTGAGCCAAAGGAGAACATGCACGCCTGTGCAAGGATTTGCGTTGAAGTCGACCTCGGGAAAGGCCTGCCGGAAGCCATCAAGATCAAAGTAGATCAATGGACACACATCCAACAGCTAGACTACGAGCAGCTGCCCTTCAAATGCAAGGTATGTCACGAATATGGACATTTCGCAAATAGGTGTAGCAAGTTAAAATTAAATGAGTCTAATGGAAATGCCGAAACCTCTGAAGGCTCTTGGGAGCAAGTAAAAAAGAAAAAATCTACCCCCTCTCAAGGTCCTAGCGCCAAGCCTCCTCCGGAATCCCCTATTGCTCCTCCTCCCCCCCCCTCCAGTTCAGCCCCTCCCTTCCCCTCATCCTCCAACCCTTTTGAATCCCTGTCAGTGGAAGATCCCATATCCCCCCCCCCCATCTCCCCGAGACACTGCCCTAGCAGTCATCCCCTCCCCCTCGCTGCCCCCGTCCTCTCCCCCCCCAACCATTGAGCGAATCCTCACCAGAAACAAACTGAAAGAAGCTAGCCTCTCCTCTGACCCTCCGAGAAAAGCAGGTAGGAAGTCAAACAAGGAAATCAGAGATGAAACAGCAACGAAAGAAATGGCCACTGGAACTCAGCAACCAATGGACACATACCTAGACAAACAAAAAGGAAATGGGGAAAAGACAAAGGAGAGGAGCGGGACTCACTCAAAAATTGGTAAATGATGATATTGGTCTCTTGGAATTGCAGGGGGATGGGCTCCTCCCTAAAAGCAAATGCAGTCCGGGATATAATCAACTAAGAGCAACCATACCTCCTTCTTATCCAGGAGACCAAAATATCTGAACAAGACTTCCAAAACCATATCAAAAGATACAAAAGCTTTACAGGTACAACAATAGGCGCAACAGGTGCCTCAAGAGGTATAGGAACTTTATGGAACAAGAACAAATGGGACCTCACCAATCAACATTCTTGCAATTGGTGGGTAAGAACAGACCTTAAAAACAAAGTCTCAAAAGAAGAATACATTGTCTATAACATCTACGCCCCGAACCACTACAGGGACAAAGCTCTTTGCTGGGATTCAATAACTTCAGATTTGCAGGCCGCTCAAGATAGGAACATTTTCTTGGGTGGAGACCTGAATCTAATAAGGAATGTTGAGGAAAAACTAGGTGGGAACTTCCTTGCGGACCCTTCAAGAGACTCGCTGGAAGCAATAATCCAAACTCACAACCTTATTGACATCCCTCCTCATAACGGGAAATTTACTTGGAGCAACAAAAGAATTGGCATCCACAACATTAAAGAGAGACTTGACAGAATCCTTGTACATGAAAGAATTGTAGCAGGCTTTTCCTCAATCAAAAAAAAAATCATCCACGCCTCTACCTCAGACCATAAGCCCGTGGTCATGACTTTAGACAAGGGAAGAAATCTGGGGCCTCTCCCCTTCAAATACAACAAAGCCTGGGACTCTAAAGATGACTTCCGCACTCTTATAAAAGATCAGTGGGCTAAGGAAGTCACTGGCTCGCCCCACTACATTTGGGAAACAAAATTAAAGTCTCTAAGAACAGCTATAAAACAATGGGCAAGAACAAACGCAGCAATGGAAAATAAAAACAGAGCAGATCTTCATAAGCAGTTGGACCAGTGGAACCAGGAAAAAGAGAACATCCAATACACAAAGGAAGACCAAATCCAAGAAAACGAAATGTACAGGGAACTTTACAGGTAAAATAGAATAGAGGAAGAAGAACAACGACAGAAATCAAGGTGTCTCTGGCTTAGAGCTGGAGATAAAAACACCTCCTTCTTCCACAACAGCATAAAGCTCAAACGGGCCGGAAACCAAATCGACAAAATTTTGGCAGAGGGGAATGAGATCAGCGACCAAGAGGGAATCAAAGAGGCAGCGCACAGACATTTTAAATCTCTATTATCAGCAGTTCCTCAGTCCTCGGACAGCACAGATTTCCTTAGACCTGTCGAGAGTAAAATCTCTGATTTACAAAATAGAGAATTGGACCAGGATGTCTCAGAGGAGGAGATCAGGTTGGCGATCTTCAACATGCAGCTGGACAAGGCCCCGGGACCCGATGGTTTCACTGCTGCCTTCTACAGAAACCATTGGGATGGTAAAAAATGTTTTCAAAAAATTCAAGATGGGGGAAAATACCAAATCCTCACACCTTGCCCTCATCCCCAAGGACCTTAATCCCCTCTCCTTCGACTGATTTAGGCCTATTTCTCTATGCAATGTCTCTTTCAAGATAGTCACTAAAATCCTAGCCAACAGGCTTAAAAAGCTTCTTCCCTATCTCATTTCAGAGAATCAAGGCGGATTAGTCCCTCGTAGACAAATCACGGAAAACGTCATTTTGATACAAGAAGCAATTCACAGTAGCATCAACAGAAAAGAAAGAGGCATGATCATCAAATTAGACATGGCAAATTCCTTTGACAAGGTTGACCATTAGTTCCTGACAGAAGTTCTCAGAAAATTCGGTATCTCCAACAAATTCATAAGCATCATCATGGAGTGCATCTCTAACCCCTGGACTGCCCCCCCCCCCCCCGATCAATGGTCGACCAAGCAGCTACTTTAGAAGCTCTAGGGGTCTGAGGCAAGGCTGCCCCCTCTCTCCATTTTTGTTCATCATAATGGCGGAAACCTTGAGCATCCAATTGGAAAAACTTTGCAAGCAAAAGGAGATCACAGGGATTAGTATAGAGAGAGGGATCAAAGAAATCAATCATTCGCTCTTTGCGGATGACACCCTTCTAATCGGGGGAGCCTCAAATCTAATGGAAAAAAGATTCAAGAAAATTCTGGACTCATTCCTGGTAGCCTCAGGGGGAAGATAAACAATAAAAAATGTAAGATATACACCTGGAATGTCTCTCCTCAAATCATGCAAAGAATCTCTTCGATACTGGACATTCCAGTGCAAAGAAATTAGAGCTATTTCTCATATTTGGGTATGCCCTTAGCAAAAGAAACAGTCAAGTCCGAAATTTGGGTAAAGTACATAGAAAAAATGAGAGGACTTCTCCAAAGCTGGGGGTTATCCTGGCTAAATTTGGCTGGAAAAACTACCCTCATCAAGGCTATCCTCTCCGCCCTCCCCATCTATCAATATGCAGTAACCTTGGCTCCCGCCAGCACCCACAAGCATATGGAACTAATTATGAGAAGCTTCCTCTGGCAGGGAGGGAAGCAAGATTCAAAAAAATTCAGCCTTGTCAGATGGGACCAAGTTACCCTTCCATTCGAAAAAGGGGGCCTAGCCATCAAAATCCCAAGTCTCTCCAATAGAGCTATGGGATTCAAACTGATTTGGAGAATGCTTATAGGAAAAGGCTCCTGGTGGGTGGAGGTTTTGAAAAGAAAGTATCTCAACGGTCCAAATTCTAATGTCCTCTCTGAATCAATTGTTGAAAGACCGTGCACTCCTGTATGGAAGCTCATCAAAAAAGTCCTCCCTCAATTCAGAAACCACATCTCAAAAGTGCCTGGCAATGGTAAGGAAACAAATATCTGGTCAGACAGAATCATGGGAGCAAAGCCAAGAAACCTACTCCAGAACTTCAGACCCCTGCAAACTTGGATGGAAGCAAAAAATTTGATATCTCTATATGACATTTCCCTTTGGGACCATAATAGTTGGCTTGATTGGAAGGGCCTCCCTCTCCTAAATGATCTCAGGGATCTTTGGACCGACCTTAAGACCTCTCTCTCAGGATCTGCCCCCACAAACAAAGTGGCTGATGACAGGTACATATGGGACCCCAGCGGAGGAAACTTCACAGTTAAAGAGGGGTACAAACTTCTTCAGGCAAACACAGCAACAGGTAAATGGAACCTCTGTACAGCAGTGTGGAAATCAGAGTGCTTGCCAAAGATCAAGTTCTTTAACTGGACCCTTCTCAAAGGCAAGATTCTCACAGCTAAGAATCTTAAAAAAAGAGGTATACTTGGCCCTTCAATCTGCTGCCTTTGTCGTGCAGAGGAGGAAAGCAGCCAACACCTCTTTTTCGACTGTCCCTATGCCCAAAGTTGCTGGAATCAACTAATCAATCCTCTGAAAATAGGAGAGACCTTTGACCAGCTTCCCTCTCTATACAAAAATTGGGAGAAATGCTACCCTTATCCTAAGAAAAACAAGGCCCCTATCCTTCGCCTGTGGAAATGCATCCCCTCAACGATCAGCTGGCAAATCTGGCTCACCCGGAACCATTGTATCTTCAACAACTAGAAGCCAAACCCAGCCCGCACCTTGGCAAAAACTATGGCTCTTATCTCTGATACAATAAGCGCCAACTCTGTCTCTCAACCAGATCGATCCAGTTGGCACAAAGATGAGAACGACTGGTTCAACAAATTTTGTCTCAGTTACGACAAGAACAAGCAATCCCACTCCAAAGCAGACAAGAGAAGGAACAACTGGAAACTTAGAGGTACCAAGGAGGACATAAGTCAATGGCTTCTAGCTCAAAATCGAATCACTCTCCAGTTTGATGGAGCCTCCAAAAATAATCCGGGGAAAGCTGGGGCAGGGGGAGTTATAAAGGATCAATATGGCAAAGCTCTTTTAACATATGAATGGGGTCTGGGTCAAATGTCAAACAACATGGCCGAGGCTTACAGCCTCCTCTTAGGCACAACCATTCTGAAACAGATGAGAATCCAGAACCCAATCATCCTGAGAGACTCAGCAATAGTAATCGCAGCTATGGCTACAGGGGGAGAGTTAAAAAAAGCTGCTCTTAGCAATCTAAAACTAAGGATCATGGACAACATCAGACATTTGGGGGACACCACCTTCAAGCACGTCTTGAGGGACAATAATACAGAAGCTGATACATTCGCCACTAGGGCAACCAACAGACCCATCGGACAAGTCAGAGAAAATGACACCACCTATGACAAGCCAATCCCGTAGCTCGATCCTCCATTCTCCAAACTCTCTGAATATTGGTCACCTCGGTAATCATTCTATTCTTCCTGCTCTCTACCCGAAGCTTGTCAAGCCGCCCGCAGCCTTCATCCTCTCTGACACCGACCCCCTCCTCACCTTGAATGATGCAAATGAAATCTCTGTTGCCAATATGAACAGGTACGGGCTCAAGATATCTCAGAACCCCCGTGACATCCCCAAGCAGGAGTTAGGCGCTTGTCGCATCAAAATCTTCATTGACTGCAACAAAAATCCAAGGCCCGAACTCGAGACCAGCCAAATCCTTGCGTATCAATCAACAGACCTGGTCGATCAGCCTCTCCTTCTGCTTTATATGCACCAGAGAACCTCTCTCTTCGCTCAGCTCAGAGCTACAGCTCCTCTAGTGCAAAAGCGCAAAGGATCGACTTATCTCAGAAAGTTTCCGGAGCTCTTCAATTTCAGAGGTTGCATTACGACCAGCGTTGATAGGAGGCTACCTTCAACCATTTACAGTGGTAAATATTGTGATCTCAAGTTCTTGTTATATTTTCATTCTAACCAGAGCTTCGTTTGCTTGAATCAACGCCCTCTCCCTTCAGTGTTCTCCTGCCTTCTGGTCTCATCCGCCCCGCTGCTCTTCATTCCTCTTTCCATTTCCCTCATCGCTGCTCTCGATCCCTCTCAGACCTGCGTTCTCTGCCAGTTCTCTCCTTCATCTTTTCCCCTTCCACCCTCTTCCTTCTGCTCCCCCTGTTTCTTCCCTCTGTATCATCTTCTCCAAATTCCCCTCAACGGAGGCTCTAAAATGGCCGAGAATCCAGCAGACCGTGAGCCAACTGAGAACCCCCTAGAGCGAGTAGTCACCAACAGTAGTTGCACTTTATGCAAAGCTCATTGTTTCATGATAGCAAGATTTGTAAAGCACTTCAACAATCTCAAGGAGGAATTCCAAGCGGACAGCAAATCAAAAAGAAAAAAGTTGGAAAAGCAGACGGCAGAGATCGAAGGTCTCAAGGAAAAATGCAACCATATGGAAGAAGCCATCGCCCACATCAAAGCAATAACCCAGAGCATGCAAGCAGAGGCCTCGACAAGGGCCAGCGCAAAAAAGGAGCCTCAGCTCGACGATTCTGTCAACCAACAGTTGTAAATTGACATATATCTTGTAAATTTTGTTTTCTAGCAGGCTTATTTGTACGACAATATAGCCATTATCTTTTTCAAACTACACTCCACAAGTCCACCAACAAGGATCAAGGGTCTGCGTGCCCATTTTGGATCCTCCCCTCTCTGCACCCTCTATCATATGTAACATGACTTGTTCCTTGAAGGTTTTATAATACATAAGTAATCGATCGTGTTAAAAAAAAAAAAAAAAATTGGAAATGATCATTAGAGGAAGAAATTCAGCAAGGGAAATGTAAATAAACCTGCACAGTCTTACACTGGGTCAAATTCCATGGAACTGAACAACAAAAAGAGAAGTGGGGTCAAGGAAAGAGAACCGTTGAAGTGTTGGGGTTGTGGTGAACCACACTTATTAAGGGATTGTCTGCATAATCTATGATTTGTTCAGAATATTCAAGTAGTCCATGAAGCAATGACTATGAATGTTGTTGCCAGAAATATTCTTAGGATTAGTTCAACATTAGAAGACAAACAAGTTGAGCATCAATCTACTATGATTGAGATTGAAGGTACCATTCTAAACCAATATGTTTATGTTTTAATTGATCCAGGGGCTAGTTTAAGTTATATTAGTCCCCAAATTGTGGAAAAATGTAAATTAAAATCTGAAAAATTCAAGAATGCATGGTTGGTATAGTTAGTGATTGGTACCAAAAGAAAGGTAACCAATCAAATAAGACAGTGTCTCATTGACTTAAATGGTTATCCCACAGAAGCAGATTTAAACATTCTTCCTTTAGGATCCTATGATTTATTAATAGGCATGGATTGGTTGGAGAAATAGGGAGTTGTTATAAATTGTTTGGAGAAAACAGTGAGTTGTATGGGTCAAGATGGGAAAACCTGGTTAATTAGAGGTAAACCAAAACCAATATCAATCTGACAAATTTCAGCCTTACAGCTGAAAAGGAATGCAAGAAAAGGATGTCAAATATACATGGTGCAGGTGGAAACAAATAAACAACAAACAAAAAAGGAAAATTTAGAGACCTTACCAGTCATCAGTGAATTCCAAGATGTTTTTCCAAAGGAAATTCCAGGTTTACCCCCTCATAGAGACATAGATTTCTCCATTGATTTAGTACCAGATGTCACCCTCGTGTCTAGAGATCCTTACTGAATGAGCATACCAAAGTTACTAGAACTAAAAATGCAATTACAGGAACTGCTAGACAAAGGTTACATCAGACCCAGTGTTTGGCGCATTTAGAATGTGCATTGATTATCGTCAATTGAATAAGCTAATTGTCAAGAATAAATACCCGCTGCCCCGAATTGATGATTTGTTCGATCAAGTGAGGGGAGAAACTATATTTTCAAAAATTGATTTAAGGATCGGTTATCACCAACTGCGGATAAACTATGAAGATAATAATAAGACATCTTTTAGAACCATATATGGTCACTATGAGTTTGTAGTGTTACCCTTTGGTCTCACTAACACACCAACAACCTTCATGTGTTTAATGAACAATGTACTCCACAAATATCTTGATAGGTTTGTGCTAGTATTCATAGATGACATTTTAGTGTATTCTAAAAATGAAGAAGAGCACAAAGAACATCTAAAATTGGTGTTACAAATTTTAAGAGAACATCATCTATATGCAAAACTCAGCAAATGTGAGTTTTACAAAGACAAAATACAGTATTTAGGTCACGTCATTTCCAAGGAGGGACTATTTGTTGATCCTGGAAATGTTAGGGCTATTATGAATTGGTCCATACCTAAGGATGTGTCAACAATTTGCTCATTTATGGGGATCACAGGATATTATCGAAGATTTATAGAGGGCTTTTCAAAATTGTCTTATCCCATTACTTCCTTACAAAAAAAGGGAACAAAGTTTGAGTGGACAGCCAAATGCCAGGAAAGTTTTGACAAGTTAAAACAACTTCTGACAGTAGCTCCTATACTAAAAATTGCATACCCAAACAAGGAATTCATTGTTTGTACTGATGCCTATTTGGAAGGCCTTAGGGAGTGTTGATGCAAGAAAATGTAGTAGTAGCCTATGAGTCTAGGAAGCTGAAACCACACGAAAAGAATTATGTTGTGTATGATCTAGAGTTGGAAGCAGTGATACATGCTCTAAAAATGTGGAGACACTATTTGTTAGGAAACAAATTTACCTTGGTAACAGATCACATCATCCTGAAATATTTTTTCAGCCAACCTGATCTAAATTCTAGACAAGCAAGGTGGCTAGCTTTCCTCAGTGAGTTTGAATTCGATATTAAAGACATAAAAGGAAAAGAAAACAAAATAGTAGATGCTTTAAGTAGACATGCTCATGCTTTGATGGGAGTATCGGTTAGCAGTATTAGTACAAATTTTGTGGAACAGATTAAAAATTCAATGCAACAAGATCATAAATATCTGGAAATTCAACAGAAATTACAGCAAATGGAAGTTCCAAGATATGCTGAAAATTCTGAAAAATTGCTAACCTACCGAAATAGATTGTATATTCCCAATGTGAGTGTGCTAAAACAAATGATACTAGATGAATATCACAAGAAACCATATGTAGGCCATCCTAGATACCAAAATATGATAACAATATTAAGGAAAAAATTATTTTGGCCAAGCATGAAGAAGGAGGTGGAAGAATACTTAGCAAAATGTATAGAATGTCAACAAGTAAAGGTGGAGCATCAACACCCTACTGGATTGTTGAACCCACTGCCCATTCCTAAATGGAAGTGGGAAGTGATTTCATTGGATTTTATTACAAGATTACCAAGGACAAAACGACAACATGAATCCATCATGGTGGTAGTGGACACTTTGACTAAAGCAACACATTTTATACCGGTGCAGTCTACTTTTGGAACCGCACAAATTGCTAATATATTCATGAAGGAAATTTTTCAATTGCATGGAGTATCGAAGATGGTAGTGTTAGACAGAGATGCTAAATTTACCTCCAAGTTTTGGAAAGCTTTGTTTGGGGGCATGGGAACTCAATTAAATTTCAACACTGCATATCATCCTCAAATAGATGGATAGACAAAAAGGACTAATCAGATCTTGGAGGATATGTTGTGAATGTACGTCATGGACAAGCCTACTAAGTGGGAGGATTTTTTGCATTTAGCAGAATTTTCATATAACAATAGCTATCAAACTTCAATAAAAATGAGTCCTTTTGAAGCTTTGTATGGCAGAAAATGTCATACACCACTTAGTTGGAGTCAACTGGAAGATCGATTGATATTAGGATCGGATGCTTTGCAGGAAATGGAACAGGTGGTATGGAAGATTAGACAGAACATAAAAATTGCATAGGACAAGAAAAAAGACTATGTGGACAAGAAAAGAAGTCATAAAGAATTTAAGATTGGAGACCATGTTTACTTAAGAGTAAAACCAAGAAAAAGTACCTTAAGAACCGGGACCTATGCAAAATTAGCACCATGGTTCTGTGGGCCTTTTGAAATCTTGGAAAGAATTGGTCCAGTAGCATATCAACTGGCTTTTCCTAGCCATATTAAAGTTCACAATGTCTTTCATGTGTCTTTATTAAAGAAATATGTTCATGATGATTCTCACGTTATTGATTGGAATCTGATACAAGTGGAACCCGAAGGAGATTTCCTACCAAAGCCACTTTGTATTTTAGATCGGAAATATATCTTGCTCTGTAATCGAGTTGTCGCTCGTGTTAAAGTGTAGTGGAGGCACTTTACACCTGAGGAGGCTACTTGGGAGCGGGAGGATACAATGAAATAAGCTTATCCAACATGGTTCAAGAATGAAGCAAATGAACAATAAACACTAAGGATGGTGTTAATTTAAAAAAGAGGGGGAAGATGTAATACCCCTATGTTTCTATCTAAATATATTTTTGTTTTAGATTGAACTATTTTTAGTTGTGACGGATAGAAATCCATGTTGAACTCAACTTAAAATGAACAATAAAGTATGATGATGCTATAAATGAATTTTATTAATGAAAAGGAAAATTGGAAATTACTTGGGAAAGAAACACTCAAGTTAAATAGATTATTGTGAAGATCTGGAAACCAATGTTGACGGATAAGATCAAGACAATCTTCCCTTAAATCACTCCTAAAAATCCCTAGGGGTTGATTAATAAGATTTAATACGATTGGAGAGAAAATCTATTAAATCACTCAGTGTAGGAAAAAACATTGAGTAAGGGTGAATAAAATGTCGCGGGAGAAAAATGTGGGCTTTAAAGAAAAAGGAGAAGATACCTTTTTCGAAAAAAAAACAAAAAAAAAACAAAAACAAAACAAAAACAAAACCTAGGCATAGTGGGTTAGCAAACCCTGGAAAGCGAGACGTTGTTAAGGAAAGATCTACTAGGAAAGTAAGGCATAAAATACCTTATCTGGAATCACAAGAGGTTGTTGATTCCTTTGGCAACATATCTCCACTCAAGAGGAACTAGAGGATCAGTTCATGCTTGGGTGGATAGTGTTTTTCCCAGTAAAGTTTCCAGCAGTGTTGTATGAAAGTGGCTACAATATTCTTCCCAAGTGGATAAATTTGAGAAACTAATACAGTTAGAGTTTGAGTTCAATTTTTACTGTTGGAATGTACTTGAAAAATGGTGCAAGATATCCATTTTCATTTATGTAAATGAGTGCACACATACTCCAAGTTTAAATCTGAAAGTGTGAGAACTTCTTATTTCTAATACAGAGATACATTGTAGGGGCATTTACTGGATATGTCACCTCTAAAGAGAGGATGAGATCCAGAAGCTACTTGGCCCTCTACAGACTCTGCCTAAAGAAATAATAGAAGTAAACACTCAGATTTAATTAAAAAAGGCCTTGCTTGAACTTGACGTTATGCGGAATTTTAGCTGGAAAGAGGTGTATGTCTTTTCCTCTATTTATGTGTTTTAATTTTTATTTATTTTTTCTGAAAATTAACATATATGTCAGCAACATAATTCAGCCACAGAATACCAAAACACAACAACAATATAATATAGGAGTTCACCCCAACTCTTGGGCTACATCTCCTTTGAGCTTCGTCAACATGACTAGACTCTTTGGGATTAAGGTAATTAAATTCTTTTACAAGCTCCACACTCAACTCCAAAAGGTTACTGACTGAACCTATGGGTTGTGAATATTTGTTTTTTCTGAAACTTAGCATATATATCAACAACATAATTCAGCCATAGAATACCAAAACACAACAGCAATATAATATAGGAGTTCACCCCAACTCTTGGGCTACATCTCCTTTGAGCTTCGTCAACATGACTAGACTCTTTGGGATTAAGGTAATTAAATTATTTTACAAGCTCCACACTTAACCACAATGAATCCAAAAATGATTCAAAGGGCTGAGAATACCATTTTAAATCCCTTTAATGGCTGTCCAATTCCTGCAAACAGCTTAAGGCTTCCATGGACACACATCCTTCTATCGGTGCACTAAGCTTCTCTGAGCTTCTAAATGGCACAAACTCCCTCATATTCCTATTTCTGTCACTGAAACCACTACTGTTGTATCCAATAATGATCAGACACCAAATACCAACTGATTAATTGCTTACATCAAGCACAACATCCCCAAAAATGGCTCTCCTCCATGGTTTGCCCAGGGCTGCCCATGACTTCACATCAACTTCTCGAGCTGTATAAGTACTCAAAATGATCTGAAACCACTTCCATTGGTTCCAAAATGACTGAAATAGTCAAGATAGATTTTTGTTTCATCAGAAATGGCCTCCGGCTGCTCCGGTTTTGCCTACACACACTGTTGGCACCCCTTGGCACTAGGGTCAAGGAAAACTTCTCTATTGAGTTTTCGACCTCTAAAAGTCTTTAATACTTGCTGAAACCTCTGTAAATGGATTCAGAATGATGTTTTCAGTCAATAATGACCACTGGTTCGCTGCAAATGTCCTCTAGCTCCCCTGGCTAGGCCCTGCACTACTGCTGGCCAAATCAGCAAAAATGGCCTCTAGAACTTAAATGAAGCTTTTCGGCTTTCTAATGTTCTTAACAGGCTCTGCAAACCATCTAAACAAATTCAAAAGGTATGAAATAGCTAAGAATTCCTGTTCATTTACCTTAAACAGAGAAACACAGTCCAATACACAACCTTCTCCTTCAAGGCCCTGATGGCTCCTTCATCTTCTTCGTAGCTTAAACCTCTAAAGATGACCTCTGTTAGACTTCAGACCTACTCCATTGAGTCTAGAAGGTTGAAGAGACCCAAAATAAAAATAAAAAAATTCATCTCAAAAGGCCTTTCCTAGCCAAAGTTATGGCTCATTTACTCCAACTACCAGTTGCCCCTGAATTAACTCCAGCTAAGTTTAGTTAAGTGCCAGATAAGTCCGCCAAAATGGCCGGACCGCCAAAATTGGCACCACCGCCAAACCTCCCACCATTTTAGCCGTGACCGCCGGATCTAACTGCAGTTACGTGGTCACATGGGCGGTTGGTCTGCCTTGGATTGCGCACCTAACTGTTAACTGGCGTATTCCTGACTTAAAATAATAATAATAATAATAATAATAAATAAAATAATAAAATAAAAAATTGTTACTGTTTACGTTCCGTCCCATGGCCTAACGGTAAGACTTGGCACTGTGTTTGGGTAGGTCATGGGTTCGACCCACCGATCCGCAACAAAACATTTTAAATGCCAATCCAATGTCCACCTTGGGGCCATGTGGCGGCCTCTGGGCTTGCCACGTGGCACCCTCCTATTGGTTGCCCGAATGGAATATTTTGAGAATATTCACTAGAATATTCTATGGTAATATTCTATTTCAATTAAAAAAAAAATTGAAGGTTATCAGGTGATTTTCAAATTGGCATAACTTCTGCATACGGAGTCCGTTTTTTGAACCGTTCGTGGCACCGGAATTAGGAAGACGAGACCTATCCAGTTGTTCAGGTTTGAACCAATTCTGAGCACTTTCATTTTTGAGCATTTTTTGACACTTGGTCTTGAGCTCCTGATCACACCTCCCAAATGAGAGGCTTTTGGTCCCCAAAAGCTTACTGAAATGTTGAACTGAACTGTAGTACAGACAATGAGAGAATGAATATCCTCTTCTCTTCAGCCCTTCAAACATTTGCTTTGCATGGCAAATGACTTTGAACCACAAATGGAAAGAAATTGACATTTCCCTTCCTGAATGCGCTTGTCCTCCTGTCCACAACTGTCTTTCTTGCACTCACACAGAAATTTTCTGGCGAGAAAATTACAGAATGAAACTGAACAACGCTGCCTTGATCAATGATCTAAGGTGGCTCAAAACAAACAAGATATTACAGCATAGAATACATGCATACATCCGAAATTTACATATGTACAAAAGGAGTACGTCTTACTGTGTCAAGAAGTCCATCCACTTCTCACCAAGCCACTTCCATGGCGACTTTTGCTGCTGCAACTTTTCCTCATGTGAAACTTCCCTTTCCACATCAATAATGGAATCTGTGGTTCCACCTTTGCCAATCTTCTTGTCCTCTTGCTGCATGTGTGTGGGACGACGAGTTGGATGTAAAGTCCAACAATGAGAGACAACATGTCCCTTCTTTTGGCAAAAAGTGCAAATCTTATGCACCTTCTTTGAAGGTAGTCTTTGCTTCATCTGTTTCCTGTGTGCTTTCTTCCTCATCCAACATCTCGAAACATGATGGTTAAATTGACCACAATATGTACAAGAAATCTTTCTTCCATTAAAGCATGTAAAATTTTCATGCCTTGCAGAAACACAATCGAATTGATCATGAGAAGATGTATACCTCTTGTGTTGCTTTGCATGTTCATCCTTTTTGCCTCCATGAGGAGATGAATTAGTAGAGGCTCCAGTTTTCAATTACAGACTAACATCATCGTTCTTGTCTTGAAAAATGCCTAAAATTGCATGCTTTCCATAAGTTGCATGTCTACCATCTTCTTGTTGCAACAAAGGCTTAAAGCAATGGCAATCATCTTTGAAACAAATTTGACATATTTGCCTCATGGAACTTGGAACAAAATTTTTCTTTGAATTAGCCTCACATGCCTTCATGGATTTTGATTCTTCGCCATTAGATTGCACATAACCAAGTCCAAGATTCTTGGGTCGTTCCTCATCAGAAAGGGGTTCAATCATGCCTTCTACATGCTTTCCTAATCCTTTGCCTTCATAACCCATCTTAAGCATTAATTTGGATCCGACTCCCCTTGTATGCTTTTCGAAAGATCCAACACATCTTTCTAAAGAGGAAACTGAAGACAAATCAAAATGGATTACCTCTTCCTCACGCATGTTCTTGGTCAAAGCCTCTTAGGCTTGATGAAGCTACAACTCCATATCATGCAAGCTTTGAATAATTTCTTCCTTCTCCTGCTTCATGGCCAACAATTTCTCATGAAGCTCCGTGCTTTCTCTTCTATCCTCAAACAGGATCTGCACCATATCCTTCAATATAAGGAATTCACACTTCATATCCTCATCGAAGAACCTTGTGAAGGACGAAACTTCACTTGTAGAAGTTGTCATTATGATGTCAATGAAAAAATTAACTTCAACAATGTTCTTAAATCTTTTCAAAACAAATGACAAATCTTTTTCACCCAAATGTCTTTACAGCCATCATATATTCAAGCAGCCAACAACACACAAATCAAGTGAAAATCTTGTTCAAGCAGCCAACAGCAAACCAACTCAAGTGAAAATCTTGGAGTGGTTTTGAGGTCCTTTGGGGTAAGGAAAATATCTTCTATTCCTTTTTTCTTCTCCAAGACTTAGCTAATCAGTAGCTATCCCCAAACTTCAGCAAACTCAAACAACATGCAGTTTGCAAAATAGTAAAGCAGTCAATCTTCTACACTGCTTTAAACACCTTTCAAGCTATACAATCAAGCTATTGTGATGTCAATCAAGCAAACCAAGTGCTCTGATACCAACCTGATCTGAAAATGGAATGTACTTGAAAAAGGGTGCAAGGTATCCATTTTCATTTATGTAAATGAGTGCACACATACTCCAAGTTTAAATCTGAAAATGTGAGAACTTCTTATTTCTAATACAGAGATAGACTGTAGGGGCATTTACTGGATATGTCACCTCTAAAGAGAGGATGAGATCCAGAAGCTACCTGGCCCTCTACAGACTCTGCCTAAAGAAATAATAGAAGTAAACACTCAGATTTAATTTAAAAAGACCTTGCTTGAACTTGACGTTATGCGGAATATTAGCTTAAAAGAGGTGTACGTCTTTTCCTCTATTTATGTGTTTTAAGTTTATTTGTTTTTGCTGAAACTTAACATATATATCAGCAACATAATTCAGCCATAGAATACCAAAACACAACAGCAATATAATATAGGAGTTCACCCCAACTCTTGGGCTACATCTCCTTTGAGCTTCGTCAACATGACTAGACTCTTTGGGATTAAGGTAATTAAATTCTTTTACAAGCTCCACACTCAACTCCAAAAGGTTACTAACTGAACCTATGGGTTGTGAATATTTTTTTTTGCTGAAACTTAACATATATATCAGCAACATAATTCAGCCATAGAATACCAAAACACAACAGCAATATAATATAGGAGTTCACCCTAACTCTTGGGCTACATCTCCTTTGAGATTCGTCAACATGACTAGACTCTTTGGGATTAAGGTAATTAAATTCTTTTAAAAGCTCCACACTTAACCACAATGAATCCAAAAATGATTCAAAGGGCTACGAATACCATTTTAAATCCCTTTAATGGCTGTCCAATTCCTGCAAACATCTTAAGGCTTCCATGGATACACATCCTTCTGTCGGTGCACTAAGCTTCTTTGAGCTTCTAAATGGCACAAACTCCCTCAGATTCTTGTTTCTATCACTGAAACCACTATTGTTGTATCCAATAATGATTAGACACCAAATACCAACTGATTAATTGCTTACATCAAGAACAACATCCCCAAAAATGGCTCTCCTCCATGATTTGCCCAAGGCCACCCACGACTTCACATCAACTTCTCGAGCTATAGAAGTACTCAAAATGATCTAAAACCACTTCCATTGGTTCCAAAATGATTGAAATAGTCAATATAGAGTTTTGTTTCATCAGAAACGGCCTCCAGCTGCTCCGGTTTCGCCTACACACACTGTTGGCACCCCCTGGCACTAGGGTCAAGGAAAACTTCTCTGCTGAGTTTTCGACCTCTAAAAGTCTTTAATACTTGTTGAAACCTTTGTAAATGGATTTAGAATGATGTTTTCAGTCAAGAATGACCATTAGTTCACTGCAAATGTCCTCTAGCTCCCCTGGCTAGGCCCTGCACTACTGTTGGCCAAATCGGAAAAAATGGCCTCTAGAACTTAAATGAAGCTTTTCGGCTTTCTAATGTTCTTAACAGACTCTTCAAACCATCTAAACAAATTCAAAAGGTATAAAATAGATAAGGATGCTTATTCCTTTACCTTAAATAGAGAAACACAATCTAATACACAGCCTTTTCCTTCAAGGCCCTGATGGCTCCTTCATCTTCTGCGTAGCTTAAACCTCTGAAGATGACCTCTGTTAGACTTCAAACCTGCTCCATTGAGTCCAAAAGGTTGAAGAGACCCAAAATAAATAAATAAATTTGTCTCAAAAGGCCTTTCCTAGCTAAAGTTATGGCTCATTTACTCCAACTAGCAGTTTCCCCTAAATTAACTCCAGCTAAGTTTAGTTAAGTGCCAGATAAGTCCGCCAAAATGGTCGGATCGCCAAAATTGGCGCCACCGCCAAACCTCTCGCCATTTCACCGATGACCGCCGGATCTAATTGTAGTTACGTGGTCACATGGGAAGTTGGTCTGCCTTGAATTGTGCGCCTGACTGTTAACTGGCATATTCCTAACTTTAAGATAAACTTTTTTTTGTTACTATTTATGTTCCATCCCATGGCCTAACGGTAAGACTTGGCGTTGTGTTTGGGTAGGTCGTGGGTTCGACCCACCAATCCGCAACAAAATATTTAAAATGCCAATCCAATGTCCACCTTGGGGCCACATGGTGATCTCTGAGCTTGCCATGTGGCACCCTCCTATTGGTTGCTCGAATGGAATATTCTAGGAATATTTTGAGAATATTCTATTTCAAAAAAAAAAACAAAATTGAAGGTTATTGGGTTATTTTCAAATTGGCATAACTTTTGCATATGGAGTCCATTTTTCGAACCGTTCATGGCGCCGGAATCAAGAAGACGAGACCGATCCAGTCGTTTAGGTTTGAACCAGTTCTGAGCACTTTCATTTTTTAGCATTTTTCGACACTTGGTCTTGAGCTCCTGATCATAGTAGACTTTCAATCTGCCTTTTTCTTCCTTCTTCACCTTAGCTTTGATACCATCTTAGAAAATCAAAAAGGCAAAAAGATTTTCTTATGTTTATAATTACTTGTGATGTTCTTGTAGTTTTATTATCTTCTCTTTATGATCTTCTTTTATCTTAGTTTTATCAATCAATCATCAAAACAAAACATGAATATCAACAACACCAGATGTAGGCACTTAGCCAGGGCTAAAACCCCTCTCTAGGGAAAACCCAGTCAAACTCTTCCACTAATCAAATTGAGGTAGAACAAGACCTTAGACCTGACCAAAAGACCTTCCTCCTCTACCAAGTCAACCTTCCAATATGATTCAACAAACTTCAGTAGTCTCTTCTTTTCCAACAACTACAACCCAACAACAACCCAGAATTTTGACCCCTAGCTACTCCAAAATTTCAGCCCAACAACTTCGCATGTGTGAGACAAGGAGAGAGAAAAATAGACTTCCTTTTTCTTGACAAATCTCGCCTTCTTCTTCGCTAGGGTTTTCTTCCTCTTCCTTGAAATTTACATCCTTTTTCTGCCTCCAGCAACTGCAAATCGAACTTTTTGAGTTGATGCTCCAAATGAAGTCGAATTGTTGTCTTTATATAGTGTTTGTGTGAGGTCAAATTCCCTTGGTGAGGCCTAATTGTCCTTCTTTGAGGTTGACTTGGTGGAGGAGGACTAAATGACTTAATCTATACAAAAATAAATTTATTTCTTGACTCAAGAATCCCAAGAAGGGTCTTTTACATTATGGCATGGAGAAGGACACCTGACATAAACCCTAGAAGCCTACAATGGAGCCTTTGACCTAAGAATAATTGACCCAAGCATGAAACCCATGATTTAATAAGTCAATTTATTTTATAATAAATAAAAAAATCTTTCTTTTGACAAATTCATTACATCATAACTCAAATACAATTATGAAGACCGATACTAGTTACATTTTTCAACACAAGGGTGATCAACACCAGCTCTATATCAAATACAATCTCACCAGCAGTCAAAAGTTGATTCTTGAATTGAGATATCCTCATGAAGTATGCTTGAATGGTCTCACCTTTTCTTATCTTGATATCCTTGAATTGATTCTTCAAAGAAATAATTTGGCTCAAGTTATTGACTTCATACATCCCAATCAGTTTATCATACATTTCCTTGGACTTAATTATCTTGGACCTATATGTAATCAAACGATTTCTCAAAGAATCAATAATCATTTTATTAGTTTTGATATCACCTTTCTTATACTTGGACTTGGAAGCAAGAGTTTCATTTTCCAAAGGCTCATGTACCTTTCCTTCAACATACTCCATAACATCATTTTCTTCCAAAGTCAGATCCAGCCTAGCCCTTCATGGAGCAAAGTTGGAGGAGTCATTCAACTTCTCCGCGGTCTTGAAGTATGAGGTAAACATCTTGACCAAGTCAAATGAAATTCAAAAACAAATAAGATTTCTTGAAAGGGTTGATTGTTCTTGTCTCCTTGGGCTTGTCTTCACCTCAACTTTGTTTCCATGTTAATGTTTCACAATGTTCTATGTTGTAACAATCACTTAACAATTTCTTATTTTAGTAGCAATCACTTTTCCAATTTATTTTCAAACACCCAATAACAGTAATCAATTGTAGGTAGAATAGTAAACTATATGCCCAATAAAAGACAACCAAGATAAATGAAACACATATATTTATGTCAAAGAGCAGGGGAAAACCCCACAAGAGGGAAAACCCAACTAGATTCTTCTCCTATTAGATGTTCATCAAATTTTCAACAAAGATACATAGTCCAAGTACATCCAACAATAAGTCAAAGGTCAAAGTCTTGACTATCCAAGTCAAAAATCTAATATGCAATCAATAATGAGCATACAAGTCAAATCTGGTCAAAGTACCAGTCCTGCAATTTTCAACCATATCAAAGTTCAATCAACACAACCCTAACTAGTCAAATTCAACAGTCGAATCAGCTCCAAATAATTTGGTCAACCTAGGAATAAATGTGGCCTTATTTCCTCAATCAAACCAAGTCAAAATATCGATCAAATGAGAGAGAAAGTTTGTGGTCAAACTAGTCAACACATTCCCAGGAGTTCGGTGAAATTCTCCTTAATTTGTTCTTCCGAGAACAAATCAGAATTTAATCAAAGTAGCCCAAGTCAAGCGAAGTCAAATTAGGTAAAATAAATCCCAAAACATAAGTCAAACTCGATCAAATCATAATAGCCTCTCCTCCTTCACATGTGTGAACTCGATCACACAATTTCAGAAGATATCGAACCAAATAATGAATGAATGATGTGTGATGTGATGCCTCCAAGTGATGCAAGTTAGGTCTATTTATATGTGGGTTAGGACTTAGGTCGAATTTCTCCTCTAGGCCAACTCATTAGAGAAATTTTCATGTAAAAAATGGGTCTCCTAAGGAAAATGTACAATCAAAATTCATTTTATGAGAACTAATCACATTTTAGGGGATGACATCATCTCATGTGGTTGAGGTGGCATTGCTTGAGTTAAAGGTACTTACTTGTCACATTCTTAATGGTGGATAAAAATTTATAGTTAACCATGGTAGTGCTCTAAGTACTTTTAAAATAAAAAAGTAAAGTACTCATAATAAATGCCATTTCACACTTTTTGAATGAAATATTATTATTGTCATTTCATATTTTTTTGAAAGAAACAATGCATATATTTACACAATCTTCATGTTTTTACACGCTTCTCAATAAATATTATATTTATATATTTTCATATATTTATTTTTAAATTATATATTCATCCCATTTTATTTAATATTACAATTTCAAATTAATTATAAGTTAATATCTATACACATATATTATACATATGAAATCATAATAAATAAAAATGTAACCTTGTAATTTTATGATAAATCAAATCTATAAATAATATTATTATAATATTAATAGCAATACAAGTCAAGTCCCACTAGCACAACCAGTTGAGGATGGGCCTCGTTAGCAAGGCGACCCAAGATCAAACTTCACGGGGGGTGGTTGTGCCTTGTGTTAGGGGGAGGAGACATGCTAAAAAATTCAATTAGCTTAGGGCAAGTGTAGCCCAGTCCAGGTGCGATCTCCGAGTGACTTGCCCCTAGGAAAAAACATTAATAGTAATACAAGCATATTGAAATTAAAGAAAAAGGTATATTAGTTTTGTATGGTTTATGGTTATTTTTAATAAATTGATCTTACAAATTCTGCTTAATTTCAAGTTATTAAATAATATGTAAAATTACATTATAACTTTTTTAAACAAATCAATGTGATAAGGATTATAAAAAAAAATATTATGTTTTTTTAAAGTAGAAAATAATATTTTTTTATTATGTTAATAATAATAATAATAATTTTATTAAAATATTTAATGATTAAAAAGTGAATATAATTATTGATCCTACAAATTCGTTTATATTTAACTTGAAATTATAAAATAATATGCAAATTGTGTTGTGATGTTTATCTTAAAAAATCAATAATATTGATTTTTTACATATATATTTTGCATTTATTTATTTATTTAATTTAAACCAGTGAAATAAATTTTTAAATAGTTATTTATGTTATAAAATAACTTCAAAATGTGTCATGTATTTGGATACTTCCTCCATCTATGACTCATGCTAAAGTCTCATCATCAATATAGAAGTCATGCATCCCTTATTTATGTTATTGAATTTTGTCTTCAATTTCTTTAATGTCCCACTTGATTAATGGTGAGATATTCCTTTTGTATGGACTAGCAGCTTCCATAGCTTTGTGTATTACCCTACTATGATTTTCTTGCTTGGAATTTCCTTCTTGCTTCCACTTTCCAAGTTAGTGATTCTCCTTTTCGTCCTATTTTACCTCCCTTAAAATGATTGCCTATAAACTCTAAGACTAGACAAAACACTTTATACACTTGTATCGATTAAGAGTTTGCAATAGTCAAATGAAGAATAGGCAAAAGGATATTGCATAACTCTCCCTCCTCAAAATATGAAAATTGGAGTAAAAGTGTGGTTGTATCAATCATAAATTTCATTGGGAGTACGATGTCATCTCATGAACAAAGGGAGGAATAATGGCTCATATGTCACTCTACCTCCACCTGCGACCTCCATTACCTCTTCATTATGCTCATGCATTGGAACCACATGGGGTGGTATGATGGTGTTAAACCAACTCTTCCCTATGGATGTATGTGGCTATTTGGCACTCCTTCTCAAACATAGGTTATAGAGTGGGGCAATAAAGTCATTACAAATCCTAGGATAGTAGTGAATATGCTTCATATTCTAAATATTTTTGGCAAAATACATTGCTTGCAAGATACATTCTAGATCCAACCCAAAGGACATGTTAGGGAATGGGTTAAAAGAACATACTTAACAATCCAATGGTTAGGAGGCCATAAATAATTTGAAACATTAACCAAGGAAAGGATTCTTGAACTTATCTATTGCATGGACCAAGTTGTTGGAGATGATCTCCACCTCATTGAAGATGGTTTTGTTTTCATAAAGCCCTAGAGCACAAGGATCCAATTCTCATAGAAATGGGTTATGTATTCCTCTCTATATGATATTCTCATTAGGACCATGGAATCTTACTAACTAACAACTTGAAACTCTAAGTGGAGTACCACCCTTAGCTAAATTCCTCGAATGATTTGGTGTTATCCCATCACTTCACTAGTGTTTTAGGGGTCATTGGTTTCTCTATGTGCTTCCAACCACTCTCATATTAATTTCTAAGTGGGAGTGGGAAGATTATACATCCATTGTATGCTAGCAACATAAAAAAACCATCAAGTCTCCCTAATTTGGAGTAGATTTATGTAGTATACATCTGTATGATCTATCAATTGTTCCATATTATATGGGCAAGGGAAAATGTATACTTTGGTTGATGTTTAGTGAATGTGTAATCGTCAAACCATATCACCATGATCCCTTTCTCCTTCAGGCATGGGTTCCTCCAATACAATTTTGGGTTTAATAAGAGGAGTGGCCACTTTATACATCTAGTAGAGTTGCATAAATGAACCACAAGTGGAAAGTTCTCGTGTGAACTTAATATCTCAATACACTATAATAGTTGTTCAATGAACCTTGTTATAGATGGCCTCTAATATATGTTGGGTTCTACACTTCCACTTCCTTTTTTTCTTTCTAGACACCATTATGCACACAATATTACAAAAATTGGATTTTATCTAATAATAAAAATAAAGTATTTTCACCAAAAACTTGAATCATAAGCATTAACAAATACAATGAGGGTAATGAAACACTAAAACATGGGTGTGTTTCTCTATGAAAGGCTCTTCAATGCTTTTGATATTTGTGCAAAACAATTAAAATAATTTAACAACTACAATTTTTAAACAAGCCACTATCAATGAAGATTGAATATGATGAACCTATTCATAAACCTCATAAACAAACATTCTCTAATTGATCCCTTTGTTCTTAGGTTGGACACATCCTCTATCTAATCTTTGATTTATGATTAGATTGTGAATGCAAGGCTATGATCCCCAATGTTGCACCTTTTCTTCATGTTCTACCAAAATCTTAATTCCAACGTTGCCAAAACACATCATTGGTATCAAAAATTCTTTTCTTGGATGGCTACATGCCACGATGCTTTGGTGATTCAGTCTTGATGTGATTTCCTTTTCTTGGAATGTTGCAACCCCCAAACATTCTAATCCCATGTTTTCACCATGCATTGTCTATATATGTTGACTTTGTTCAACATTCAAGGCATATCTAAAACCAAATTACTCACAATCAATCACCAATCACCATGAAATTAACAATTTGTATATCAATTATTAACTATCAATTCGAAAATTGAACTTTTTGAAGTAGACATTTTTAGGTTGATGTTTTGAATCTATTAACCAAATTCATCATCGGGACGAAAAAGTCAAGGAGAAGAAGGAAGGAAAGAAAAGATATTAATCCAAGATGGAAAGGAGGGGTGGGGTGAGAAAAGAAGGAAGAGAATGGTCAGCTTAGAGAAAAAACCTAAAAGATAACAAAATATTGCATTAATGATACACTATTAAAGAACAACATTCTTTGAATGAATCATTCTTTGTGTTGAGTTTCATGGATAGTATAGGAAAGTTTGTTGATCAAGTTTTGTAATTTTTCATCATACTCCCAAGAGCTTTCTCCAACCATTTTCTTAGTCTCCTTTAGCTTAGTCAAAATTTGTTGTTCAATGTTTATCGAGTCTAGAACTTAGCTATAAATCGCACCTTTAATTCATCTAAGGCCCTAGCTACACCTTAGGGATCAATCTATATGAACTTAATGCACCATTATAGAAGCTTCCACCACATTGTGGTTAGGAACTTTATTGACTTAGGTTCTAGCACTATAATCCATTTTACCCTCCAGATGAATCCACATAAGAACCAATCTAGTTTTTCATAACCATCACCCTTCATAAAGATCTTGGAACTACTATAACCATATCATTGGTTGGATTTTTCACTAAGATAAAACCTTATGGACTTGTTTGAATAATTAGGCCTACTCCCCCACTTGAACTAAAATTCAAACATAACATATGCCACTTCTTTTACTTGTATTTCCACCTTCATTTTGTTTTTCACTACTACTATACCCCAAACTACTAAGAAAAGCTTGTCCTTTCAAGTCAAAAGTAGAAGAAAAAGTTGGGACTACCTCTAGGATTTTAAGATTCATAAGGGGATTGGTTTGGATTGGATCCACTTTTCTTAGAGTGTAGCATGTCTACTAATTGACCTTCCTCTAGCTCAAATAATTAGAACACATTACCAAGTGTTTCTTCCTCTTCTTCCTTTGTGATGATGTCTCTCTCCATAGGCTAATCAATGCCTTACAAATTGAGGCTTCCTTTTGGACAATCATGATCCATCTAACAGAACATGCTCACCTCCTTGTGCCATCACTTTTCTTTTCTCTTCCAACTTTGTGGACATATTCTCCCCACCTATTCTTCTCTTTGGGCTCTTTCCAATTATTAAATCCCCTTCTCTGAACAAATGTTTGGTATTCTCTCAACACCTTTGAAACCTTTTGAACTCTTTTACTCATGCCTCTATGTTTCCATCCTCACTAATACTCATCTTAATTAAATTAGTATCATGATGAATCTCCTTCATTCTATTCATCCACCATTTCTTAATTATTACATTTTGTTTCAAATCCTATTTTCCCCTCTTTAGAGCATGTGCTTCTCCCATGGAACCTTATTCCCTTGGTTATTCAATACCATTCTATCCATTCTAGGTCACCCCCAAGAATTGGTGCCTACACTTCCATGGCTGGAGAACTAGGAAGAAGATATGGCTCGTCTATTACTTTAGGAAAAGGACCCTCAGATGACCCTTCCCAACAACTATTCTAGCACACACTTGGAGTCCCCCTAGACATGAAGAGAGGTAATATTCAGTGAAGGTGAAAAATATAAAAAGACCCATGCAAAAAACACCTATACTTTGATGTTTGACCCAACACCAGAATTCAAACAAATATGGTAAGACACATTTCCAGGAAGGAAAAAATGGCACCCCCTCCACAAACCCTGAATTGATATGCTCCATCAAAGAAGCCAACATTTGCAGATAGTGGACTGGGAGGGAAGTGAAAGGATTGACTTCATGGCTCCTTCCAAGGCTTGACATAATATGAGAAGAAACCCATGATCTGGGCTAGGATGCCATTGATTTCTATAGGTTTACCCTCAAAGATGAATTTATTTATGACTTTCCAGATACCCCATGTAATGAAGATGGGTAAAGCTTTATAAATGCCCATGTTTTTCTCCTACCAAAGAAGGCATTGATCAAGAGGCGCCAATGGGCCATTATCTAGGATGTTTAATAACCTGAGGGCTTCTGACCAGAGAGTCTTGGAAAATTCACACATAAAAAATAATGATTAACTATTTTAGAGTCCTTTGAGCAAAGGACACAAACATTTGGCCTTGAAAATCCTTTTTACAACAAAAGGTCCCAAGTTTGAATTCGATTTTCTAATGCCAGCCAAATAAAACACTTCAATTTCAGTGCTATAGGCCAATCCCATATTTTCTGGTGCCACCAATTTACCATTTACAGAGGAGAGTGATTAGATATGGCATTATAGGCACGACGAGCATTAATTTGTCTAGATGAGGAATTCCAAGCCCAAAAAATAGAATCATCCTCCTCATTTAGAGTAAGACCACTGAGAAGAATATTTTTTGTGAATAAATCCCATTCCTCAACAAGAGGACCCTGAAGACCCAAATCTGGAGCACTTTTCCACCTGTCAACAAGAGGCTGCTATGAGGAAGACATAAGAGCATGGCATAATCTAAAAAAACTCTGAGAGTTGAGATGATTGATGAGATCATAAGATAAATGGAAGAAATAATATCCCCCTGTAATATGAAATGACCCCAGTTTGACCTGCTTCCCATTACCTACTTTCCACATCATCCATTTATTAATCCAAGGTATAGTGGCCATCATTCCCCTCCAAATTTTCAATCGTGTAGTGTTTTTTGGTGGTCTAAAGGACCAGAGCCAATCCTGAATAGGATGATTGTGCAAGTATTTGTCCAAAATTATGTTGCTCCAAATATCGTCCCTTCTGATTGTTCGTCATGCACTTTTCATGACCAAGGCAAGACTGAACTAGTGGAGGTTCTTGAATCCCCATAAATTACTCATACATTGTCGAATCTTGTGAATGGTAGACTTTGCAATATTTGCAAGAGAAAACCAATACATGGGGATGCTTTTCCAAATTTGATTTAATCAAAGTCATTTTGCCACCAATTGAAATCCATTTGTAGCACTAGTTGTTAAATTTGCCTTCAATCCGCTTTATTAACCAGTTCCAATCCTCCACATGATAATAGTTTGGCTTGAGAAAAAAATCCAAGTATAGAAGACCTTGATCCCAAGGAGTCATCTTATATGGTAGCATTGATTCAATATTCTAGATAGTCTACTTAGGGACATTATTATAAAATAAAGCAGGCTTATGTTGATTGATCAACATGCCCGAGGATGAACAATAGACTAAGAAATTGCTTCCTAATATTTTCCACTCATCTTTGGAACCATCACCCAGAATAAGGATATCATCGACAAACAAAAGAAGTGTAGTTTGGATTGAGAAAAAATCCCAATTATATAAAACCATGATCCTTGGGAGTCATCTTATATGGTAGCATTGAATCAATATTTTGGATAGTCTGCACAGGGACATTATTATAAAAGAAAGTGGGCTTATGTTAACTAATCAACATTCCCGAAGTTGAACAATAGACTAAGAAAATACTTCTAAATATTTTCCACTGATCTTTGAAGCCATCATCAGGAATAAGGATATCATTGACAAACAAAAGAACCTAGGAAGATGTTGAATGACTTGAAGTTGATTATGGATTAAACAATCACCAGGATCCCTAAAAAGATCATAAAAGTGGGTCCTTGTTATAATTTCCATATCCTATTGAGAGGCATAAGAATTATGCTTAGCATCCACGATGTCCCATTTGGCATTCTTATTGTTCCCGTAGGAGGTAAACTTATGGAAGAATTTTGCATTATGGTCACCCTCCTTTATCTTGATTTCCCTACTTTTGAGTCTCCAAAGTTCCTCCTTCGATTTGGGTAGACTTGCTTTTATTTCGGCTAAGAAGCGTATCCTTTTTTTTCTCAAATCATCTAGGAACCCTGTATGAATAAAAACATTTTTACATAAGTATATTTTAGATTTAATTGACTCTAACTCTTGGCATTGCTCATGAATAACAGTTTGGGATGAGGCTTTCACATTGAATTTTAAATTTTTCATTTTATCAGTCCATGAATCCATGGAAAATAAGGAAGGATCTACCATATAATTATTCTAACATTCATACACAAGGGAAACAAAGGACTGCTCATTGAGCCAGCATCTGTTAATTGTGAAGGGATACTTGAAGAGGATTTATTAAAATCTGGTTGCAAGAAAATAGGATGATGATTAGAAATGACTTCCTAACAGATCCAAGATCATTATTTACCCACTTTTTTAATTAAAGGATCAACGACTAGGAATCTATCAAGACTCTTTGCCACCCCCTTAGTCCCTGATCTTCCATTTTTCCAGGTTGGTCCAAGAGGAGACAAACATATGTCGATAAGATGAGACTCATAGATAATCCTGAAGATCAATTGTGCAAAAGGTTCAGGTAGAGCATTCTCACCCTAGATTTCTCGGACAAAGGAGGAAAAATTTAGATCACCAACAAGGATAAGGGAGTGTTCCAATAAAATCCCACTATTGAACATGTGGTTCCAAAAGGATTCTCTTTCCTGATAGGGTCCATAACAATTTACGAGGATTACTAGATCATCAAATCCTCTGAAATGGCCTTCCAAGATAATATTGACCAGAGAAGAGCAAGGTTTAAGGGTAGCTTCCCTTGGATTCCAAAGGACAACTTGGCCCCCAAAATGACCATCTATACCCACAAATCATATACATCAATCTCGGAAAATTTTGTGGAGAACATCCTTGGCTTTCTTCACAGAGACCATGGTTTCTTGGAAGAAGATAATCGAGGGCCACTGGATGGACATTAATCTACGAAGGGCTCGAATATTAGGAGGACTCCCAACTCCCATAATATTCAAGGACATGATAATCATTGGGAAAAGAAAGAAGAGGGTTGCATCATTCCAAGGGCCCTATCAGATTCATATAAATGCATGGTTTCCACCAATGGATCGCCCTGCGATCATCAAATCCTCTGAAATGGCCTTCCAAGATAATACTGACTAGAGAAGAGCAAGGTTTAAGGGTAGCTTCGCTTGGATTCCAAACAACAACTTGGCCCCCGAAATGACCATTTATACCCACAAATCTTATACATCAATCTCGGAAAATTTTGTGGAGAACATCCTTGGCTTTCTTCACAGAAACCATGGTTTCTTGTAAGAAGATAATCGAGGGCCATTGGATGGACATTAATCTATGAAGGGCTCGAATATTAGGAGGACTCCCAACTCCCCTGATATTCAAGGACATGATAATCATTGGGAAAAGAAAGAAGAGGGTTGCATCATTCCAAGGGCCCTATTAGATTCATATAAATGCATGGTTTCCACCAATGGATCACCCTGCGAGATAAATTCGCGAGCCAATTCCTTTTTATTCAAGCATTTCTTCCTCACAATGATATTATTGAATGATGAGAATTGTTTTTCTTACAGAGGAGTATTAGACAGAGGGAAGGATATGATGGAATAGCTTCGGGGTTTAATGTTGAGGAATAAGAGTGGATTAGAGGGGATATGTTCTCTTGATGAGCCTTCTCCAAAGAAGCAAAGGTTTGTGAATGGATGTCCTGGACAGGGCTAATGACTTTCTAAAAAATCTAAGGCAAAGAAAGATGATCTCGGGATACCAGAAGTGTGCAGAGTGGGGTTTTGGTGAGAGGAGTAAGAGGGATTGAATATAGTGGGGATGGGGGTGACAAATGGAGGAGGAATGTTGCGCAGAGAATCTTTAACAACAGAAGGATGCATGGTGGATGAGGGCAAGCTACCATGCCCGGGATTATTAACAATAGATGGTTTAGAAATAGGATTTGCAAGACTATCCAATAATAAAACATCATTTGTTGAAATAGAATGAAGAAGCTTACCTGATATAACATCCATCAAGGTCGAAGAGTCTGTGGCCATAAAAGAAGGATTCCTAGAGTTGACACATTAGCTAAAAGAGGGGTACCCATTGTAGGTATTCCTCTGAAACATCAATATACTTCCTATTTGAGTGCAAACCATTTTTACTCTGGCTAGGGTTTTGATTACCCTTCGAGCTCAAAATACGACATGTCACTTTAAGGTGTCCCATTTAGTGACAGATATAGCAACATGACAGATTTTCCAATAATCCATATGTTGTGTAAAAGAAACATCACCCACAAAGATGTCCATTTCAGCTAGTAGTCCCTTTTGTAGGTCCATCTCTACTAACACCCATAAAATCCTCTTGTTAAAGGAAACCAAAGACATATCCTCAAAGTAAATGAACTTTCCAATATTTTTAGCCACTTTCATAATTATTTTCCTCGTCCATAACTCCAACGGGAACCCTGCCATTTTAACCCATATGTAGTGTGACTTGGGTTTTGCAGTGAGTGGGTTAAACCCTATTTTCCATCTCTACAACCATAAAAAACCTTGTCCAATGACCTAGGCTCGAGGTCGGATAGTTAGTAGGTCACCTTCATCCAAAACATGGAAATGAATCCAATTATTCATAAGAAAACTGAAGGTTGGACAATATTCAAGCAATGGCTTCTAGTGGGTTGTCAACTAGGTTAATATCTGGTCCCTTGAAAGAGTAATGTAATGAAACTTTCCCATCAAAGATCGTGTATATAGGCTCGCAACATAACTCACTTCTATATTGCTACCTAAAGAAAGATTGGGCTTCTCAAGACCAAGCGTAAGAGTTGAAAGAGAGTCTGGGAGGCCCTGTCTCGACGGAAAGGGGCAAGAAAGGATCCTGAGGCTGTATTTACATATCATGGACCATCCATGCATTCTCCCAAATTCCACAACCTCTGCTTATTTACTCAAACATTTCATTAGCATGAAAACAATCATAGAAGGTAATCAACTCTATGTCCGTATGATAAAATTGGATTCAACCCTAGTCTTTATTTGGAAAACAATTTCTTAACCATGTTTATCAAAAGTTGCATATGATTAAGGAATATGTATGATTAGTTATCTTTGTTGTGGACTTTGATAGTCTGACTCAATGATTGATATTATATTCATCTTCATAAGTATGTTGCGTTTGATATGTGATTGGTCTAGCACTGGATAATGGTTGAATGTAGTGTGTGATTGTGTCTAGGGTGTGTTGATGTGTTAACTGGCATAACAGAAGCTTGGTTGTAGTACAAATAATGATGCTTTTATAATTTGATTGTTTTGAGTTTACTGATGATAAAATATGCCATACCAAAGAACCATGGTAGGGATTCTGCAATGCTAGTTGAAGCTTATTAACACTTGATGTTGGCATAAATAATATTTCCACTCAACAAGACTTGTGTTCTTCAGATGCTGAATTTCCATGATGGAAAATGTGAGAAAATTTTCAAGCTTTCAAAGTGCCATATTTGGCCTCAAGCATTTTGCTTTGCTTTTCATCATGTATTGTCCCTCTGCTCTGTTTGATATTGTGACAACCCCCGGTTAGCCCTAATCATTTTCCAATTATGGTAAGAACCATAAAATATTTTGATTAAAAATGGGCTGAGTAACTCAACCCTAGCTATTCCAGGGCTTCCAGAGCATTTATTCAAACCCACAACCATAAGGAATTATGAGCATCAATCACAAAACAATCAAGTGGAAAAACCCACAACAACATGGCTATCCAAGAAATGGAAAGGCAAGGCTAAAACCACTGTTAATCCAAGCAATTCTCCATGTCGATGACAACACATAACCAAATAATCACATGCATCCATAAATCAGCAAGGAAATCACACATGCAACCTATTACCTACAAGGAAATCTAGTTGTAGCTATTGATCCACCTGTTCCCTTGTGCTTTCCTACTTTCCTTTGCTTCTTTCTCCAAATCCAAGTGAGTACTAGAGTGCTCCAAGAATGCTCTAAGTGTGTAAGAGTATGAGAGAATGGGAGGATAGAAGAGAGCTCCACCCAAAAACTATCAAAAACTATGAACTAGTCCTCATAAGCCCTTTTATCATTGAGGCCTCTAGTTTCTCCATTTTCCTTCAATTTTACTCACATGCAAATATGTGACCCTTCACCTTCCTTTTCTCCTATTTTTCTTTATTTCATTAATAAAATGTCAATTAATGCTTGTTTTCCTTTGCCAATTTCCATAGCCATTAATTAATCACTAGTGATACCCATCACTATGTTTTTCCCAACATTCAACTTGGAATACGTGTCCCATGACCTTAGTTTTATTTGTATTTACATAGGAAATCAACCAAGGGTTGTTATAAGCTTGTCCCCTTTGGGGGAACACCGACATCGGTGTTCAATCACTTGTGAACCAAAAAAACACATGCTACCCATGGAGCCTTATAACACAACTCGATGCAACATTTACATCATATCATAAGACTGAGACCATGACCATCATAACATGAACACCATACTGCTTATTGGAGCTTTATAACACAACTCAATGTGATATATATATATATAACAAAAACACATCATCAAACATGTATACCAGAATACATCCACTCAACCAATGAATAACAAAGGATACATAGCCCGCATTTGATCAGCAATATCCCATGTAGCTTCATCGGGGCCAAAGTGCTTCCACTACACTTTACCTTGCTTGATTCTGGAGCATGAGCACCTTTCACTGCAAAATGCATTGAGGTTCCGACCATAATTCTCCTTCTGGTTCCACATGCAATACAGACCAGTGAATTACATGATCAACATCCTTCACATACTTCTTAAGTAATAAGACATGGAAAACATCATAGACTTTCATTGTTAGAGGCAATTAAAGTGTGCAGGCCACTAGTCTGATCCTCTAAAGGATCTCGAAAAGCCTGCAATATCGAGGTGCCAACTTGACACATGATCTAATCTTCAAGGAGCTCCTATTGGGCTTGATGCGCAAGTACACATGTTCCCCAACCTGGAACTCCTTAAATGCCCTGTGTTGATCTACATAACTCTTCTACTTGTCCTATTCTACCTTTAGATTCTTCTTGATAACCCGCATTTACTGTTCCATCTCAACCAACATCTCTGGTCCAATCAATACCCTGTTCACTGGATCACTCCAGTTGATGGGAGTAGTACAACTCTGTCCATATAGTGCCTCAAACATACTCATCTTCAATGACTCCTGATACCCATTGTTGTACGCAAATTCTATCAGTGGAAGATACTCTTCCCACTTCCAGGGTACTATCCCTTGAGCATTTTTGTAAAAGGGTGGGGATGCAAGTCAATATTAGCAAAATGAAAGTAGTGGTTTTCTCTAAAGAAATAAAACATAACCAACATAAGTTTTACTTTAAAGGCAACATTCTGGAAGAAGTTGCGATTACAAATGCCTCAGAATTGACTTCAACAAAAATCTACGTTGGGATGGTTGTAGAAAGAAAATAACTTTGGGGGGGTGGAAAGCATTTTATGTTTTTCAAAATAGGTGTAGAGAAACAAAGTTATGGGACTGGAAAACCACTCGAACTCTTTTTGGGCTTCCAGTGATTCCAATGATTCTCTATGGTTGTGAACCGTGGGCTAGCAGTACATCCGACATGCAGTGGAAACAAATTGAGAAAATTCAGAAGCGTTTGATTACAAACAAATTCAAAATTAAAAGTGCAGTTCCTTATGTTATCTTGTTAAGTGAAACAAGGGTTGCACCTATTGAAGCAATTGCTATGGTGCGAGCCATAAAATATTAAAAAAAATTGAGTAGATGGAAGAGGGCAGATGGCCTAAGGTTGTCTTTAATGAC
The DNA here is from genome assembly GCA_031772625.1 of Pinus tabuliformis. NCBI lineage: Eukaryota > Viridiplantae > Streptophyta > Pinopsida > Pinales > Pinaceae > Pinus > Pinus tabuliformis. Next base: position 601,995,772 of record CM062809.1, on the reverse strand, counting down.
ATATTGTGCAAAAGAAAGAAGACTTGGATGCAATAAAATAAAAAATGTTTAGTAAATGGGGTATTTGCTTGAACACGTGTTCCATAAACAGTAAAGAGATAAAAACTTTTGTTATGATAAGTTCCACAAGCGTATTTGGGATAAGGAGCCAGGGAGAAAGAAAAAATACTATATTGAAGTGTTTAATCCCACTCACAATCATCAACAAAAACCGTATATAGAGGCCAATATTTCTTGGAGAGCCAAAATTCTTATTGCTCAATTAAGGACTAATTCTTATCAACTCCGTTGTGAAACAGGGCACTCGAGAAGGCCAAGAAAAGTGTGGGAGGAAAGAGTATGTACTTTTTGTTCTTCACGATAGAATGCGAGGCCTTCAAAGACAACAAGAAAGTTATACACATATTTTGACAGCTAGCTCTTGGGATAACATATTTAGCGAGGGGTTTGTCGAGAAGCTGAGAGCGTTTATTTTGAGGCTTCACAGGAAAATAACTGAATACACCAACCAAATAAAGAAAATAGCTGAATATACCAACCAAATAAAGAAACAATATGTCCCATAAATTTAGTGACATTAAAATAATTTTATTTCTTTCTTTCCTCTATCACGACGCTCCATTTTAACATCACCTTACCTTACCTTACCCCGCACCTTTATGTTTATGTTTGAATAAGATTGTCAGCGAGAAGTATAGTGATGTGTGGTTTGATGGTAAGTTTACTTGGGCGAACCCTGGGAGACCGTAGTTCAAATCTCATTGAGTACACTAGCCTGCTGTGGTGGATGTTCGAGAAGCAGATTCCCCACCCCCGCCTTGGCGGCACGCGAGTCTTGCTTTGCTAAAACCATAGGATCTTAGTATATCGACTTGCAGGTAGTTGGATGTACTTTTGGTGTTATAGTGGTAATGACGAGAATTGATCTTGGGTCTCCCATAAATTAGGACTGACAATTACCGATTCACCATGTGGTTAAAATAAAAAAAAGATTGTCAACTAGAAATGCAGAAATGCATGGGCGAGCCATTAGTGTCTCAAATTTTATTAAATGTTCTCATCGAGAACCAAAGATTCATATGTGCGGGAGACCATTCATATGTGCATTCAAAAACTTGAATACCAAAATTCTCGTTGGGGTGCTTGGATTAAAAAAAATTACAACCTGATTTCTCTGATTTTTTTGCAGTTAAATCTTAAATACCCATCAGTAGTTTTTACAGTTTCTGATTGGTTTCAGCCTGCAAAATGTATGTCATCAAGGATGATGGCAGGCACGAGGCTATGCATTTTGATAAGATCATAGCCAGGTTGAAGAAACTCAGCTATGGTCTCAACTCCGGTTGCTACGATCCTCTGCTTGTTGCACTGAAGGTTTGCATAGGGGTTTACAAGGGGGTCACTATGAGTCAGCTTGATGAGCTGGCGGCTAAGACTGCAAATCATTCGGAATATGCCTTGGTAAGTCAAAGAATTCCAACCGATATCTTCCTTTTCATTTGAATGTTTTGCACATATGTTGAAATCATAATCAGCCAGAAGATTTATTGATTTCTGTGTTTTTCTGTTTATTGGATGTGGGCTGCATTTGGCTGCAAGGGTTGTTGTTTCAAACATCCATAAGAAGCCCTGTACCAAATGCACATGTACTAAGTGACAGAAGCCCTTCATTAGAAGTCCTATTCTTTAGCTTTACTCTTTGACTGTTCAGTGCCTTTCCAATACTCAATTTTTTTCTTGATGCTTCTATATGCTATCTCCACTCAGCACCATCCCAAAATCATTGCTTGCATACCCTATCGTAAGCCTGTAACTATCAATATTACCTTTCCTGAACAAAAAAAAAGAAACTGTGCTAAACACTGAAGTCCAAAATGAGATGCAACAAGAGAACCATGCTCTGCAGTGTATAACATACTTCAAAGTATTCTGAACCAGGTCTTTGTCTTTTGTATTTTGTCATACATATTACCATACTTTTCCTGACTGATCTTGTATGTGATCTCATCATTTTCTCTAGTAATACTTTGCTGCCATAAACCCCAAAGCCACTAATTATATCTTTACGATAATATGCAGGCCCATATGGTAGCTTGGAAACAATCCAATTCTTACATCCTCTCCGTCGTCCACATAATCTCTTAGAGCTGATAACATGTTAAGTGTACTATTAATCTGGACAAAGTAGGATTCTAAAAGCATCTCCATTTCCTGCCCATAAAGAACCATCTTTACTCCCAGTCGTCTTCTTGATTGAAGTTCAGTGACTAACGTGAAAAGAATATGCTTCGATGTCCCATTGAATAGGGGCCTGAGTGAAATAGAATATTTCGATCCTCCTTTTCTTTAAATAACAAAAACAAGGTACGCTTTGGCACATGCAAACAAAGTTACCTGGCCTTTGATTTTGGGTTTTCATTGCTCTGCCATCAACGCTTCTGTAGTCTTTACGCTGGGCCAAAGGCCTGCGAACTTTCCAATCAATGCTTTATAGGAGAGAGTAGGAGCATTCTTCCTTGGATATGGACATTGGAGCTCCAACAGGATAATTGTTAATTTTAGGCAACAATGGTACGTTTTATGCTTTAGAGCAATTTTACTTCCATTTCTTTATTAGCCAAGTATCAATAATCAGATTAGCAATCACATCAACAAGATAGTAAAATGCAGATAGAACATAAACATAAACAGTAGAAGACAAGCCAAGACAAGAAGACACAAGATGTGGCACCAGCCAGGGACAAATCCTAATGTGGGGAAACCCTTGATCAAATTTTCTTTTAGTCTTCAATAGTTCAGCAGAGAGATAGTACAATTTACAAATCTGATAATTTATAACAGCAGCAAAAGAGCCCTAACCAAGAAAGTCAACGCTGGTCAACAGGGCAGATTTGACCCTCAACAAATTGGTCAACTTCAGTCAACTTCGGCCTCCAAACAGCAAGATAAAACAGCCCTCAAAACAGTCAAATTCAGCCTAGTCAAAGTCTGGTCAAACAGCCCACCTGCGGTCGGCCCTAGCCAACGCTGGTCAACAGTCAATGTTTAGCCTTGATTTCTGTGCTAAGAAATGCGGCCTGCCCAAACAGAGATAGCCCTCACAAAAATGCAGTCAAAGGAGGTCAACGCATGCTGGTCAATGCTTGGTCAACTATCCAGAAATTTGGTCTCCTAAAATTTTGCTCTCTTGAAATTTCGAACGTGTGGAGAGAGAGGGGCCCAGAAATCCGTACCCAATCAATGAGGAGAGAGAGAAAAGTGTGAAGATGAGTGTGTCCAAATGAGGCTAAGGCATCATGTATTTATAGCAAATGTTGAGGATGAATAGATGTGACTCTTGGGCTTTTGAGCTTACATAAGTTTGCTGGCCGACTTTGACAATTTGTCCATAATCAAAATAAATTCATAACTTGTTAAAATTGGCAACTAGGGCCAAACTCCATGTGGGTCACCTCATTTATCACAGCTGATATTTTTCCTAGATTCCTCTTGTCGAGAGGTGTAGGATTGATCTAAAGATCATCCGGTTCTGACAAGTATTGATGGAGATATGAATTTATTTGTATTTATTTGACAAATTGTCAAGGTCGATCAGCAGTTAAATGTGTGGCACACATGCCTAGTGAATCATATAAATACAAGAGAGGTTGATTCATTTTCTCATCATCTCATCTCCACATCTCTTCTCTCTCCTAGTCTCTTGGGTATGCATAGGAGGAAGAAGACTCTCTCACGTGGGAAGAAGAAAGAGGACACAGTTAGGGCAGCAAGCTGTGACGTGGAAGAAGGAGGACGCAAGAAGGTACAACAACACGTTTTCAGTGCTAGAGGACTGCGTTGACTAGCGTATAGGTTCCCTTGACTGCGGATTTGTGTGGGGAGTCTCTCTCTTGCTAGCCGCGGTTCAAATCAACCTTGTTGAGCTCTGTTTGACCACTGTTTTGGGGCAGCGTTGATTGGTTAGGGCTGACTGCAGGAGCTGATATATTGACTACTGTTTTGACCATGTTTTGAGGACTGTTTTGGGCTGCTACTTATTGTTGTTGAAGACCGAGTTCTTCAATTTGACTAGAAGTCAATCTGGGGCTATTTGACGAAGTTTGACTTTGTTGATCTAGGGTTTGTTGCTACTGATATAAAATTACAGAATTCTGATTTGTACTATTTCTCTCTGCTGAACTATTGAAAATAAAAGAAGATTTGATCAAAGGGTTTCCCCGCATTGGGGTTTGTCTCTGGCTAGCCGCCACATCTTGTGTCTCTTGTTTTGGCTTGTTTTCTGTCGATCGTTTAATGTTTTATCTGCACTTTACTTAATGTATATATGATTGCTAATTTGTGGCTAATAAGAAGAAAATAAGTAAATTGCTCTAAGCATAGAACATACCATAATTTAACATGGTATCAGAGCTGAGGTGAAGACAAAGCCCAAGCAAGAGCAAGAGCAAGAGCAATCACCGAAGGCTGTTGAAGCAATCTTAAAGAAGTCATGGGGTCCTCAGCACACTTCCCCGCTGAAGACAAACTCCGTGAGAAGTCTGACTATCACGGATGGAAGATGTCTCTTGATCTAACATTGGAAGAGCAGGAAGTGTTGGACCATGTGAGAGGCAATATTGTTGCGCCTCCATCAAATGCATCCGCTGCTGCTAGAAGCAAGTGGACCAAGGGAGAAGTCAAAGCAAGGAAGATCATCCGGGACTCTATCGACAAGTGCCTGGTGGCCTATGTTTCCGAGCTGACCACCTCCAAGGAAATCTACGATAGATTGGTGAGTTTATTTAAAGTTAATGATGCAAATCAAGTTTTGTTCCTTAGAAATAAGCTGAAGGAAATTAAGAAGGGCAAAGATGAGAGTATGCAAGCATATTTCTTAAGGATCACTGAGATAAAAAATGATCTCCTATCTATTGGGGAAGTAGTTCCTGACAGGGAAATGACACTCACAACTCTTGGAGGACTACCACCTGAATGGTATATATTTATGACTACTCTTCTCAACAATAATGTAATTCCTGGATTTGAGGAATTGATGGCAAGATGCATTCAAGAAGAAACAAGGATGGAAGAGCAAGAAATGCCCACACTTAAAGGCCATCTCTCTGCCTTTTCTTCTCATGCTAAAAGAAGAAACAATTCTGGGGCTAAATCCAAAGGAAAGGCTGGACCAAAAGGTGGAAGAAAAGGTCGATGTTACAATTGCAACAAAATGGGCCACTATGCGAGGGAGTGCCCTGATAAAAGGGACTCACACCATGACGATGATCAAAATCACTCTCAAGGCAATCAAAGGAATGGCAGGTCCAATGGTAGAGGTAAAAGAAATGCCAGAAATCAAGGAAGAGGACAACCCTTCAAGAAGGCAAGAAACTCCAGGTATGAATCTAACGTTGTTAACAATAAGCAAGATGAATATTATCTACTAGCGGCCCTCTCTACTACTGCTCCCCCGGACTCGCTGGGAAATTGGCTTATTGATAGTGGTGCCTCAAGGCACTTCACTGGTTACAAAGAAGCTCTCTCTAATCTGATAGAGAAGGACAACAACCTGGAAATTGTTCTTGTGGACAACTCAAATTATCCCATGAAAGGTGTAGGGAATGTCACTCTTCAATTGAATTAGGGAAATACAATTCATTTACAAGAAGTATTATATGTACCTGATCTAAAAAAGAACTTGGTGTCCATTTCAACAATGGAAGACAAAGGCTACAAGGGGCCTTCATCAATGGCAAGGTACGTGTATGGAAAAGGAACTTTAAAGATGCTTTCACTTTTGGGTTTCGAGTTGATTCATTATATCAGGTCAGAGGAAGTACGTTGGGTGTCATGTCTTGTGACACATCTCTTCAGTCCGAACTATGGCGGAGGTTTGCTCACCTTCATTATAAATCTCTGCTCGATGTGAGAAAAATGGTGACTGGGATGCCCGAGTTCAGATTAGAGCAAGAAGATGTATGTTCGGGATGTGCCAAAGGAAAGCTCAAAAGGGGACCATTCCCCTCAAGCCAAAGCAAGACATCCGATATATTGCAGTTGGTTCACTCAGACACATCCGGTACGATGCCTGTGAACTCCTTGGGAGGATATTTATATTACCTCACTTTTACAGATGATTACTCTTGCAAGACTTGGATATACTTCTTGAAAAAGAAGGATGAAGTGTTCCCCTGGTTTCGTCACTTCAAAGCCTTGATCGAGAATCAAACCGAAAAGAAGATCAAGATCTTAAGCACTGATAATGGGACTGAGCATGAATCCAGTGAGTTTCATGACTTTTGCAAAGAGGCTGGCATTAAGAGGGAGACTACTACACAATATACTCTTGAGCAGAATGGTGTGGCGGAAAGGAAGAATCGTACAATTGTGGAAGTTGTCCGTGTTATGCTCCATGATCAAAGACTTCCGAAGTTTCTATGGGCCGAAGCTGCAAATACCGCCGTATATGTACAAAACCAATGCCCTCATCAAGCATTGGGTTCCAAGACTCCCGAAGAGATGTTCACTGGTAAGAAACTTGACATATCTCATTTTAGAATTTTTGGAAGTCCTGTATATTTTCATGTGCCGAAGGAGAAAAGGAATAAATTGGGTGCATCTGGAAAGAAAGGAATCTTCATGGGCTATAGCGAAAATACTAAGGGCTATAGAATCTATGTGGCTGGTCAAAGGGAAGTCGAGATTAGCCATGATGTCACCTTTGACGAAGATATGGCTCTTAGCAAAGTTGACAATCTTCCTATGCTAAGGGGATCTAAAGAAGCCGACACCAGGGAACTGAAGGAAAAGGAAGATGAGACGATACCCGATGTGGAAGAACCTATGGATCCTATTGATCCCCCTCCGCAAGAGCCCTCCTCTTCTAGGAAGAGGCCTTCATGGCTTAGGGGGACACTTGATGATGCTGAAGGGCACGTTGCACCTAGGGGAACCTTCCGGGAAAGTAAGAAGCCGACCAGGTATCAGGGATACTTGACATCACGAGCACGATCATCCAAAATGAGTCTTCGTCATTCACAAAAGCTGTCAAGCATCAAGTATGGAAGGATGCTATGACTGAGGAATATGAGTCCATCATGAAAAACGATGTCTGGGATGTGGTCCCTAGACCCCAGGACAAAGCAGTTGTCACTTCGAAATGGCTTTACAAGATAAAGCATGCAGTTGGTGGAAGTGTGAAAAGTATAAGGCTCATTTTGTCGCTCGTGGCTTCTCTCAAAAGGAAGGTATAGACTATGACGAGATATTTGCACCTGTTGCTCGATATACCACCATCCACTCGATCATAACCCTTGCTGCTTCGCAAGGATGGAACCTACATTAGATAGATGTCAAGACTGCGTTCTTGCATGGTTCTATCAAAGAGGAGGTCTATGTGGAGCAACCCAAAGGATTTGAGATTCATGATTGAGAATCTCATGTGTGCAGGTTGAAGAAGGCCCTCTATGGGCTGAAGCAAGCACCCCGAACGTCGTACGAGAGGATCGATAACTACTTGATGAAGTTGGGATTCACTAGGAGTGAAGCCAACCCTAAAGTTTACTTTAAAGTTGAAGATGACAATCCTCTCATACTGGTGTTGTACTTTGACGACCTCTTTCTAACAGGGGCAGACCCTCTCATTCACAAATGTAAGAGGGAGTTGGCTTCTGAGTTTGAGATGAAGGGCCTAGCACTGATGCACCATTTCCTAGGACTAGAAGTCTAGCAGAAACCAGGGGAGATTTTCCTATCTCAAGGAAAATATGTGGTGAAGATATTGGAGAGATTCGGTATGGTGGACTGCAAGCCCGTAACTACCTCGATGGAGCTTGACTTCAAGAAGTTAAGCAGTAGTGCTGCCAGACCTGTTTTACGAAATGCTACCGAGTATCGTCAACTCGTCGGAGCATTGATGTTCTTGGTGAACTCCCGTCCGGATATATGCTTTGCATTCAACACGTTGAGTCAACATATGGTTGAGCCTCACCACACACATTGGATTGGTGCCAAGAATCTGTTGAGATATCTTCGTGGCACAATCACTCATGGGTTGAGATACACTATCGAAGATGTGAGACTACTTGGATATATGGATGCTGATTGGGCAGGCAGTGTGGTGGACCGAAAGAGCACTTCCGAGTGCTGTTTCTCTTTGGGATCTACCTCGATATCCTGGATGAGCAGGAAGCAGAAATTGGTGGCTTTGAGCACTACCGAGGCAGAGTACATTGCTGCTAGTATGGACCCTTGTGAGGCGGTATGGTTGCAAAAGCTCTTCAGTGAGTTGTTTGGATTTACATTTGATACCACTGTGATCCTGTGTGACAACCAGAGCGGGATTTGTTTATCAGAGAATCCCGTATTTCATGATTGCTCCAAGCATATCGATATTAGGTACCACTACAATCGGGATATGGTGCAGCGGGGAGCAATAAGGCTCCAACATATCGGTACTGATAAACAGGTCGCTGACATTTTGACGAAGCCCCTGGGAAAAGTCAAATTCTTGACTTTTCGAGAACGACTTGGTGTCGTTCAGAGACCCTCTTATGAGGGTCGAGTATGATATATTGAGCTTTGGGAGCTCCAGGGGCGCGCGGGGTACTTCTTGGAGCGACATGCGACCACAAGGCGACTCACCATCCCCTGGTGGTGCACTACGTACAGGGTGAAAGGTTTACCTTCCTCTGTGACACCCCATGGCAACTGTAGGACAGGATGATTAGTTCTTCGTGGCGACTGTAGGACAGGATGATTAGTTCTCCTGTGGGCCAGGATGATTAGTTCTCTGTGGCGACTGTGGAACAGGATGATTAGTTCTCCTATGGTGACTATTGGACAGGATGATTCGTTCTCTTGTGGACAGGATGATTAGTTCTCCTGTTGAGGCATCCTACCCATGCAGTCTGGGACTCATGGAAACTACCTCTCATCTAATCAATGAGCAGGGAAATGGGGTTAGGGACCATTAGTAGTACTATCGATGGACGCATCGTTGTATCTATTGTACTCCCTATGCTAGGATGACCTCCATTGATTTGGGATCAATGATACTGATCTGGGATCAGTGAGAGTGGTATGACACACTCTGAGATTGACTTCGGGTCAGTGGAGGATGGTATGATACATCCTCGATCATTTCTTCTTCTTCATAGTTCGAGCAGAGCAGAGCAGAGCAAAGCAGGGCCAAGCTGTGCAGGGCAGTGCATTTGATGGCTGGGATAGTAGCGACGGTCAGACGGATTGCAGATGGAGTTCTCCCTAGTTGAGAGGGAGTGTTAAAATTGGCAACTAGGGCCAAACTCCATGTGGGTCACCTCATTTATGGCAGCTGATATTTTTCCTAGATTCCTCTTGTCGAGAGGTGTAGGATTGATCTAAAGATCATTCGATTCCGACAAGTATTTATGGAGATATGAATTTATTTGTATTTACTTGACAAATTGTCAAGGTCGACTAGCAGTTAAATGTGTGGCACACATGCCCAGTGAATCATATAAATACAAGAGAGGTTGATTCATTTTCTCATCATCTCATCTCCACATCTCTTCTCTCTCCTAGTCTCTTGGGTATGCATAGGAGGAAGAAGACTCTCTCACGTGGGAAGAAGAAAGAGGACACAGTTAGGGCAGCAAGCTATGACGTGGAAGGAGGAGGACGCAGGAAGGTACAACAACACATTTTGGGTGCTAGAGGACTGCATTGACCAGCGTATAGGCTCCCTTGACTGCGGATTTGTGTGGGGAGTCTCTCTCTTGCTAGTCGCAGTTCAGATCAGCCTTGTTGATCTCTGTTTGACCACTGTTTTGGGGCAGCGTTGACTGGTTAGGGCTGAATGCAGGAGCTGATATATTGATTGCTGTTTTGACCATGTTTTGAGGACTGTTTTCGGTTGCTACTTATTGTTGTTGAAGACCGAGTTCTTCAATTTGACTAGAAGTCAATTCGGGGATGTTTGACCAAGTTTGACTTTGCTGATCTAGGGTTTGCTGCTGCTGATATAAAATTACAGAATTCTGATTTTGTACTATTTCTCTCTGTTGAACTATTGAAGCTAAAAGAAGCTTTAATCAAAGGGTTTCCCCGCATTGGGGTTTGTCCTTGGCTAGCCGCCACATCTTGTGTCTCTTGTCTTGGCTTGTTTTCTATCGATCGTTTAATGTTCTTGTTATCACCCCAAGAAACTCTCCTAGGTTGTATCTTAGAGATGCTCGGGAACATTACAAACTCAAAATGTTGGAAATGGATGAATGGAAGGAATGATGCTTGTCCAAGCCAGATAACCACTTCTACTATGCTTAACTCCAGACATGGGTGAACACCCCCAGACTACAAGGCTTTAGACCACAAATTACTCACAATTTGAGGATTAGGTGAACATGGAGAATATTGACCACACCAGCAGATGCACAAGACCATGTGATGGCCGGCTGCAACCAGTAAAGAGGTCTGAAAATCTATTTCCTAATGCACAGATAGGATGACAACTCTCTGGCATTAAGTAAACAGAAACCTGCATAACACATTCAATGATACATACTAGACTTCAACACAGAGGTGGGATGAAAGCCCCTCTAATGCTAAATATCAAGAGCACATGAATAAATGCATAACAGGCACAACCTAGAACAAAGTAGAAATGGAAAGTGAGCAATTAACAGCAAAAGAAGCTTGTATTAGCTGAAAATGAAGACCAGACGCTGCAAGTATCAAAGTAGTTACAGTCTTCAGAAGTTGAAACAACAACCATCAACCCTCATTACATCTGTTTTCTGGGTATATATAGAGTTTGATTACAAAGACATTCTGCTGCTCTATGCGTGGAGGGGTCATAATGAACCACCAACCGCTTTAACTCTCTGATGGCGTCTCTGCTACAATCTGCTTGCTTTAATGAATTAATTTGACATTCTCTGGTGCTCTGTTGTACTCCTCTAGCAGGTGGAGTGTTGTAAAGGATGAAATCCCTTAACTGCTGGATGTGCTGATCTGCCCGAGTCTTGTCCTTTCCCTTCTCGGCCATCTTGTTTGTTGAATGCGGTGGTTGAAGAGTAACTGCGCGGAGTGGTGAACACTGGCCACCTTCGTCCTTTTGGGAATATGAAATGGCTATGTTGCGTTGTCTATGCTCCTTGATCACTTCTGTTGTGGGCTGCATCGTGTTGTGCTGTCGCCTTTCCACTTCCAACCTTCTGTCTCTGTCTCTCGACCTTTTTAGGTGATGTGACCTCTTGAAAAATGCTTAATAATGATTGTTTTTTGTTGTATACAGAAAACACTGTAATACTGAGAAATCCCGCCCATTCTGCTTCTTTCGGACTTCAAAAGTCCTCAAGTATGGTTTAACTATCTATCGGGTCTGCCCTTGGGTCGCTGTCGCATGTCGCACTCGGCCTGGTCCCTTTGTTCCCTTTGTTCCTTGAAATACTTGAAAAACACGGGAAATACATAAGAAAGGCCTCCCTCCGGACTTCAAATATTTAAACAATTTCATTCCGGAAACCCATCGGGTCTGGGTTTCATCGCTATCGCACTGCCCCAAGGTTCCTTTGTATTTTGTTGACAGCGATATAGCGATGCGATGTGGGTTGTCGATCCGCGCACGCGATCGACGGTCCACATTGCATCGCTGATCGCAATCGCAATGCCCCTTCTGTCCATGCCGATACCGCCGATTCGCCTCCGCCGATTGCCACTGCCTGCCTGTGCCGATCAGATCTGCCGATGCGATCCGCCGATTAGATCTGGACCATTGATCGGCCAGATCGAACGGCTGTTGTGCAACCATTGTTTAAGCCTGCGATTTTGGTCTTTTTTCATGGTTTTGGAGTGTTTTTCCCTCCCAATAGTGTATTTCCGCTCTCCTGAGGGCTTTTGGCATATGATTGTTTCGACCTTGGGAAGATCTTAATCAACTCTTGAAGAGTTCAAGAGTGTTTTGAATCCATTTTTTGGGCCATTTTCCCACAAGGCTAACACTGGCATCCTATTTGAGCACAACCAAGCAGACCAGGCCTGTCTCTGACCATAGAAAATCCTCGTTGTATAGCAGAGCTAACACTGGCTCCTTCTGGGGATGAGATCCTCCCTGTGAGGTCTCAAGAACTGCAGACCAATGCCTTCATACAAAACAAGCTTAAAAACATTGCCTAGTATTCCATTGGGCATGGAGTCTAATTAAGTCTATGCTAAAACCTGTAAAAGAACATGCTTACAATCATTAAGGCTCGAAAACCTTAAACAACATAAATCTTCAAAAACTGGCCCTCTACTGGACCATCAAAACTGTTTCTCCTCTCGGCCGGCCTATGAGTCGGTTCATCAAAGATCTGCAAAATTGGATTTATTTGATCCTCTACCTCAAAAAGTTTGGGGCATTTGACCTTATCAGGTAGAGAAGGTTTGTATTTCACCCCCTCTTTGTATGCTCTCATCCTTGGATGTTCTTCGTGGAAGCCTTTGTACGCCTGCTGAATAACAATGGCTGTTGCGTACTTGACTGTGTCATTTGTGGCCTGCACAATTAATATGAATGGTGAACCAATGTATTCTTGTGCGGGGGACACAAAGACTTCATCTGCTCCTGCATCTTCCTTAGAACAGTCCACATCCAAGGAGGTGTCCCAAAACTATGCATCCTCTTCCTCTGTGATCTGGCAAACTGCCCTTTCAAGCTGTGTGGAGGCCAACTGGGCAGGCTTCGGAATATCAAGACTGAGATTATCCATATCAGCCTTGGGCATTGAATTCTGGCCTGCCCCAGTGCCTAATGGGCAATTATGAGGGATTGTCACTTGGACAGACAGAGAAGCATAAGATGATGGGGAACTGACTTCACCCTTTTTAATCACTGGGCTGGGGATAATAACAGGTTGGTCAATTTGCAGATCTGCATAGTCATGGGAAGATGGGCTGGCTTTAGGCTCGAGGTCTTCGAGGATGGTGGGACCTGCTGCTGATTGCTTCTGCTGATAAGCTTGTTGTTCTGCAGGTACAACAAACTCACGAGCAGTGCCTCTGGATAATGACTCTTCATAGGCAGCTCTGGTTAAGAAAGGGGCACTGCCCTTATCTTCCAAACCATGGACCTCCTCCTCTTCTTCAAACTGCTCTTCTTCCATGACTATATTCTGAAAAAGGGTCTTCACCCTTTTGTCTTCGTTTGCATCTTTGTTTCTTTGCAAAATCTACAACTGCTCCTTTGCTCCTCTATATAGATTTGGCTTTGGAAGAGCAAAGGTACTAGGAGCTCTTGCTTCCTCAGAATGCTGCTCAGCCTTTAATTTGGAAACTTCAGAGGCTAATGACTCTAACATCCTGGCCAATTTATCGATCTTAGGATCTGAGGATGATGAGAGCTCACCCCTCTGTCTTCTCCTATCAGCATCACCTCCGAGCCTCTCTACAGCTATGATGTTTGATTCTACTTCAAAGGCTGCATCTTGCATATCAGCCAAAGAAGCACATCTTCTTTCTCTTAACAGCAGGCAGAACTGAGAATCAAAGGCATTGGCATAAGTGAGCATAGCAGAAGTAGGGGTAGGTTTCACTTCAGCTGGTATTCTACTATACATATGGTTGAATTTGATGTTGAAATCAGACAGCAGCTCACCATTCTCCCTCTGCAAGTTCCCAAATTCAGTATGATAGTAGAGCAGATCTTTCTTATCCCCCTAGTGCTTTAGGAACACATCATCTAAGGCCTCAATGTCTGCTATAGACCTAGGGGTTAATTCTCTGAACCATTTCCTAGCTTCCCCATCTAGGCTTTGGACAAAAACCCTCATCCACACATCATCTTCATTAATATCTAGATTATCAGCATAGCTATAAAAGGACTCTAGATGTTCTTCAGCTGATACTCCCTCTGCACCAGTAAACTTAGGCATATATTTCTGATAATCTCCTGCAGGCATGGCATTTAAAGGAACAGGCAAGACCAAGGGTCCATACCTAGCAGCAACGATTCTTTCTATCTTTGTAGGTGCTTGCTGGCCTGCCATGACTGGGAAAGGTGGAAGGGTACTGGTCGTTTGGATGATAGAAGGCCGAGAAACGAACAACAGAGCAAGAGGGCATTGATGGACTATATGGGGGACTTATTGAACAAGGAGCTCTATGAATCTCTGAAGGTATTTCTTCACTAGCAGAGATACATGGGATTTTTTAGGCTTACCTGATCCTGATGCTCCTTTCTATGAAGTTTTCTTCTGCTTAACGATCTTCTCAGGGTCAGGCACTGGTTCAGTTGGTGATGTCTGAGGATTTCTTCGAGCATGTCTCACAAACTGAGCCAGGACTGTGATGTGGAGTCGCCAAAGGATGGTCTTCCTCCAGTGGAGTCGCCAGATAGATGATTACAACCAGAAATGTGCCCAGACTTTGTCTATCATCAAAATCTGGAACTGTGTCGTCTCCCAGGGAAGCTGAGCTTCAATCTCCTCTCCCCGGCAACGGCGCCATTTAATGTTATCACCCCAAGAAACTCTCCTAGGTTGTATCTCAGAGATGCTCGGGAACATTACAAACTCAACAAAATGTTGGAAATGGATGAATGGAAGGAATGATGCTTGTCCAAGCCAGATAACCACTTCTACTATGCTTAACTCCAGACATGGGTGAATTCCCCCAGACTACAAGGCTTTAGACCACAAATTACTCACAGTTTGAGGATTAGGTGAATATGGAGAATACTGACCACACCAACAGATGCACAAGATCATGTGATGGCCGGTTGCAACCAATAAAGAGGTCTGCAAATCTATTTCCTAATGCACAGACATGATGACAACTCTCTGGCATTAAGTAAACAGAAACCTGCATAACACATTCAATGATACATACTAGACTTCAACACAGAGGTGGGATGGCAGCCCGTCTAATGCTAAATATCAAGAGCACATGAATAAATGCATAACAAGCACAACCTAGAACAGAGTAGAAATGGAAAGTGAGCAATTAACAACAAAAGAAGCTTGTATTAGTTGAAAATGAAGACCAGACGCCGCAAGTATCAAAGTAGTTACAGTCTCCAGAAGTTGAACCTTACATCAAAACAACAACCATCAACCCTCATTACATCTGTTTTCTGGGTATATATAGAGTTTGATTACAAAGATATTCTGCTGTTCTATGCGTGGAGGGGTCATAATGAACCACCAACTGCTTTAACTCTCTGATGGCGTCTCTGCTACAATCTGCTTGCTTTAATGAATTAATTTGACATTCTCTGGTGCTCTGTTGTACTCCTCTAGCAGGTGGAGTGTCGTAAAGGATGAAATCCCTTAACTGCTGGATGTGCTGATCTGCCCGAGTCTTGTCCTTTCCCTTCTCGGCCATCCTATTTGTTGAATGCGGTGGTTGAAGAGTAACTGCGCGGAGTGGTGAACACTGGCCACCTTCGTCCTTTCGGGAATATGAAATGGCTATGTTGCGCTGTCTATGCTCCTTGATCACTTCTGTTGCGGGCTGCATCGTGTTGTGCTGTCGCCTTTCCACTTCCAACCTTCTGTCTCTGTCTCTCGGCCTTTTTTAGGTGATGTGACCTCTTGAAAAATGCTTAATAATGATTGTTTTCTGTTGTATACAGAAAACGCTGTAATACTGAGAAATCCCGCCCATTCTGCTTCTTTCGGACTTCAAAAGTCCTCAAGTATGGTTTAACTATCTATCGGGTCCGCCCTTGGGTCGCTGTCACATGTCGCACTCGGCCTGGTCCCTTTGTTCCTTGAAATACTTGAAAAACACGGGAAATACATAAGAAAGGCCTCCCTCCAGACTTCAAATATTTAAACAATTTCATTCCGGAATCCCATCGGGTCCGGGTTTCATCACTATCGCACTGCCCCAAGGTTCCTTTGTATTTTGTCGACAGCGATATATCGATGCGATGTGGGTCGTCAGTCCGCGCGCGTGATCGACGGTCCACATTGCATCGCTGATCGCAGTCGCAATACCCCTTCTGTCTGTGCCGATACTGCCGATTGGCCTCCGCCGATTGCCACTGCCTGCCTGTGTCGATCAGATTTGCCGATGCGATCCACCGATTAGATCTGGACCATTGATCGGCCAGATCGAACGGCTGTTGTGCAACCATTTTTTAAGCTTGCGATTTTGGTCTTTTTTCATGGTTTTGGAGTGTTTTTCCCTCCCGATAGTGTATTTCCGCTCTCCTGAGGGCTTTTGGCATATGATTGTTTCGACCTTGGGAAGATCTTAATCAACTCTTGAAGAGTTCAAGAGTGTTTTGAATCCATTTTTTGGGCCGTTTTCCCACAAGGCTAACACTGGCATCCTATTTGAGCACAACCAAGTAGACCAGGCCTGTCTCTGACCATAGAAAATCCTCGTTGTATAGCAGAGCTAACAGTTCTATCTGCACTTTACTTAATGTATATATGATTGCTAATTTGTGGCTAATAAGAAGAAAAGAAGTAAATTGCTCTAAGCATAGAACATACCATAATTTAACATAACTTCATTTGTACATGTCAGAATCAGATGATCTTTAGATCAATCCTACACCTTTCGGAGAGAGGAATCCAAGAAAAATATCAATTGTCATAAATAAGATGACCCATGTGGAGTTTGGCCCTAGTTGCCAATTTTAACACTCCCTCTTAACTAGGGAGAATTCCATCTGCTAATCCATCTTGCCAATCTGTACTATCTTTGCCATCAATGCATTGCTTTGCTGAACTATGAAGAAGAAGAAGTGATTGAGAATGTATCATACCATTCTCTACTGACCCTAAGTCAGTCCCAAATAAAAGAGTGTCTCATACCACTCTTACTGACCCGAAGTCAGTTCCAATCAAAAGAGAGTGTCTCATACCATTCTTACTGACCCGAAGTCAATTCCCATTTATCCTAGATCAATATCGGTCATCCTAGCATAGGGAGTACGGTAGTACACGATGCGTCCATCGGTAGTACTATGGTCCCTATCCTCATTTCCCTACTCATTGGCCAGATGAAAGGTACTTCCCATGAGTCCCAGACTGCATGGGTAGGATGTTTCAGTAGGAGAAGGATGAACTACTCATCCCATCTACATGTCACCAAGGGGTATCACAGGAGAAGGCTGAACCACTCACCCTATACACAACAAACCAATAGGGGAAGGCTGAACCACACACCCTATGGTTGCTCATTGCTTAAAGAAGTACCCCAAGCCCCCCGGAGCTCTCAGAGCTCAATGTCCATCTCATATAGGACCCTCATAAGAGGGTCTCTCCACGACTCCAAGTCGTTCTCAGAAGGCCAAGAACTTGATCTTCCCCAGGGGCTTTTTCAGAATATCGGTGACTTGCTCGTCAGTCCCAATGTGATGGAACCTTATTGCTCCTCGTTGTACCATATCCTGGGTAAAGTGGTACCTGATATCTATATGCTTGGAGCAATCATGAAACATAGGATTCTCTGATAATTGGATCCCACTTTGGTTGTCGCAGAGGATCACGGTGGTATCCAACACATGTCCAAACAACTCACTGAAGAGCTTCCTCAACCAGATAGCTTCACAGGAGGCCATACTAGCAGCTATGTATTCAGCCTCGACGGTGCTCAAGGCAACCGATTTCTGCTTCCTGCTCATCCAGGATATCGAAGCAGAACCCAAAGAAAAACAACATCCAGAAGTGCTCTTGCGATCCATCACATTGCCAGCCCAATCAACATCAGAATAACCTGGCAGCCTCACATCTTCGACAGTGTATCTCAGTCCATGAGTGATTGTGCCCCAAAGATATCTCAGAAGATTCTTGGCACCAATCCAATGTATATGATGAGGCTCAACCATATATTGGCTCAATGTGTTAACTGCAAAACATATGTCCAAACGAGAGTTCACCAAGAACATCAGTGCTCCTTTCAGTTGACGATACTCAGAAGCATTTCCCAATTCAAGTCTAGCAACAATACCACATAACTTCTTAAAGTTAAGTTCCATTGGAATAGTCACAGGCTTGCAGTCCACCATACCAAATCTTTCCAATATCTTCACAACATATTTTCCTTGAGAGAGGAAAATTTCACCTGGCTTTTTGCTAGACCTCCAACCCTAGGAAATAGTGCATTGGTCCTAGGTCATTCATCTCAAATTCAGAAGCCAACTCCCTCTTACATTTGTGAATGAGAGGGTCTGCACTTCCATCAAATCCATGCTTGATTTTTTAGAGCCACTTAGAGGTGACAACCGATTTGTCCTGGGGTCTAGGGACCATATCCCAGACATCATTCTTCATAATTGACTCGTATTCTTCATTCATAGCATCCTTCCATACTTGTTGCTTCACGACTTCTTCGAATGATGAAGGGTTATTTTGAATGATAGTGCTCATGATAGTCAAGTATCCTTGATACCTGTTCGACTTCTTTCTTTCACGGAAAGTGCCCCTTGGTGCAATATGTCTCTCGGCATCTTCGAGAGTCTCCCTAAGCCATGAGGGTCTCCTCTTGGAGGAGGAAGGCTCATGAGGAGGAGAATCTATAGGATCCATAGGTTCATAAACATTAGGCATCGTTTCATCCTCTTTTTCACCTTAATTTCCGGTGTCAGCTTCTTTGTCCTTCCCTAGGATAGGAAGGTTGTTGGTCTTCCTAAGGGCCATATCTTCGTCGAAGGCGACATCATGACTTATCTCAACTTCCTTTTGACCAACGACATAAATTCTATATTCCTTAGAATTTTCACTATAGCCCACAAATATTCCTTTCTTCCCAGATGCACTCAATTTGCTTCTTTTCTCTTTCGGCACATGAAAATATACGAGACTTCCAAAAATTCTAAAATGAGAGACATCGGGTTTCTTACTAGTGAACATTTCTTTGAGAGTCTTGGAATCCAATGCTTGATGAGGGCATCGATTTTGAACATACACGACGATATTTGCAGCTTCAACCCATAGGAATTTCAGAAGGCCTTGATCATGCAGCATGGCACGAACTACTCTTACAATAGATTGATTCTTCCTTTCAGCCATACCATTCTGCTTAGGAGTGTATGGCGTCGTAGTCTCCCTCTTAATGCCAACTTCTCTGCGATAATCTTGGAATTCATTGGATTCGTTCTCGGTCCCATTATCAGTCCTCAATATCTTGATTTTCTTCTCGGATTGGTTTTCGATCAAGGCTTTGAAGTGTTGGAACAAGGTGAACACTTCATCCTTCTTCTTCAAGAAGTAGATCTAGGTCTTGCGAGAATAATTATCCGTAAAGGTGACCGTGAGATAATATAAATATCCTCCCAAAGAGTTTACGGGCATCATACCAGATATGTTAGAGTGGATCAATTGCAATATATCTAAGGTCTTGCTATTACTTGAGGGGAATGGTCCCCTTGTAAGTTTTCCTTCGACACATCCCGGACAATCACCTTCATGCTCTACTTTGAACTCGGGCATACCTGTCACCATCTGTTTCACATCAGGTAGGGCCTTATAATGAAGATGGGCAAACCTCCCGTGCCATAGTTCAGATTGTAGAAATGTGTCACAAGACATGGCTCCCAATGGACTTCCTCCAACTTGATACAAAGTGTCAACCCTAAACCCAAGAGTAAAAGCATCTTTAAAATTTATTTTCCAAACATGTACCTTTCCATCGATGAATGCCACCTTGAATCCTTTGTCCTCCATGGCTGAAATGGACACCAGGTTCTTCTGAGATTGGGTACATATAGTACTTCTTGCAAATGAATAGTGTTACCTTGATTCAATTGAAGAGTAACATTCCCTACTCCCTTCACAGGATAGGTGGCATCGTCTCCAAGGATGATCTCCAAGTTTGTCTCCTTTTCTATCAGATTAGAGAGGGTTTCCTTGTATCCGGTGAAGTGCCTTGAGGCACCACTATCAATCAACCAATTTCCCAAAGTGTTCGGAGGAGAGGCAATGGAGAGGGCCGATATAAGATAGTACTCTTTTTGCTTATTGTTAACAACATTTGATTCTTCATACCTGGAGTTCCTTGATTTCTTGGAGGGTCGACCATTTCCTTGATGTCCCGCATTCCTTTTTCCTTTTCCATTGGACCTACCATTCATTTGATCGTTGTTGTTGAAGTTTCCCCTGATCATCATCATGCGATGTGTCCCTTCTATTTGGACACTCCCTTGCATAGTGGCCAAACTTATTGCAAACAAAGCACTTGCCCTTCCTTCCTCCCTTAGATCCAGGATTTCCATGGAAATGACCTTTAGACCTTGCGTTATTTCTCCTTTTGGTATGAGCGGAGAATGTAGTGGGGTTGCTTCTATTAGAAGGCATTTCTTGCTCCACTATTCTTGTTTTTTTTTTGAATGCATCTCGACATCAATTCTTCAAACCTTGGAATTCAATAATTGTTGAGTATAATGGCTCTAAATACATACCACTCAGGTGGGAGTCCTCCAAGGGTGGTGAGAGTAAGTTCTCTGTCAGGAATGACTTCTCTAGTCGAGAGTAGATCATTCTTGATCTCAGTAATCCTTAAGAAATAGGATTGAATGTCCTCGTCCTTGCCCTTCTTAATATCTTTCAACTTATTCTTGAGAAATAGAATTTGATTAGCATTACTAACCTTGAACATGCCAACCAACCCGTCGTATATCTCCTTGGTGGTCTTCAATTTGAAGATGTAGGCCACCAGATGCTTGTCAATGGAATCCTTGATAATCTTCTTTGCTTTGACTTCAACCCTATTGTACTTGGTTTTCGTAGCAGCCAATGCATTTGAAGGAGGTTCAGGGATTTTACCCTGCACATAGTCCATCACTTCTTTTTCTTCCAAGGTCAAATCAAGAGACATCTTCCATCCGTGATAGTCAGATTTATCATGGAGCTTCTCTTCAGTCGGGAAGTAGGATGAGGAACCCATTGAGCCTTTTGTCCTTGTCCAACTGTCTTTGTTGATTTCTCTTTCACTCTTGCTTGGGCTCTGTCTTCACCTCACTTCTGATACCATGTTAATTTTAGGCAACAATGGTATGTTCTATGCTTTAGAGCAATTTTACTTCAATTTCTCTATTAGCCCAGTATTAATATTCAATTTAGCAATCACATCAACATGATAGTAAAATGCAAATAGAACATACACATAAACAATAGAAGACAAGAGGACACAAGATGTGGCACCAGCCAGGGACAAACCCCAATGTGGGGAAACCCTTGATCAAATATTATTTTAGTCTTCAATAGTTCAACAGAGGGAGATAGTACAGTTTACAAATCTGATAATTTATTATAGTAGGTAAAGAGCCCTAACCAGAAAAGTCAATGTTTGTCAACATGGCAGATTTGACCCTCAGCAAAGCGGTCAACTTCAGTCAACTTCAGCCTCCAAACAACAAGGTAAAACAACCCTCAAAACAGTAAAATTCAGCCTAGTCAAAGTTTGGTCAAACATCACACCAGTAGTCATCCCTAGCTGCAGTGAATGCTGGTCAACAGTGAACGTTTAGCCTTGATTTATGTTCCCAGAAATGTGGCTTGCCCAAACAGTGATAACCCTCACAAAAACGTAGTCAAAGGAGGTCAACACATGTTGGTCAACTCTTGGTCAAACTGTCCAGAAATTCAGTCTCTTGAAATTTCGGCCTCCTGAAATTTCGGACGTGTGGAGAGAAGGAGGCCCAGAAATCCATACCCAATCAATGAGGAGAGAGAGAGAGAGAGAAGTGTGAAGATGAGTGTGTCCAAATGAGGCTAAGGCATCATGTATTTATAGCAAACTTTGAGGATGAATAGACGTGACTATTGGGCTTTTGAACCTACATAAGTTTGCTAGCTGGCCTTGACAGTTTGTCCATAATCAAAATAAATTCATAACTTCATTTGTACATGTCGGAATCAGATGATCTTTAGATCAATCCTACACCTCTTGGAGAGAGGAATCCAAGAAAAATATCAGCTGTCATAAATAAGATGACACATGTGGAGTTTGGCCCTAGTTACCAATTTTAACAATAACAGAGTCCATCCTCTTTCAAAATAAAACCTGCGTTGGATGAGATCACTTCGCTAGGTTTGAAGAGCTGATAATGAGCTTGAATGCTTTGATCTCAGAGGAGAGAGTCCCATTAAAATTTGACTAGTCTACAAGGGCCATTTTTTTTTAACTTAACGAAAGGCTAGTCTTATCCACCAAGTATACCCCTCAACATTAAAATCAAAAACGGAGAGCAACATGGGACAATATATCCATGCTAGTCAAGGATCTGGGCACCAAGGTGCCCCCACAAGTTGCTAACTGAGTATAGAGCAAAGCCAGTGAGTTTTTTTTTAATATGTCATCCATTATTCTTTGTATTTCTCTTCCGATTAATTATGCTATACATGTAATGATGTGATTATGGATGTGTCCTATTGTGTGGTTCCATAGTCAACTCAACTTTATCTTTGCTGAAAGTTCAGAAGGCCACTACTATTCTAATGACTGTCATATTTGTGAAGGCTAAGGAAATAATTTACTCAATAAAAACTGCTTAGTTCTTATATATTTATTGACCATGATCTGTTCAAGGCATGATCAATGCTATTCCCTACGAAGAAAAAATGGTCATCCTTATATATTGCAATGAAAATGTAGATACCAACCAATTTCAGGAAGTAAAATGGGTTTCAATGATAGAATTATAGAAAGCACCAAGTCTTCAAATATCCCTTATCTAAAGCAAAAAATAACTTTAATGCTTATAGGAAGCCAAAACAACAAGTAATGAAGAATCTAGACTACCTGACTACAATACGCCAAAAGGAACATCTGTCATAAGTCTTTTTAGAACTGCCCACTCAAATGCGTTTCGCAAGACCAATGGATCATATGGATTTGATGAAATATCCTCTGAGTATCGAGGTGGGTTGTACCATCTTTTGTAACCTCTTAATTTATTGGAGAATATATGTCCAAGAGGAAAGAATTCAAAGTGCTCACTTTCATTATTCAAAACTTTCATTTCAGAAGCAAACCATATTGATCCATCAAGGCCCCAAGCTATGGAAAGGGGTGCGATGCCAATTGCATCTTAATATAACAATGTCTCCATAGAAACCTTTTATTCAAGCCAAGTTGATACATGTGTAACAAAACTTGAAATTTTGAGATTCTTGCAATGCTTCACAATCCTCAAAGGATACCTTTTTTGTTCTTGTTGCAAATTGTAATAAGCGTGCCCTATAGTTTATATTGAAACATTGTATCACCTTTCGAAAACAATGAATAGTAGGAAATACTACATCATAACTAGCATACTCTATGTTTTCTATCTGATCATTAGGAACTTCTTAGGCGCTCTTTGAGACTTGGGCGATCACGAAGATGCATTCATTTCACCTTGGCATTCGAAATTGATATTTGGCATGGTGAAATGTTGAATGTAACACTTGGATTGTTTATGTTGTAGGCTTGGCACTTTCAGATGCTCAACACTTGGATACTTGATAGCTTGATTTGGTGATTGGCTCTGTTGATACAAGACAATATTTTTTAATTAAAAGAATAATGACCTACATATGAACCCGAGAGAAAATAGACCATGTAGAAAACCAATCCTTTACCAAAATCTCCAAATATTTTATAAAAATTATAAAAAAATTGTTAAAATTAGCAACTAGGGCCAAACTCCATGTGGGTCATCTTATTTATGGCAACTGATATTTTTCTTGGATCCCTCTCATCGAGAGGTGTAGGATTGATCTAAAGATCATCCGATTTCTATAAGTATTCATGGAGTTATGAATTTATTTGTGTTATAAGACAATTTGTCAAGGTCGGCCAACAACCAAATAAACCCAACATGTGTTCAAAGTTTTAGTATAAAAGGAGATGACTTGAGAGTCATTTCACACACACTTCTCTCTTATTTCTCTCCACTTGTCTTGGGTTTTAGTGTGAAAGAAATCTAGGAGGAAGTAGCCCTCAGACGCAGGAGGAAAGGAGGCTTAACAATCAGCGCTAGCCACAGTCCTAGCCCTAGCTTCTACGCATAAGCTAGCCGCAGACAAGAAGAAGAAATACGCTGCCCTAATCTAGAGGATGCAGTGATGAAGAGAAGCCCTAACACTATCAAAGGAGGCCTATAGCCATATACGCTAGTCCCTACAAAGATGTAGTCAAGGAGGATAATAGCATGCCCTAGTCACAACATTAGGAGGCTGCCCTAGACAACGTGGAAGGGCTATATGGACAACGTATCTCTGAGGTAAGTTTAAGGGCTAAACGCAGTTAGTTTAAGGCTTGTTTCAGGGTGAAGGAGGGCTGAGTTCCCTTGCTAGAGGAGCCGCAGTCATAGGATTGATTTGAGGGCACTTTAGAGGAGTGCAGATCCATGGAAGGGCAGCCATAGTAATTACAGGCAGGTCAAGGTTGTTAAAGAGGGCTACACTGCCCAGAACCACAACAAGAAGGGTCAACCTCCTAACAAAGGGCAACTGCACTCCTTAACTGCAGATCTGGGCATAATTGAAGGTTGGATATGGGACTGTAATGATTCCCTAACCGGGTGTACGTGGCAGCATAGGAGTGGGCCTTGAATAGTGAACTTTAGCATGCAATAGATGGTATTTGACGATGGGGATGCTAATGGATGAGGGTCCTAGGACATGGTACAACAATGTTCAAAGGGACAACAACATGTTTTTTTTTTTTAAATCTAGGATAATCGGTAACTAGTGAGAGTTATCCTGAACAGACTCAGGATCAAATCTAACTGGCTGCCACTATAAACTTAGGCTACGTGCAACCACCTGCAAGCCGCACAATAGCAGGAAACTTATGCCCCAACAAGAGCCGAGGCGTCCGCTATGGGGTCGCCTACTCTTCTAGCCAAGACACAACAGGTGATATATATACTCAATGAGATTTGAACCCTCATCTTGTGGGTTTCACCCAGCGAAACTTACCGTTAAACCCCATATCATTGTATAAGGGACAACAACATGTTGGGACAGCACATGATGGGACAACAATGACATTGTGCAGCAGTGGCACAATGTGACAACAATGACATGGTGCAACGATAGCCAATTGGGACAACAGTACAATAAGAAAGGTACAACAAGCACATGGTGGCAAGCATGATGCTGCAAGCACATTGTGCAAGGTGCAGTAAGCACATGGTGGCAAGCATGATGCTGCAAGCACATGGGACAACAATGGTACATGATGCAGTACAGTGAGGTACAAGATGAGGTAGCACAATGAAGTGCAGCATGATGACGAAGTGCAGCACAATGATAGGTGATGGAGTCACTTTGGAGAATCAGTTGAAGCAACATGTCTTCAACTGAGTTCAGCTACCTCATGTATCATCTTCTTAGAGATGATATATGCTATTATAAGTCAAAGTGTTGACTTCTGTTATAAATGTACTATCTCTCTCTCTCTTTGCTGAACTATTGAAGAACATATAAGAAGAATTGATCAAGGGTTTCCCCACATTGGGGTTTTTCCTTGGCTAGCGCCACATCTTGTGTCCTCTTGTCTTGGCTTGTCTTCTGCGATTTATGTTTATGTTCTATCTGCAGTTTACTTTAATGCTGATGTGATTGCTAATCTGGAAAAGATATTGAGCTAACTGTGAAAATTGAAATAAATTGCTCTAAGCATAGAACATACCTAAAATTAACATGGTATCAAAGCTGAGGTGAAGACAAAGCCCAAGCAAGAGTGAAAGAGCAATCGCCAAAGACTGTTGGGAAAGGACAAAAGGATCAATGGATTCCTCATCCCTTTTCAAATTCACCGAGGGTAAAATCGAAGCAGAGAATATTATTAGAATGGCGCAGCGAAAGCTTCTGATGGCCTACCTAAAGATCACTTCAATGGGAAGTACGGATCTAAGGGTGGAAGGAAAGGCAGATGCCTTGTTTGTAATAAGTTCGGCCATTATGCGAAGGAGTGTTCGAATGGTAGGGACACATCACTTGATGACGATAACAATCATTCCAGGGACATCTTCAATGATCAGAGGAATGACAGGTAATGCAGGTCATCAAGGAAACGACCGACTCTTCAAGAAAGCAAGGAACCCTAAGTATGAAGAATCAAATATTGTTTCTGGTAAGATAAAGCAACATTATCTTATATTGGCCCTCACCTTCAGACTCTTTGGGAATCTGGCTTATTGATTGTAGTGCTTCAAGGCACTTCATCGGATAGAAGGGTGCTCTCTCTAATTTGGTAGAGATGGAAACAATCGTGGGATTATACTTGGAGTCGATGCCACCTATCCCGGAAAGGGTGTAGGGAATGTTACCCCTCAATTGAATGAGGGTAACTCGATTCATTTATGAGAATCTCTTTATGTACCTGATCACAAGAAGAACCCGGTGTCCATTTCAGCAATGGAAGTCAAAGGTTTCAGGGTGGCATTCATCGATGGAAAGGTACATGTTTGAAAATAGAATTTTCAAAGATGCTTTTACTCATGGGTTGAGGGTTGGCAATTTGTATCAAGTTGTAGGATGGTCCATCGGGGATCATGTCAATTGACATATCTCATCTATAGCACCAGAGGTCTACTTATGGGGCCCTACCCGATGTGAGTCAAATGGTGACAGGGATGCCTGAATTCAAGAAGAGCATGAAGGTACATGTCTGAGATGTATCGAAGGAAAATCTTACAAGGGGACCATTCCCCTCATATAGCAGGTCCACAGGTTTGGAACAACCCGAGGGGTTTGAGATTCATGATTAGGAATCTCATGTATGCAGGTGGAAGAAAGCCCTCTATGGCTTGAAGCAAAACTCCCGGGCTTAGTATGAGAGGATTGATAGCTGTTTGATGAAGCTAAGATTCACTAGGAGTGAAGCCAATCCAAACCATTGCTCGAAGGTTGTGGATGATAGACCTCTCATACCGACACCTTCTGAGGACGACCTATTTCTAACAGGAGAAAACCCTCTCATTTGTAGAAGTAAGAGGGAGTTGAATGCCGGATGTGGAATGGTAAACTGCAAGCCCGCGACTACCTCGATGGATCTTAACTTTCAAAAGTTATGTGGTAAGGATACCAGACCTGTTTTGGGAAATGCCTCTGAGTTTCACAAACTCATACTAGCATTGATGTTCTTGGTGAACTCCCATTCGGATATATGTTTTGCAATTAGCATGTTGGGCTCATATTTGGTTGAGCCTCACTGGATTGATGCCAAGGATCTTCTGAGATATCTTCGGGGCACAATCTCTCATAGATTGAGATACACTGCCGGAAATATGAAGCTGCTTGATTATTCAAATGCTGAATGGGTAGGCAGTGTGGAGGATCTCAAGAGCACTTCTAAGTGTTGATTCTCTTTGGGTTCTGCTCGATATCCTGGATGAACAGGAAGTAGAAGACGACTACTTTGAGCACCACTGAGACCGAATACATAGCTACGAGTATGACCTCGTGTGAAGCTGCTTGGTTGTGGAAGCTCTTCAGTGAGCTGTTTGTACACATGATGGATACCACCGTGATCTTCTGTGTTAACTAGGGGGGATTCGATTGTTGAGGAATCCCGTATTGTATGATTGCTCCAACATATAGACATCAGATACTACCTTATTTGTGATATGGTACATCAATGAGCGAGGAGGCTCCATGGCATTGAGACTGATGTACAAGTCGCAGACACTCTGTTGAAGCCTCGGGGAAAGGTCAAATTTGTAACTTTCTCGAACGACTTGGAGTTGTTGAGAGACCTTCTTATGAGGGTCTTGCATGATGCATGCATTGAGCTCTAGGAGCTCCCAGGGGCTTGGGGTACTTCTTGGAGCAACAAGCGACCATAGAGCGACTCACCCTCCCCTAATGGTGCGCTATGTACAGGGTGAATGGCTCAGCCTTCCCCTGTGATACCCTATGGCGACTTAGGGACAGGATGAGTGGTTCTCCTGTCGAGGCATCCTACCCATGCAGTCTGAGACTCATGGGAAGTACCTCTCATATGGCTAATGAGCAGGGAAATGGGATTAGGGACCATAGTAGTACTATCGATGGATGCATTGTTGTATCTAGCATACTCCCTATGCTAGGATGACCTCCATTGATCTAGGATCAATGAAACTGATTTGGGATCAGTATGAGTGGTTTGAGACACTCTTGTGATATTGATTTGGGATCAATGAAACTAACTTCAGGTCAGTAAGGGTGACATAACTCACTCTCTTGGAACTGATCTGGGATCAGTAAGAGTGGTATGACACACTCTCTTCATATGGAACTGACTTCGGGTCAGTAGAGAATGGTATGAGACATTCTCGATCAATTCTTCTTCTTCATGGTTCAGCAGAGCAGAGCAGTGCAGGGCACTGATGGCAGAGATAGTACAGTCAGACAAATGGATCAGCGGATGGAGTTCTCCCTAGTTGAGAGGGAGTGTTAAAATTGGCAACTAGGGCCAAACTCCATGTGGGTCATATTATTTATGGAAGCTGATATTTTTCTTGTATCCCTCTCATCGAGAGGTGTAGGATTGATCTAAAGATCATCCGATTCCAATAAGTATTCATGGAGGTATGAATTTATTTTTGTTATAAGACAATTCGTCAAGGTCGGCCAACAACCAAATAAACCCCACATGTGCTCAACATTTTAGTATAAAAGGAGATGACTTGAGAGTCATTTCACACACACTTCTCTCTTGATTTCTCTCCACTTGTCTTGGGTTTTAGTGTGAGAGAAATCTAGGAGGAAGTAGCCCTAAGACGCAAGAGGAAAGGAGGCTTAACAATCAGCCCTAGCCGCAGTCCTAGCCCTAGCTTCTACGCATAACCTAGCCGCAGTCAAGAAGAAGAAATACACTGCCCTAATCTAGAGGACGCAGTCATGAAGAGAAGCCCTAACGCTATCAAAGAAGGAGGCCTATAGCCCTATATGCTAGTCCCTACAAAGACGCAGTCAAGGAGGATAATAGCATGCCCTAGCCGCAGCATTAGGAGGCTGCCCTAGACAGCGTGGAAGGGTTGTATGGACAGCGTATCTCTGAGGTAAGTTTAAGGGCTAAACGCAGTTAGTTTAAGGCCTGTTTCAGGGTGAAGGAGGGTTGAGTTCCCTTGCTGGAAGAGTCGCAGTCATAGGACTGATTTGAGGGCACTTTAGAGGAGTGCAGATCCATGGAAGGGCAGCCGCAACCCTACACAATCTCGCTATAGGGTGCCACATTAATTACAGGCAGGTCGAGGTTGTTAAAGAGGGCTAGACTGCCCATAACCACAACAAGAAGCGTCAACTTCCTAACAAAGGGCAACAACACTCCTTAACAGCAGATCTGGGCAAAATTGAAGGTTGGATATGGGATTGTAATGATGCCCTAACCAGGCCTATGTGGTAGCATAGGAGTGGACCTTGAATAGTGAACTGTAGCATGCAGTAGATGGTATTTTGACGATGAGGATGCTAATGGATGAGGGTCCTAGTACATGGTACAACAATGTTCAAAGGGACAACACATGATGGGACAACAATGACATTGTGTAGCACATGATGGGACAACAATGACATGATGCAACAATAGCCAATTGGGACAATAGTACGGTAAGCAAGGTACAACAAACACATGGTGGCAAGCATGATGCTACAAGCACATTGGGCAAGGTGCAATAAGCACGTGGTGGCAAGCATGATGCTACAAGCACATGGGACAACAGTGTGGCAACATGGTGCAACAATGGTACATGGGACAACAATGGTACATGATGCAGTACAACGAGGTACAGGATGAGGCAGCACAATGAAGTGCAACATGATGACGAAGTGCAACACAATGATAGGTGATGAAGTCACCTTGGAGAATCAGTTGAAGCAACATGTCTTCAACTGAGTTCAACTACCTCATTTATCATCTTCTTATAGATGATCTATGCTATTATAAGTCAAAGTGTTGACTTCTGTTGTAAATGTACTCTCTCTCTCTCTCTCGCATTGCTGAACTATTGAAGAACATATAAGAAGAATTGATCAAGGGTTTCCCCACATTGGGGTTTGTCCCTGGCTAGCACCACATCTTGTGTCCTCTTGTGTTGGCTTTGTCTTCTGCGATTTATGTTTATGTTCTATCTGCAGTTTACCTTAATGCTGATGTGATTGATAATCTGGAAAATATATTAAGCTAACTATGAAAATTGAAATAAATTGCTCTAAGCATATAACATACCTAAAATTAACAAAAATTCATGTGCTAAAATGGGTCAATTTGAGCTATATCAGATACAATTGTGTACTTGGGTTTGTTGGCATTACAGGATAAGGAACGTGTATGCTCATGCTCATGTGAGGTCTGGTCAGGCCTCCTCTTTGATAGCAAATGATGTTTATGATACCACCTTGAAGGTACTTCTTCTGACTATGTGATTATCGATGTGTTCTTCCCTTCATGTTGTGGTAATTTGACACATTGCTATGTTTACTAGTGAAGAATAAGGGATTATGTGTCTTCCATAATGGTAGGAATATGAAGAGTGAACTTATAAATTTACCCTTCTTGGTGAAAAACCTGGTAAGTTTCATGCTTCTCTGACAAATAGAAATTCATGTATGTGATAATCTTATTTGCTACTCCATTATAGTAAGAGAGACCCAAGCTCAACTTACCTCAGTTGCCGGCTAGAATGCATCCCCTTTCACCTTTTCTTTTACTTATGTGGGATTTAATCCATGTTAAAAGGGTGGAATTACATAATTGGGTAATTTCCCATAAATATTTTGTCAAAATTTTATAATTCCTATAGGGGCATCCAACTCATAACCACTTTTAATTATAAAATCATGTACATGCTTGCCTTCTTGTAGATCCAGTAATTGGGCACATGCTACAACCATGTTCCCAAATATAGCTGGATTTGGTTGCACATTTGTGCACTACGTTTCACAAAAAAATAACAAAGCCTCGTTGGCATGTCCATTCTGAACCTACTCGATGATCATAGCAGTCCAAGAAACCACATCTCTTACATGCATTTTATCAAACGTTTGGAGCACATTCTTCACAATCCCCAACTTAGCATACATATCTATAAGAAAAATTCCCACTGAACAATTTTGTTTGCAACCCATTCTTCCTATTCTTGGCTATGTAATAATGAATCCCCTGGGCCTCTTGTAGGGACAAAAGGTTGGCGCATGCCTAGAGCACAGTGGGAATGGTGACATTGTCCAACTGTGTATTGCTATCCAACATTTGAGATAAAAGGCCAAGGACCTCCTCACCTAGCCATTTTTAATAATTAGATTCCATAAGAAAACATCCCTTTTATTTTGTCAAACAGTTTGTAAACCTATTAAACATTTCACCCATATGCTTCGTCTTTAGTCCATGTAGTCCCACTTGGTTTCTCGGCTCTCTCATTATCATTGTGAGAAGGGTTTGCCTTTTACAAATTTGAAAGGGTTGCAAAGGTATTGATCACACTAGGCAACATGAAATCATTTATCCTGATACCATACACATGCATTTCATCGATAGTGTGACAACCCCTAGCCACTTCTCCATATAATTATTGTGAGTAAAAAGAAGATAGCTGAGGTCATGGGACACATTCTAGTGCTGAGGAAGGTAAACTGCTTGGGATCTCCTTTCTGGTTTTTTCACAACCATGGAGGTTGATAGGTAGCAAGCAGGGGACTGGTCTATTTACGTTGCCAGCAAGATGCAAGGACAAGGACACACACACACCTTTGCTACAACATGCATGAAAACTTTATATATATATATATATATATAATATATATATATATATATATATATATATATATAATATATATATATATATATATATATATATATATATATATATATATATATATATATAGTGACATGGCCATTCACAGGGAAATTCATTGGTGGCTAGAAGGACGTTGGGGTGAGCTAGTTACCTTCCAAAACAAAACAATAACAGACAATAAAATGGGGATGCATGGAGGTAGGTGGCTTAAATCAGTTGGCCTGGGAGTTTTGGGGAAGACATGCGCAAACTACCGAACATCGTGAGTAATGTGGTCGATTCCCTACACAAATATTTTGGGAAGCTTAGGGATCATGGCCTTCCCATTCTTGATTAGTAAAAACTTAAAAAGGGTGGAACCCTTAACGTTTGCTCTGTCAAAAGGAGGGATTGAGATCCTGCCTTCAAATGTTGGGAAGGTTGAGTTGAGTGAGGAGAACACATGGCGTTTGAGTTTCAATAGGATTTACAAGCTTGAAGGGAGGAAAGGCTTCAACAACGTGACCTTCATGGTTGTTTTAGTATTCTTGCCAATGCTATATATAGGAAACCAGTCCATCCATTGTCCTTCTAGAAGAAAGACCTGAGTAGAAGCTAAGGTAACCATTCCCAGCTAGCAGAATTGGTTGTCATTAAGTAGATCTCCTTCAACTCTGGAATATGGCACTGAGGTGATTGGGCTGCAAGAAAGGCCACAATGCAGCCCAATCTATGGTTGGGTGGTGAGTTGCAGTCCCGAACTCAGTTGCCAAATTCGATTGAGATAAGTATCTCTCATGCTTAACCTGTATCATAAATTTCTTGCTTACTCCAATTGATTTGAAATAATGCTGGTAGTGGGCTAGATATTTTGTGTGTTGCAGTTGCTAGTATTATGCTTAATGATGATAACCTTCGCAGTTATCCTACACCAAGGAGAAGAAGTGAACTGTAGCTTGTGATAGGTATCAGTAAGAATACATGTGCCATGATTTGAGCACAATTCTTGCATATTATAAGTTGCAACACGATATTGTGTCCTGGATATTTGGCTAATTCCCATTACACCAAGTAAAGGCAGTGAGCTAATGATCATGATTTGTATGACTAGGAATGGTAGTTTTGTATTCACACGGTTTTCGGTGGAGTACCTGTTGGGAGGGGCAGGTGGAGCAATGCACATTTGCAAGCTTGCAAGCAGCATACCCATAAAAAGGGCAGGTGAAGCCATGCACATTTTCAAGGTTCCAGACAGAATGTCTATCACATCAAGGTTCTGGACAGAAAGTATGCATGGTGGATGCCTCCGTCATTGCAAACAATTTTGGTTATGTATTTGAATGTATGTTAGTAAGCTTTGGAGTAAATTTAACTATGTTGAATATCGGGCCTTAACCTGGGTTCCTTTTACTTGTATTTCTATTGGGAATATTTTTCCTGTAACTGTGGCAATGCTTGTTCTGTGATTGAACTTATTTTTTTAAGATTTGGATTAAAATTCACTCTGTTAATATCAGGACTTAGTTTGGTGTTCTTCTATGAGGAATGCGATGTCTATAGATCCCATCATCTGTTCCTCTCATGAAAATGAGGGTATCGACGTGTTAGAATGATCCTGTGTAAATGTAGAAAACACGTGAACCAAATATTGTTGGGCTTTGGATTTGCACCTTGCCCACATCTGCTCTAGACCCTACTGGTCCACTAGGGTTAAGGGGTGCGGATTGGAGGGTTGAGGGAGAAAGAATAGGCTTATAAAGGAGTTTCCCAATCCCTATAATCCTTGGAAACTTGGATTCCCAAATGGTCTTTGACAAATAGTCTTTATTGAGAAGTGGGACCACACAGGGCCAAGTGGACCTAGCCCAGGTTCGGGGATGGAATATAGCAACCAATGATGTTCCTATCTTGGACAGGTGAGGGGAAAGGACCAAACAAGAATATTTTCTTCAAAAGGTTGAATTGATCCTATTAGTGTCTAGCATTGTGGATGCCTAGGCAAAATTCGGTCCTAGAGCTAGGGCTTGAGATTCCTAGAGATTCCATTGTTAGAATGGCCTCAAATTTGGAGGAGAGGGAGGGGACCAGTAGCCTAGAGGAGATCAAATTTTTCCTTGGGCCAATTGTCGAGAAATTGATGCCCTAGGTGACCCACTGGGGCTAGACTAGAGAAAAAGAGGGAAAATGGTAAAAAGAAGGTTAATATGATCACCCTTTTTATGGAACCAGTGCCTAATTCACTTGGGGATATGGAGTCAAGGATGGTAATGAGTAAGAACTTGGATTCTTGATCAAGGAGGCCCAAAAAGTCAACTTCATCCAATGTAGATAGTAAGAAAAGAAAAGCGACTTTCAAGCATTTATACTTTAAAGAAAATGATGCAAGCTTCTCAAGATAAATAATCTCTAGGACATTTCATTCATATAACATTGGCCCATACATTTAATAAATAAAACGTTGCTCAATTCCACATTACAATAATGTAGCAACTAGCCCTAATTTTAGCAGTATGCAGCAAGAAGAATAACAACAATAAAAAGCACTTACAACGTTATAGAATATATCCAACCAACAATTCGTTTGCATAACAAAGCTCCAAGATAAGAGAAATAGCCCAAATCCATACATCAAAATTCATCCATCTCCAAAAATATCCTCCAAGGAAAAAGTGCGAAAATTCTCTATGAGTAGAGAGATCCCAAGTCAAGTGATGATACAAATGAATGTATCTAGCGTCAATATATAGCCTCTTGAGGAGTTCGAATTAGCCTATGGGTCCCTAATGATAAAATAATGTGCAAATAATAACCCCTAAACCATACTAGCTCATAATGTAAAAACAAGCCTCACAAGGGGCCAAATAATGATGTATGCATGTTGTAGGGCCCTCCAAAGGCTCAATAACATCCTGAAGTGCCATATTGAGGAATAAATTCCTCGAAATATGATGGACAAGGGGGTGGCCCCTTGTTCTCCAAGTAGTAGACCTGTGGTTCTCTCAGTGGATCTGAGGGCACATCAATGACCCCATGGGTCTCCATATGAATCGGAGATGTCTGTAGATCCTCTGCAATGGTCCAGGTGGTGGAATGAATGTTGCCATGACATTGTACAAGTTCTAGGACACCTGCCAAGAGTGTGGGGCTCCTATGGGGGCTTGTTGGGCATAGTGTACCAATCATGTCACCATCATCCCAAAAGTGGATCGCTAGTAGTCTTTGAACATCCATGAAGATCTGTGGAGTGCTATCTGCTGCTGTGGAGGCCCATGGCTCTCTATGCACACCTTACATGTGCCAATGTGGACCTCTGGGGGTCAGGATCCCATATAGGGAAGCCAAACCCAAATGGAAACCACCTGTAATCCTGCATAAGATCCAATGCATCCCATAGGCTTCCAGTACAATCAGTCATTAGAATAATCGGGTAAAGGAGCTTACAAACCATGGATAACAAAGTGGGCACTTCATAATGGCATGCCCTTCCGTAGTGGGCTTTGGCATGTGCTAGTGTCTCCAAACTCCAAAGGGGGTTAGCCAAGTACCTTATTAGGTGGTTTCAACCCTTAGAGGGGATAGTATGTCCAAGGTACACCCTTCTAATGGGGGTGGCAAGTGACAAATAGGTGAGATGGAATAGGGAATGAGAGGGGCAGCCCTAGGCCACATAATGGGGCATAGGGGTAGCTAGATAAGGGGAAGCCCACACTTGGGTATATAATGTATAGGAGGGAGCAGTCGTGGTACATGAGGTGCCCTGACCTTGATTTTTCCACCCTTCTTTATATGCCTTTTGCCTTTTATGAATTTTCTTTAATTAACTGCTCAGGGCTCAAAGGACAAGAGCATGATGTGTATAATATAGCAGTGATTACCCCTTTTGAGGTAGGGTGGTTCATTGCCCTCCAGGGGTTGGGACAATCATGGGTTCCTGAATGATAGAGGAGGCTCATCTAGGGCCTATCGAACCAGGGGGATGGCCATGGATGGATAGAGCTCATGTGTCAGCTTTTGCCCACGTGCTAATTATTTTGTCCCAGCCATCTTTTGCATTTTGTGGTACAATTTCTTGTTAAATGTGGCCAATTATACTTTTTGTTCTTTTTTAGTTGCTTCAACCTCGGGGCCTCATTATGGGCCTGACCCAAGGTGGGTGCTTAGGGGTTAGGGAGGCTAGCCCTATGTGGACCCAGAATGGGAATGTGGACCCAGGTGGGAGAAATGATGAATGGGGGTATAGTGAGTGGAAAGGGAGTAGTATGTGCGGGTAAAGGAGCGGGACCACGCACCCAAGGTCGGGGTTTCCCAAGTAGTACCACCCTAGAACCAAATGGCCAATAAAGGAGATCCCACGGGACTAAGATCCAAGGGTAACAACCAAAAGAGATCAAGGAGACAAGAGTACAAACTAAGCCCACTCTTTTTTCCAAATCCCTCCATCAATCCATACCCAGAGGCATCCATGTTAAATGGCAAGACATACCTTTAGATTCGGGAGGCCCACCTTCAAACATACGATGAATACAGGTGGGTGAGGAAACACATGGCTGGCTCAGGTGGCCGAGAAAAGGCACAACGAGCTAGTAGGAGGCATCAAGGGGCTGCTGGCTGCCGGCTGAGGCTTATCATGGAGAAAAATTTCTCCTGGGGATATAACCCACAAGGTGGTGGGTAATAGTATTCTCATATTCAAAGTTTCTAACATTATACAATGCCTTGGATCTGAATGTCAATATATTTAAGATGGTCTCCCTCTGTTCTAGACTTTCTACTATCCAAGTTGTGGCTTTATAGATTTCCAAGTCTTATATGATGACAGAGATTATTTAGTCTCTAGGATATTGTGATCAAAACGTGGATCATATGTTGTATCAAATGATGTTTAAATGTCAGGATGTTCATTGCCAGGAAGCTCAATAAACTTTATTCTTAACATTGAATGCCTGAACTGAAATTCTTATCAGTGCTGTAGCTTGCTTATAACATGTAACCATACGCTTGCAGATTCTTTTGGCAAAGCTGACTCATTTATGAGACAGCGTTTGTGACTATAGCTACTGTATCTGCCCAGAAAATCTTGTGCTACATGCTATATTTAGAAGCAGGGAAAGTTGAACGGAAATTCCATATCTTGAAGTCTGGATGTTGTTTTCATTGTTTGTTATGTGGTCATTACATTTGGCTTGGCTGAAATATGTGGCATTTTAGAGCAACCATTGAAGTGATAGTGAAATGTGTCCTTAAGTTGCTCTTGCGGTTGTACTTGGTGGTTGGACTTTGAATATCTTTGAAATGTAGATGTTGAATGTAATAAAATGGCACTGTATCTAGTGATAAATTTCAGCTTGAAGAAAACTGGCTTTTGTTGCTAGGCTGTATCATCCTTCGGATCTTTTTATTATTGAGGCTTTCCCTCATGCATGATCTTTTTATGTATTGTTGTGTAATCCTTGAGCTACAACTCGATATATGTTTATTTTGTCCTTCTTTAAGATATATTTTCCTAGAAGAATTTGTGTGCCTTCTTTCTTATGGTATGCTTCCCAGTGCAATTTTTCATCAGTTCCAACTGAATAGGACTAGCAGACCTGGGTTAAAATTTATTTTCAGTCCTTTTTATGGCTATATATTAACAATGGATTTGCTGATATAATTTGGTTCTATATGGTTTGTTCTGTATTTGCATCTGTAAATATTGCTCCATATGTCGACTTCAAATCTCATCTGCAACAGAATGAGTATATAGTACAGAATGGTGGAGACTGCCTAAATTTGAACTGTAATATGGAATTGAAAAAGCGCAGAAGAAGTGATGAGATGTTAGCCTTTGTCTCCTTAATAGAGCAAGGTAAACAGAAACTCCTATTCATTGGAAACAACAATTTCAGGTGGTTGAATGACCATTAGGCAAATTCAGCCACTTTTCAGTCAAGCAACTATTTATTTGACATTTGGGGATCAAAGATCATTCGTCCACTCCATCCAGAAGTGAGGTATTTCTTACGCATATCTGGCTGTCCTCATCGTGGAATAGGATTAGTTGTACATGGCTACCTTCTGAAGCTATTGCTTCAGTTGTATATACCATTGAGGACAACAAAATTTTTTGCCTATCAAGTGATTGCTGTAAAGCAAGATTTCGATGGCAGCTAACTGTATAATTATAATTTTGCTAATATAAATAAATATTTCATCTGACAAAAAATAAAAATAAAAAACTCTTTTCACCCCATTCTCATATCCACACATTGGGAGTTGGGTGACATAGTAATTACCTTTGGTCAATAAGGGGGTGTGTTACAGATAGTTTCTGGGCCTCTGTAACACAGCCATTCCAAACAAAAGACTGGCCTATTCCCTTTGCAGAATTTCGGCTACTAATGAAAGGAAATGCATAACATCAGAATAGCATTGCATCCACACTACTACACTGGGATTTAAACTGGAGAAATCCCTTTCCAGGTGAATAAAATCACATGGAGATATTCCTATATTTACAGAAAAAATATTTACATCAGCAAAGAGAAAAGGCAAATGGTATATACAATGAAACTTATATTATCTTCCATAAAAGTACTAGTGCAGAAATAAAATCAGAATACACCACGGCATCTAGGGATTTGACATCCTTATCAGCCAGGCACCTTTGGCCAACAACTGCATACATACCTCACCCCTCCACATGGAACAAAAGACAAACAAGGAACTGACCTTATGGTCAAAAACAGGCTTACATTGAATTTTCCAAACAGTAAATAGAGCAAAGATCCTTCGGCAATGTACACATCAAGTAATTGCAATCACCCAAAAGGACTGCCCTGCAATGAACCCTTTCCTAGAGAATAACTGAGAACTAATCCTGGACACACTAAGAACCTTTCTTTGCAAACTAACAATCCTAGAAAATATGTTTCAGTGTCTCGAACAGTTGGCATATCTGACAAAGACCATCAGAAAGCCCACTATTGGCCAACCTAACCTTCGAGGGAAGCCCCTGATATATAACCAACCACATACAAAGAATCTCAATGTGAACGCAAAATAGTCCACACACTATGAAGTTGACAAACCCACATGTATGTTGGATTAGTAGAAACTCAATGAGCATTGAGGACTAGGGCTAGAGCATGTTGTTGATGTAAAATGGAATAAAGCCTCCTGGAATCATAATTTTGAAGAGGGCGACAAAGCTCCAACCTGAATCATGTGGGTAGATTGAGACTTTGTAGATGGTGTGCGTGTATGCCTTTTTTGTGCAGCTTCAGGGATAATGGTAAGTGAGCATAAGATGGACGATTGGTTGATTAGATTGGATAGGTTACCAGAGTGGCTTCTTGCAGCTTGGACTTATTTGGAGTGAGGCTTTCACGTGTCGCTATGTGGGATTGGTGTTTGCAACAGTTTCAAGCTAAGCATCATGTCCAACAACATAAGGATCTACCAATTTCCAAGTAATTAACAGTGGTCGGGAGGATGTGTTATGTTTCACGTTAGTTGCCCTAGTTAAGCAAAATGTTGGTCTTTGGAATAGATCTCACATTCCTATTTATGGTCAAAGTATGGTGGAGAGAGGGTCGATTGCCCAAGAATGAGAGAGCACTTGGCTTGATTGATATGGCTACTTGGAACTTGGAAGTGTATCCTTGCTATCAAATCATTTGAAGGGGACTGCCCTTGTAGGGGCTATTACAAGATCGGTTTTCTTCAGTGTAACATGTTGGCAAGGTGCTGGTAGTCTTTCTTCTTCCCACCTGTTCTAGGTCTCTTGTTTATCTTCAAAAGTGTTTGGATGATAGTCAGCTTGTTTAGATGGAACATGGATGTGAGCAGAGCAGGTTGTAATTTGGTGAGATGCTTTATTTGGAGTTGGAGGGCAGGGTAGTTGTATTGCTTTTGGGCTCATCATATAAGTAGACAGGGCATTTAGTGGTTTGTTTTTCTCTCAAGTATAAATTAATTGAGAGAAGGATAATAAAAAGAGGTTAAAGATATTAAGTATAGATGAAACGTTATGTAATACACCCTAGTTTTGGCGGTGATGCTTTTGTTACATTGATTGAGTAAAAAATCACACATATATGCCATACCACAAATGCTTTAACTTCAGTCATCTTGAATGTTGTATATTTTCTATGTCTGATGCTCAGACATGTTTGAATTGGTGACTGATACTTCATACATACATGGGATGTTGTCTCAGGAAAGACCAAGCAAAAGCAGTGGAAATTATAGTGGAAAACCTGAAGGTGTTGTCATCTTTCACTGAAGAGCTATTCAAGGAAATTACACAGCTTCTTACTTTATATAATTTCAGGTTTGTGTGTGAAATTATCAGTTAATCTTCTCTCTGCTACAAGTAAGCCCGTGGGTTACATATATACTCTTTTGCTTCTCATAGATATTCTTAAGGAATCTCATGCTACAACATTATCAGTAATGTTACACATCTTGTCATAGTACATTTTTGTTGCAGACAGAACCTGGGGGATTTCCGTGATTGGTGACATCCTTGCCATCTGGTTGTGATCTCTTTCACATAGATGCTATTTTTCGCCCTTATTTATTTATTTATTAGTGTTGTCTTTTTGTTATGTTTGGTTGAACACCAGCGAAAATGAGCAACTTTCCAAGTATGAAAATACCAAGTCAGCAAGGAATATCATGTTAGTCTAGCTTAAAAAGCTTATTGAGGCCAATCCTCTGTTCCGAGACAAGCTGCAGTTTCCCTCTCTGAAAACTTCTCGCTTGCGAACACTTATCAAGCAAAGTTTTATATACATTTTCTTTTGAGTTGACTTGTTAGACAATTGTTCAAATTTGAGTATTTTATGCCTGCTGTATAGTAGTTGTTGTAATCAGTTTTGATGACCAATACCAATAGTAGATTATTCTATGAGGTCTGCGCTGGGTGCAGAATCCAGATTACTGATTTCATATTCCTGGTATTGGTGTTTGAAATTTATGTCAGTTTGAATTGGCAACATCAACTCTATAAAAATTCAAGGCCCAGCCCAGACAGAAAAACACTGTTTGTTGATCAGTTCTGGACAGCCAAGTGGTGCTCGTGCACCATCTCCTGCAACTAATCCTCTTATGGCAACGATTCCGAAAGGGGGAGGCTTCCCGCCATTTGGTGCTCATGGGGTATGTTGAATTACAGGTGGATTTTTAAAAATTTCTTAATGAAATTGCCGATAGTTGTCCATATAAAGAGTAGTTGATTTGAGTGTATTTGAATCATGAACAGTTTTGTCTGATATGCTATTTTAATGTTTATTTCCAGCCCCCATTTCAAGCAGCACCTGCACCTGTTGCTACTGCCTTAGGAGGCTGGATGGCTAATGCCACTCCTGCACCTCATCCTGCAGTCTCTGCAGGGCCAATTGGACTTAGTGCTGCAGCAAATCCAGGTAACTTATACACCAGCAATTGACATGGAAGTTCTGTTGATATGGATTATATAGGAAGCCATTGTCTAAAATTATGATTATGGTTTATATAGGAAGTGATGTCATTTATATGTTGGCATCTTTAGCTTTTATATGGTTGAGTAATCCCATTTTGATTTGTTGCTCTAGCTGCTTTGTTGAAGCGCCCGAGGACCCCTCCTAATGCTCCCTTAGGGGATTATCAGTCAGCTGATTCTGATCACATTCTAAAACGAGCAAGGACAATTGGGCAGTCTGGTGATGAGGTATTCTGACTTTGCCTTCTCCATATAGTTCATTTTCACTGTCAAACATCAACTAATGTAATTTATGGTTAGTTAATAATGAAGAAAATGTAACAGGTAAAAATCTTCATTCAAGTATCAATGTGGTTGTTTGTAAGAGCAGCAGTATTGTTTGAGGATTAGGTGCTTTAACTATAACGAATTTGCAGGTTAGCTATACTGGTCCAAATCTTCCACAGGGCTTATATTCACAAGATGACCTTCCCAAGATTGTTGCACGAACTTTAAATCAGGGATCTCCACTGAAGAGCATGGTTTTTCATCCTTTGCAGCAGACCATACTTTTAGGTATGGCTTTGTTTTCTTATAATGCTTATTTTTTCTGTTTAGATTTATTTATATGCTTAGGAATACATATTCTGTCTTTAGAAGGCATGAGTCCCATTATTTTTCTTCATATTTCATAAAGTACAGAATTTTATGCTGCTAATATGCATTCATTGTTACTGTGGTCCAGTTGGTACACGTGGGTGAAATTGGTGTATTCCCAGGTTCACAGGAAAGACTAGCTCACAGAAATTTCAAGGTTTCAGGTCATGGATCTGGTTCAGCTTCCATGCAGGTAACATATATGACCTTTACACCTTTATAGTCACAAAAGAAAATTTTATCTGTTCCTGGACTTAACCTATTGTACATTATATAATATAAACCTTTATTCTGTTTCCCTTGATGTATCCTGTGTGGATTTAGGCTGGGAATGCTTTAGGTATCTACACTGACTGGTCTTTACTTGTCCATTTGGCTGTTGTTGGTCGTTTTTGGAAATATTTCATTAGTATAACTTGTATCTTTCTTATCCATTCTTTGTAATGAATTTTCTGAGTAATCTGATTGTCCCATTTTCTGGACAACAGGCAGCAGTTCTCAAGGATCCTCTTGTATCAGTCAATCGTGTTGTGTGGAATCTAGATGGTTCTTTGTTTGGTATGTAATTAGACCAGGAAGATTTTAGCTTCTG
This sequence comes from Pinus tabuliformis, assembly GCA_031772625.1. Lineage (NCBI taxonomy): Eukaryota > Viridiplantae > Streptophyta > Pinopsida > Pinales > Pinaceae > Pinus > Pinus tabuliformis. Next base: position 601,953,436 of record CM062809.1, on the reverse strand, counting down.
CTAATAGTGAACTTGTCTATATAGTTTCTTGGTAATGAGATGATTGAACCCATATTTGAAATATAGTGTATGATTATGTGTTTTTTAAATATACAGGAGTAGCTTATTCAAAGCACATAGTGCACATATATTCCTTCCATGTTGGTAATGACTTGCGGTAGCACTTGGAGGTATTTGGCCCCTCTCATTCAGTCTTCTTGTAATAAACCTGAACCTAGTTACAGAGAAAATTGAGGGCTATGTTACAGAAAATGCTTCTTGTTTCTCCATGTATTGTATTTGTTGTATTGTTTGCTTTAGTGAATTCACTGTTTTTTCACATCTAATAGATTATTTCTTTTGGAAGATTGATGCCCATGTTGGAGGTGTAAATGACCTTGCTTTTTCACATCCCAACAAGAAATTGTGTATTATTACCTGTGGAGATGACAAAACAATAAAGGTTTGACATGAAACTATATATTGTGACAAAGTGCGGGGCTTAGAAAATTTCAGGTTGATAAAGCTGGTTGGTGCAACAACAGTTATGGGATGCTGTTATTGGTGTAATTTGTAAAGAAGTATACTTTTGAAGGTCATGATTCATGAAGCATCCGTGTATTCTGTATTATGTCCCCATTATAAAGAAAACATTCTAGTATACGCTCTTTGTTGTGATTCAGATTTTTTTAATACGACTGGGAAAATGTTTGCTTTTCAGGAAAACATTGATTTCGCGGATATGATGATTCCTCAAGCTGAAGCTTTGTATTGGACTCTTCTTATGTATCAGTTTAGCACCTGTGTATTTCGTATTATGCCCCCATTATAAAAAAAACATTCAGGTATGTGCTCTTTGTTGTGATTCTGATTTTTTTTAATACAACTGGTAGAATGCTTTTTTTTCAGGAAGACATTGATTTCGTGGATATGATGATTCCTCAAGCTGAAGCTTTGTATTGGACTCTTTTTATGTATCAGTTTATATTTTCACCAGCTGTTGATGGCAAGATAAAGGCTTGGTTATATAATCTGATGGGTTCAAGGGTTGATTATGATGCTCCTGGTCAGTGGTGCACTACAATGGCTTATAGTGCTGATGGGACAAGGTTGATTCATCATGTCATTTCAGCTCTTGCTTTGTGCTATGCATTTTTTTCTGTTGATTATTGATTAGCTCTACAATACATGGAGAATAAAAGCACTGGCGACTTGATGCAGGCTCTTCTCATGTGGAACAAGCAAAGAAAGATAATCTTTTCTTGTTGAATGGAATGAGAGTGAAGGTGCTATAAAGCATACTTATCAAGGATTTTGTAAGCGCTCTTTGGATATTGTGCAGTTTGATATGACTAAGAACTGCTTTTTGGCTGCTGGAGATGAATATTTGATCAAGTTTTGGGACATGGACAACACAAACCTGCTGACAACTGTTGATGCTGACGGTGGATTAGTTGTATGGTTTGACATAGTCGCTTATTTTTTATTTATTTTTATGTGAACTAATTGCATAGCTCAAAAGAAAGACTTTCGGGTTAATTTAGCTTTGATTTTTTCCTATTTTCAGAGTACTCCTTGTCTCTGCTTCAACAAGGGACATTATTGGCAGTTTCAATCAGTGATAATGGCATCAAAATTTTAGTCAATGCTGATGGCCATCAATTATTACGCTCATTTGAGAACCGTACCTTTGATGCAGCAAGAGTTCCTTCTAATACGAAGGCAAGAGTTGTACATTTATTATGTGTTTGGCTTTCAAGCTTTACTTCAAATGCGGCTAAACTGAGATTTGGTTCTGCAGGTGTCAGTAGTAACTCAAATGGCATCTGTAAGCACACCTGGGGCACAAACTGTTGGGGGATCTGATCGGGTTGCTTCCACAGTTTCCATGGCTGGACTGGTATGTCTACTGTAATACTATAAGATATCTCTAGACTACAAGGATAAAGACCTTGCATAAGGCATCGATTGCCAACTACTTAATGTTTTTGAAGTACTGAAGGCTGTGGAAGTTGTATGGTAGGGAGAGTTTAAATGATTTTCTGTGCTTTTTAATATGAATAAGCCTGTTTCTTTTCAACAAAAGGACATATTCAAAGCAAGAATGCTTGCAAATGTGTACACTAAACAATTGAAAGTGATTGATTTTTGTGTCTGTCAGAATGGAGTGGATTCTAGGAGTGTTAAGGATAAGGTCAGAGTCGCAGAAGATTCAGTAGATAAAAACAAGAACTAGAAACTCACTGAAATAATCGAACGAGCTCAGTGCCGGTCCTTGAGACTCTCAGATAACCTACCAACAAGCAAGGTGTGTATTATCCCAGATTGAATAGCTCATAATGGATTACCATGGGAAAAAATATCCTGTATCAGTCTGAGCTTGTTATTAAACTTGTGATATTGTATAATGTGTCACATTTATGTTGAAAAGTAATTTGTACTGCATGGTTAGAAGCATCATTGTGAAATTTCATTGGTTATTTCCATTTTCTTTTGATGTAAGGGCAGTAAATATGTACTTGTCCTTGTCAGTGCGTATGAACCTGTACCTTTCAATATTTCTTAATATGCAACTCATTCAGTCCTATATATTTATTTACTGCTGCTGAGTAGTTATGGCTTACAAATCAATGTACTCCACAGGTGCCCATTTGATGGATATTATCTGGGTCTTGCCCTTATATTTTCTTTTGTATGAGCAAATATGAGTGCTTCATGGTCATAAACTATTAGTTTATCAAATTTGTTAATCTATCTAGGACACATGAGCATTGAGGACATCGACCTCCTAATTTTGTTGAATTATTCACACTGTTTTTTCAAAACCTCTAGCTTGGTACATAAAGTTTCTGTTTCTTCTCAGCTAAGTGTCATGCCATGTATGATTTTGGAGCATTCTTTGGCACATACTTAGCTTTTGATTCCCAATGCCTTTCTGTAGAGTTTGGATATAAAGTGAGAATTGGTACATTTCAGTTTTGTAGCTTACAACAAGAGCCTTTCTTTGTAGAGATTTAGTTCTTTATTATAATCACTTTATACTTTCATGAACTGCAGATTTCAAGATTAATATATACTAATTCAGGAGTTGCGATTCTGGCATTGGCTTCCAATGCTGTGCACAAGCTCTGGAAATGGCAGCGAAATGATCGCAATGCTAGTGGCAAGGTGCTTATGTTATCCTTTGTTTAAGTCATGCTCTTTTTAATATATGATATCCTTTATGAAGTTGTTATACCAGTTAATTGAGAGAGATCAAGTTGATTAGTATCTTACAAATTAATTTTAAAGTTTGTACTGAATGCATTTGGTATATCATCTAAAAGGAGTTCTTTTCACAGGAAACAACCAGTATTCCACCTCAGTTATGGCAACCTGTCAGTGGCATACTTATGACAGATGGCATAAGTGATACTAACCCAGAGGATGCTGTTCCCTGCTTTGCATTATCGAAGAATGACTCGTACGTCATGTCAGCCAGTGGTGGAAAAGTTTCTTTGTTCAATATGATGACATTCAAGGTAATGCTTCAGATGTTGAATGACAAGTATCTAGCTATTTATTTACTATATTCTGAGGAACTTCTCTTTTAATAGTTTTATCACTCTTTGCTTCATTGTGTTTTCTGCAGACAATGACAACTTTCATGGCACCATCACCACCAGCAACTTTTCTTGCTTTCCACCCGCAGGACAACAACATAATTGCTATTGGCATGGAAGACTCTACAATTCAAATTTACAATGTTCGAGTGGATGAGGTTCTGGCTCAATCTTTGGTGGAATTTTCAGCAATCAAACCCCTTTTGGAGGCACTTGCATATAAATTTGAATAAAATGCCTTTTGGATGCAGGTAAAGAGCGAGCTTAAAGGACATCAAAAGAGAGTGACTGGGCTTGCCTTTTCTCATGCACTGAACGTGCTTGTATCATCAGGAGCAGGTGCCTAGGTATTTGCTACATGATACATCCTGTAGCTGTAATCCAAGCCTAGGGTGCATAATTATTTTCGCTAACTTATCCTGATCACGGCTAATGCAGTAGCTCCTGGGATGTCTGGCACTGCAGCTTTGCATATGGGGAACTGATGGCTGGCAAAGGCTTAGGAATAAATTTTTACAGCTACCACCAGGCAGATTGCCACCACAGGCAGAAACCCGAGTGAAATTTCACCAGGATCAGATACACTTTTTGGTTGTGAATGAAACTTAGATTGCTATTTATGGAGCTAATAAACCTCGAGTTTCTCAAACAAGTTTGTTTTAAATATCTGACAACCTTTCATTGTTTTGTTTCCATTCTTTTACTCAATTTAATTCGTAAGTCGGTAAGTTGGTGTGTATCTATAAATGTCTAGCTGGTAATGGTTCTGGGTTCTGGCAATAGATCCCTGTGGAGTCACTTTCTGCTCCAATATCCCATGCTACTTACTCGTGTGATAGTCAACTAATATATGCTAGTTTTTTTTTTTTTTTGGTTGTTGTTGTTGTTGTTTTGTATGGCGGGTGGGTGTGTTCCATGTTGGATCACTGCGATTACGATCTCGAATTGGTCCATCTTCGTATCTTGCATCCAATGTCAGGTGAGTCATACTAGAAATAATCTGATGATGGTGGATAGGTTTTTGATGTTTCATGGGCATGTGGGATCATGTGCACTGGTCCATGTGTGGGTATGTGGACTGTGCAGTAGGTTGTCATAGTATTTAAGAAGATCCCTCCAGTGAACTTGAGAATAATTGTAAAGAATGAAGACTTAAATAACCTGGTATTTCACGTTCAATATCTTTCTAATGCCCCTAAATACCCACATTTATTCCATGAAATGAAAAACGTTAGCCCACTTCCTCCAAGGACTTGCACTTTTAGAAACCCAAACACATGGAGCATAACCTACAAACCCTGGTAATGTTGACTGTAGGAGTTTAGTTATATGTATGTTTAGACATATAATTGCAGATTAGCTTAGTTGTTCTTTGTACAATAATATGGTATAGTACAGTTAAAAGTGTCCATTATCATGAGCATTTGTCCTGAAAAAAGGCTATTTTCTCAAGTAATTTTCCTCAATGTTGCGAAAATCGATATCAAGATAATATCGGCAAGGAAAATAATGGGGAAAAATCGAGAAAAATCGTAAAAATTGGGAAAAAATCGTAAAATACAAAAATATTCAATTGTTTAATATCTAAAGCATCTACAACATAAAATAAATACATTGACACATAAATATGATAAGAGAACTAATATATAAGATGTGTAATATCATTTCTAGTGCTACATCACACATAACAGTGAATCATGTCCTGAATAGTAAGTCCTGACTCCTAAGTTCTAACTCAGCTTCAAAATATCAACAAAAAATATAATAATGTATTTCATATCATGAGTCATAATGTCATATACAATGAAATGAACCAAATAACTAAAGTCTAATACTACTGATTTCCTCTGCCCCTCTTGCGAGAAAATGCAATAGCTTTCCCTTTCCCTCTAGATGTAGATGTCGGTGGAGTTGGTAGTGGACTCCGCTGTGCTCTAGAACTTGAAGAAGTAAGAGCTAGAGGAGGTAGACCACGTCCTTTATTAGTGGCAAGGGTAGCCCGGGTAGGTGGTGTTACCTCCTCCTCCCCCTCTACGCCTTTCACTACCTCCTGCTCTAACCAATCATCGACATATTCCATGAGAGGCCTCTCGGCCTCAACCCTTCATGCAGCAATGGTGTCAATCCCATCCAATGAGATGGCCTCCATATCAAGTATCTTCATAAGTTGCTTCACCCACAATCGAAGATTGTAGTAGACGTAGACCAAGTCATTAAGTCGTTGGGACTCCAGCTTGTACAAAGATCATAAAATAATAATTATAAAAAAAATATTGTTTAATGATTTCAAAAAATTAATTGGAAATTTGCAATATTTTAAGTTTTAAGTTTAACCTGTTGCGTTTCTTGTTGTGTATTTTTTCAAATACACTCCAGTTGCGCTCGCATCCTGAGGAGCTACATGTTTGGCTGAGGATTCGAATGGCAAGCTTTTGCAGATGGGGTACTCTGGCACCATAGATTCTCCACCATGCATCTACAACAAAATTACAAATAAAATAAACATAAGAAAAAAATGAAATTTGAAAGTTGAAGCAAAGTATGAAGTTATGAACTTGAAGAGAATGAAATTTGAAACAAACTAAAAAATACCTGGCATTTTAGTTGTCCTATCAGTCACAGCCATCTCAAAGCCAAATGTGCCACCTGCCATCTTGTATATCTCCATTTCTTTGGAGATTTCTGCACGTTCTGCTGGAGATCGCACCATCCTCTGAACACAAGTTAAGAATCCATCCATGATCTCAGCATCAAATACGAACCCACATGGGTAAAAAATGTGAGGTTCAAGTAGATCCCTGTAGCATGAATGGGACGATGGAGTGTGTTGTTCCATCGTTCTTCAATCACTTCCCATCGGAGGAGTTGTTTCTGAAACCCCTCATCTCCCTTATCATCATAGTAGGTTCAAATGGATTCTTTGGCCCTGTCCATGGCCTCATACAAATAGCCCATTGCGGGCTTCTCACCATCAACTAATTGAAGATCTTTTACCAAAGGTTCAGTAACGGTGCACACCTCTTGCACTCCTGCCCAGAAGTCTTCCTGGTATGAAACTAATCTGCTTACGACCTCTCCCTCTGGTTTGCGGCTCACTGTCAAATCACGCCACTGATCGGAAAGAAACATTCTTTTCACATCCCACATAGAATTCAAGAGGAATTGAAGAGATATGAAACTAGTGGCAAACTGTGTAATGGCATGACGCACCAACTCCTTGTTGTTGGTGAATTTTTTCATCAGCTAAGCACAAATGCATGATTATATATAAATTTTGTAATGATTTTTGATGAGTCAACAATATATTTGACAAAAGAAAATTTTCCTATGTCTTCCAACATCAAATCAATACAATATGCAGCACAAGGTGTCCAAAATAAAGTAGGATGTCTCTCCATAACCATTCTGCCAACAACAACATAATTTGTAGCATTGTTCATTATGACTTGGACAACATGTTCTGCACCCACCTCCAAAATAAACATATCCAAAGAATCACATAAAGTTTTTTGCATCTTTGATATGTGAAGATGCATCAATAGATTTCATAAACATTGTCTCCTTGGGACAACTAACCAAGAAATTTATAAGGGTTCTCCCCTTTTGGTTGGTCCAACCATCTGACATCATAGTGCATCTTGTTTGTGTCCATGATGCCCTAAACTCCTCCAATCTTTTGGTGCAGTCAACCTTTTCATCTTGAAGAATGTAGCCTCTAAAGTTATCATAAGAAGAGATTTTGTACCTTGAGCCAACAGTTGCAATAATATCAACAGCAGGTTGGAAAAGTGGATTATTCCTTGCAACGCTGAAAGAAATGTCACTCTAAAGGAGAAACTTGCCCAACAACTTGTCAGCTTGTTCTTTCTCATTTTTTTAAGCATTGAAGTGATAGATAGTTGTGAACCAGACGTGGTTCTAGGAACAAAAAATGATGAGACAGCTACAGGGTTGGTTGTAGACATTGATGCTGAAGTAGAACCAGTGCCACTTCCATATTCACCTGAGCCTAACACCCTCCCTGCTAGTTGCTTCTTCATTTCTGCTTTGGCCACTCTCTCTTGCTCTAATTCTTCCAATGATCTCATGGCTCTTCGGATGATTTCTGCATTTGTATTGTCACAAGGCCCTACATCATGTCCAGGGATTTGTGCAAGGTGATACTTCAATCTATAAACCCCCTCTGACATATGCTGCCCACACAACTTGCAAGACAAATTCAATCTATCAAACCCTCCATCAGGTTCACCAAATTCCCACAGAGGGTCCAATTTCCTTGGCATGTTTGTAACTTGGTTGAACTCTTGAGTTTTAATGTAAGATGAAATTTGAACTTTGAAGTTGAACCTATGGCACAATAAGAACTGCAAGTTACAAAAATAAAAATAAAATTACATGTATGACACAAGTTACAACACATTGAATTTTTGACAATTTAACAAACAAAAAAACTTCAACTCAATCCAAAATGAACTCTCTCCACTCTATGCAACAAAAATGAAAAAAACACCATCAAATCCACTCAAAAATCTTTGATAAACAATGGGTTATAGAAACTCAAGCAAAAACAAGAAAAAAACCAAAACAAAATGGCCAAATTTGGTGCCCATACTTGGAAACCACGGTTTGCCGGAGAAATTTGATCCAAAGACGAAGTTCTCTTGCTTGGGATGCTAAAATCTCCAAGTTTCCTCCTCCTCTGCCCTAGTAGACGCCTTCCAGGGTTCCTCTCCTCCTCAGCGCTCAATCCACGCCGTTGTCTGTTCAAAATGACAAAAAAAAATCATGTTTTCCCTTATAAAAACGCGTTGTTCGCCACCCCCATGATAACTTCCCATCGAATTGCAATTATTACGATTTTTTGAAGTTAGCGCGATTTTTTCACTGATTTTTTGGGAAAAAAACTGCGTAGTAATCAAGTGAGTTTATTAGGATTTTGAAAAACTCATGATTTTTTATTGTTATCGCGATTTTCGCAACACTGATTTTTCTGCCATCTAATATGTATTTGTGTTTCGTCTTCCTTTATGTTGCAGCTCTGGTGTGTACCCACTTGTAATTGCAGCTCATCCTTCTGAGCCAACACAATTTGCATTGGGATTATCTGACGGGGGTGTACATGTTTTGGAGCCATTAGAGTTAGAAGGAAAGTTGGGTACTGGACCTCTTGTGGAAAATGGGTTGGCAAGTAATGCTTCTACTGTTCTTACAACTGGAACTTCAGGTTTAGAGCAAGCTCCAAGGTGATTTGTTTCTATTGAATATTTGCATATTTGCACTGAACCAACTCCTATCTCTTACGTGGTGATCACATATTTTAATGTGGGTCCCCCATTTATTGTGTAGCCTATGAGCTACGACATTGAGTGCCTTTTGTATTCCAGGGTTACATTGCATACTGTGATGCCAACTTGCATCAATGCTAGTGGCTCCATGTCTTTCTAGTGATCTGCTTTCTAGTGCAAATTTAAGATTATTGGAAACTAAGTATAAATATTGGAAATTAGTATATGCAAATTTATGAGTTTTATCTTGGTGGAATGTCATTTAAATTGTTCCATGCCATAAGATGCTTTGTAGAATAATCATAATATTTTTGCAAACTAGCCAATAGTTTTCGCAGGGGCCTCTGTTTTTGTTAGTTGTGTGTCACTATGTTCGCAATTTGACTGGATGTTGCTTTGTTCAGAGTTTAAGAATAATTTTATAATGTGGGGTCACAACTCTGCAGGGTCAAATTACTATATGTAATCTAGCAACTTATGGCACCAATCCAGCGCAGACCATTGGTCAATCACAGAGGAAGCTTTACATTGGTGGCCTTTCACATGAGACATCAAATGAGGCATTCATATCAATTTTTTCACAGTATGGAAGGAAGGTTTTGTTGCATATGACAAGTATACAAACAGAGACAGGGAATTTAGTTTTCGGCTAAAAATGAAATTATTAAGCGGACACTTTAGTTTCTTGTAATTCTGCCATCTGAAAGTTTTATATATATAGATTGGCAATATCGTTTTATATTTATACTTTGAAACAATTTTTTTAAATATGGGTTTTGCATTTGTGACATTTAAGTCTATTGATGTGGCCCAATGTTATCAGAATTGAACCGATGATTGAACCAAAAAACCTTGTGGACCGGGAACTAGTTGGCACTAGATTGGAACCAGTGAAAAACCGGAAAGAATGGTTTACCTAAACACACAAAATATTCAGATTTTAAAGAAAACATATATATTTATGTGCATCCATATGAATCCAAACCATTATAGAATTTGTCATTATAATCATTTTCGTGACAGATCTTAAATGTCACTACAACACCTATACTTTTATGACACAACTTTTGATGACATTTAATTTTTGGTGATAGAAGTTATTTTCACTGTCACCAAAAAGCTTATGATGACATTTTTTGACCCTCGCCAAAATATGAAAATGTGATAGTCAACGAATATCGCCATATATATATGCATCAATAGTGAGGGCCATGAAAAGTTCATCACCATAAATCACTGTTCATATCAAATGGTGATGGTCACTATATGTCATTATAATAAATATTGGTGACAGACATTGAATGTCACCACAACCCCTATATTTTCAGCGATGCCACTTTTGGTGATGTTCAGTCTTTTGTGATGAAAGCTATTTTGACCATCACCAATGAGCATATAGTGACATTTGTTTACCCTCACCAGTGACCTATTTTGTTGTAGTGTATCACTGCATCACCTGCCACCATGCTTGCCCTAGCATGTGCTTTTGTTGTGTCTCCTGCAAATCCTTTCAGAGAGTTGTTGAAACAATAGAAAATGTTGTTAAAATAAATTCTCAAAGAATTGCAAAATTATCCTATATGTATTATTTGTAAATATAGTTAATGTGTAAATTTATAGAAACGAGGTGGAAATCCTTAGACAAATTATTTTATGTCTTTTTCAGTTTTTGGAAATACAAATGACCACTAAAATTACAAAATTCCTCAATTGAGAAAACACACCAAAAGACAAACACTTTATAATGTAACAATATTTTAGTGACTAGTCGTCCTGACTCCTTTTGGCTTACTGCATCTTGATTGTTTTCTATACGCCTTTAGTAGCCTACATTCTTAAATAACAAGCCAGAGAAATTCACCACAAATTTAACAACATATTTGGAAAAAGGGACCATAGTTAAAAATATTGTTCAAAACTATGCATCGTCTAAATAGTTCAATTCTTCATTTGGGGTTTTATTATTTTCTTCTTGAAAACTTCTCTGTGTTTTAAAATCTCTTACATTGGTGCTCCTAAATGCAAATTTGCCCATGTTTTTTTTTTTTGTTATCTCGCTTACCATTGAAGGAGATAAAAGTGATCAAACATATTATGGAAGTTGTTACAAAACACCATTTTTATTATGGATAAATACAAGCATGACAATGTTGGAATCCATGTTGTTGCAGATTCACATAATGAAATTATACTAATAGATTTTCGGTAGAATTCTTGAATGAATAGTAATTACATCTCAATTATTTGAAACATAAGTTAATAGGTATATTTTGCATTACCTAGTTACTTGTTGATATTTTCAGTGTATTATAAGATCAATGTGCTTGTAAATTTTGATGGGTTGATGCCAAGTTTTAACATTTCTACAAATTAACTTTAATAAGTGTAAAAATGATATACTATTTAAAAATATGGTGAAAACAAAAAAAGTTTTTCGTAATCAACATAGTTTATGGTTAAATTTCCTCTGTGTTGTAATGTCCCCATCCCCATACGAAGCTAATGATGGAGTCCACTAGCCTAAAGTGGTTCCCGTAGGCTAAAGCAGTGAAATAATTAATAAGGGGACTTAAATTTGCCTAAGGAGACTTTATTAAAGAAGGAGAAAGGATGATATTTCCTAGGCAAATTGGATGTCACTTTAACTTTATAAAGTGAAGTATCATAAAGTGACTTTATAAAAGTGAATTTAATAAAAAGAAAAAAGAAAAAAAATAATAGAGAGAGAAAAGGGAAGGTGAAGATGAAAAGACAATCCTAAACTTATTAAAGGGGGGAATTGAGGAGACTAATATTCATTTGTGCATTGTGTGAGTTTAAGAGAGAGCTCTTTGAAAGAACTAGAAGAGGAAGCTGAGGGTTTTGGAGCCATAGCAGGCTTCGATGTTGCAACAAGACGCCCTACTCTAAGAGTGAAATCACTCAGATTTCACCGTAGAGCTTCAATGGAGAACAAATTTTCTGAGAAATATTGAGGTACTCTAGCTTATCAATTGTTTATATCTTTATATTGCTTTTTCTTATTTCTTATGACACACTGAAGGCTTCATGGATAATGAAGAGTCAAAGGCAAATTAATATAATTAAATACCCCAGTTTCATGGGACCCACGAATTATTGAGAGCGCTGCATATTTTATGGTGGGGCTAGTTTAGATCTCTTTTTTAAAGAATTAGAATGGCAGGGGCTTACGTGATAGAAGTTGGAGGCAAAAAGGCAGCACGATTCCCACAAAGAATTTAATGGTTTAGTCTCTCATTTTAGGTAGGTAGACAAAAAGAGAGTCAGGTTGATTTTTTTGGTGGTTGAGCATATTTCCAACTGTTGGACCGTATTTCTTTTGCAAGGACGAGTTCTAGGCTTATAGGAGTCGCATTTGTCACTTAACTCAGACTGTGGTCACTTCCTTCTATTGCTGAACAAGCCTCATCATGCTTGGGATTTCATCTTGGTAGCAAAGTATAAAGTATTGATTGTGGGGACAAATCATGACACAACTACACAAAGTATTAACTTTTTGGGCTGCGTGTTACACTTTTGGTTTGTGCGTGGTGGTTGTGGGAGACTCAAGGTCGAGTTCCCTTTGTGTTGACAACAAACATCACTCTACTCACTGTGTGGGAGCTTGTCTAATACCACAATCAGGGTCTGGAGCAAATATACATCTGTGTGGTAACTCTTGTCCCTGTTAGAGGAACCACTAGCTTGGGAGATGGCCATGGACTCAATTCTGTGCTGGAACGAGTGGCTGAGTCACACACATTATCTCAAGTCAACATGGTGTTATTTTCTCTTTGTTAGCAGTCATATTGTGACATTTATTGGGGCTAATAATTTTGAATCAAGCAGCAAATTTAGACTTCCTCTTTGACTGGTATTCTAAGGCAGACTCACTCCCAGGTTCAACTGTTCCCTCCTTTGTGTATATTGTATTCTGAGCATAAAAATAAATAAAGTAAGAAAGCTGTTCCAATTGTTTCTATTCCATGTATTAGCTGCAACTAAATTTCTGAGTGTAGAATGAAACTGTCTGAACATCTAGAAGGTGATATTTAGTTGTTGGTGCCTACTGTTATAACTTTTTGGAGATAAAATTCTGATAATCACCTACAACAATGTATAAACAATCTATTTGAAGAGATAGTCCATCGAAACTCAAACTAAACTCAGAAATTTTTAAGTAGAAAATTAGAAATTTGTGAAGAAAGAATCTTACAGTGGTATCAGAGCCTTAATCTTGGTTCAACCTATGGGTTTGGCTTGAAAATAGTTGGCTGGAAAATTCATGATAGAGGAAAATCCATACATGGAGATAACATATAGGAGGAAGCATACTTATAGAGAACCAACTCCTCTTTCAGAAGAAGATATCCTTGATACAGAGAGTGAAGAGATGCCAAAAGGGGGCAAGGGGTTAGAGAAGACACTTGAAAGACCAGATATGGGGGATAAGGAAGAACAAGCTTTTAATAGCTTACTTAGGGCAATAGATGACTTTTCCAAGGGCCAAAAAGAGATGGTGGAGGTGATGAAGGGCATGACACACATAAGAGCTTCCACTGGAAAAGAGCCATTGAATGGCGAAGGCTCTAACTGTGCTCAAAGTAGTCATGCCTGGAATTATGTGCATAGACCATCCCACACTGATAGCAAAATGGCCAGACCCAATATGCCTTAGTTTGTGCAGTAGGTTGTAGAAGACTTAACAGAGCAAGTTGATTTTGGAATCCCTTATACAGATTAGATGGAACAATATCAATCTCTAGGACGTGATTTCCGCGCTGCCATGAGCTTTACTGATTTCTGCCACCTTCAACTGATGAGCAGGCCCAATCCATCTCAGAGGTTTCCAAGTCAGAATCATGAATTGCAAAAAACACTGGGGAATGTGACCATCCCCTTTTTTGATGGGTTGTTCAAATGTTTAGATAGATCATGGGTGCAAAAATTGGACACTTATTTTCCGCTGCACCATATGACAGAGAAGGAGGTTATCAAATTGGCCACCCTTCACTTGGATGGTGAGGACCATGAGTGGTGGTACCATGGGTTGGTGAAGTTGGGTGTGATGTTCCTTTTTCTAGTGTTCCTTATGGCATGGTTAGGATGGACTTTCAGAGTTGGGGGCAGACAAGTCACAGGGACAAGTTTGTATCATTAGTGGGCCCAAAGGCCTTTGGAGGGGTTTTGAGGAGTTTTTATGAGGTCCAATGACATTAAATTGTTATATTCCATCATCCGCATAGTTTTCCTTTCGTTCCGTTGCATTCGGATAACTTTCAAAAAACAGAGTTATTAATGGGTCTGACTCAGTTAGTTAGCTTAAGGTGGCATTTCGGGGGGAATGCTTGGTAGAACACATTAGTGTAATAGCTCGTTGGAACCGAAACGAGAAGATCTACAGGATGGTATAATTAGAAGTGATTTTCAATGGCCTAAGGAGGCATGGTGGCCAATTTACCATTTTCCCACATTAAAAAGAATATTTTAATGAAGGGAAATGTGCTCAATGATTAAAATAATAATAAAATAGGAGCTTCTAGAGGGGTCCATCAGATCTATAAAAAGAGGAGGAGAAGACTAGTAGTGGACATCTTGCATTTGATATTTCTTCTTGTATTGGAGGTTGAGAATCTGATTCTCTAATTCATTGGTAGCTACAGGACGGAAACCATCGGGTGATTCAGTGAGATTGGGGGACTACCCATCTCCCCTTGGTGAATTCATCCAAAATTCATAGGAGAGCTTAGCAATTGCATTTCAACTCAGTTTTCGCGGAGGGCCATTGCAACATTGTAGCAGATCTTCAAATGGTCATCATTGCAACTATCTTCCATGGAGGGTTTATATGTAAATTTCTCAGTAAATAAATAAAGCTAGATTATTCTCATTTCTTATGTCTTTGCAATTGTCACATTTATGGGTTTCTTTAAAAATTTTATTTGTTGTGTTATTGATTTCATTGGGGAAATTTGTGGAGTAATTTTTGTAAGAAATATCTAGTGAAAATTTGTATTTGGGATATTACAGTAGTATTAGAGTTGTGCATCCTGCTAGGCTTTATTACCGGATTCGCAAGGCTGATTTATCAATTGCATGAGTGGGCCGAAGTTGTCAATTGTGGAAGCAGGGCCAAGAATTGTTTGTGAAAAATGAAATTGGCCAAAGCATCTAGATGCAGGCTAAAGATAATCCGAAACCGTAAGTGTCCAAAACCAAAATAATTTTGGCCTAAATCGAGAGGGTTGCAAATTCATTTATCTTGCTGAGAATCCATGTGAAAATTTGGAAGCGTGAAGGTCAAACTATTTGGCTGAATTGTCAACTCGTTGGGGCTAGAATTCTACAGAACTTGGTCCCTCAATTCGAAAGTAGGCCCACGAATCACGTTGCCGAATAGGTGAAGAGGTGGTCTCATCGAAGTAGGAGTCAGAATACGGAAGGGAAATTTTCCGTGCAGGCCAGTTGGTGTCGAGAGGGATGAAGTTTGCACTCCCGTCGGATGTGATGAACCATCATAAGCAACCCACGTAAAGAGACCACATACATGATCATTAGGCGGTTCAGGGCCACATTCTGTTGACCGACTGCCGCTTACATTCCTCTTACAATTTCGGGGTCGAGAACGAAGCAACTGCATCGTTTCTCTTCCCTACGCAAAACGAGCGCGAGAGGCAAGAAAAAAATTGAGCTATCCCCGAATTGTGAGGACGAATAGTTGTAGCAGAAGGCCACATACAGAGTACACACTAGGCCAAGTGGACATCCATACAGAAAGTCGGAAGCCGCGTAAGAATAGTTGTGATCGATTTTTCTGTGCCGAGTCCATCCGTTTAGAAGCTCCACATTAAATCAGTGATAACAAGTTCTCCAGATACCAGGCAATTGTGGGGAGCTAATAGTCGAACTTCTGGAAGGATTGTTTGAGCCACTTGAATCGTGGGGTGACTGGTCAGTGAACAACTGGCTTTCCACGTCAGAGGTTGTGCCCATCGTAACTACATGCCGAATTCACTCGTCAACAGGGATTCAATTTGTATGTTATACAGGGGTTGAGTGTGTTGTTCGATCCCGAGTACTGCAATAAACTTGTTGAGGACTAAGAAAGGGTCGTGCAAACAGAGCCTAAAATTGTTCTTTGATATGCATAGGTATTGCGTTGCTTAGATCACACCGTATAGGGTTCAATTGCAACCTTCATGTTCCCAGTGTGTTACGTCCAGATAAGTGCATCGTTGGAGTTCAATTAAATCATGGCATCGTGAGAATCGCGACACGTCGAAATTTCCACGTAAATTGCAAAGAAGTCGAGTTAAATTCCTAAGTCTGCGGGGGAATAAATCATGGATGCCGAGTGAATGGTGTTCAAATTTCAGGAGCCGAGAATCATTTCTTGCCTGAGTCGAGTACACTAGTTTTTTTTTTATGAGGTGTGCATAAATAATTGAAGATGTGTTTCCCCACCTGTAGCTGTTAGTGCGAAGAGAAGCATTGAACTCAATTGGTATGTTCCGAATCGAGAGTCGGATTAAGGAGGACATAATTCGCCCATCTTCAATTAAACGCTGCGGGAAACTGAGTCATTATCTCAGGGAGACCAAAATTCCAAGGATCGATCAATAATGGGGACAAATTGCTCATAACTTCCCATCAATTAAAGGTCGAGCTCTGCGGTAGCAGAAGGCTGGGTCCTCAATTCTTTAGCAGCATGCTGGGGAAAATTTCCTTAAAGCAAAATTAAGTCAACAAATGTATGGTGTGATTTAGCATATCAACATATGGGTCTCAACAGACTATCTGCAGCGCATAATCTTGATGGGCGCATGAGTTGAATGTTGTGCATCTATTGTAGTGGAACCAAAGTTTAAAGAACCGACTTAGCTGAATTATGACGCAAAGATTGATGTTCACCCCTGTGCGTGATAACAATCCACTAATTCCACGTTGCGTTGAGTTCTATGGGATTGGCACGACTGTGGTTTTAAACAGAGATAGGACGTTGATGGTATTATTCTATGGAGCATTCACTAGTTCAGAGATGATATTCAGAAGGTTGACCGGCTGAACCATCTATTCCAGGTTCCTTTCTCTTCTTTGCCTTACAAATATTTGTGAAGCCTGATGTCACTTTTGCACCCTGATGATGTGCATACAGTCTATTGGTATCTGCTCGTTATGATTGAGTCCTTAGAAGTCAGCATCTCTATTGAGTGAGTTCTGTAATATGTTGTAGCCAGTGAGGTGTCTTATTGGCCTTGTAATAGTCTAATCCATCTTCTTTGTATGGCTGTGACCAAAGTCTAGTTTGTATTGCTGAAAAGTTTAGCTGCATGTATCTTGACACAAAAATTGTGTGTTGGGCTGTGGTGCCATGTATGCTAATAGTAAAAGGGTGAAAGGAATGCGTTAAGTTGGCTGGTCATATTCTATTGTGTTATCAGTCTAGTCTAATGGGAGTCAACTTGGTATACTTTCCATCATTGAACAAAAACATGGATGAAGCATTCACAAACTCCCTTCATAAACTAGCAACGACAATCAACAGATCCCTTTCCAAGGGGATGCTTACTTTGCTACAGCAAGAGCAGCCACAAAATGAGCATAAGTTGGGACACACAATATTTGAACTTGGGAAAAATTTGAAACACACGAGGGTTACAGTGAAATCCCTTCTCAAACTAGAAGAACTTGCTTCACTCTTCTCCAAGGTGCATCAATCAGATGGTGAAAA
Source organism: Pinus tabuliformis (assembly GCA_031772625.1). NCBI lineage: Eukaryota > Viridiplantae > Streptophyta > Pinopsida > Pinales > Pinaceae > Pinus > Pinus tabuliformis. The sequence continues at coordinate 601,935,839 of CM062809.1, read as the reverse complement.
CTTAATTTTGGTCTTAAAACTAGTTATGCTTGCCCTAATACAAAACAAGTTCTTGGAGTAACCTTGTGAAGGGGTCACACTTCCATTTGCCTCTTGTCTTAGCAGTATCATAATGTTTACTGCACCTATACCTCCTTATAGTGATGTCATAATGAGGAGAATCTTTAGTATGATAGTAGAGACCTTTCAGGATTTGGATAATAGTGAGGGTCCTACTTTTGGGAAGAAGCTTGAGATTCTAGAAGCCATGGCCTTGGTTAGATCTTATGACCTCATGTTTGACCTGGAGTGTGACAATTTGATCCTGCAAATGTTCCAATGCTTCTTCAACATTAAGGAACATCATCCTGGTATAGTCAAAAGACACATGCAGTCCATTTTGTCCTCATGTATGGGAGGCCATGATTCCATTTGCAGGAGGTTGTAGTCTAGGTTGTTGGCCATTTGGAGGGAGGAACATTTGATTTCACATGTTGCTTATGAACTAGTTGAAAGGTTAGTTGAGCGGAACATTGGACTATTCAGGAAACGATTGATCCAGGAGGAGTTGCAGTGGATTTATGGTGACCACCATGTAGCAGGAATGAGTTGAGGAGGAAGGGTCTTTGCTTCATTTGCAAGGAACCTTGGGGACTTGAAAACTCATGCTTGGGAGATGAAATGGAGATGGGAGAGGTAGAGCAGGAGGATATTCCTTCTGTATTTCAGGATGAGGACTCTTCTTTGGATGAGTCCATGGGGTCATACAAGGATGCCTCTGGGGAGCATGAGCAGTCATGTGGAGTTGTTGACAACATACCAGCTTTATATTCCGATGTGTATGGTGAGAAGTCAGTGGACCCTATGGGAGACATTCAGGATGATCAATCACCCGTGATGATTCAACATGAGCAGGATAGGGTGGAGCATGAGTCAGTTGAGGAGGAGGATGTGCACAATATGCATGATGATGATCCTTTTGGGGAGAGTTAGTTGGAGGTTCATATTGAGCCCGTGTTGGATGAGCAACCACCCTTGGGGTCAACCATTGATGAGGAGTAGACATATGTACAAATATATAATAGGGGTGGCAGTATTTGCAGAAACTTGTCTTCAGGAGGTGCTAGAGGTTGACAGGGTAGTTTTGCAAAAGATTAGTCGACTGGAAGGTCATGGAGTTTTCAGACAGACGAGAGAGGATTTTCTGGAGATGGTGGTGCATCCATCTTTGGGCCCGCCCATTGATGACATGCAGATAGGTGCAGTGGCAGCCAATAGAGTTGTGGTATTTCTAGGCTGCAACCCTCTCTAGGATAACATAGACAGGGCTTGTAGCACATCTTGCCCACTTTTTCCTGTTATGGAGAGATGGGTGGGTTTCCTTGGACATATTTTGCTGGTTGACCAGGTAGAGCATTAGGAGTTGAGCATGGACCAATATCAACCTAGTAGACATATTCCTTGCACATGTGTCCATACATTAGATTGGCGAGAGATCATGCGTTGGTATCCTATTGATGGAGTATCATTTTTAGTCAGGAGCATTGTACTGCAGGAACCCTTAGATGTGAGAGGTACTATATGTTTAAGTTGGCAAGAGGATGTAGGCTGGTCGTTCATTAGTATTTCAACACATCATCAGTATGGTGAGATTCACCTTGGTCTATGCCAAGGGTTGGATTGAAGAAAGGTGATGAGCTGGTATTCAGTTGAGGGAGAAACAACCATAGCTAGAGACGGAGCACAACTAGAGCCATGGGATAGGGGTGTTGATGAGTGGCCATGGTGGCATTGGGATCCGGGAGGATCTGTTGATGGCAATTTGAGTCAGAGTTTAGTATGGGATCTAGGCATTGAGGGATCTGTTCTTGGTTGGGTGGCACAAAGGTATGGCATCACCCAGTGGTTTGTATGGGATCCAGGTATTGATTCTTAGTGGCATGGAACTACTAGATTTGTTGACAGATATGGTTACTTGAGGGAAAGCATCTTGGGGCAGAGAATTTGTGATGTTCCTTTTTCTAGTGTTCCTTATGGCATGGTTAGGATGGACTTTCAGAGTTGGGGGCAGACAGGTTACAAGTACAAGGTGGTGTCATCAGCGGGCCTAGGGGCCTTTGGAGGAGTTTGAGGAGTTTTTATGAGGTCCGATGGCATTCACTTGGTATATTCCATCATCCTCATAGTTTTCCTTTTGTTCTGTTGCATTCCGACAACTTTCAAAAACTAGAGTTATTAATGGGCTTGATTCAATTAGTTACGCTTAAGGTGGCAGTTTGGGAGGAATGCTTGGCAGAACACCTTAGCGTAATAACTCATTGGAACTAGAACGAGAAGATCTATAGGATGGGATAGTCAGAAGTTATTTTCAGTGTCCTAATGAGGCATGGTGGCCAATTTACCATTTTCCCACATTAAAAATAATATTTTAATCAAGGGAAATGTGTTCAATGATTATAATAATAATAAAATAAGAGCTTCTAGAGGGGCCCATCAGATTTATAAAAAGAGGAAGAGGAAACCATTAGAGGACATTTTGGATTTGATATCTCTTATTGTATGAAAGGTTGAGAACCCAGATCTCTACTTCATTGGTAGTTGTATGATGGAAACCCTCAAGTGATTCAGTGAGATTGGGCGAGTTGCATTTCAGCTCAATTTTGGTGGAGGGCCAATGAAACATTATAATAGATCTTCAGATGGTCATCATTGCAACTATCTTCTATGGAGGGTTTATATGTAAATTTCTCAGTAAATAAATAAAGCTACATTATTCTCATTTCTTGCGTCTTTGCAATTGTCACATTTTTGGGTTTCTTTGCAAATTTTATTTGTTGTGCTATTGATTTCACTGCGGAAATTTGAGGAGTAATTTTTGTAAGCAATATCTGGTGAAAATTTGTATTTGGAATATTATAGCTAGTACAAGAGCAAGAATATGGCTGAGATGATGGCCCCAAAAAGATTTATAATAATGCTGCAATTGGCCTCCAAAACAAACTAAAAATCAATAAACTGCAACTTGTGAACCCTGAATGGATCCACCAAGGGAAGAGATGGGTGCTCACCCACTCTCACTGAATCAACCAAGGGTTTCCGTCCTAGGGATACTGCTGAAGTAGAGAAATAGGTTCTCAAGCCTCTCCACAAGAAGAAAATACAAATCCAAGATGTCCTCTAATGGTCTCCTCCTCCTCTTTTTATAGATCTGATGGACCCCTATACAAGCTCCTATTTTATTATTAGTTTAATCATTGAGTACATTTCCCTTAATTAAAATATATATTTTTTTTAATGTGGGAAAATGGTAAATTGGCCACCATGCCTCCTTAGGCCACTGAAAATCACTTCTAATTATCCCATCATGTAGATATTCTCGTATCGGTTCCAACAAGCTATTACGCTAAGGTGTTCTTCCAAGCATTCCTCCCGAAATGCCACCTTAAGCATAACTAATTGAGTCAGGCCCATTAATAACTTTGTTTTTTGAAAGTTGTCGGAATGCAACAGAACGAAAGGAAAAACTATGCAGATGATGGAATATACCAAGCGAATGCCATCGAACATCATAAAAACTCCTCAAAACTCCTCCAAAGGCCCCTTGACCAGCTGTTGACCCAACCTGTACTTGCGACCTGTCTGCCCTCAATTCTGAAAGTCCATCCTAACCATCCCATAAGGAACATGAGAAAAAGGAACATCATATTGGGACATAACAACATCATCTCATACACAAAGTTCACTCAGAGGCTTATTGAGCACTTTGACAGGAAGGACCCAGAGATACACTCTAGAGAGCTGATACAACTCAAGCAGATGGGTAGTCCACAGGCTTATATGGTAGAGTTTTAGAGACATGCGGTCATGGTCACAGATATTTTAGAGGCCAGATTGGTGATGCTATTTGTAGAGGGGTTGGAAGAACCTCTCCATGGATGGGTCAAGTGTTTTGAACCCACCACACTTCGTGCAACAATCAATAAAGCCAGGGACTTATAGGATGCAACTTCCAAAAATAAATTCACTCCTAAGGGTAATGAGGTCAAGCCCTTTCAAAAGGAGTGGATCGAGAAACCAAAGTTGGATTAGGAGACCCAAAAAGAGTTGAGGAAGGAGAAACTTTGTTTTAGTTGTTAAGAACCTTGACCACTGGGGCACAAGTGTGTGGGCAAGGCCCACTACATTGAGGTGTGCTCAGAGAGTGACAATGATGAAGAGAAAGCACACGGACCAATACAGGGACCAACACAAGGAAAAATACAAGGGAAGAAGCACCAAACCATTGGAAGTGAGTCCTCACATGCAGAGGGCCAAGCTCCTATTCTTGCCTCTATGTCCGGATTCCCTAGATACCATACCTTAAAAATGAGAGGGGTTATAGCCGGGCACAAGGTGACATTACTGGTTGATGGTGGGGCTTCTCACAACTTCATAGATGCAGAGCTGGTGGAACGAAGGGAAATTCCTACAACTGAATTTGATGATTTTACAGTCATCATACCCGGGAAACATTAGATGGACTGCAATAGGTACATCCCCAAGCTATAACTCACCATGGGAAACTATACAGTGACAGATGACTTCTTTGTAGTGGATGTTGTTTGGTCAATTTAGTGTGTCCTAAATTGCTATTTAAAATGTTAATCCGGGAGTCGTAAATTGCTGAAGTGAAGTGCACTGTATATGCAAGATAACCGATTTCTTAGTTCTTTGTCGTTTTTGAGTTTTTGGTTTGTTTTTGGGTTTATCTTCTGTGGATTCCCTAATGTGAGATGGCAAAATTGAAAATCAAGTATGGATGGTAATGGTGATTTCTACAATGTTTTTTCAAACTTTAAAGTTCTTAAAAAGAAGGTTTCAAACTGATTGTAATGAAATCAATTCTCAAAAGAAAATAAAAATGTACCAAAATAATGAACTAGTGACAATGGCCCAGTATCCTTACTGCTGTATGAAAAGAAAATAAAAAATGAACTCAAAGCAACTCAAACACTGAAAGCAAAGCAAACTAAATCACACTACTTCAACCACATTCTAACCCTTCACCTTTCGACTCGCTCCGGCTATAGGAAGTAATCATAAACAAGCTGAGTAATATGATATCTAAATTGTAGGAAAACAAATTGCATAAAATGAAACTAAGATTTAACTACTCATTCATATTTCAATTCCTGAAAATGACATAAGTAATTTAATCATTATCTTGCAGGAAAGTAAATAAATCATACTACATCAAATAATATTCCGATTCCTCACTAATTGAGTCGCTTGGCTATAGGAAGGAAATCATAAACAGATGAGTAATATGATATCTAAGTTGCAGAAAAGTAAATAAGCAAAGCAAAACTGAAAGAAATGATAATGCTTGAATTAAAACTCAGTAAATGAATCAACAGAAAGGACAAGATGATTTCATGTCAGTAGTCATTAAAACTATGTAATTTTCCCAGGCTACCTACAAGAACCTGAAAGAGAAAATACTGATCAACTAGCAACCATGAGAAAGCATAAAAGGAAAGATGAATCAGCAGTTAGTATAAATATCAGGAAATATATACAAGCAACTAATTATAAAAGCAGTAACATAATGAAAGAAGGAGAGAAATTATACAGTAGATACAGCTTTGGTGTACAAGGGCCCTCTACAACCTCAGCCAATCAATACTCAATCACAAATCGAATTCAAGAATGTTGTCTTCTCATATATTAAAGTGCAGTAAAAACATAGAAATAGAGCACGGTACAGTGGGCTCGGAAAACACAGTCAAGATTACATATCAAAAGCTAGCTATCAAGCATATAATAACGCGTTATTTATAAGTGAAAATGCTATAACTGATTCCTAGATTCTACGCTGCCAAATAGACACGTAAATCTCCACGGCTTGAGATCTAGCGGTATGGTAATCATGACAGATAAATCCATGGAGTAGTGGTTGCTCGATTTGGTTCAAGGATTGATCCAAAGGTGTTAGCACACCTCCAGAAATTGAGGATCTTGCCACGCAAAAATTTACGTGGGCAAAACGGAGCCATGCCACTGCAAAACTTTTGGTTTGACCACTCCTTTGACCGTCTTTGACCATGGCTATTTGTGAGTGTTTCGGCTGAACCAAGGGGACACGCTCCATGTACATGTCATTTGCAGCTTGTCCATGTGGCTGAATTCTCCATTGGACACCTGTAACATAGTCTTTAACAAAATGGTTGCGGAAACTTGAGCTGGCTACGGAAAGTGACAAGTTTCCGCAATTGATTGAACAAAAATCTAAATCAAACAGCAGTCACAAACATAGTTAGGAAACCATTTTGTAAGCTCTTTTTAGACTAATATGCAATGATTTGACAGCTTGGTGGATCAAGTAAATAGAAAAGAAGGCTGAAAAGGTATATAGGGAAGATGCAGGGTTGGGACTCAACATACCCCCACTATAAAGGTGTTGCATGTCCTCATGCAACCAAAATTTAGTCATTCCCCTTTAATCCATATGTTCTGAAGCCTCTGCTAGGACATCTAGTCCTCTTTTCTTCTTCCTTGGTGCTACCACCATCCTGGGTTTCCTTATTAAACATCTGAATTTGAGATTGATCAGTTCTCTGCTCAACTTTCTGCACTTTTTCTTCAGTTTCTTGTTCTTCTTTTTCCATAGTCCCAAATGAAGCATAGTGTTATCATGAATAATTTTATCTACTTTGCTCTGCTCCTTAAGTGCTTCATTTTCTTGCTTGATATGCCTGTTTAGAAACTCTAATTCAAACACCTCTTGCTTTAAGGATTGAACTTGTGCATCTGGTGTCATGTGGGGCATAATGGTGCTCGGACCTGCAGCTGTTTTTTCTAAATATTCAAGGTAGTCATATAACTCCTGTTGACTGGGATCTATTTCAGGTGTCTTTCTTGGACTGAGTTCAAGGTCTTGTGGAGGAGGAGGACTGCTTTCTAGCTTTGGCCGAGAAGGGCTTTCATCAGCATGTGGAGGACTAGTTTCAATACTTGGTTGAGGACGAGGTGGACTACGGCCAGCTGGAGGTTTCTCGGCTGTTTCCCCACCCAAGTCAATGAATTGGGGCCGTTTTACTTGTGTTTTACTCCCCTTTCCTCTAAGCCTGGTGCTTCTCCTTAAATATGGTGGACTAGTACTCCCTTCTTGTATGCTCTGTTTCCCTTTTTCCTTTTTCTTTGCTATAGCAGCCTGTTCTTGAAGATGCACTAATCTCTCTGACAGTGTTTGATAATCCTCTTTTATAGATGGCTCAGGTGATTGGTAGACTTCTTGTATGTTTCTTTTGCCTTTCACTTTTCTCTGTTTCTTGTCCATAGTTTCGTTCTCTTTTTCTTTTTGACCAACTTCTTGAGTTTCTGTAGTAGGAGAGTCTTAGACTATGGTATTCTTTTCTTTTCTCCTACTCCTCCTTGGTGTCTTTGGTGTACTACTTTCAGATGCCTCAAATGGCTCTTGAAAGTAGTTTCTTATCAAGAATTGTTCCCTGGTATCTTTGTTTTTCTTAAGTTGGTCCTCAATGAGAATCTTTACAAGTCCATGATGATATAGATGAGGTTCTATATTTCCTATGTGCTTTTGGACTGTGATACTCATCTTTTTCAAACTCAGTAGTAAGAAATAAGGCAAATTAAGAGTTTGATTCTCTAAGAAATTCATCAACAGTCTAGCATGGTACATGTACATTGAACCAAAGCGCCCTTCGCAAGTGATAAATTTTTGGATAACTAACAGCAGGCTGGCCCATTCTTCTTTCAATGCATGAACATGAATTCCTTTTGTAAACGCAGTGGTGTCCATACCTGGGTTTCTTAGCATAATTCTCCATGCATGTTCGTCCACGCTTTTGTTTTTAAACCATCGCTCACCTTCCTGGGGTAAGCCTGTGGCAACTGCTACTGTTGTTTCAGTCACCGTGAGCTTCAAGTCTCCAATCTCCACCATTTGGCCATCGAAAGACCGTGCAAAGGCTTTGGTTACCTCTTTATTATAGCCCTTAAATTTTTGGATGAAGCGTAACCATTTGGCTTTCTTCAGCAAATCTTTTGCTTGAGGGTAACCTTCTAAATATTTAGGTCCTTCTGGTTCTGCTCTTAGTAATCTTCCCATTCCTTCCTCTGTTTTGAATTTCAACTGAAAATTCAATTGCATGTGAGGGTTTAGCAGAGGGAAGGTGGCTCGGTTGCAGAGTTTATAGCAAAATACAGTGGCTGCAATCGATAGATGGATAGCAGGTAACGGGAGTGCTTCGGGATTACAGGCGGAACAGAGGATGAGCAACCGCAATGAGTTCACAAGATGAAATGCGGATGTATGTGAAAAAGATGGTCTTAATAGAATGGTAAGGGAATGGAGTGAAGATTTTGAATTAACGGCTGTGTACGAAATGTTACACGTTTTAATGGATGGCTGCGGAAAATGCGGTGGAGAGGAGTCGTAATGGGATAGGTCAGATCTCATGATTACAGGTGGTGAATGAAAGTGCAGTCGACTATAAGTTTAAACCCGAAAATCAATCATGAGACCATTAAGAAATGAATGCATGGTGTGCGGAATAATATCATGAAATGGTAGTGGGTAATGGAGCTATCGTGACGATCATTGCACATAGTAGAGATTTTATGGTTTGATAACTATGCATAATCGTGACTTTAATTGCTATTTGATTAAAAAAAAATTCTCATACCTTTGGAAACCTTGTCATTTCTTGCTCATTAGCTTTTAACCAACTGCTCTTCCTTGATGTCTTGGAGATGCTCCATGTCTTCATAGCATATGCTCAATCACACCTGCATTTTCATGATTATTGCACTAACATTTTGACTGTGGATTTGAAAAACAGAGTGGTGGCTGCGGAAACTGCTTCTGGCTGCGGAAACTGCTACCAGCTGCGGAAACTGACACAACACCCTCTTAGCTGAACAAAGATAGTTAGATAATAACTAACTGAGTGAAAATAGTCCTGAAAGGGACTTTTATTGATGAAATGAAATGAAATGAGTGAAATGGAGTGAAATGAAGCGGAGTGAAGTGAAATGAAATGAGATGGATATGGAGTGGAATGGCAAATGAGGTGGAGTGAAGATGGAAAAAGGAGAGAAGAGAATTTTTTTTGGAAAATATAGAGTATCAGGTGTCCCTGATTTTCACTCTACATTTTCTGTATAAGACCGCCAATCTGTGATTGGTTTTCAGTCTTATGCATTTTTTTTTTTTTTACTGAAAGAAACAAAGGCTAGGCTGGTGGGGAAGAAGGATTCTTCTTCACCAGCCTTATTGTAGAATTCTCTTGAAACATTTTGACAAATTCCTCTTTTGAGAGTGGCTTACGATAAATTTTCAATCGGTGGCCATTCACAATGAGAGGAGTTTGAAATTCATCAATGGTCTTGATTCTTACCGCTCCATTGCTAAAGACTTTGTCAATCTCATATGGCCCAAGCCAATGAGTCTGAAATTTACCTTTGAAGTCTTTAAACTTGGAATCAAACAGTAGTGCCCAATCTCCCTCTTGAAACTTTTTCTCTTTGATGTATTTGTCATGCCACTTAGCTCTTTGATGTTGAACTAGATCAGTTCTTAAAATTGCTTCTTGTCTGATCTCATCTAGCTCATTCAGCTGCTCCATTCTGTGCTTTTGGGCTTCTGATAGATTCATCCCCAACTGAACTGCCATCTTGAAAGTCTTGACTTGAAATTCAATGGGGAGCAGGACTTCTTTCCCATAAACAAGTTCATAGGGAGAATGTCATGTTGTGTTCCTCCATGTAGTTCTGTAGGCCCACAAGGCTTCAGGAAGCCTCTCTGCCCAATCTCTTCTGTGTAGATGGACAATTTTGGTGATGATGCTCTCAAGAACTTTGTTTGTAGACTCCACTTGGCCATTTGCTTGCGGATGGTAAGGAGTAGATTTTCTGTGCTTGATTTTGTATTCTTCCATCAACTTCTCCATCAAGTTAAATGTAAATTGACTTCCCTGTTCTGTCACAATTTCTCTTGGGACACCAAAACGAGTAAAAATATCCTCATAAAGAAAATTAACAACTGAATTTTCAGTGGCAGAAGACAATGCTTTGGCTTCTACCCATTTAGTGACATAATCAGTGCATACCAATATATACTTCTTCTGTTTAGATGGTGGATTAATGGGTCCAATGAAATCTAAAGCCCATTTTTCAAAGGGTTTGATGAGTACCTGTGGTTGTAATGGCATTTCATTTGAAAGAGTCGGTCTCCCAACTCTTTGGCGGTTGTCACACCTTCTGACATATTGTTTTGTATCTTTGAAGAGGGAAGGCCAATAATATCCTAAAAAAGGATTTTATAGGCTGTCCTTTTGTCAGCAAAGTGTCCACCGCATGGTTCATCATGACATGCCTTAAGGATGTCAAGCATTTCATCTTCCCGAACACATATTCTGATCACACAATCTAGCCATGTTTTAAACAATTCATTAGAAATCAATGAATAATTCGAACTTTCCTGAATAATTCTTTTTTTTTCACTAGGAAATAAATGTGGAGGTAGCTTCCCTGTAGCCAAATAGTTAGCAATATCTGCATACCAAGGAGTCTTAGTAGTCACTGCAAATAAATATTCATCTGGAAACTTATCCTCTACAGGAGAATCTTCATTAGTATTTTGGATTCTAGACAAGAAATCAGCTACTGTATTTTGTTTCCCTGGTATATCCAACACAATAATATTGAATTCTTGTAAAAGTAAGAGCCATCTTGTAACTCTGCCATTAGTAACAGGTTTGTTCATTAGATATCTAATTGCAGAATAATCAGTATGGACAAAAGTTTCATAGCCTGTTATATAATGTCTAAACTTATTGATTGCATGAACAACAACTAAGAACTCTTTTTCAGTCACAATATAGTTTAACTCAGTGGGAGTCAAATTTTTACTGGTGTAGTAAATGGCATAAGGAACTAAATCTTTTGACCCAACACAGCTCCTAGAGCTGTATCTGAAGCATCTGTAGAAATATGGAAAGGAAGTTTCCAATTTGGCCCTCTCAAAATGGGTGCTTCAGATATTCTTGTTTTCAAAGTTTCAAATGCAGATTTACAATCAAAATCCCATTTGAATTCACAGTCTTTTGTAAGTAATTTGAAGAATGGAGATGCTATTTTGGTGAAGTTTTCGATAAATCTTCTATAGTATCCAGTAAATCCAAGAAAACTTCTAACATCTTTTTGACAATTTGGAATAAGCAACTTGGAGATGACTTCAACTTTTGATCTATCAACTTTAATCCCATCCCCCGAAATATGATGTCCCAAAACAATACCTTCAGTAAACATCATAAAGCATTTTTCATGACTCAATGAAAGGTTTGTTTCTTTACACCTTATAAGGATTTTTCCAAATTCTCTAATGCCTCTTCAAATGAATTACCATAAACTGTAAAATCATCCATATAAACCTCTACGCAATCATGGATTAGATCAAAAAAGATTCCTAGTACTGCCCTTTGAAATGTTGCGGGTGCATTACATAATCCAAAAGGAAGCACTCGGTAAGCAAAAGTTCCCCATGGACAGGTAAATGTGGTCTTATCTTGATCTTCAGGTGCTACCTGAATCTGATTATAGCCACTAAAACCATCCAAAAATGAAAAATACTTTTTTCCTGATAAAGTATCTAATACTTGATCGATAAAGGGTAAAGGAAAGTGATCCTTCAAAGTTGCTTTGTTCAATTCCCTGTAATCAATGCATACCCTCCATTTACCATTCTTTTTAGGTACTATAACCAAGGGAGAAACCCATCGGCTATCTGAAATTGGATAAATGAAGTTTACATTGAGTAGTTTTTGGAGCTCTTCTTTCACTATCTCCCTAAGGTTTGGATTCATCCTTCTCTGAGGTTATTTGATTGGTCTACTATTTTCCTCGATATAGATGTGATGAATGCAAGTCTTAGGATCAATACATTTCATATCAGTATACTCCCATGCAAATGCAGTAGAATGTTTTTTCAAGATTTTGGTTAGCTCTCCCTGTTGTAATTTTTCCAAGTGTTTGTTGATATTCAATGTTTTACTTGGAAAGATCTCAATGGCAGAACTACCAAACTCTTCCATAGAGAAAAGAGACATTTGTCTAGATGATAGATACTCAATGTCAGAATCTAACTGAAATTATGTGTGGTCATATTCTGAAGATGTCCCAAAGTTTTCTAATGTGTTCATAATTTGACTATCTTTACTGATTTCAGAAATGGTAAAGACAGGTTGTATAGTATCCTCATCATCAACCCACTCATTATCTCCTATTTCTGTAATTGCTTTTGCTGGAGGATACAGATTGAATTTCTTTGTTGAATTACCATCAGAAATATACATATCCCCAGATCTACAACTGATAAAAGAATCAGCTGTGGCTAGCCAAGGTATTCCTAAGATGAGAGGGTGTCCTCCTAAACTACTCTTGGGAGTTAAAATCATGAAATCTACTGGATATTCCCAAGAGTCTAAGGAGACCGAAATGTCTTCTGATACACCATCTGGTTTGATAATTGATCGATCTGCAAGTTGCAGTAAAGCAGGTGTAAAAAGAAGATTAGTAAGTTTTAGCTGTTCCATAGTTTGTCTACTCATAATGTTGATAGCAGCCCCTAAATCAATCAAAGTATTTGGAATTTCTACCCCATTGATATGTGTTTTGACAATTGGACTACCAGGATCTACATACTTCTGCATAGTAATTTTTCCCATCATGATATCTACAATTTTTCCTACCAGGTGGATTCTTCTTGTATCTCTCGGTTTCCTTCCTGGCCTTTTAAGACTCAACTCCTTTATTGTTTTTGCTAGAATAGGAATCTCTCTAATGGCTTGTAACAAGGGAATCTTGATACAGACATTCTTTAATTCATCTAGAAAATCATAGTCAGGGAACAAGATTTGTTTTTCCACCCTTGTCAATTTGTAATCTTTCAGGAAAAGGAGGTGTGGATGAAGATGCAGATTGCTCAACTATAGGAGTTGTGGGGGTTGACTCTTTTTCTTTTTCTTTTTGAGTGCTTGGGTTTTGAAGAGATGCTTCAGAACCTCTTCAAGAGAATCTTCCTCAGAAATGTTTTGCTTTCGATCATATATAGAAGGCTTATCTAAAACTCTACCATATCTGAGTTGTACATCATTGAGAGGAACAATCATATAGGTAGGAAATTGTTGTCCTTCTACCATGTAAGCATTTTGAGGGTTTTTATTGTTGGGGTTCGGCAATGGCTGGGAAGGTAGTTGATTTGTCTTTTGTTGGAATAGAAGCAAGAGTTGAGAATTTGGATTCTGTTGAGAAGGTTGTTGTTGTTGTGGAAATGGCAATGATAGTTGTGGATTTTGATTTGGAAGTTGTGGAGCTTGTTGATTTTGACAAGATGGAGGATATTGATAAAATTGAGCAAATCTCCCATAAGGATTTTGCATACCTTGTACCCATGATTGAAAAGGATTTTGAGGTTGGGACCAAGGTTGTTGCCAAGGATTCCAATTTGGTGGGGGTTGAAAGTTCATAGAGTTGTTAAACCCTTGATTTTTTTGCCCCTGCCAAGGTCTCCTTGCAACAAAACAGAGAGACTCAATTGAATTTGGATTTTCTTGAAAGACAGCTTTGAGCCTAGGAATTGAAGGACAATCCTTGGTCTCATGGTTTTTTGAACAAATCACACATGTTTCGACAACTTTTGCATCCAAGGGAAATTCCCTTAGAGCATGTTTCTTTCTACATTTTGGGCAAAAGATGGCCAAAGCTTCAGCTTCTGCTTTCTACTTGTTTTGTATTTTAAGGGTGTCTAGTTGCTCACTAAGACTCCCTAAGATATCAGTTTTGAATTCATCAATCATGTTGCCAATCTCAGCCCTACTTACTGATCTAGTTGCAGACTTGTTTGCTCTAATGAGAGAAGGATCTCTAGGCCCTTTTCCAGTTTTAGATTTTCCCCTTGAGAGATGGACACATAGCTCTGCTATATCATGAAGTGGAAGTTGAGATATATCTCCTTTCAAAATATCTATCCATTCATCTCTAATGGCTTTTAATAGAAGGGCTTTCAAGGTTTCCTCATCTAAATTATTCATCTTTGCTCTTTTTAGGTTGTATTGAAATCTTTCAAGTAAATCTTCTAAGTTTTCATCTTCTCTTTGCACCATTTTGAATACCTCATCCTTGTGATTGGTGGGCATACAATAGTCTAGGTATCGATCAAAAAATGTTTGTTTCATATCATTCCAAGTCCTAATGGATTGAGTGACTAATCCCATGAACCATTTCAAAGCAGCTCCTTTCAATGTTGAAGGAAACAATTTGAGTTTTGAGAGTCTTCCAGATAATCATAAGTTCGACACACGACTTCAAACTCAAATAGAAATGTCTGAGGATCCTCATTTCTTAACCCATGAAAGTTTGGGAGGACAGATGGTGAAATGTTTTTCATTGTTGCTCGCGAATCCTCATCAATTATAGGAAATCCGAATGAGTTATCTCCATCCCTATTTCTCCCATTGTTACCTCTACCTCCTCCTCCTCCTCTACCTCTACCTCTACCGAATCCGTTTACTACTTCCTCTGTCATGATAGTTTCCTCAGAGACTTCAGAGTCCTCTTGTTCCTCTACTAATGGCGAACGAGGAGGAATTTCTCCCTCTTCTTCTTCAAGTGATTCTACTTCTTCAACTACAATGTGTCTCCCTGTAGAAGTAAAGAAAGGATCTTTTCCTAATTCAGATTCGATGGATGGTGTGGGAGAGTCTCCTAATTCAACTACTGCCTCTTGAGTTCCAGGAATCCTAAGGCTAGAAGTGTGAGTTGGAGATGATGGAGGTGTATCTTGTCTATTCCTTGAAGTAGATGGAGTTGTAAAAATTGAACTCTTGGCCCTAGCTAAAAACCTTCCCCTAGAATCTCTTGCTCTATGCATGTCATTTTTATTTTTTCTTCAAGTCGGGCTAATAATTCTCTTTCTGATCTTCCAGGTCACTCTAGGTGCAAGAAGAGAGCATACTCAAGAAATTATTAAACCAATAACTCTCTCTTTTCTGATCCTCCAGATCACACTAGGTGCAATAGGAGAGCATAGTTTGAGAAGTTATCAATTTTTCCTTCCTTGAAATTTTCTTGTTTTTTTTCTTAAGAAATTGGCTACCTAGTTTCACTTCCCCGAAAACAACGCCAAAATGTTTGGTCAATTTAGTGTGTCCTAAATTGCTATTTAAAATGTCAATCCGAGAGTCGTAAACTACTGAAGTGAAGTGCACTGTATATGCAAGATAACCGATTTCTTAGTTCTTTGTCGTTTTTGAGTTTTTGGTTTGTTTTTGGGTTTATCTTCTGTGGATTCCCTAATGTGAGATGGCAAAATTGAAAGTCAAGTATGGATGGTAATGGTGATTTCTACAATGATTTTTCAAACTTTAAAGTTCTCAAAAAGAAGTTTTCAAACTGACTGTAATGAAATTAATTCTCAAAAGAAAATAAAAATGTACCAAAATAGTGAACTAGTGACAATGGCCCAGTATCCTTACTGCTGTATGAAAAGAAAATAAAAACTGAACTCAAAGCAACTCAAAGACTGAAAGCAAAGCAAACTAAATCACACTACTTCAACCCACATTCTGACCCTTCACCTTTTGACTCGCTCCGGCTATAGGAAGTAATCATAAACAAGCTGAGTAATATGATATCTAAATTGCATGAAATCAAATTGCATAAAATGAAACTAAGATTTAACTACTCATTCATATTTCAATTCCTGAAAATGACATAAGTAATTTAATCACTATCTTGCAGGAAAGTAAACTAAATCATACTACATCAAATAATATTCTGATTCCTCACTAATTGAGTCGCTTGGCTATAGGAAGGAAATCATAAACAGATGAGTAATATGATATCTAAGTTGCAGAAAAGTAAATAAGCAAAGCAAAACTGAAAGAAATGATAATGCTAGAATTAAAACTCAGTAAATGAATCAGCAGAAAGGACAAGATGATCTCATGTCAGTAGTCATTAAAACTATGTAATTTGCCCGGGCTACCTACAAGAACATGAAAGAGAAAATACTGATCAGCTAGCAACCATGAGAAAGCATAAAAGTAAAGATGAATCAACAGTTAGTATAAATATCAGGAAATATATACAAGCAACTAATTATAAAAGCAGTAACATAATGAAAGAAGGCGAGAAATTATACAGTAGATACAGAGCTTTGGTGTACAGGGGCCCTCTGCAACCTCATCCAATCAATACTCAATCACAAATCGAATTCAAGAATGTTGTCTTCTCATATATTAAAGTGCAGTATAAACATAGAAATAGAGCACGGTACAGTGGGCTCGGAAAACACAGTCAAGATTACATATCAAAATCTAGCTATCAAGCGTATAATAATGCGTTATTTATAAGTGAAAATGCTATATCTGATTCCTAGATTCTACGCTGCCAAACAAACACGTAAATCTCCACGGCCTGAGATCTAGCAGTATGGTAATCATGACAGATAAATCCATGGAGTGGTGGCTTCTCGATTCGGTTCAAGGATTGATCCACAGGTGTTAGCACACCTCCGGAAATTGAGGATATTGCCACGCAAAACTTCACGTGGGAAAAACAGAGCTGTGCCACCGCAAAACTCTTAGCTTGACCACTCCTTTGACCGTCTTTGACCATGGCTGTTTGTGAGTGATTCGGCTGAACCAAGGGGACATGCTCCATGTACATGTCATTTGCAGCTTGCCCATGTGGCCAGATTCTCCATTGGACACCTGTAACATAGTCTTTAACAAAATGGTTGTGGAAACTTGAGCTAGCTGCGGAAAGTGACAAGTTTCCACAGCTGATTGAACAAAAATATAAATCAAACAGAAGTCACAAACATAGTAAGGAAACCATTTTGTAAGCTCTTTTTAGACTAATATGCAATGATTTGACAGCTTGGTGGATCAAGTAAATAGAAAAGAAGGCTGAAAAGGTATATAGGGAAGATGCAGGTTTGGGACTCAACAGATGTGCCAGACGCTAATGTGGTGTTGGGGTGTCAGTGGATTTATTACACAGGAAAGTACAACACATATCAGTGGAACATGGAAATGGAGTTCAATGATCCAGTAGATGGCAGGAGGGTAGTCTTGAGAGCCATGCATAAATACCCGTTGAAACTCGTGTCGTCCAACCACATGGAAGTTGTATTGAAATGCAGTGATATCGAGTGGGCAATAGAGTGCCTTATTACAAATAACAGACAATCAGAGTAGCCATGACCACACTCAGATGACATACAAGTATTACTTCGTAAACATCATAAAGTTTTTGTTGATATTCCTCTAGGTAGACCACCAGATAGAGGCTCTAAGCATGTTATAGAACTCGAGGAGGATGTGCAGACAATAATAACCACTCTTGATCAAAATCCCGAATTAAAATTGCTTGATGACAAGCAATCTTGGGCGGGGAGCACTATAATGTCCCCCTTCCCATAGGAAGCTTATGACGGAGTCCACTAGCCTAAAGTGGTTCTCGTAGGCTAAAGCGGTGAAATAATTAATAAAGGGACTTAAATTTGCCTAAGGAGACTTTATTAAAGAAGGAGAAAGGATGATATTTCCTAGGCAAGTTGGATGTCACTTTAACTTTATAAAGTGGAGTATCATAAAGTCACTTTATGAAAGTGGATTTAATAAAAAGAAAAAATATATAATAAAGAAATAAAAAGGAAGGTGAAGATGAAAAGACAAAAGGTAAGGCAAAGAGGAAAAGACAATCCTAAACATATTAAAGAAGGGAATTGAGGAGACTCTAATTCATTCGTTCATTGTGTGAGTTTGAAGAGAGATCTCTTGGAGAGAGTTGGAAGAGGATGCTGAGGGATTTCAAGCCCTCACTTCCATATCAGACTTCGGTGTTGCAACAAGACCCCCTAGTCTGAGAGTGAAATCACTCAGATTTCACCGTAGAGCTTCAATGGAGAACAAATTTTCTGAGAAATATTGAGGTACTCAAGCTTATCAATTGTTTTATATCCTTATACTGCATTTTCCTATTTCCTATGACAGGCTGAAGGCTTCATGGAGAATGAAGAGTCAAAGGCAAATTAATATCAGTAAATACTCCAGTTTCATGGGACCCACGAATTATTGAGAGAGCTGCATATTTTATGGTGGGGCTAGTTCATATCTCTTTTTTAAGAATTTGAATGGCAGAGGCTTACATGGTTGAATTTGGAGGCAGAAAAGCAGCACGATTCACACAAATAATTTAATGATTGGGTCTCTCATTTCTTGGAGGCTCACAGAAAGAGAGTCGGGTTGATATTTTTGGTGGTTGAGCATATTTCCAATTGTTGGGCCATATTTCTTTTGCAAGGATGAGTTCTGGGCTTACATGAGTCACATTTCACACTTAAATCACACCGTGGTCACTTCCTTCTATTGTTGAACGAGCTTCATCATGCTTGGGACTGTGTCTTGGTAGCAAAGTATAAAGTAATGACCGTGGGGACAAATCATGACACAGCCAGATGGAGTATTAACTTTTTGGGTTGCGTGGTACCTTTTTGTTTGTGTGTGGTAGTGGGAGATTCAAGGTCGAGTTCGCTCTGTGTTGACAAAAAAGATCACTCTACTCATTGCGTGGGAGATGGTCTAATATCACAGTCGGGTTCTAGAGAAAATATACATTTGTGTGGTAAATTTTGTCCCTGTTAGAGGAACCACTAGCTTGGGAGCTGGTCATGGACTCAATTATGACTGAATGAAGGAATTATTTGTGTTGAAACGAGTGGCTAAGTCACACACATTATCTCAAGTCAGCATGGTGTTATTTTCTCTCCGTTAGGAATCATATTGTGACATTTATTGGGGCTGATAATTCTGAATCAAGCAACATATTCAAACTTGCTCTTTCACTGGCATTCTGAGGTGGACTCACTACCAGGTTCAACTATTCCCTTCTTTGTGTATATTGTATTATGAGCATAAAAATAAATAAAGGAAGAAAGATGTTTCAATTGTTTCTATTCCATGTATTAGTTGCAACTAAATTTTTGAGTGTAGAATGAAACTGTCTGAACCTTTGGAAGGTGATATTTAGTTGTTGGTGCCTAATGTTATAACTTTATGGAGATAAAATTCTGATAATCACCTAACGCAGTGTATGAACAATCTATTTGAAGAGACATTCCACTGAAACTCAAACTAAAATCAGAAATTTGTGAAGAAGGAATCTTACAGTGGTATTACAGCTTTAATCTTGGCTCAACCTGTGGGTTTGGCTTGAAAACAGTGGGCTCGAAAATTCATGACAAAGGAAAATCAATACACATGGATAACATATAGGAGGAAGCGAACTTACAAAGAACCAACTCCCCTTTTAGAGGAAGATATCCTTGATACAGAGAGTGAAGAGATGCCAGAAGGGGGAAAGGGGTTAGAGAAGACACTTGAAAGACAAGATATGGAGGATAAGGAGAAGCAAGCTTTTAATAGCTTAGATAGGGCCATAAATAACTTGGCCAAGGGCCAAAAAGAGATGTTGGAGGTGATGAAGGGAATGACACGCATAAGGGCTTCCACTAGAAAAGAACCATTGAATGGAGAAGGGTCCAACAGTGCTGAAACAAGTCATGCCCGGACTTGTGTGCAGAACCCATCCTCCATTGATAGAAAAATGACTAGATCCATTATGCCTCAGTTTGTGCAGTAGGTTGCAGAAGACTTAACAAAGCAGGATGATTTTTGAATCCCTTATGAAAATTGCATGGGACAATATCAATCTCTAGGACAAGATTTTCGCATTGCCATGAGCTTTACTGATTTTTTCCAACTTCAACTGAAGAGCAGTCCCAAACGATCTCAGAGGTTTCCAAGGTAGAATTATGAGCTACAAAAAACAATGGGGAAGGTGCCCATTATTTTGATGGGTCGTCTAAATGCTCAGCTAGATCATGGGTGCAAAAATTGGACACTTATTTTAGCTGCATCATATGACAGAGGAGGAGGCTATCAAATTGGCCACCTTGGACTTGTATGGTGAGGCCCATGAGTGGTGGTACCATGGGTTGGCAACATTGGGACATAACAACATTATCTCATACACAGATTTAACTCAGAGGCTTATCGAGCACTTTGGTAGGAAGGATCTAGAGGTACATTTTAGAGAATTGGTAAAACTCAAGCATACATGTATTCTAGAGGCTTATATTGTAGAGTTTCAGAGACTAGTGGTCATGGTCATAGATATTTGAGAGGCCATATTGGTGATGCTATTTGTAGAGGGGTTGGCAGAACCTCTACGTGGATGGGTCAAGAGTTTGAACACACCAAACTTCGTGCAACAATCAATAAATCCAGGGACCTAATAGGATGCAAATTCCAAGATAAATTCACTCCTAAGGGTAATGAGGTCAATCCCTTTCAAAATGAGTGGACTGAGAAACCAAATTTGGATGAGGAGACTTTATAAAAGAAGGAGAAATGATGATATTTCCTAGGCAAGTTGGATGTCACTTCAACTTTATAAAGTGGAGTATCATAAAGTGACTTTATAAAAGTGAATTTAATAATAATAAAAATATAATAGAAAGAGAAAATGGAAGGTGAAGATGAAAAGACAAAAGGGAAGGCAAAGATGAAAAGACAATCTTAAACTTATTATGGAAGAGAATTGAGGAGACTCTAATTCATTTGTGCATTGTGTGAGTTTGAAGAGAGAACTCTTGGAGAGAGTTGGAAGAGGAAGCTAGGGGCTTTGGAGCCCTAACTGCCATAACATACTTCAGTGTTACAACGATACCCCCTAGTCTGAGAGTGAAATCACTCAGATTTCACTATAGAGCTTCAATGGAGAACAAATTTTCAGAGAAATATTTAGGTATTCAAGCTTGTCAATTATTTATATCCTTATACTGCATTTTCCTATTTCCTATGACAAGCTTAAGGCTTCATGGAGAATGAAGAGGTAAAGGCAAATTAATATCAGTGAATACTTTATCCAAAATCTTTTGCTTATAGATGTGTTAAAGAATTACATGCATAAATTGTAGCTTAACATAGAAAACTTAATGTGCACATGAGAGAAGAGGAGAAACACATAAAGCATGAAAGAAGACAACAAGACTTGATAATGGAGTTCATCCGACTTGGACTACGTCTCCAGGCCTTGCTCGATCAATGGGGAGGTCTTCATTCATTAAGTAGCACGAGAAAGAAGCGTACAAGCATTGGTTACAAAAAAGGAGTTTTATACATCCATACTGAAAAATGGTCGAAAAATGTAGAACTCTGATGGAGAAATGGACAGTGCCATTGCGTTCATGGTGTCGAGAAATGCTAAAACCATATAAAATTTGTCAAAATCTGACAAAGTGGAAATTCAGCCCTCCTAGAAAATTTTGCCTCGAACTACGTGCACTGCCTCCTCTCCCTAAGCGCACTGATAAGTTGCGTTTAAATAAAAAATAGGTGACGAATTTTTAAAAGAAACAGTTATAGTGCATTTGGTTATGGATCCAAATATTGTGGAGATCAGGCGATCAAACCCCGCCTCCTCCTTTTTTTTACATAACGAAATCCTTTTTTTAAAATATGGGTTGCGCTGGGCCCGCCTTGGGCGGCCCGCCCGCCGTAACTACCTTCGTCAGCCTCTTGTTGGTGCTGTTTTAAATGGTTGGTGGTTGAGGCTGGGTCCGTTCACCAAGGTCCGACCCACCTTAATGGTCGTTGTTTTATATTGAATAGGTTGGGTCCGCACCCCAAGGGCTGGCCCACCCAACTTCTATTTACGTACATGGTGGTTCCGTGGGAGGGGCCGGGGGTCGTGGCCCACCCCTCCACCAATGTATATTGTTTTTTTATGTGGAAGAGTTGGGGTGGCGGGGTTGGTGGCCCACCACCCTTTTTTATATATATTTTTATTTAATTAAAACAATATGTTGTTTGCAAAAATTCTGATTTTAAGCCGAAGGAGTCATTTTAACTAGGCAACGATTTCGCTAAGAATCTGGCCGGAGTTGGCCAGATTCCGTATGTTGGGAAAAAAGTCTAAATTGTGCCTTCATTAACCCTGCCGAGTCATAAAAAAGTCAACCCAACTTTGACTACCTATATCTCCTTCATCCGGACTCAGATTGGAGTTTCGTTCACACCGTTGGAATCAAAGTGACGAGCGCTTCGATATGATGTCAAATTCACCGTCTTTCCACCACTTTTGAATTTGAGCTTTTTCCATGCCACTGGTGTCTGGATATCCTCCTGGATCAATCCTCCCTACTGAGGAGCTTTTGGACCCCAAAAGCATTTACACTTAGCACGTTGTTTGTGTCCTTTCAACCCACACTTTCGATCACCTGCACGCAAAACTAGTACATTTTTTTGCAATCATGCACACCACACGACTTAACAACCCTTCCTTGCCAAGAGTTTATAGCACACACTCCTTGGCCAAGGATTACATAAAAATTATTCAATACCTCAACTACTAGTAAAGAAAGGCCAAAATATCATTGTTGTGTTTTGAAGTGATAGGAAACACACCATCACTTTTACATTTACTTGCAACGTATGATTTACAATGGTGGCCATAACAAGCTACTACCTTATAAAAACCAACTTAACAAAGTAGACCACCATGAATGGGGTGGTTTCATTTGCTGAACATGTTCACCTTTCGGCTCCTCCAACGATGTTTCTAGAGCATGGAGCATCGGATAGGCGGTTTGTTGGTGTCCCTCTTTGTTGCAATGGCTACAACGATTCCCTTTCCTCCAAAATTTCGAGTTTGCCTTGGGGCGCTTTCCCTTGATGTTCCTCCGATAAGTGTTTATGGGGCCCCCACTATCACTGGACTGTGAGGAGGGAATTTCATCATCTGTCGTTGGCTGGTTACTAGCTGTATTGGAGCTTTCTCCCATTTCCTTTTTGGTGTATCCGAGTCCTGCACGACGCAGAAATTCCTTGACTTCAATGGGGTTTACGATGCCTTGGCCTTTGATGCTAAGGCCCTTTCCATGATACCCCATCTTCGATCCAATCGTTGTAGCGTTTTTTTCAAAAGCAGTGAATTCATCATCATGAAAATCATATGAAATCGAGGAATCGCTTTTTACCTCCGGATAGCGATGTTGCATCTTTTCCAAGACCTCATTCTTGCAACTAGCATAGTAATCTTTGTTTTTCTTCCCTTGCCTCTTGTAGAATCCTCCTTAGCTCAACATTCTCTGCTTAGATGTGGTGGTTGATCTCCTCAAGTTCTTGGAGTCCTGCTGCAGGGAGTTCCCTTTTCGTTATGTCTATTGAAATCCTTGATTCATGGCCAGAATCAGACCCAAAATCTATGGGTCCTCCTGCCACGATCCCAAGGGCTGCAAACTTTTATTCATTGTCAGAATCAGACCCCAAGTCAATGGGCCTACCTCGTACAAATCCTACAGTTGCGACCTTCTCATCTTCATTTGACTCAGAATCTTGGTTTTGTTGCACGGTGGTGACGATCTTCTGCTTCCCCTTTTTGTCATTCCTTTTAGGTCTCAGCTCAGGGTGCAACTTCCAATAATTTTCTTCATCATGCCCCTCTTTCTTACAATGTGTACAAGAGGGTTTTGCTCCCCTTTTCTTGGCTGTTGCGGCTCTCTTTGGGTGGTCATCCCGTTCAGGTGTTTCCCTGTTTTCCATATGAATGGCCTTTACACTAGCCGAGTCAATGGTAGTAGGTTCAAACAATAATAATGAATGTCTAATGTAGCTACGTAATGATCCAATATACTTAGTTACTACTTTAGGTAAATCAAGTGCAATGCCCAAATTAAGTGCTTGTTTTCTAAACTCCTCGATAAAGCTTTGAACATCCTGACCTCTGCCTTGCCTTAAGTATTGCCAATCCATTAAGGCTTTTTTCTTATAACCCAAAGGATAAAATTGTTCCTTTAATGCAGAAATGAAACTAGGCCACGGGGAAAGAAGATTACCCACACTTTTATTGCTTCGCAATTTGCTCTCCCACCAGATGAGCGCGGTGCCACTCAGTCGAAGAGAGGCCAACTGAATCTTTGCTTCATCCTCTTCGAACTACTGAATCTTGCAGTAGATCTCAATCTACCTAATCCAGTTATTAAGCTTTTCTGCGTTACTTTCATCGTTATACATGGGAAGATCAAATCTGACATCTAATTTAAAGAAAGGTTTCTTAGATGCACCCCTTGAATTTCTACGATGATGATGATGAGATGAAGAAGATCTTTCACTCATGGAAGGAGAAGGAGGGGGTTCTTCTTTACCATTTCCATGCATTGAACCTTGTTCTTCTGCCTTTTTCCCTTCTGCTTTCTCCAATCTTGAAAGAAACTGACCTACAATTTATACCAATGTATAGAAGGTTTTACGGAAATTGAGTTCATCTTCATGACAAGCCTCTTCATCTGCCATGTTTTTCCTTCGATGTGCACGACCTGCTTCGGGATCGAAAGACTTTAGTTTCCCTTCGCCTCTTCGGAGCCCGTTTCTTGTTAGCATACAAACACGCAATTCACATCTAAAAAGCCTTGTTTTGATACCACTTGATCCAAAAACAATGTAAACTTTGAAATGAGCACTGATACTGTTACCCATTTCATAGAGATAACAAAGAAATGACCTGATTTTGAAAAGGGGTGATGCAAAACACACATGTTTTTTTTAGAGCATAGTTTTTGGCACTTTAAATTTTTTATGTACATTGCGTTTTAGAATGGTAGTGATTTTCATGCTGATTTAAAAAGTGGTAATTCTGCATCAGATCCTTTTTGTAAAAGACCTATTTTTTGACTTTAAATTTTCTAATGTATGAAATGTAAATAATTATTTTCTAAATTTAATAATTTTTGAAGTGGCCTTCTTCATTTTTTTTTTTGTAGTGAGGTTTTTATTGTTTTGCATATTTAAAGAAGAAGGTCGATATTTTGAATTTTTAATATTCTACATATTTATACATTGTTAATTAATTTTTCAATCCACATGAAATAGTTGTCTCTAAAAAATAATAATTTTTAACAATTGACATAAAAATAGCCATTTTTAACATAAATATGACTAAAAAACTACACGTTTTGATAATATTTTGTAATTTTTTCCTAGAAATGACATGTCAAAATCACAATTTTTGTAGGAAAATTTTAACTAAAAATGGTATAATAGTTTTTTGTTTTGTTTTGTTTTTGTTTTTGTTTGTTTGTTTGTTTGTTTTTTTTTTTTTTTTTTATGAATTTCATGTCAAAAAAAATAATAATCACTGTTTTTTTCAAAAAATAATAATTAACATAAAAATTAATGTGAAAACCATATAATACAAATATTGAACGCATAACAAACTTAATTGAGTGTTTATTCTATTCATAAAATTTCAAAGTCAAAAAATTACAAGTATAACTAATTAATAGTTACAAAAAACGAGTTTGATTTCGAAGCATAACTTAAATTTAATCAACAATGTCACGTAATCCAAGCTCTTCATCCTCTACAGTTTCACCATTGTCTTCTTCCACAATATTTTCTGCTTCATTTTACTCATTTTCCTCTTCTAATGGATCTTTGATGTCTGCGAATCTCCCAATGTATGCCTTTCCAATCATTCTGTGTAATGGTGGTAGGGGTTCCTTTGCCTTTTTTGCCACACATGATTCACTAAAGTCCCCTTTCTTTAACCCAATTTCTTGCATTGCATTTGGAAGAAATTGAAGAGCATTAATTTTTTGCTGAATAAAATTGCATTGTATTGGATCTTTTTCAATGGGAATGCAATTTCTTCCTTATTGAAGGCAACATGCTAGTGTTGTACCTAATTATCAGGCACAAAAGAAATAATGAAGTAAATTAGTCCAATGACATATAAATTAAGAAATAACATATTGAAATTCAATTCCATATAATAAAACTTACATGAGCCAAAAAATAAATCCAGAACCTAATCTCCTTCATTTGAACATATGTCTATAAGAAAGTTAATCAATAACTATAGCTTTTAATAAATGTTAACTATCTCTCATTTTGCTTCTTTGTCTTATATGTTAGTTTTCTCAAAACAACATCATAAGTCAGTATTTGGCTATGACTCTTTCCATCTACCTGATTAAAAATCATAGACATATAGCTATCATCTTTTGCCCAACTATCAATATGGATGAATTCATAAGTATTTATAAATAGTTGATCTTCACGGTTAAAAATATTTTACTTTTGCTTGTAACATGAAATAGTAATAGTTTAATTAACTTGTACATAAATGATTTTTTTAACATTAATCAAATATACATTTTAAACGTCTTACCATGTAAGTTGCATCCTTGAATTTGTTTTCCCCTTGAAGCTTGACAATAACAATAACCCCGGCGGCCCAACGGCCCGCGGGGGTGGTGGGGCGATTCCCGGAATCGCTTCGCCCTCTGCCTCACCCCAGCAGCCCAAAGGCTTGCGGGGTTAGCGGGGTGATTTCAGGAATCACCCCACCCTCCACCCCACCCTGGTGGCCCAACGGCTCCTCCACCCCACCCGAGCGGCCCAACAGCTTGCGGGGGTGGTGGGGTGATTCTGGGAATCACCCGCCCTCCGCCCCACCCCAGGGGTGGCAGGGTGATTCCGGGAATCACCCCGCCCTCCGCCCCAACCCGACGGACCAACGACTTGTGGGGGTGGAGGGGTACCCTACCCTTCGCCCCACCCCGACGACCCAACGGCCAACAAGGGCGGCAGGGTGATTCCCAGAATCACTCCACCACTCCCGCTGGCCGTTGGGCCACTGGGGTGTGGCGGAGGGCAGTGTGATTCCTAGAATTACCCCACCACCCCTGTAGGATGTTCGGACTCTGGGGTTGGGCGGAGGGCGGGGTGATTCATGGAATCACCCCACCACCCTCGCGGGCCGTTGGGCCGCTGGGGTGGGGCGAAAGGCGGGGTGATTCACAGAATCACCCTGCCACCCCCGTGGGTCGTTGGGTTGCTAGGGTGGGGCGGAGGGCAGGGTGATTCCCGAAATCACCTCGCCATCGCCGCAGGCTGTTGGGCCGCCGGGGTGGGGTGGAGGGCGCTGTGATTTCTAGAATCATCTCGCCACCCTCGCGAGCCGTTGGGCCGCTGCGGTAGGGTGGAAGGCGAGGTGATTCTTGGAATCACCCCACCACCCCCGCGTGTCGTTGGGCTGCCGAGGTGAACAGGAGGGCGGGGTGATTCCTGGAATCACCCCGCCATCCCTGCGAGCCGTTGGGCCGCCGAGTTGGGGCGGAGGGCTGGGTGATTCGCAGAATCACCTTGCCACCCCCGCAGACCGTTGGGCCGCTGGGGTGGGGCGGAGGGCAGTGTGATTCCCGGAATCATCCTGCTACCACCGCGAGCCTTTGGGCCACTGGGGTGGGGCAGAGGGTAGTGTGATTCCCGGAATCATCCTGTTGCCACCGCGAGCCTTTGGGCCGCTGGGGTGGGGGAGAGGGCGAGGTGATTCCCAGAATCACCCCGCCAACCCCGCGGGCTGTTTGGCCGCTGGGGTGCGGCGAAGAGTGGGGTGATTCCTGGAATCATCCCATCACCCCCCCCCGGGTCGTTGGGCCGCTAGGGTGGGGCGGAGGGTGGGGTGATTCTTGTAATCAGCCCACCACCCCTGCGAGCCATTGGGCCGCAGGGGTGGAGCGACCGTTGGGCCATCGGGGTGGGGCGGAGGGCGGGGTGATTCCCGTAATCACCCTGCCACCCCCGCGAGCCATTGGGCCACCACAGTGGGGCGAAGGGTGGGGTGATTCTTGTAATCACGCCAACACCCCTGTGAGCCGTTGGTCTACGGGGGTGGGTGGAGGGTAGTGTGATTCCCCGGATCACCCTACCACCCCCGCGAGCCATAGGGCCACCTGGGTGGGCTGATTCCCAAAATGACCCCATCACCCTCGTGGGCCATTGGGCCACCGAGGTGGGACGGAGGGCAGGGTGACTACCGGAATCACCCTGCCACCCGCGAGCCGTTGGGCCACGGGGTGGGGTGGATGGTGGGGTGATTCGCTGAATCACCTCGCCACCCTCGCGAGTCGTTGGGCCACTGAGGTGGGGTGGAGTGCAGGGTGATTCCTGGAATCAACCCGCCACCCCCCTAGGCCATTGGGTTGCCGTGGTGGGGCGGAGGGTGAGGTGATTCTCGGAATCACACTGCCACCCCCACGAGCCATTAGGCCGCCAGTGTCACGCCCCTACACTGGCGGTAATCTTCCAACCGCACTATAGCGAGGTGCGGCACCACCGAACACTTTCTTTTCACCAATACTTATGTTCATGGACTATGCCTAACATTCGTACTTAGTTTTATTTTCGTTACCAAGTATTATATTTGTCCTTTATACAGATGAAAACCCATACATATTCATCATCAACAACATTATACAAGTAGAAATGCACAACAGTATAAAGGGAGGGGCAACTCCCTGCAATATGAGTATGCCCGAATAAATATATATAATATCCACATTTACAAAGTATAAGTTAAATCTTGGGAAACCCCAAATTTACACTTAGCCAGATTTCCAACTTCAGCAAACTCGGTTGCTCAGCGCATCGGCATCTTCGAACGGTCGACGCACGAATCGCCCAACTCTTCGTTCACCTCGTCACATGATCGTGTCGTTTGCCCAACTCGGGCGCGCCTCGTTGTAACCATGTCGCCTCACCCGGGCGCCCTCCACACGAGTCACACCTCCGTTTCACCAAACCAACACTTCAACTTTCGTTTCAACACTTCTCCGTTTCACCGTGCACGGCGCACCATACCCGGGTCGCTCGTCCGCACGTTCACTGTTTCATCGTGCACAGCGCGCCCTACCCGGGTCGCCCGTTCGCATGTCCACCCAACGCTGCATGAGTTCGTGCACCCGACACTCTCCGCGAGTCACTCGGCCTACCCGTCGTGCACGCCTTCCCGAGTGCTGCGTGCACTGTTCAGTGGACGCCCTCCGCGGTTCGCCCGACCAACCTTCGTGCATGCTGCCCGACTCGACCTTCAACCGTTCCGCCCGTCGTGCAGGCTCATCCGCACACTCCATTGCAGAACTGTTCTACCCTTAGCTCGTACTTTGTATGACTTGTGAGTTGCCAAGTGAATGATCTCCTCCACTCAATGTTGGCATTATGATTCAAGTGTTGTCCTTGATGGCAACTCACTCAGAGGTTGGTACAGGTGATGGCAACTTAATCAGAAGACAGATCCTAGTACAGCTTGCCAAGGAAGTTCATACACGCAGGTTTGTTAAGCCCAAGTCGCGTGTACACGCAGGTTGGCTTCAGAAAAAGCGCGTGTATGTGGAAAAGTACCTTTGGTCCATGGCGGTTAGTCCTTGGAGGTTGTGCCTATGGTTTCGGACCATTGTGTCTCGACGGGCGTGTCGATCCCTAGTTTTGAAGTTGATGGTATTGTGTTACTATGGTTTTGGCTCTTGGTATTGAGCAAGGCCTAAGGCTATATAAGGAGAAGAAGATCATTAGGCAAATCATCTTTCGACAAGGTTTGAATATCTAAGAGAGAAAGAGATCTGATATGCAGGTTCTGAGTTGCTTGATCTAAGCCAAGGAGAGATCACATCGGTTGATGGAAGACTAGATCTAAGGATAGATCGGGATCTAAGGGTTTGAAATGCACTATCATGATATGGTTGATTATGCGTATTTCTAGATCTGCATATTGTCGCAATGTTATGTTCTGGGTCTAACTGATGTCTGGTACAGCTGCAAATTGAGAAAGTTTATTTTTAGATCTGTACGCAGGTTGGCTTCGGTAAAAGCGCGTGTATACGCGGGTTTTGCTCATTGAAGTAGCGTATATCTTTTGAAGCTTGATTTTGGGTTTACAGTGGGGTCTGACTGTTATTGCAGAGTTCTGTAGTCTGCTCTGTGTTCTGGTAACTGGTAATTGACAGGGTTCAGTGGTTCAGTGATTCAAATTTTGGTTGTTTTATGCTTCAATGATCTGTTGTGAAAGTTGAATGAATTGGGGTCTACAGATTGTAATGTTGTGCTTCAGGAATATCCAGTCTGAAAATGTATGAAAGGTGGTATCTGAAGGAAAGAAGATTGTAGGTCAGCACCTACGTACTAGTATCTTGGCTAGTACAAGAGCAAAGGGGGTTGGAGCTCCCTTCCAAGGAAGTTTGGAGAACGAGAGAAGGTTGTAGCCTTCTGCAGGTTGTAGCCTGCGTACTGGTATAAGGCTGCACCAGTACAAAAGATTGTAAACTGAAGTTTCATATTAAAGAAAGATAGAGACAACTTGCAGCAGGTGGTTTTCACCCACATTGGGTTTCCACCTTATATCTTGGTGTTCATGTGTGTGGCTTTTGATCTGTTCTGTTATACTGCACCTGTTTACTGTTAATGTGGTGAATAATGTCCTGATGAACTTAACTGAAGAATAAGCTAACTAAATTATGAGTTTTCTTCTTATACGCTGTTTTATTTAGTCACAGTAGCGTGTACACGCCGGTTCACTTAACTGAAGTAGCGTATATGTTTCTGAGCATTGAAAAAGTTTGATTGATCTGATAATACTGATTCACCCCCCCTCTCAGTATTATTTGCAACAATTGGTATCAGAGCAGGTCCTTCAGAGAAGCTTGATCGCTTGAAGGAAGATCATTCATCATGAGCAACTACGAGAAAGAAGCATCAATCAGGCCACCGATTTTTGATGGGTCAAATTTCAATTATTGGAAGGTAAGAGTTACTGCATATCTTCAATCTCTTGGTACAGAAGTTTGGAACATTGTAGAAACAGGCTATGCTTTTCCTTCAGCTACTCCTACAGATCCAGCTGAGAAAAAGCAGTATGAAACAAATGCAAAAGCAGTCAGTACTCTATTAGGAAGTATATCCCAAACAGAATTCATGAAGGTCATGCACTTCAAATCAGCAAAAGAGATATGGGACAAAATGATCACTAGCTATGAAGGAGATGAACAGGTAAAGCAAGCTAAACTTCAAACTCTCAGGATTCAATATGAGACTCTCAAGATGTATAATGATGAAAGTGTGGCTAATTATTTTCTTCGGGTAGATGAGATTGTTAATTGTATGAAAAATTTGGGTGAAGAAATAAAAGAGACTATAGTAGTTCAAAAGATTCTAAGATCATTATCCCCCAAGTTTGAATCTAAAGTATCTGCAATAGAAGAAAAAGAAAATCTCCGTGTTCTCACTATGTCTCAGCTACATGGAATTCTAACTGCTTATGAAATGAGAAAGGGAGGTCCATCAGACAGAAGGGAAGCTGCTTTTAAGGCATCAGGAAAAGAAGATTACTATGAAGCAAGCCATGTTCCAGAAGAAGAGGAAGAAGAATCAAATTTTGTCAGAAATCTTCAAAGGGGTTCTGGAAGGTTCAGAGGTAAGCTACCTTTCAAATGCTTTGCTTGTGGAAGAGTAGGTCATTATGCTGCAAAATGTCCTTATAAGGATAAAGGAAAAGAACCTGCTAGATGGAACAAGAAACAAAGTGCAAATAAGAAAAGTTACTACACCCATGAAGATAGTGATGGCTTATCAAACAGTGATGAAGATGAACAAGGTAATAAATACAAGCTGTTAATGGCATTTGAAGATGATGATTATGAGGATGCTGTAGATGTGGATAATCTCTATAATGAAATTACTAGACTCAAGAGATGCATAGAAGAAAAGAATGTGATCATTGATACTTTGCAATTTCAAATTGAGGAAAAGGAAAAACATCTTGAAAAACTAGAAGGTGAAGTTGTTGGTCTCAGAAAAGAAATTGAGAAAACAAAAGCTATTAATCTTAAGTTTGTCAAAGGATCTAAAACTTTGGATGAGATTATCAATGTGCAGCGGTCTCCTCTAAACAAGACAGGTTTGGGCTATAATGGAGAAACCTCTCAAGCATCCACCTCAAAAAGTTATCTTGATGCAGCAAGAAGAAATGAGCAGAAGAACAATGAAGATAATCAGGTAAAGCAGGGACGAATTACAAATAGAAACTATCAGGGACAATCCTTCTTAAGGGTGAACAAAAGCTACAACCAACCACAGGTAAAATCTTCTCAGTTTGGCTCAAGAATAGATGAAAATAGAAATTACAATCAGTTGGCTGGTAGATTCAATAACCGCAGAAGCTTCTTCAATGGACAATGCTTTTCTTGCCATAACTTTGGACACAAAGCAGCTCAATGTGTTGCATATAAAACAATCATGACTAGGGAAGCTCAAAAACAAAGAAGTATGACAGGGATTACAAAAAGGACCTATAACAACTTTTCGGTTCTTGAAAATGAAGTTGAATGTTCTATTTGCAATAATTTTGGTCATAAAGACTCTGAATGCAGGAGCAGGTTTCAGGAGAAAAAGGAACAAGCCACGAGCACCAAAACATGGAGAATAAAGGAACCTCAAACAGAAAGATGTGGGATAGCATTTTATGCAGAAGGACAGGAAAATCTATGGTACATTGACAGTGGATGTTCGAAACATATGACAGGTGATAAAGAAAAACTTGAATCTTATTCTACTTTAGAAAAGGGAAAGAAAGTTTCTTTTGGAAATGATACTCCTGCAACTATAAAAGGAAAAGGTATTGCTCCTTTGAAAGAAAAGGTCAAGGCTGGAAATGTTTTATATGTTGATGGATTGAAGCATAATCTACTAAGTGTCAGCCAGATGTGTGATCAAAAAACCGAGGTTATTTTTAGATCGAATGGATGTCTTGTTCGTGATCTTGATACAGGTAAAACAGTTCTCAAAGGCAAAAGAACTCCAAATAATCTGTACATATTTGAAGAAGGACAACAACAATGCTATCTTAGCAAGGATGAAGAGCACTGGTTATGGCATCGAAGGTTGGGACATCTAAGCTTCTCACAAATAAGGAAAGCATGCAAATATCAGGCAGTTCGCGATCTTCCAGATATCAAAATTCCAGACAACACCATATGCAAATCTTGTCAGTTTGGAAAGCAAACCAGAACTAACTTTCCAGAGAAGGAAGGATCAGCTAGCTTGCCTCTTGAGCTAGTCCATACAGATGTATGTGGTCCATTTAGGAAAAGGACACCTCGAGGAGAAGAATATCTGATATTATTCATTGATGATTTCTCAAGGTTTGTTTGGTTAGGGCTTATGAAGCACAAAGATGAAGCATTCGAAAAATTCAAATCCTTCAAAGCATTGGTTGAAAATGAATCAGGACACAAAATTAAGTGCCTCAGATCTGACAGAGGTGGGGAGTTCACCTCAAATGAATTTTTCGATTTCTGTGACGAACATGGGATAAGAAGAGAATTCTCTACAGCTAGAACTCCTCAGCAAAATGGGGTTGTGGAAAGAATGAACAGAACTATCCAACAAATGGCTCGTGCTATGCTTGATGAATCAGGAACTCCTGCAACCTTCTGGGGTGAAGCCGCACATGTTGCTGTTATTATTCTTAACAAAACAAATGTCCGAGTAAATAGCACTCAAACACCTCATGAGCTTTGGAGTGGTAAAACTCCTTCCGTGAAGCACTTCAAAATCTTTGGGAGCAAATGTTATATTAAGAATACTGATGAGCAACTTGGCAAACTTGAACCAAGAGCAGATGAGGGCATTCTTCTTGGTTATTCTCCACATAGCAAAGTATACAAGTGCTACAATAAAAGACTTGGCAGAATTGTTGACAGTATTGATATAGTGGTTGATGAGAAGGGATATATTCCTAGGCAAGTTCATCATGAAGACATTGAAGAAGATGAAGGTTACTCTCAAAGGCGAAATGATGAAGAAGAAGAACCTCAAGAAGAAGAAGAATCTCAAGAAGAACCAGAGGAGCAGACAAGAATAGAAGAGAAGACTCCATCCAGATATGTTCAAAAGAATCATCCAGAAACTCAGATTGTGGGGCAGAAAGAAGCAAGAGTACAAACAAGAAGGACACTTGCAGAAGCTTCAAGCTACTTGGCATTACTCTCCTCCACTGAACCAAAAAATGTGAAAGAGGCATGCAAAGATGAATGTTGGGTCAAAGCAATGGATGAAGAACTTGAGCAAATCGAAAAGAACAACACTTGGGAATTAGTTCCTAGACCAAAAGATAAGAATGTAATAGGAACAAAATGGGTCTTCAAGAATAAATTAAATGAAAATGGAGAAGTAATTAGAAACAAGGCCAAACTCGTTTGTAAAGGGTATGCACAACAAGAAGGAATAGATTTTGAAGAGACCTTTGCTCCTGTGGCAAGACTTGAGGCCATCCGAATGTTCCTTGCTCTCTCAAGCTTTCAAAACTTCAAGGTATTTCAAATGGACGTGAAATCAGCCTTCCTGAATGGAGACTTAGAAGAAGAAGTATATATTGAGCAGCCAGATGGCTTCATTCTTGGGAATGATCCAAACCTTGTATGCAGATTGAAAAAGGCACTCTATGGACTCAAACAAGCTCCAAGGGCTTGGTACTATCGGTTGGACAAATATCTTCACCAACAAGGCTTTTCAAAAGGATCAGCAGATAGCAATCTCTATATAAAAGTTGAAAATAACAAATTGCTAATTCTTGTTGTTTATGTAGATGATATTATTTTTGGCAGCAATGAAGAGACTATGAGTCAAAACTTTGCCTTGGTTATGCAGAAAGAATTCGAAATGTCACTTCTTGGAGAATTGACATATTTTCTTGGATTGCAAATCCAACAAAATGAAGGAGGTATCTTCTTGTCTCAAACCAAATACCTCAAGCAGATCTTGAAGAAGTATGGCATGGAAGAGTCAAAGCCAGTATGTACACCCATGGTTACAGGATGCAGCCTCAGTGCTAATGATGAATCAGCAGCAGTTCACCAACCCACTTATAGATCCATGATTGGGAGTTTGCTTTATTTGACAGGTACTCGACCAGATATTACACATGCAGTAGGAATGGTTGGAAGATTTCAAGCCAACCCAAAGGAAACTCATCTTCAGGCAGTCAAAAGAATCTTCAAATATCTTCAAGGGACCCAAAACTATGGCTTATGGTATCCTAGAAATACAGATCTCACTCTTCATGCTTACACAGATGCAGATTGGGTTGGAAGTGTGGATGATAGGAAAAGCACAAGTGGTGGTGCTTTCTTCATGGGTTCCAGATTAGTATCTTGGTTCAGCAAGAAACAGAGTTCGATTTCCTTATCTACAGCTGAAGCAGAATATGTGGCTGCGGCATCTTGTTGCACACAACTTCTTTGGATGATGCAGACCTTGCAGGACTTTCAAATCACTTGCACTCCACCAGTTTCTATCTTATGTGATAATACTAGTGCAATCAGCATTTCAAAGAATCCAGTCATGCACTCAAAGACCAAGCACATACCAATCAAGTACCATTTTCTCCGGGAACAAGTGCTTGAGCAGAAGGTCAAGTTGGAGTATGTTCCTTCTAAGGAACAAGTTGCTGATATTCTCACAAAACCACTGCCCAGGGAAACTTTTGAATATCTCAGACAAAAGCTGGGAGTAGTTGATGCTTCATCCTGCTGTTGAAGCTTGTCTGTTCTACAGAAAAGTTGGTATATGCAAGTTACGAAAGGTATATACGCGTATACACGCGGATTTATGGTGGGAAAGTCGCGTGTAAGGTGTACGCTTGTTGCAGAGATTATATCCGCGTCCATACGCTGTTTCATGCAGGAGAAATCGCGTATATGAAGTTCTGAACAACAAGGGCAAACTCTGGAGTTCTGAACAGCAATGGGTATGTCAGAATTCTTCAGGCACGGTTTCAGGGGGTGCAGCAGGAACAGGTTCAGGGGGAGCAGCTTACAAGTCTCATAAAGCATTGTTGGCATTTCGATGTTTTGGTTATTGGTTTCTCAGAAAGAAATCCTGGTTGCTGATCTCAAAGATGTTTATCAGATGCTGCTGGTGACTTTCATAAGTCTTGGTCTAGATCTCTTGTCTCTATGTCATGCCTCTCTTTTGTGATATTTCTTTTATGGTGTCAAGGTCATGTAACGGCCTATGTTGGTTTTCCCACTATGCCTGGGATGAATGATGTAATATAATTGGTTGTTTCTGATATGTCCCCTCTTGGTAGGGAGTATGGATGTATGTATTGAGTCTTTTGGTGATAGGAAGGTCTCTTATGGTGTATAAGTCTTGGTTCTTGTTGAAGAACATCTTTTGCAGATCTGGCCTACTGTTAGGGGGAGCATGAGTCACCACAGCCAAGCAGAAGTATCAGCATGTCCTCAGGGGGAGCACAGCCCTTTGCCCTTGATGTCAAAGGGGGAGAGTGACTTGGTGTGGTGGTTGCCATCAAGTCCAAAGGGGGAGATTGTTGGCATTATGATTCAAGTGTTGTCCTTGATGGCAACTCACTCAGAGGTTGGTACAGGTGATGGCAACTTAATCAGAAGACAGATCCTAGTACAGCTTGCCAAGGAAGTTCATACACGCAGGTTTGTTAAGCCCAAGTCACGTGTACACGCAGGTTGGCTTCAGAAAAAGCGCGTGTAAGTGGAAAAGTACCTTTGGTCCATGGCGGTTAGTCCTTGGAGGTTGTGCCTATGGTTTCGGACCATTGTGTCTCGACGGGCGTGTCGATCCCTAGTTTTGAAGTTGATGGTATTGTGTTACTATGGTTTTGGCTCTTGGTATTGAGCAAGGCCTAAGGCTATATAAGGAGAAGAAGATCATTAGGCAAATCATCTTTCGACAAGGCTTGAATATCTAAGAGAGAAAGAGATCTGATATGCAGGTTCTGAGTTGCTTGATCTAAGCCAAGGAGAGATCACATCGGTTGATGGAAGACTAGATCTAAGGATAGATCGAGATCTAAAGGTTTGAAATGCACTATCATGATATGGTTGATTATGCGTATTTCTAGATCTGCATATTGTCGCAATGTTATGTTCTGGGTCTAACTGATGTCTGGTACAGCTGCAAATTGAGAAAGTTTATTTTTAGATCTGTACGCAGGTTGGCTTCGGTAAAAGCGCGTGTATACGCGGGTTTTGCTCATTGAAGTAGCGTATATCTTTTGAAGCTTGATTTTGGGTTTACAGTGGGGTCTGACTGTTATTGCAGAGTTTTGTAGTCTGCTCTGTGTTCTGGTAACTGGTAATTGACAGGGTTCAGTGGTTCAGTGATTCAAAGTTTGGTTGTTTTATGCTTCAATGATCTGTTGTGAAAGTTGAATGAATTGGGGTCTACAGATTGTAATGTTGTGCTTCAGGAATATCCAGTCTGAAAATGTATGAAAGGTGGTATCTGAAGGAAAGAAGATTGTAGGTCAGCACCTACGTACTAGTATCTTGGCTAGTACAAGAGC
Source organism: Pinus tabuliformis (assembly GCA_031772625.1). NCBI lineage: Eukaryota > Viridiplantae > Streptophyta > Pinopsida > Pinales > Pinaceae > Pinus > Pinus tabuliformis. The sequence goes on along the minus strand of CM062809.1, from coordinate 601,898,570 downwards.
AAAGGGGGTTGGAGCTCCCTTCCAAGGAAGTTTGGAGAACGAGAGAAGGTTGTAGCCTTCTGCAGGTTGTAGCCTGCGTACTGGTATAAGGCTGCACCAGTACAAAAGATTGTAAACTGAAGTTTCATATTAAAGAAAGATAGAGACAACTTGCAGCAGGTGGTTTTCACCCACATTGGGTTTCCACCTTATATCTTGGTGTTCATGTGTGTGGCTTTTGATCTGTTCTGTTATACTGCACCTGTTTACTGTTAATGTGGTGAATAATGTCCTGATGAACTTAACTGAAGAATAAGCTAACTAAATTATGAGTTTTCTTCTTATATGCTGTTTTATTTAGTCACAGTAGCGTGTACACGCCGGTTCACTTAACTGAAGTAGCGTATATGTTTTTGAGCATTGAAAAAGTTTGATTGATCTGATAATACTGATTCACCCCCCCTCTCAGTATTATTTGCAACACTCAACTCGTCCACTATACATATGCTTCGCACGCCAAGTTCATGTGCCCAGCTGACCTGCCCATATGTTGTACGTCCGTCGGCTTCACCCAACTTTAACTCGTTGACCCGCCCATCTCCATGGTCGGCCACCCCATCTGCTTGTTGTCCACCCATCAGCCCACCCATCTGTCAGGGCACACGGGACCTTCCAAACAGATATAAACTTCCTCCACGCATAACTCCATCGCACATTCTCCAAGTGACTCGCGTGACTCCACCGTGGCCGCAACTCTCCCGTTTGCACCGCAGGCCACCCTGTAGCTCGTGGCCCTCACATTCTTCCCCACTTGAAATCATTGTCGTCCTCGACACTTTCTCATTCCGGCAACCATCTATCACCAAGATATCCATACCAAGGTATACACCCCATCGGTATGTCATACATCAGAATGTCATCTCAATCCATGATCATCAACCACATCCGTCGCAATCTCCACATGTTGCTCCCACCATGGAAGGCTAGCCCCTCCATCTCAAGCTACATACATACTACAACATATCGTGTCGAACTCATCATGCGTCGTCATTGTGTGAACTGTTGCCATGATACTCCAACATAATGCTAACACATCTTTGTACACTACTAGTCCCCATGTCTTGAACTAGTTGGGTTTCTAATCCAACCATCACGCTCAATCCATGAGAATGCACATCCTCATGCCATCATCAGTCGTTTCTCCAAACATTCTGTCACATCATCATCTCAATCAAGAATCCATCTCCATCCAAGTAAGTCATGCCCAGGTCCATGAAGTAGTCTTCATCTCGTCTGCAACATGTTGTCCATGATGTTTGGTACCGATGTGCTGCATGAAATCAACCGCATCTATCACAACATCATCATCTACCTGCAAAACATCCATCTCCTCAAAGTGAAGAGATCCTCTCATCAAACTCTGACTCTCGATGCACCACATCCAGGTCCATGAAGCCACTTCCATCATATTTGTAATGTGTCATCCCTCAAGTCTGCCATAGAAACAAGTATACACCTATTTCATCTCCCATGTACTGCCCATGATCATAGATCAATCAGCTCCCATGTGTCAAAAGTGGTTAAGTCTTGGCTCAAACCATGCCCATGTGTTGCCACCAAGGCATCATCATTGTTGTAACTCCATCACTCAAAAGTGTCTCATATCGATCACCCACATCAAGTCACTCTTCCAAGCCACACCCATACATGTACTCGAAAGTATGCATCCCATTCTGCATCAAAGTATCTGACCTCAGCTCCTTAATGCATCGGATCCTCCAAGTCCACCATATATGAAGTCCCCAGAAGTCACAACCTCATGTCATCATGAGCTCCATGAGTCATCTCCAACCAACACTCTAGCAAGCATACAAGTCTCGGCACAAAGGTCTCTGCAAGATACCTCAGCTCTCCATGTAGTAGGAATGCTCCATAGTCTACTCACAACTCCATCCAAGTCCATGGCCTTGCTGTACATAAGTGCACAACCTCTCCATTGGCTCATAAATAAAACATCTCCATGTCACACCAGCAAATCCACCAGCACAACATCCCTACCTTGGCACTCCTCATTGGATGCCCATAAGTGACACCTCTACAAGTGCTCCTGCATAATGTCCCTGCATAAGATTGCCCATGCTCCATGTCTCCAACCTGATGTCCATGACCTAGTTGCACATGTTGTCCAGCTAGGTAGACCCATCACAACAATCGCTCATCATCATTCAAGTCTGCAATCTCGGTCTAGTGAACTCGGTCACCCAACCATATGATCATCACGAGTCCCTTCCATCATAGCTCCCCCACTAAAGGTCCCACCAAGACTTCCTCTCTTGGTCTCGGCCATGAGAAGTCCACTCAAGTATCATCATACCCAAGTGTGTGTGTTACAGGGAAAAGTGTCTACACATAACTGCTTATCCCACTAAGGTGTGATAGCTACCTTAGAAACAAACAAAGTAAAGCTACTTTCGTTTTTCCTTTATGAAGTATAGGTGAGAGAAGAACAAAGAAGACCAACCTCTGTCTTGCGCTAATCTCCTGGTTTGATTCCTCTCTCTCTTGATAGTCTTTCGCTACTTGTTCCCTTGCACGCCCATCTTCACAAAGTACCCGTAAGAGCACAGTAGCATAGCACTATACAAGAACATGGAGCTATAATCATAAACAATCTAGGATTAGATGTAAATTGACCATACAAATGCAGCAAACATGAATGACACAAGAGTATGGAGGAAAACTTGAATAGTTTTATTGATAAACAAGAAAGAGCCAAGGGAGTTACAACCAGTTGTTCTGACCCAGCATCATCCTCTCATCAAAGAAGCCCCTCTTCACCTCATACAAAGCTTATATCACCCAAAAATATGATGTTGTCTCAAGAAACCAATAGCAATTCCTTACAATATGCAAAATTCCAGCCTCTGGATCTCTGGGATGAGGGATCCATATATAGATATCTGTAAGGGAGGTGAGTCAACTTGTGATTTGATTAGTGTCTTCCCTCTAATAGTTCTTGCTTCCACTTGGAGATTGATGATCTCTTACTCATCCTTGGTCGAATTCAGAGAGGCAAGTGTCATAGGAGAAGTTTCTCGAAGTTTCCATGCCTCTCCACCCCGCAGAATGACACTTCCATTTGTCACTTCTCGCCCATCACACCCCATAGAAGGGCTTTTTGAAATGCAACACACCCACACAGTGTGTTTAGGAGGGATGCAATGCACTTTGCCTATGGAGCAGCTGAAATGATCCTGTTTTGACCAGTTCTGAGCAGTTTTTCATGGAGAACTTCTGAGAGAAGTTGTAATCAGTTGACCTTGTTCCTTTAGGGGTTAGAACAACACTTTTAGGAATTAGGAGCCCTTGGTTTATGGACATTTCATGCTTGGGGTTGTAGTGCCAAAAAATGTCTATAACAGTTGCCCCCTAAAGCATGAGGTCGTTAATCTTTTGATGTCAGGTGAAATGCTTTATTATGAGGATTCAAAGTTCTTTCAAGCTGGGAGGAGACCTGTAATAAGATACAATACAATACATTATCTTCATAATATTTTCATGATCTAGCTGAGGCGGGCATTCCCATGCTCAGCTTTATAAATTCATTTTCATGTACATAGGACAGAAAATCGTGTGAGTGTAGACTGATGATTCTGGTAGAGCCATCATCCCTTTGATTGGATGATTATTTGTGTACATTTGATGTCTTTATTTCACTGAATATATATCACAGCCTGAATGGATGAAACTAGATTCGGGGTCTTCAATCTCGTTCGATATTCACTCGAAGTACAAGTCTATCCATGTGAGAGATGTTCTGGAGTCGAACATGGAAAGACATCGCTTGATTACCAGCTAATGATGTAAGCTGTTAACAGGCGCGAGAGGAATCACCGATAATGATAATGACCTTCAAGGTACTGCAGTACAATTCACGTGGTATGAATAAAGGACTTCGCGTCGAACACCACGCAAAATCTTTCGGTCGAAGGCCATTGATGTAAACCTGTCGCGGAAAGTGAGAAACTTGCCATTGAGGCATGCAAGCTTCAAAGTACTGAACGAGGTGTTCCTAGATCGACTTCTTGGATAATGAGCTGATGTAGACAAGAAGTGATCCGTCACAGGAGGGCCTTAATGAATCCCACATCAATGACACGGAACGGAGCAAATGATTTTAATGGAGGTGAAAATGATCTGATGACATACGGTTCAGGGTGGCGGTCATGAAAGAATGGAGTATGAATGTATTGTAGTGGGTGAGACACAGGTGAATTCTCTAAATGACTTCTCTTGAACATATCGGCGACAATGACATGATGGATTGGTAGCATTACCCCAAATGTGGATGGTCTGATGGGACCATGGCGACGTGATTGGTAAATGAAACAACCCAACCCAACTTGGATGTGGAGTCAAAGTGTCATGTTCAAGAGCGACTTGCCACCAACAAAGTTTCTTCAAGTTTTCTTCCCAATTTTCCCCAGTCATTGCTGACCAGTACCTCGTTATTTTTGTCAAGCTTGAGGAGGATAACATATGCTTGTTCTATAATTTTCCCTTCGGGCAAACCCAAAGCTATGTTTTAACGAGCCTAGTGATAGTGAAACTAGTTCTTGTCTGCTATGGACAAGTTTGTCGCTATTAAGTTTTAACGAGTTTAACGACAAAGATAACTCGGTCCTTTTCAATTTTAGAGAGCATGAAAAGGAACGTAAAGGAAACTCCAAAATTCCTTTTTCGTCATCTAATCCCTTAAGTCCGAAAAAGTATAAAACAATACAGAAGGATGAATTTTCGATACCTTTAACGATCCGAACAAAACAAGCGCTCGATCTTTTTGTGTAATAATCCCTCAGGTCCAAAAAGATTAAAATTTAGAGGAGGGATAGCACTTCCGGTCCCTTTAACGAGCTGGAGAGGCCAATGGCTCGACAATTTTCATATTTTATGAGTCAGTTGAAAAGAGCTTAAAGGAGACTCATCTTTTGAGGAACGAGTGATAAAATTGGGTAGCAGCTAATTCCAGATAAGGTTTGGAATGTTCCAATCACGGCAGTGTTACAAGGATGGCTAGTGAGATCACTCTTCGTAGCTATTCCTCAAAAGGGGTAAACAATCAAATGGAGGTGAATGATCGGCCAATACAGAGTGGAAGTGATGATGAGAACACGACCAAGGCTTTTAAAGGCTGAAGTACTACATTCACGATGGTTATTTACCGGGAAATAGTTCATTTTTTAATGAGCTTAAACGCGGGGGGAAACATTTGCTCATGGCTTATGTTTATTTTTTAACGAGCTTGAACTATGCGCTAAAATTGCTCGATGCGGGTTTATTTTTTAACGAGATTGAACCTTGTGGTAACACTGCTCGATTAATCCATTCGTATAATAAGAATGTCCCATTTAAAATGGCATCTTTTAGAGTTTTTCCCCACATCCTTTCTTTATGCAAGTTAGGAAACGATCAATCCAAAAAACAGATAAATGATCGCTCTTTGCTTATACGCCAAAAGGTTTGCATGCCCCCAGGTATAAAATAAAGTTTCAAGGCCACCTTTTGTTCAAACCGACAAAACATTTGTTTTATCAGGAAAGGTATACCTCTTTCAGGTTACCCAAAGATTGTTCTATTCACAGCACAAACAAAACACTTCTTCGGCGATGTCTACCGAAATAGAAAAAGGTGAGTGGAGGAGGCTACTCCACTCACGTAACTTTGACAAGAGAATCTTGTTCCATAATAACTCCCTCTTCCAATCACGGACGGGAGTACAAACCAGTCATATATCTCTCGCGGAAACCTACCCTATACCCGAAGTTTTCCTGCCGAAGCAGACCAGGGTGCATGCCCCCTGGGTTTCAGTCAAGTCCCCGAATCACTCGCGCTCATTGGGTGGGCGGAATGGGGATTGATGAGACATTCCTTGTGTGAAAAGACCATTTAGGAATGGTATATGACTATTTGCTATGCGTGATCCGGGAAATGAAAGCTGGTCCACGAGCTTGACCACTCTTCCTTCGTGCGGAAAGCACATTACTCTAAAGAGTGAGGAGACAATGGCTCCATGCAATAAATGCAGTATCGTCCAAGGAGTAGATTATAATCCAGGGGTCCTTGAACTACCATTATGTTCATGTGAATAGTTTTTCCTCTCAATGTTATGGGCACATTGGGAAAGATCCCTAACGGTTGACTGGTTCCTTTGTCAAAGCCTGTTAGATTTCTCATCTCAGGCAAAAGCAATGGCGAACCAAGCGCTTTCCAAGCAGTCGAGGAAAGGATACTCACAGAAGCCCCTTCATCTATGATGGTACCGGTCATAACCATTCTATATACTTGAGCAATAATTCGGAATGGTACACTAGCCGTTAAACGGGGTCTGCCTAGTTGATTCCAGTCGAAGGAAACAACTAGGTTGCTTGGAGGTGGGACAGAATAGACGGTCGAGTACGACTCTGACGAACTTCCTTCCTATGGTAAAGGAACGGGTAAATTTCCCCCATGTTCATCGGAGTCTGTGCTTACGAAAAGAATTTGGACGGTGTCATCCTTATTCTCTTCTGTGACGGTATCATCTGAAGATGGAACCTCTGAAGGCAAGACTGGGTCAACTGCCGCCTCGACCTTTTGACTTTCGTCTGGTATGGGTTCAGATGGTTTGTCTTCAATGATAGATGCTTCGGCCGACCACCTGGGCGGGTCAGCCGAATTTTTAACTAGTGACGGACTCGGCAAGAGTTTTTTATATCTAGGAAGAAGTCGTAATCGTAAAACAGGACGATCGTCCAAAACTCTTTTAGCCTCATCTAAGAAGGGACAACGGTGGATGGCATGGTCGCTTTCGCACAGTTTACAAGGAAATCTATATTTTCCTTTTTGTCCTGGGGTTTCACTTTCACTAGTCGACGGTGTGTTTTCAACATGATCATCAGAGGTTGACGACACCGAGTTGTGCAAACGAGGAGACCAGTCCCTTAAGATCCGAGGGATGCAAGGACAATCTTTGTGATAGTGGTCTCCTTTGCAAATGACACATGGCGATTTAGGCCTGGTCGGTGCAGTGTGTGGATTTTCACTAGACGACGCTTGGTTGCCCACTTTTGCTTTGAGCTCCTTCTTCTTCTTCTCTTTCTTCTTCTTTTCTTTCTTCTTCTCAGGTACTTGATTTTTGGATTTACCAACCCCATCAAGCGAAGAAGAAGGAGGAGAGGAAGAATTGGAGGAAGTAGAAGGTTGGTGGGTAACTCTGGATCCGTCTAGCTGCTGACTCTACTGTTCAGGAATTGTGGTGTTCTGAACGACAGAGGTTGAGAAGAGCCATACAGGCAAGCCGATTTTCAATCCTGGAAGCGACAATGTGGCCATATGGGGTGCATCAACATCTCCCCAAGAAGAGAAGGGACTAGGATTTCCTCCAAGGGGAATTCCTTGGTTGGTGGGTTCCATTTTCGCAACCTAAGATCAACGTAGGAAAGGGTGATGATTATTCCGTTTAAAATAAATTTTAGACGCTTTGACACAACTTGTTTTTTCAATTTTTAAGAGTCGAGAAAAAACAAAAGATGACTCTAGTCACCTTCGATTTTTAATGAGCCCGAAGTGACAAGTGCTCAGATGGACCTTTTCCATTAAGGAGTCTGAAAAGGAACGAAAGGGACTGCTCTGGAAATCTAGGTAGAGGGATTACAAAACCAATCGCAAAACTGCAGAATACTTTTTACGGTATGGCAGTCAATCTTCCCGAATGTTGTGTTCAGTGCATTGCGATCGATAGGGCGGCAGACACGGCTTCCTATGGATAAAGGATTAAGCCTATTGTGGTCTCCCAAAATATACTCGACGGTACGTGGGAGCACAAGTCCGTACTGGCACTTATCGTCTCAAAGTGGAGGAATCACCCAACCATTAGTGAGAATAACAGTTCCAGGCTTTACGACGCCGGAATACGTCTCTAGCCTAGACTTCTAAATGTTGTGCATTAGGTTCCAAAGCGTTGTTAGATTCATTGAATTTATTTTATAGTTGATCTTGTTTATGAAGTTTTCCTTTCAGGTTCACCGCGAGATGTAGATGTGTAATTCCTAAAATGCAATCTAAGATGATAAACAGTCTTTTATCTTCTTTGTGCAATGAAAATACTAGCTACTAAGGAAAGAGAGACAGTATTCTTTCACAAAGAGCAAAGAGCACACTCTAAATTCACTTTCCTAAATCAAACCAATAAGACAATCTAAATGCAAATGCACATGCATGTATTTGTTTTCTAATTTCTTAGTATGTAAATGATAAAAAGGAAGTTGATGCACAAATCGGAATTACTTTTCAAGCGACAATTATCAACAAGTTTCTTTTCGAAATAAAAAATGGAGGAAATCACAACACCTTACGATTTGGAAATGAATACTTGTTTTCGACACTAGAAAAATTACAAATTCAGACCAAATACAATAGTAACAGGATAATCGACTATCTATAGCAATCAAACTCTTTCCTATGCCTAAAAACGACACTTGCGACACTTTCAAATCAAAGGACGACAGTAGGATTACGTTACTTTTGCAAAGGAGAACTGAAAATGACCCAACAAACACACAAAAACATTTACGGTTCTTTTGTACAAAGGAGGTGGAATAACAACAAAGAAAATGGGTTTCAAACAGAGATATACTGATCACAGACAGCAAAATTCATGAATAGAACTGGAAAGAATGAACTACAGAAACTAAAACTGAACAATGCCTAGTTTGATCAGCGCACCTGTAACACAGGGAATTTGAAATGCAGCGCACCTACTACACTCGGGAAGTGCGTTGAATTTCAGATTCACAGAACAATACCTGCGCTAGGCCAGAGACGAGACTTTGCTTGGGTTCCGGGTCACAGTTTGCAGTTCAGTTCATGGGTTTTGGCCGAGCGAATGGTAATCAGTAATGCAACAATCAGGGGTAGATCTAAGGAGGATATAAGCGCTATCACAAAGGGAAATCAGAGAGTTTGTAAAACAGTTTTTTAATTTATAGACAAATCCCGGAGATTGACTGAAGCGACATTTATCTACTTTGCATTTGCATAGCAAATGCAGTTCAAAAGCTACCTGGCTCGACTTCAGGCTCCGTCTGTAAGTTTATAAAATAGACAATAAGGAAGATAAACAAACAAACTAATTCGTCCCCAGCGGAGTCGCCATTTTGTTACAGGGAAAAGTGTCTACACAGAACTGCTTATCCCACTAAGGTGTGATAGCTACCTTAGAAACAAACAAAGTAAAGCTACTTTCGTTTTTCCTTTATGAAGTATAGATGAGAGAAGAACAAAGAAGACCAACCTCTGTCTTGCGCTAATCTCCTGGTTCGGTTCCTCTCTCTCTTGATAGTCTTTCGCTATTTGTTCCCTTGCACACCCAGCTTCACAAAGTACCTGTAAGATCAAAGTAGCATAGCACTATACAAGAACATGGATCTATAATCATAAACAATCTAGGATCAGATGTAAATTGACCATACAAATGCAGCAAACATGAATGACACAAGAGTATGGAGGAAAACTTGAATAGCTTTTGTTGATAAACAAGAAAGAGCCAAGGGAGTTACAACTAGTTGTTCTGACCCAACATCATCCTCTCAGCAAAGAAGCCCCTCTTCACCTCATACAAAGCTTAGATCACCCAACAATCTGATGTTGTCTCAAGAAACCAACAACAATTCCTTACAATATGAAAAATTTCAGCCTCTCGATCTCTGGGATGAGGGATCCATATATAGATATCTGTAAGGGAGATGAGTCAGCTTGTGATTTGATTAGTGTCTTCCCTCTGATAGTTCTTGCTTCCACTTGGAGATTGATGATCTCTTACTCATCCTTGGTCGAATTCAGAGAGGCAAGTGTCAAAGGAGAAGTTTCTGGAAGTTTCCATGCCTCTCCACCTCGTGGAATGACACTGCCATTTGTCACTTCTCGCCCATCGCACCCCATAGAAGGTATTTTTGAAATGCAACGCACCCACACAGTGTGTTTAGGTGAGATGCAACGCACTTTGCCTATGGAGCAGCTGAAATGATCCTGTTTTGACCAGTTCTGAGCAGTTTTTCATGGAGAACTTCTGAGAGAAGCTGTAATCAGTTGACCTTGTTCCTTTAGGGGTTAAAACAACACTTTTAGGACTTAGGAGCCCTTGGTTTATGGACATTTAATGCTTGGGGTTGTAGTGCCCAAAAATGTCTATAACAGTTGCCCCCTAAAGCATGAGGTCGTTAATCTTTTGATGTCAGGTGAAATGCTTTATTATGAGGACCTAAAGTTCTTTCAAGCTGGGAGGAGACCTGTAATAAGATACAATACAATACATTATCTTCATAATATTTTCATGATCTAGCTGAGGTGGGCATTCCCATGCTCAGCTTTATAAATTCATTTTCATGTACATAGGATAGACAATCGTGTGAGTGTAGATTGATGATTCTAGTAGAGCCATCATCCCTTTGATTGGATGATTATCTGTGTACATTTGATGTCTTTATTTCCCTAAATATATATCGCAGCCCGGATGGATGAAACTGGATCCGGGGTCTTCAATCTCGTCCGATATTCACTCGAAGTATAAGTCTATCCACGTGAGAGATGTTCTGGAGTCGAACATGGAAAGACATCGCCTGATTACCAGCCAATGATGTAAGCTGTTAACAGGCGCGAGAGGAATCACCGATAATGATAATGACCCTCAAGGTACTGCAGTACAATTCACGTGGTGTGAATAAAAGACTTGGCGTCGAACACCTCGCAAAATCTTTCGGTCGAAGGCCATTGATGTAAACCTGTCGCCGGAAGTGAGAAACTTTCCATTGAGGCATGCAAGCTTCAAAGTACTGAACGGGGTGTTCCTAGATCGACTTCTTGGATAATGAGTTGATGTAGACAAGAAGTGATCCATCACAGGAGGGCCTTAATGAATCCCACATCAATGACACGGAACGGAGCAAATGATTTTAATGGAGGTGAAAATGATCTGATGACATACGGTTCAGGGTGGCGGTCATGAAATAATGGAGTATGAATGTATTGTAGCGGGTGAGACACAAGTGAATTATTTGAATGACTTCTCTTGAACATATCGGCGACAATGACATGATGGATTGGTAGCATTACCCCAAATGTGGATGGTGTGATGGGACCATGGCGATGTGACCGGTGAATGAAACAACCCAACCCGACTTGGATGTGGAGTGAAAGTGTCATGTTCAAGAGCGACTTGCCACCAACAAAGTTTCTTCAAGTTTTCTTCCCAATTTTCCCCAGTCATTGCTGACCAGTACCTCTTTATTTTTGTTAAGCTTGAGGAGGATAACATATGCTTGTTCTATAATTTTCCCTTAGGGCAAACCCATCGCTATGTTTTAACGAGCCTAGCGATAGTGAAACTCGTTCTTGTCTGCTATGGACAAGTTTGTCGCTATTAAGTTTTAACGAGTTTAACGAAAAAGATAACTCGGTCCTTTTCAATTTTAGAGAGTCTACAAAGGAACGTAAAGGAAACTCCAAAATTCCTTTTTCGTCATATAATCCCTTAAGTCCGAAAAAGTATAAAACAATACAGAAGGGATGAATTTTCGATACCTTTAACGAGCCGAACAAAACAAGCGCTCGATCTTTTTGTATAATAATCCCTCAGGTCCAAAAACATTAAAATTTAGAGGAGGGATAGCACTTCCGGTCCCTTTAACGAGCTGGAGAGGCCAATGGCTCGACAATATTTTCATATTTTATGAGTCAGTTGAAAAGAGCTTAAAAGAGACTCATCTTTTGAGGAACGAGTGATAAAATTGGGTAACAGCTGATTCCAGGTAAGGTTTGGAATGTTCCAATCACGGCAGTGTTACAAGGATGGCTAGTGAGATCACTCTTCGTAGTTGTTCCTCAAAAGGGGTAAACAATCAAATGGAGGTGAATGATCGGCCAATACAGAGTGGAAGTGATGATGAGAACACGACCATGGCTTTTAAAGGCTGAAGTACTACATTCACGATGGTTGTTTACCGAGAAATAGTTCATTTCCTAATGAGATTAAACGTGGGGGGAAACATTTGCTCATGGCTTATGTTTATTTTTTAACGAGCTTGAACTATGCGCTAAAATTGCTCGATGTAGGTTTATTTTTTAACGAGCTTGAACCTTGTGGTAACACTGCTCGATTAATCCAGTCGTATAATAAGAATGTCCCATTTAAAATGGCAACTTTTAGAGTTTTGCCCCACATCCTTTCTTTATGCAAGTTAGGAAACGATCAATCCAAAAAACAGATAAATGATCGCTCTTTGCTTACACGCCAAAAGGTTTGCATGCCCCCAGGTATAAAATAAAGTTTCAAGGCCACCTTTTGTTCAAACTGACAAAACATTTGTTTTATCAGGAAAGGTATACCTCTTTCAAGTTACCCAAAGATTGTTCTATTCACAGCGGAAACAAAACACTTCTTCGGTGATGTCTACCGAAATAGACAAAGGTGAGTGGAGGAGGCTACTCCACTCACGTAACTTTGACAAGAGAATCTTGTTCCAGAATAACTCCCTCTTCCAATCACGGACGAGAGTACAAACCAGTCATATATCTCTCGCGGAAACCTACCCTATAGCCGAAGTTTTCCTGCCGAAGCAGACCAGGGTGCATGCCCCCTGGGTTTCAGTCAAGTCCCCCGAATCACTCGCGCTCATCGGGTGGGCCGACTGAGGATTGATGAGAAATTCCTTGTGTGAAAAAACCATTTAGGGATGGTATATGACTATTTTTTATGCATGATCCGGGAAATGAAAGCTGGTCCACGAGCTTGACCACTCTTCCTTCGTGCGGAAAACACATTACTCTAAAGAGTGAGGAGACAATGGCTCCATGCAATAAATGCAGTATCGGCCAAGGAGTAGATTATAATCCAGGGGTCCTTGAACTACCATTACGTTCATGTGAACATTTTTTCCTCTCAATGTTATGGGCACATTAGGAAGGATCCCTAACGGTTGACTGGTTCCTTTGTGAAAGCCTGTTAGATTTCTCATCTCAGGAAAAAGCGATGGCGAACCAAGCGCTTTCCAAGCAGTCGAGGAAATGATACTCACATAAGCCCCTTCATCTATGATGGTACTGGTCATAACCATTCTATATACTTGAACAATAATTCGAAATGGTACACTAGTCATTAAATGGGGTCTGCCTAGTTGATTCCAGTCGAAGGAAACAACTAGGTTGCTTGGAGGTGGGACCAAATAGGCGGCCAGGTACGACTCTGACGAACTTCCTTCCTGTGGTAAAGGAATGGGTAAATTGCCCCCATGTTCATCGGAGTCTGTGCTTACGAAAAGAATTTGGACGGTGTCATCCTTATTCTCTTCTGTGACTGTATCATTTGAAGATGGAACCTCTGAAGGGAAGACCGGGTCAAATACCGCCTCGACCTTTTGACTTTCATCTGGTATGGGTTCAGATGGTTTGTCTTCAATGATAGATGCTTCGGCCGACCACCTGGGCGGGTCAGTCGACTTTTTAACTAGTGACGGACTCCGCAAGAGTTTTTTATATCCAGGAGGAAGTCGTAACGGTGAAACCAGACGATTGTCCAAAACTCTTTTAGCCTCATCTACGAAGGGACAACGGTGGATGGCATGGTCGCCTTCGCACAGTTTACAAGGAAATCTATATTTTCCTTTTTGTCCTGGGGTTTCACTTTCACTAGTCGACGGTGTGTTTTCAACATGATCATCAGAGATTGACGACACCGGGTTGTGAAAACGAGGAGACCAGTCCCTTAAGATCCGAGGGATGCAAGGACAATCTCTGTGATAGTGGTCTCCTTTGCAAATGAAACTTGGTGATTTAGGCATGGTCGGTGCAGTGTGTGGATTTTCGCTAGACGACGCTTGGTTGCCCCCTTTTGCTTTGAGCTCCTTCTTCTTCTTCTCTTTCTTCTTCTCAGGTACTTGATTTTTGGCTTTACCAACCCCATCAAACGAAGAAGGAGGAGAGGAAGAATTGGAGGAAGTAGAAGGTTGGTGGGTAACTCTGGATTCGTCTAGTTGCTGACTCGAAATTTCAGGAATTGCGGTGTTCTGAACGACAGAGATTGAGAAGAGCCATACAGGCAAGCCGATTTTCAATCCTGGAAGCGACAATGTGGCCATATGGGGTGCACCAACATCTCCCCAAGAGGAGAAGGGACTAGGATTTCCTCCAAGGGGAATTCCTTGGTTGGTGGGTTCCATGTTCTTAACCTAAGATCAACGTAGGAAAGGGTGATGATTATTCTGTTTAAAATAAATTTTAGACGCTTTGACACAACTTGTTTTTTCAATTTTAAGAGTCGAGAAAAAACAAAAGATGACTCTAGTCGCCTTCGACTTTTAATGAGCCTGAAGTGACAAGTGCTCAGATGGACCTTTTCCGTTAAGGAGTCTGAAAAGGAACGAAAGGGACTGCTCTGGAAATCTAGGTAGAGGGATTACCAAACCAATCGCAAAACTGCAGAATACTTTTTACGGTACGGCAGTGAATCTTCCCGAATGCTGTGTTCAGTGCATTTCAATCGATAAGGCGGCATACACAGCTTCCTATGGATAAAGGATTAAGCCTATTGTGGTCTCCCAAAATATACTCGACGGTACGTGGGAGCACAAGTCCGTACTGGCACTTATCGTCTCAAAGTGGAGGAATCACCCAACCATCAGTGAGAATAACAGTTACCAGGCTTTACGACGCCGGAATACGTCTCTAGCCTAGACTTCTAAATGTCGTGCGTTAGGTTCCAAAGCATTGTTAGATTCATTGAATTTATTTTATAGTTGATCTTGTTTATGAAGTTTTCCTTTCAGGTTCACCGCGAGATGTAGATGTGTAATTCATAAAATGCAATCTAAGATGATAAACAATCTTTTAGCTTCTTTGTGCAATGAAAATACTAGCTACTAAGGAAAGAGAGACAGTATTCTTTCACAAAGAGCAAAGAGCACACTCTAAATGCACTTTCCTAAATCAAACCAATCAGAAAATCTAAATGCAAATGCACATGCATGTATTTGTTTTCGACTTTCTTAGTATGTAAATGATAAAAAGGAAGTTTATGCACAAATCTGAATTACTTTTCAAGTGACAGTTATCAACAAGTTTCTTTTCGAAATGAAAAATGGAGGCAATCACAACACCTTACGATTTGGAAATGAATACTTGTTTTCGACACTAGAAAAATTACAAATTCAGACCAAATACAATAGTAACAGGATAATCGACTATCTACAGCAATCAAACTCTTTCCTATGCCTAAAAACGACACTTGCGACACTTTCAAATCAAAGGTCGACAATACGATTACGTTTCTTTTGAAAAGGAGAACTGAAAATGACCCAACAAACACACAAAAACATTTACAGTTCTTTTGTACAGAGGAGGCGGAATAAAAGCAAAGAAAAGGGGTTTCAAACAGAGATATATTGATCACAGGTAACAAAATTCATGAATAGAACTGGAAAGAATGAACTACAGAAACCAAAACTGAACAATGCCTAGTTTGATCAGCGCACCTGTAACACAGGGAATTTGAAATGCAGCGCACCTACTACACTCGGGAAGTGCACTGAATTTTAGATTCACAGAACATTACCTGCGCTGGGCCAGAGACGAGACTTTGCTTGGGTTCCGGGTCACAGTTTGCAGTTCAGTTCATGGGTTTTGGCCAAGCAAATGGTAATCAGTAATGCAACAATCAGGGGTAGATATAAGGAGGATCTAAGAGCTATCACAAAGGGCAATCAAAGAGTTTGTAAATCAGTTTTTTAATTTATAGACAAATCCCAGAGATTGACTGAAGCGGCATTTATCTACTTTGCATTTGCATAGAAAATGTAGTTCGAAAGCTACCTGGCTCGACTTCAGGCTCCGTCTGTAAGTTTATAAAATAGAAAACAAGGAAGATATACAAACAAACCAATTCGTCCCCAGCGGAGTCGCCATTTTGTTACAGGGAAAAGTGTCTACACAGAACTGCTTATCCCACTAAGGTGTGATAGATACCTTAGAAACAAAAAAAGTAAAGCTACTTTCGTTTTTCCTTTATGAAGTATAGATGAGAAAAGAACAAAGAAGACCAACCTCTGTCTTACGCTAATCTCCTGGTTCGATTCCTCTCTCTCTTGATAGTCTTTCGCTACTTGTTCCCTTGCATGCCCAGCTTCACAAAGTACCTGTAAGATCACAGTAGCATAGCACCATATAAGAACATGGATCTATAATCATAAACAATCTAGGATCAGATGTAAATTGACCATACAAATGCAGCAAACATGAATGACACAAGAGTATGGAGGAAAACTTGAATAGCTTTTATTGATAAACAAGAAAGAGCCAAGCGTGTTACAACCAGTTGTTCTGACCCAGCATCATCCTCTCAGCAAAGAAGCCCCTCTTCACCTCATACAAAGCTTAGATCACCCAACAATCTGATGTTGTCTCAAGAAACCAACAACAATTCCTTACAATATGAAAAATTTCAGCCTCTAGATCTCTGGGATGAGGGATCCATATATAGATATCTGTAAGGGAGATGAGTCAGCTTGTGATTTGATTAGTGTCTTCCCTCTGATAGTTCTTGCTTCCACTTGGAGATTGATGATCTCTTACTCATCCTTGGTCGAATTCAGAGAGGCAAGTGTCACAGGAGAAGTTTCTGGAAGTTTCCATGCCTCTCCACCCCGCAGAATGACACTGCCATTTGTCACTTCTCACCCATCACACCCCATAGAAGGGCTTTTTGAAATGCAACGCACCCACACAATGTGTTTAGGTGAGATGCAACACACTTTGCCTATGGAGCAGCTGAAATGATCCTGTTTTGACCAGTTCTGAGCAGTTTTTCATGGAGAACTTCTGGGAGAAGCTGTAATCAATTGACCTTGTTCCTTTAGGGGTTAGAACAACACTTTTAGGACTTATGAGCCCTTGGTTTATGGATGTTTCATGCTTGGGGTTGTAGTGCCCAAAAATTTCTATAACAGTTGCCCCCTAAAGCATGAGGTCGTTAATCTTTTGATGTCAGGTGAAATGCTTTATTATGAGGATCCGAAGTTCTTTCAAGCTGGGAGGAGACTTGTAATAAGATACAATACAATACATTATCTTCATAATATTTTCATGATCTAGCTGAGGCGGACATTCCCATGCTCAGCTTTGTAAATTCATTTTCATGTACATAGGACAAACAATCGTGTGAGTGTAGACTGATGATTCTGGTAGAGCCATCATCCCTTTGATTGGATGATCATCTGTGTACATTTGATGTCTTTATTTCCCTAAATATATATCGCAGCCCGGATGGATGAAACTGGATCCGGGGTCTTCAATATCGTCCGATCTTCACTCGAAGTACAAGTCTATCCATGTGAGATATGTTCCGGAGTCGAACATGGAAAGACATCGCCTGATTACCAGCCAATGATGTAAGCTGTTAACAGGGGCGAGAGGAATCACCGATAATGATAATGACCCTCAAGGTACTGCAGTACAATTCATGTGGAGTGAATAAAGGACTTGGAGTTGAACACCACGCAAAACCTTTCGGTCGAAAGCCATTGATGTAAACCTGTCGCCGGAAGTGAGAAACTTGCAATTGAAGCATGCAAGCTTCAAAGTACTGAACAGGGTGTTCCTAGATCGACTTCTTGGATAATGAGCTGATGTCGACAAGAAGTGATCCGTCACAGGAGGGCCTTAATGAATCCCACATCAATGACACAGAACGGAGCAAATGATTTTAATGGACGTGAAAATGATATGATGACATACGGTTCAAGGTGGCGGTCATGAAATAATGGAGTATGAATGTATTGTAGCGGGTGAGACACAGGTGAATTCTTTGAATGACTTCTCTTGAAAATATTGGCGACACTGACATGATGGATTGGTAGCATTACCCCAAATGTGGATGGTGTGATGGGACCATGGCGATGTGACCGGTGAATGAAACAACCCAACCCGACTTGGATGTGGAGTGAAAGTGTCATGTTCAAGAGCGACTTGCTACCAACAAAGTTTCTTCAAGTTTTCTTCCCAATTTTCCCCAGTCATTGCTGACCAGTACCTCTTTATTTTTGTCAAGCTTGAGGAGGATAACATATGTTTGTTCTATAATTTGCCCTTCGGGCAAACCCATCGCTATGTTTTAACGAGCCTAGCGATAGTGAAACTCGTTCTTGTCTGCTATGGACAAGTTTGTCGCTATTAAGTTTTAACGAGTTTAACGACAAAGATAACTCGATCCTTTTCAATTTTAGAGAGTCTAAAACGGAACGTAAAGGAAAATCCAAAATTCCTTTTTCATCATCTAATCCCTTAAGTAGCACTTCTGGTCCCTTTAACGAGCTGGAGAGGCCAATGGCTTGACAATCTTTTCATATTTTATGAGTCAGATGAAAACAGCTTAAAGGAGACTTGTCTTTTGAGGAACGAGTGATAAAATTGGGTAGCAGTTGATTCTAGGTAAGGTTTGGAATGTTCCAATCACGACAGTTTTACAAGGATGGCTAGTGAGATCACTCTTCGTAGTTGTTCCTCAAAAGGGGTAAACAATCAAATGGAGGTGAATGATTGGCCAATACAGAGTGGAAGTGATGATGAGAACACAACCAAGGCTTTTAAAGGCTGAAGTACTACATTCACGATGGTTATTTACCGGGAAATAGTTCATTTTTTAATGAGCTTAAACACGGGGGGAAACATTTGCTCATGGCTTATGTTTACTTTTTAACAAGCTTGAACTATGCACTAAAACTGCTGTGATTTGATTAGTGTCTTCCCTCTGATAGTTCTTGTTTCCACTTGGAGATTGATGATCTCTTACTCATCCTTGGTCGAATTCAGAGAGGCAAGTGTCACAAGAGAAGTTTCTGGAAGTTTCCATGCCTCTCCACCCCGCGGAATGACACTGCCATTTGTCACTTCTCGCCCATCGCACCCCATAGAAGGGATTTTTGAAATGCAACACACCCACACAGTGTGTTTAGGTGAGATGCAACGCACTTTGCCTATGGAGCAGCTGAAATGATCCTTTTTTGACCAGTTCTGAGCAATTTTTCATGGAGAACTTCTGGGAGAAGCTATAATCAGTTGACCTTGTTCCTTTAGGGGTTAGAACAACACTTTTAGGGACTTAGGAGACCTTGGTTTATGGACATTTCATGCTTGGGGTTGTAGTGCCCAAAAATGTCTATAACAATGTTCCCTCCTCCAATCTATCCATGAGTCATGCCGGGCACTTAGCCAATTCTCCATGTGGCTAAAGCATGACCCAATCCCTCACAACGATCATCATGTTCCTCTTTTTTCACGAGCTTTTGTACCTTCTATCATAAGGTCACAAACAACCCCAACAAGTCCTGCAACAATCAATGGTCCTTGCTTCTCCATACAAGGTCTCATCATAGACATCCATGGTAAGATGTTCCACTGCATCAGCAAACTGATTTTGCACTTCCCTGCATATGATTCATCTAGCAAAAGCTCATTCGAAACACAAGTATCAATAATACTTACATCATCATCATGAGGCTCCTCCATGTGAGTATCCTCATCCACCCATGTCTGCAAACTGTACAATCCTGGTCCGACTTGATCAACCTCAAGTTCATCCTCCATTGTTGTCACATCTGCAACATCCTCAATCATCATGGCTTCCTCTTGAAGAAGTTCATCTTCAACATTCTTTTCCAAGACTTCAAGTTTATCTCGAATCTGTGGGTTCTCATCTTTCATCCGCTTCAACCTCTATAAGGTAAGCAAGAGCTTCCCTTCACATTCTTCCAAACTCGCCATGCCTTGTCATTCAGCTTGGCCCAATCATGAAACTTCACCTCTGCTAAACCTGTCACAAAGTATTATACTAATTCCACCTTCCACCTGAATCACCCTGATATCCCACCTGTCACCTGCAAAACTTGAACTCCCTACCAAGTCTTCGGCCTTGTAGAATCAGCTCCTTGATTCAGTTAACCTGGCTCTGATACCACCTGTCATGCCCCTACACTGGCGGTAATCTTCCAACCGCACTATAGCGAGGTGTGGCACCACCAAACACTTTCTTTTCACCAATACTTATGTTCATGGACTACGCCTAACATTCATACTTAGTTTTATTTTCGTTACCAAGTATTATATTTGTCCTTTATACAGAGGAAACCCCATACATATTCATCATAAACAACATTATACAAGTAGAAATGCACAAAAGTATAAAGGAAGGGGCAACTCCTTATACTATGAGTCTGCTCGAATCAATATATATATATAATCTTCACTTTTACAAAGTATAAGTTAAATCTTTGGAAACCCCAAATTTACACTTAGCCAAATTTCCAACTTCGACAAACTCAGTTGCCCAACTTGTCGGCACCTCTGAACGGTCGCCGCACGACTCGCCCAACTCTTTGTTCACCTCGTCACACGATTGTGTCGTTTACCCAACTTGGGCGCCTTGTCGTAACTGTGTCGCCTCACCCGGGCGCCTTATCGTAACCGTGTCGCCTCACCCCAGCACCCTCCGCACAAGTCACACCTCCTTTACACCAAACCAACACTTCAACTTTCGTTTCAACGCTTCTCCATTTCACCATGCACGACGCGTCCTATCTGGGTCGCCCGTTCGCACGTTCACTGTTTTGTTGTCCACGGTGCACCCTGCCTGAGTTGCCCGTCCGCACATCCACTCGGCGCTGCACGAGTTTGTGCACCCAATGCCCTCTGCGGGTCGCCCGGCCTACCCGTCGTGCACGCCTACCCGAGCGCTGCACGCACCATTCAGTGGACGCCCTTCGCAGTTCGCCCAACCAACCTTCGTGCACGCTGCCCGACTCGACCTTCAATCGTTCTGCCCATCGTGCATGCTCATCTGCACGCTCCACCACAAAACTGTTCCACCCTTAGCTCGCACTTTGTATGACTTGCGAGTTTCCAAGTAAATGATCTCTTCCACTCAACTTGTCCACTATACATATGCTTCGCACGCCAAGTTCATGTCCCCAGCCGACCTGCCCATATGCTGCACTTTTGTCGGCTTCATCCAACTTTAACTCGTTGGCCCACCCATCTCCATGGTCGGCCACCCCATCTGCTCGTCATCCACCCGCCGGCCCGCCCATCTGTCGGGGCACACGGGACTGCCCAAACAGACATAAACTTCCTCCACGCATAACTCCATCGCACATTCTCCAAGTGACTCGTGTGACTCCACCCTGGCCGCAGCTCGCTCGTTCGCACCGCAGGCCGCCCTGTAGCTCGTGGTCCTCACATTCGGTGTAACGGCCTGCAGTTCTGCCGACGTGCGACCGCAGCCGGGTGGAGAGCATGCGTGGATGGAAGGCTGAACGAGCTACGGTTGGGTGGAAGTGCGAGCTCCCTTGAGGTGCGATGATACATTGTGCGCATATGAGGAGGGTGAGCCGAGTCTATACGCATGGGAGCGTGGGATAAACCTTATGGAGGCCGACCCATACTTGAAGGCAAGCTGACAGTGCGTTTGTGGAGAAGTAGGGGCGTGTGGAGCATGGGGGACAAGTCAGCTGGGTGAGCCAACTCGCCCTGTTGTGCGTATATATTGCAAGTGCGTGGGAGGCATTTGACCATCAACAATCGCTCAACATCTTCACTCAAAGGAGAAGGCGCAGGTCTAGTGCGCAGAACTAAGGAGGAAGGCGGAGATTATAGATGCGCCCATTCTCGGGCTTGGTTACACAGTAGAGACTTGCTTAACTCGGTTTTGGGTGAAGGGTGCGGGCAGGAGCACTCGACGGTTGGTTGAGGGCGTGCAAGGGTGTGTGGCGCCCGATTTGTACAAAGGTGCCCGACGGTGAAACGGAGGAGCGCCCGGTTTGTGCGACGACTTGGCATGGATGTCTTGGTGACTCGGGTGAGCACCCGCCCGTCGTGCAAGTGTGCATGGTGACTTGGTGAAGTGTTGAGATTGTGAACGGAGGTGTGTCTTGGGTAGAGGTGCCCGTGTGTAGCGACTTGGAGGCGCGCCCAAGTTGGGCAAACAACACGATCGTGCGACGAGGTGAATGAAGGGTTGGTGAGTTGTGCGGTGACTGTGCAGAGGCGCTGACAAGCTGGGCAACCGAGTTTGCCGAAGATTGTAAATTTGGCTAAGTTTGAAACTTGGAGTTTCCAAGTATACTTGTAAAGCTTGTAACTTGTAAAAGATTGTATAATATATTATCCGGGCAGACTCATTGTTCAGGGAGTTGCCCCTCCCTTTATACTGTGCAATTATGTTCTTCATTTATAATTGCTAATGATAATGAATGTGTATGGGTGTTCATTGGTATAAAGGATAACATAATAATACTTGGTTGCGAAACAAAAACTAAGTAGGAGTAAGTGGTTAGGCATAGGCCACGAACATAAGTATTGGTGAAAAGAAAGTGTTCGGTGGTGTCGCACCTCGCTAAGAGCGGTTGAAAGACTACCGCCAGCTTGAGGGCGTGACAGGTGCTATCAGAGCTCGGTTGTAGCTGGTGAGCAAGGTTGCTCATGACGAAGTTTAGGTGTGTAGACATTTGGAAATTGAAGACAGTGAAGTAGGTACTTGCAGGTGAAGGAAGTTGTTTCACATACAAGTGGAACAAGAGTTGGTTCAGGTTGCAGGCATCTTGGTGAAGCTGTTGGATGGTCAAAACTAGATCGCAAAGAAGAAGGAAGTGGTTAGAAATGGTAGCTGAATCTCAAGCTAGGTCTAGTCACAGTGTGAAGGATGCTACTATGGCACTTATGGAAAAAGTGTTGGAGAAGATGGAGGACTTGGAAGTGTCCTGGAATAAGAAGATGGATTTCATTGAGAGGGATGAGGGGCCAATTCGAAGATGGGGGAAGAGCTCGAGGAACTCTGGACTCAACACGAGTACACTGATCTTATGTGTACACAACTTGAAGTAAGGGTCAAGGAGGTTGAAGAGGCAAGAGACCAAGGTCTTGCAGAGATCGTGGGCTTTCGAAAGTCTCTTGACGAAGCCAGAAATGAGATCGCGGTATTGAAGAAGGCCATGAGGCATAACTCAGGTGGAGGAGTGCCTCATGTGAAAGTCAAGGAACCAGAATCTTACGATGGTACAAGGAGTGCAAAGACTCTTGGCAACTTTCTATGGGACATGGAGCAGTACTTGGAACGATTGGGTCTATCTGATGATGAGACGAAGGTCAAGGTAGCTGCCCAGTTCTTGAAAAAGGATTCTAAGATGTGGTGGCGAAGGAGGATGGATCAGATTGCCAATGGCAGTGCTGGTGACATTGCTTTGTGGGATGACATGAAGAAAGCTTTGCAGGCCCATTTCAGTCCTCAGGATGAAACGTGGGAAGCAAGGATGAAAATTAAATTCATAAAGCAGACCGGGAACCTTCAGACATATCAGCGGGAGTTTGCAAGTGCAGTTTTGGAACTTCCTGACATGGCAGAGAGGGACAAGGTGTTCAATTTCATTATTGGGTTGAAGCCTTGGGCACGCAATGAAGTGAAGAGGCAGAGGATTAGAACACTTGAGGAAGCTTTTGCTACTGTAGACAAGTTGGTGGAGCATTATGATGAGACTTCTGATGATAGGAAGAAGAAGTCTGATAAGCCGAAAGAGAAGAAGAAGGATGATGCTTCGAAATTGAATGATAATTCGAAGACGAAGAAAGCCTTGAAGTGTTGGATATGTGTTGGACCATATACGATGAAGAATTGTCCTTCTAGACCGAAAGTGGCTGTGATTGAACAGTCTAATACGAAGAATGAAGAAGCTTCTGTGGGGATGATGCAGATACTTGGTGCTTCTGCTGCTACAGAGGTGGTCTCTCGGAGGGATCCTGAGAGGAACAGTTTGGAGTATGTTCGGATGAAGGTTGGAGGTGCTGATATACTCACTATGGTGGATAGTG
Organism: Pinus tabuliformis; assembly: GCA_031772625.1. Taxonomy (NCBI): domain Eukaryota; kingdom Viridiplantae; phylum Streptophyta; class Pinopsida; order Pinales; family Pinaceae; genus Pinus; species Pinus tabuliformis. Next base: position 601,874,654 of record CM062809.1, on the reverse strand, counting down.
GGGCTTCTCACAACTTCATGGGTGAAGATACTGCAAGAAGAATTGGGCTGAAATTTGTACCGGTGAAGGCATAGATGAAGACAGTCAATTCTCCTCCTGATAATGTTCTTGGTGTAGCTGAGAAAGTGGACACGACACTTGGTGAGTGGACAGGGAAGGTCGACTTCACTATAGTGCGGATTGACGGCTATGAGGCTGTGATGGGAATGGAATTCATGAAACAATTTGATGCTATGATTGTTCCACATTTGAGGAAGCTGCATATTTACTATGGAAGGGAAGATGTACCCATTGGTGTACCAACCAATGGAGTGAAAAGGCTTGATTGTAAGTTGGCAGTGATGCAAATGGAGGATGAGAAGCGGATGGAAGATATGAGTAAGCGGTTGTCTACAGTTGAGACAAAGCTTACCGAGTAGTCATTGGTCATCAGGACACTTTCAGATAGTATCTTGGATTTGTCAAGAGGACTAGAAGTGGTAGAGGATGATGATGATGATGAGGCATATGTGAGGCCGAATGTCCGGGAGGAGGATCGGGTCACCTATCTACAGAGGATGGAGATAGAAAATCCTGATAGATGGATTGAGATGATTAGTGAGGGTGAGCCTTCAGGCTCTACTCCCTCCAAATATTCTTAGATGACAAAGAAGATGGGGCTCACTGTTAGCTGCTCATGGCAGTAAGTCCTTAAAACAGGTTGAGCAGGTATGACAGATGGTGCAAGGATGGCTTGGCATCAAGCATCATGACATGTTGTAGATGGGATGGAGTTTCCATGGACTTGAGCATGGGTGAGATTATTGGTGAGTCCAGGATGTGGTAGAATCCGAGATAGACTAGTGAAGGCATAAGGATGTTTACTCTCATGGCTTGAGCGTGACAGTTGGATTAGCTACCCAACTAGTTCATACATGGGGTTCGGAAGTGCACGGAGAGATTCTGGCATCAGGCAGAAGAGAAGGATGATAGTTCACAGGATGAGGACGACACATGATGGAGATGGAAGTTCTACATATGTTGCAGGGATGTTTACAGTATTTGGAGGAGTTGACATCATGGACCAAGGATGAGACAGATATCGATGTTGATCTTGGTGGATGGCTACCAAGATGGTATGTTGTTGAGGACGACAATGATTTCAAGTGGAGGAGGATGTAACAACCTGTAGTTCTGCTAACGTGCGACCGCGACCGGGCGGAGAGCGTGCGCAGATGGAAGGCTAAATGAGCTGTGGTTGGGTGGAAGTGCGAGCTCCCTTGAGGTGCGATGATACATTGTGCACATATGAGGAGGACGAGCCAAGTTTATACGCATGGGAACATGGGATAAACCTTATGGAGGCCGACCCATACTTGAAGGCAAGCCGACGGTGCATTTGTGGAGAAGTAGGGGCATGTCGAGCATGGGGGACGATTCAGCCGGGTGAGCCAACTCGCCCTGCCGTGTGTATATATTGCAAGTGCGTGGGAGGCATTTGACCATCAACAATCACTCAACATCTTTGCTTAAAGGAGAAGGCGCAGGTCTAGTGCACAGAACCAAGGAGGAAGGCGCAGATTATAGATGCGCTGATTCTTGGGCTTGGTTGCACGGTAGAGACTCGCTTAACTCGGTTGTGGGTGAAGGGTGTGGGCAGGAGCGCCCGGAGGTTGGTTGAGGGTGTGCACGGGTGTGTGGCGATCGATTTGTACAAAGGTACCCGACGGTGAAACAGAGGAGCGCCCGATTTGTGTGACGACTTGGCACGGGTGTCTTGGCAACTCGGGTGAGCACCCACCCATCGTGCAAGTGTGCACAGTGACTTGGTGAAGTGTTGAGATTGTGAACGGAGGTGTGTCTCGGGTAGAGGCGCCCATGTGTGGCGACTTGGAGGCGCGCCCAAGTTGGGCAAACAACACGATCGTGCGACGAGGTGAACGAAGGGTTGGTGAGTCGTGCAGCGACCGTGCAGAGGCGCCGACAAGCTGGGCAACCAAGTTTGCCGAAGATTGTAAATTTGGCTAAGTATGAAACTTGGAGTTTCCAAGTATACTTGTAAAGCTTGTAACTTGTAAAAGATTGTATAATATATTATCCGGGCAGACTCATTGTTCAGGGAGTTGCCCCTCCCTTTATACTGTGCAATTGTGTTCTTCATTTATAATTGTTGATGATAATGAATGTGTATGGGTGTTCATTGGTATAAAGGATAACATAATAATACTTGGTTGCGAAACACAAACTAAGTAGGAGTAAGTGGTTAGGCGTAGTCCACGAACATAAGTATTGGTTAAAAAAAAGTGTTCGGTGGTGCCGCACCTCGCTAAGAGCAGTTGAAAGACTACTGCCGGCTTGGGGGCGTGATAGCCGGTGTCACGCCCCTACATTGGCGGTACTCTTCCAACCGCACTATAGCAAGGTGCGGCACTACCAGTCGTTTTCTTTTCACCAATACTTACGATTGTAGACTACGCCTAACATTCCATACTTAGTTTATTTTTCGTTACCAAGTATTATTTTTATCCTTTATACAGTGAAAGCCCATAACATTCACATAAAGAACATTATACAATAGAAATGCACAACAGTATAAAGGGAGGGGAAAATCCATGCAATATGAGTCTAACTGAATCAATATATATATATATAATCTTCTTTATAAGTACAAATTAAATCTTGGGAAACCCCAAATTTACACATAGCCAAATTTCCAACTTCGGCAAACTCGGTTGCCCAGCTCGTCGGCGCCTCTCCACGATTGCCACACAACTCACCAACCCTTCGTTCACCTTGTCGCACGATCGTGTTGTTTTCCCAACTTGGGCATGCCACGTCGTAACCAAGTCGCCACACACAGGCGCCTCTGCACGAGTCACACCTTCGTTCACAACCTCAACACTTCACCGTTTCCACTGTTTCATCGTGCACGGCACACCTTACCCAAAATCACCCGTCTGCACGATTCTTTGTTTCGTCATGCACAGCGCGCCCTCACCCGGCCGCTCGTCCGCACGTCCACCCGTTCACCCAAACAACTTCACCCGAGTCGTCACACAACTTCACCCGTGTTGCCACACGACTTCACCCGGTTTGCCCGAATGACCTCTGTCACACCCCTACACTAGCGGTACTCTTCCAACTGCACTATAGCGAGGTGCAGCACTACTAACCGTTTTCTTTTCACCAATACTTATGATTGTAGACTACGCCTAACATTCCATACTTAGTTTATTTTTCGTTACCAAGTATTATATTTGTCCTTTATACAATGAAAGCCCATAACATTCACATAAACAACATTATACAATAGAAATGCACAACAGTATAAAGGGAGGGGCAACTCCCTGCATTATGAGTCTACCCGAATCAATATATATAATCTTCTTTTATAAGTACAAGTTAAATCTTGGGAAACCCCAAATTTACACTTAGCCAAATTTCCAACTTCGGCAAATTCGGTTGCCCAGCTCGTCGGCGCCTCCACACGGTCGCTGCACGACTCACCAACCCTTCGTTCACCTCGTCGCACGATCATGTTGTTTACCCAACTTGGGCATGCCTCATCGTAACCAAGTCGCTACACACGGGCGCCTCCGCATGTGTCACACTTCACCGTTTCCACCATTTCGTCGTGCATGGCACGCCTTACCCAAGTCGCCCGTCCGCACAATTCTTCGTTTCGTCGTGCACGGCGGGCCCTCACCCGGCCGCCCATCTGCACATCCACCTATTCACCCAAACTCGTTCACCCGAACAACTTCATCGAGTCACCACACGACTTCACCCGGGTCGCCAGACGACTTCACCCAGTTCACCCGAACAACCTCACCCCGGTCGCCACACGACTTCACCCGGCTTGCCCGAATGACTTCACCTGGGTCGCCCAATGACCTCACCCGGGTCGCCCGAACGACTTCACCCGGGTCACCTGAACGACTTCACCCGGGTCACCTGACGACCTCACACAGCTCGCCCGAACGACCTCACCTGGTTCACCCGAACGACCTCGTCCGAGTTTCCTGCCCGACGACCTCGCCGGAGTTTCTTGCCTGATGACCTCGCCCGAATTCTGCCTGAACGACCTTGCCCAAGTTCTGCCCGACGACCTTACCCGAGTTTCCTGCACAAGTTTTTTGCCTGAGTTTCTCACTCGAGTTTGTTGCATGAGTTTTTTGCCCGAGTTTCTCACTCGACTTTTCTGCACGAGTTTTTCACCCAAGTTCTACCCGCCGCATGGGTTCATTCGAAACCGCAGAACTCCTTGATCGATCTCGTGTTGATCAAATGATAATTTGCCTCCACAAATCGTCCATCAATATATACGGGCGAGTGGCGGGTTATGTCACCCGGCCGACCCACGCCCAACACCCAAGCCGACTCGTTCAACATGTTGCCTTCGCCCGAGTGGAGGGTTGGCCTGCCCAACTCGTGGGACCACCCTCTCAACTCGCCCAACATCGTATAAACTTTCCCTTGGATTGTTCAATTCGCATTTCGCACAAGTCCTTCGCACGGTGGAGTCTCCATGCCCGTCGCATGGACCGCAGGTCCTTACATCCTCCCCCACTTGAAGTCATTGTCATCCTCAACAATATCTCATCCCAGCAACCATCTGTCACCAAGATATCCATACAAAGGCATATACTCCATCTGTATGTCATGCATCGGAAAATCATCTCAATGCATGACCATCAACCACCCTGTCACAATCTCCACATGTTGCTCCCATCATGGAAGGTTGGTCCCCCCATCTCAAGCTACATGCCTACAACAACATATCGTGTCGATCTCATCATGTTTCGTCCTCGTGTGAATTGCTGCCATGATACTCCAACACAATGCTAACACATCTCTGTACACTCGATCCCCTCATGTTTGAACTATTTGGGTGATCAGTTCAACTGTCCACTCAAACCATGAGAATGCACATCCTCATGCCACCATCAGTCGTTTCTCAGAACATCCTGTCACATCATCAACTCAATCGAGAATCCATCTCCATACAAGTGAAAGTCATGCTCAGGTCCATGAAGTACTCCTCATCTCATATGCAACATGTTGTCCATGATGTTTTCTATCCAACATCAACATCCATCTGCAAAACATCCATCTCCTCAAAGTGAAGAGATCATCTCCCGACTCTTGATGTGCCACATCCAGGTCCATGAAGCAACCTCCATTATATCTATAATGTGCCATCCCTCAAGTCTGCCATAGAAACAAGCATACACCTATCTCATCTATCCATGTGTTGCCCATGATCATAGATCAATCAGCTCCCATGTGTCAAAAATGGTTAAGTCTCGGCTCAACCCATGCCCAAGTGTTGCCACCAAGGCATCATCATCGTTGTAACTCCATCACTCCAAAGTGTCTCATATCAATCCTCCACATCAAGTCACTCTTCCAAGCCACACCCACACATGTACTCGAAAGTATGCATCCCATTTTGCATCAAAGTCTCTGACCTCAGCTCCTCAATGCATCAGATCTTCCAAGTCCACCATATATGAAGTCTCCAAAAGTCACAACCTCATGTCATCATGAGCTCTATGAGTCATCTCCAACCAACATTCTAGCAAGCATACAAGTCTCAGCCCAAAGGTCTCTGCAAGATGCCTCAGCTCTCCATGTAGTAGGAATGCTCCATAGTCTGCTCACAACTCCATCCAAGTCCATGGCCTTATTGTACATAAGTGCACAACCTCTCCATCGACTCATAAGTAACACAACTCCATGTCACACCAGCAATCCATCTGCACAACATCCCTGCCTTGGCACTCCTCATTGGATCCCCATAAGTGACACCTCTACATTGCTCCTGCATGTCCCTGCATAAGGTTGTCATGCTCCATGTCTCCAACCTTATGTCCATGACTAAGTTGCCCATGTAGTCAACCAATTAGACCCATCACAACAATCGGTCATCCTCATCCAAGCCTGCAATCTTTAGTCTAGTGAACTCGGTCACCCAACCATATCATCATCATCACGAGTCCCTTCCATCATAGCTCCCCACTAAAGGTTCCACCAAGACTTGCTATTGGTCTCGACCATGAGAAGTCCACCCAAGCATCATCATACCCAAGTGTGTGCCCTTCAATCTGTCCATGAGTCATGCCAAGCACTTAGCCAATTCTCCATGTGGCTAAAGCATGACCCAATCTTCTGCAATGATCATCATGTTCCTCCCTTGTCACGGGCCTTTGTACCTTCTACCATAAGGTCACAAACAACCCTAACAAGTCCTGCAACAGTCAACAATCCTTGCTTCTCCATACAAGGTTTCATCATAGACATCCATGGTAAGATGCCCACTTACATCAACAAACTGACTTTTCCCTTCCTTGCATACGGTTCATCTACCAAATTCTCAAGTGAAACACAAGTATCAATAGTACTTACATCATCATCATGAGGTTCCTCCATGTGAGTATCCTCATCCATCCATGTCTGCAGACTGCACGATCTTGTTCCAACTTGATCAACCTCAAGTTCATCCTCCATCGTTGTCACATCTGCAACATCCTCAGCTATCATGGCTTCTTCTTCCTTATCATCACATTCTGCAGCTTTCTCCTTATGAGTCAAAGCTATGGAATGCTTCTTCTCAAGAGTTAGCCATTTCCACTTCTCTCGAATCAAGTTCTGCCTTATCTCCAATTCCTTGAGTTCTGCATCAAACAAGTCCACTTCCTTTGCAAGTCGATAGGCTTCGTCCCTATTCCCGTCAGAAATCCCTTCCTTGACCAAAGCACGAAGAGCATCCTTTGCTTTGAACAAGCCTTTGCCCCATTCTGCAAATCTTTGTTCAACCTTACTTGATTCTTCAAGTAGACTTCCTTCAAATTCCTTGAAGGTTGCAAAACCCATTTCCTGCAAGATAGACATCCTTCTTGACTCTTCACCATTCACCAGGTTCCCCCTGCAAGACTGAACCAGCTCTTGATTCCACCTGTCACCTGCAAAACTTGAACTCCCTTTCAAGTCTTCAGCCTTTGTAGAATCAGCTTCCTTCACCTGCACTCCACCTGAATCAGCTCTGATACCACCTGTCACGATAGTGCAGTGGGATAAACAATTCATCATCAACCCGATCAACTTCCTGATCATCAACTATGATACCACATATCATGCCCCTACACTGGCAGTACTCTTCCAACCGCACTATAGCGAGGTGCGACACTACCAACCGTTTTATTTTCACCAATACTTACAATTGTAGACTATGCCTAACATTCCATACTTAGTTTATTTTTCGTTACCAAGTATTATATTTGTCCATTATACGATGAAAGCCCATAACATTCACATAAACAACATTATACAATAGAAATGCACAACAGTATAAAGGGAGGGGCAACTCCCTGCAATATGAGTATGCCCGAATCAATATATATAAGCTTCTTTTATAAGTACAAGTTAAATCTTGGGAAACCCCAAATTTACACTTAGCCAAATTTCCAACTTCTGCAAACTCGGTTGCCCAGCTCGTCGGTGCCTCCACACAGTCGCCACACGACTCACCAACCCTTCGTTCACCTCGTCGCATGATCGTGTTGTTTGTCCAACTTGGTTGTGCCACGTCGTAACCAAGTCGCCACACACGGGCGCCTCCGCACGAGTCACACCTCCGTTCACAACTCTAACACCTCACCGTTTCGTCATGCACAGTGCGCCTTACCCAAGTCTACTGTCCGCACGATTCTTCGTTTCGTCGTGCACGGCACGCCCTCACCCGGCCTCCCGTCTGCACATCCACCTGTTCACCCAAACTCGTTCACTCGAACAACTTCACCGAGTCGCCACATGACTTCACCCGGGTCGCCACACGACTTCACCCGGTTCGCCGAAACAACCTCACCTGGGTCGCCACACGACTTCACCCGGCTCGCCCGAATGACTTCACCCGGCTCGCCCGACGACCTCACACGGCTCGCCCGAACGACCTCACCCGGTTCACCCGAACGACCTCGCCCGAGTTTCCTGCACGACGACCTCACCCGAGTTTTGCATGAACGACCTCGCCCGAGTTCTGCATGAACGACCTCACCCGAGTTCTGCCCGACGACCTCGCTTGAGTTTCCTACATGAGTTTCCTGCACGATTTTTTCCCCCGAGTTCTACCCGACGACCTTGCTTGAGTTTCCTACATGAGTTTCCTACATGATTTTTTCGCCCGAGTTTGTTGCACGAGTTTTTGGCCCGAGTTTCTCACCCGAATTTTCTGCACGAGTTTTTCACCCAAGTTCTACCCACCATGCGGGTTCATCCACAACCGCAAAACTCCTTGATCGAACTCGTGTTGATCAAATGATAATTTTCCTCCCCAAACTGTCCATCAATATATACGGGCGGGTGGCAGGTTATGTCACCTGGTCGGCCCACGCCCAACACCCAAGCTGAGTCGTTCAACATGTTTCCTTCGCCCAAGTGGAGGGTCAACCCGCCTAACTCGTGGGACTGCCCTCTCAACTCGCCCAACATCGTATAAACTTGCCCTTGGATCATTCAATTCGCATTTCGCACAAGTCCTTCGCACGGTGGAGTCGCCATGCTCGTCACACGGATTGCAGGTCCTTACAATCTCACTCAGGTCGCCACACGACTTCACCCGGCTCGCCCGAACAACTTCACCGAAGTCGCCCGATGACCTCACCCAGCTCGCCCAAACGACCTCACCCAGTTCGCCCGGATGACCTCGCTCGAGTTTCCTGCCTGACGACCTCGCCTGAGTTCTGCCTAAACGACCTCGCCGTAGTTCTGCCTGAACGACCTTGCCCTAGTCCTACCTGAACAACCTCGCCCGAGTTCTGCTTGACGACCTCACTCGAGTTTTCTACACGAGTTTCCTGCACGAGTTTTTCGCCCGAGTTTTCTGCACGAGTTTTTTCACCTGAGTTTCTCACCCGACTTTTCCGAACGAGTTTTTCACCCGAGCTTCGCCCGTCGTGCGGGCTCATCCACGCACTGCAGAACTCCTTGTTCGAACTTGTGATGATCAAATGATGATTTGCCTCCACAAACCGTCCACTAATATATATGGGCGGGTGGCAGTTTATGTCACTCGGCCGACCCACACCCAACGCCCAAAGCCGACTCATTCAACATGTTGCCTTCGTCCGAGTGGAGGGTCGGCCCACCCAACTCGTGGGACCACCCTCACAACTCACCCAACATCATATAAACTCGCCTCTTGGCTCATTCATTTCGCATTTCGCACAAGTCCTTTGCACGGTGGAGTCGCCCTGCCCGTCACACGGACCGCAAGTCCATACATCCTCCCCCACTTGAAGTCATTGTCGTCCTCGAAAATATCTCATCCCAAAAACCATCTGTCACCAAGATTACCATACCAAGGCATACACCCCATCGTTATGTCATATATCGGAAAATCATCTCAATCCATGACCATCAACGACCCTGTCACAATCTCCACATGTTGCTCCCATCGTGGAAGGTTGGTCCCTCCATCTCAAGCTACATGTCCATTGCAACATATTATGTCGACCTCGTCATGTGTCATCACCGTGTGAACTGCTGCCATGATACTCCAACATAATGCTAACACATCTCTGCACACTGCATGCCCTCATGACTTGAACTAGTTGGGTAGCTAATCCAACTGTCACGCCCAAACCATTGGAATGTACATCCTCATGCCATCATTAGTCGTTTCTCTGAACATCCTATCACACCCTCAACTCGATCAAGATCCCATCTCCATATAAGTGTAAGCCATGCTCAGGTCCATGAAGTAGTCTCCATTTCATCTGCAACATGTTGTCCATGATGTTTTCTATCCAACATCATCATCCATCTACAAAACATCCATCTCCTCAAAGTGAAGAGATCATCTCATCAACCTCCGACTCTCGATGTGCCACATCTAGGTCCATGAAGCAACCTCCATCATATCTGTATGTGCCATCCCTCAAGTCTGCCATAGAAACAAGTATACACTTGTCTCATCTCCCATGTGCTGCCCATGATCATATATCAATCAGCTCCCATGTGTCAAAAGTGGTTGAGTCTCGGCTCAACCCATGCCCAAGTGTTGCTACCAAGGCATCATCATCGTTGTAACTCCATCACTCCAAAGTGTATCATATCGATCCTCCACATCAAGTCACTCTTCCAAGCCACACCCACACATGTACTCGAAAGTATGCATCCCATTCTATATCAAAGTCTCTGACCTCAGCTCCTCAATGCATCAGATCCTCCAAGTCCACCATATATGAAGTCTCCAAAAGTCACAACCTCATGTCATCATGAGCTCCATGAGTCATATCCAACCAACATTCTAGCAGGCATACAAGTCTTGGCCCAAAGGTCTCTGCAAGATGCCTCAGCTCTCCCTACAGTAGGAATGCTCTATAGTCTGCTCACAACTCCATCCAAGTCCATGGCCTTGTTGTACATAAGTGCGCAACCTATCCATTGGCTCATAAGTAACACATCTCCATGTCACACCAGCAAATCTACCCGCACAACATCCCTGCCTTGGCACTCCTCATTGGATGTCCATAAGTGACACCTCTACAAGTGCTCCTACATAATGTCCCTGCATAGACTGCCATGCTCCATGTCTCCAACCTGATGTCCATGACTAAGTTTCCCATGTAGTCCAACCAAGTAGACCCATCACAACAATCGGTCATCCCTATCCAAGTCTTCAATCTTCGGTCTAGTGAACTCGGTCACCCAACCACATCATCATCACATGAGTCTCTCCATCATAGCTCCCCTACTAAAGGTTCCACCAAGACTATCTCTTGGTCCCGGCCATCAGAAGTCCACCCAAGCATCATCATACCTCAAGTGTGTGCTCCCTCCAATCTGTCCATGAGTCATGCCGGGCACTTAGCCAATTCTAAAGCATGACCCAATCATCTATAATGATCATCATGTTCCTCCCTTGTCACGGGCCTTTGTACCTTCTACCATAAGGTCACAAACAACCCCAACAAGTCCTGCAACAGTCAACAATCCTTGCTTCTTCATACAAGGTCTCATTGTAGACATCCATGGTAAGATCCTCCCTAGCATCGGCAAACTGATTTTGCCCTTCCCTGCATACGATCCATCTACCAAATGCTCAAATGAAACACAAGTATAAATAGTACTTACATCATCATCATGAGGCTCCTCCATGTGAGTATCCTCATCCATCCATGTCTGCAAATTGCACGATCGTGGTCCAACTTGATCAATCTCAAGTTCATCCTCCATCGTGGTCACATCTACAACATCTTCAACCATCACGGCTTCCTCTTCCTTGTTAGCACAATATGCAACTTCATCCTGCCCCATTGTCCAACCAAGTATAAGAATTTCGTCTTCAATGTTCTTTTCCAAGACTTCAAGTTCCTTTCGAATCCAAGGATTCTCTTCTTTCAACCGCTTCAACCTGTATAAGGTAAGCAAGAGCTTCCCTTTGCATTCTTCCTAACCTACCATGCCTTGTCGTTCAGCTTGGCCCAAGCAAAAAGCTTTACCTCTGCTAAACCTGCTTCACCATTCACCTGAATCACCCTAATATTCCACCTGTCACCTGCAAAACTTGAGCTCCTTGCCAAGTCTTCTGTCTTCGTAGAATTAGCGCCTTGATTCAATTCACCCGCTATGATACCACATGTCACGAAGTGACAGTGGGATCAGCTTCTTCCGCAAATCCCCTTTGCACTTCACTAGCCTTGATACCACCTGTCACGCCCCTACACTGGCGGTACTCTTCCAACCACACTATAGCGAGGTGCGGCACTTCCAATCGTTTTCTTTTCACCAATACTTACGATTCTAGACTACGCCTAACATTCCATACTTAGTTTATTTTTTGTTACCAAGTATTATTTTTATCCTTTATACAGTGAAAGCCCATAACATTCACATAAACAACATTATACAATAGAAATGCACAACAGTATAAAGGGAGGGGCAACTCCCTGCAATATGAGTATGCCCAAATCAATATATATAATCTTCTTTTATAAGTACAAGTTAAATCTTGGGAAATCCCAAATTTACACTTAGCCAAATTTCCAACTTCGGCAAACTCGGTTGCCCAGCTCGTCGACGCCTCTGCACGGTCACCGCACGACCTACCAACCCTTCGTTCACCTTGTTGCACGATCGTGTTGTTTGCTCAACTTGGGCGCGCTTCATCGTAACGAAGTCACCACACACGGGTGCCTCCACATGAGTCACACCTTCGTTCACAACCTCAACACTTCACCGTTTCCACCGTTTCGTCGTGCACGACGCGCCTTACCCAAGTCGCCTGTCCGCACGATTCTTCGTTTCGTCGTGCACGACGCACCCTTACCCGGCCGCCCCTCTGCACATCCACCCATTCACCCAAACTCGTTCACCCGAACAACTTCACCCGAATCGCCACACGACTTCACCCAGGTCGCCACACGACTTCACTCGGTTTGCCCGAACGACCTCACTCGGGTCGCGACACGACTTCACCCGGATCGCCCGAACGACTTCACCTGGGTCGCCAGATGACCTCACCCGGCTCGCCCGAACGACCTCACCCGGTTCGCCCGAACAACCTCGCCCGAGTTTCCTGCCCGACGACCTCGCCCGAGTTCTGCCTGAACGACCTCGCCCAAGTCTTGCCTGAACGACCTCGCCCGAGTTCTGCCCGATGACCTTGCCCGAGTTTTCTACACGAGTTTCCTGCACGAGTTTTTCTTCCGAGTTTTCTGCATGAGTTTTTTCGCCCGACTTTTCTGAACGAGTTTTTCACCCGAGCTCGCCCGTCGTGCGGGCTCATCCAGGCACCACAGAACTCCTTGTTCGAACTCGTGATGATCGAATGATGATTTGCCTCCACAAACCATCCACTAATATATATGGGCGGGTGGCAGGTTATGTCACCGGGTCGACCCACACCCAACGCCAAAGTCGACTCGTTCAACATGTTGCCTTCGCCCGAGTGGAGGGTTGGCCCGCCCAACTCGTGGGACCACCCTCACAACTCGCCCAACATCGTATAAACTCGCCTTTTGGTTCATTCATTTCGCATTTCGCACAATGGAGTCGCCCTACGCATCACACGGACTGCAGGTCCATATAGTCGGGGTGGGGCGAAGGGCGGGGTGATTCCGAGAATCACCCCCCAATCGTCGCAGGCCGTTGGGCTGCCAGGGTGAGGCGGAGGGCGAGGTGATTCCCGGAATCACCCCACCACCCCCGCGAGCCATTGGGCCGCTGGGGTGGGGTAGGGTGATTCTCGGAATCAACCCGCCACCCCTGCAAGCCGTTGGGCCACTGGGGTGGGGCAGAGGCTGTCCACAGCCCTCAGCCCCACCTCGGCAGCCCAATGGCCTGAGGAGGTGGCAGGGTGATTCCCAAAATCACCCAACCACCCCCGCAATCCGTTGCATCGCATGGGGTGGGGTGGAGATTGTCCGCAGCCGTCCGCCCCACCCCGGTAGCCCAACGACCCGCGGGGTGGCGGGGTGATTCTGGGAATCGCCCCGCCACCCCCGCGGGCCGTTGGTTGTCGGGGTGAAGCGGAGGGCAGGGTGATTCCCGGAATCACCCCACCACCCTCACGGGCCATTGGGCTGCCAGGGTGGGGTGGAGGCGTTCTGCAGCTGCCCACCCTACCCCGGTGACCCAACGACCCGCGGGGGTGGCGGGGTGATTCCCAAAATCACCTCGCCACCCTCACTGGTCATTGGGCCGCCGGGGTGGGGCGGAGGTTGTCTGCATCCTTTTGCCCCACCCCGGCGGCCCAACAGCCTATGGGGGTGGCGGGGTGATTCTCGTAATTTCCCCGCCACCCCCGCAGGCTGTTGGGGTGCGCTGAAGGGCTGCGAATAGCCCTCCAGCCCACCTCGGCAGCCCAACGGGCCGTGAGGGTGGCAGGGTGATTCCTGGAATCGCCCTGCCACCCCAGCAGGCCTTTGGGCTGTTGGGGTGGGGCGAAGGTTGTCCGCAGCCCTCTGCCCCACCCCGGCGGCCTAATGGCTCGCAGGGGTGGCAGGGTGTGGTGAACGTTGTCTGCAACCCTCCGCCCCACCCCAGCAGCCCAACTGCCTGAGGTGGTGGCAGAGTGGTTCCCATAATCACCCTGTCGACCCCGTGGGCTGTTGGGCTGCCGGGGTGGGGCGGAGGTTGTCTGCAACCCTCCGCCCCACCCTGGTGGCCCAACGGCTTGCGGGGGTGGCAGGGTAATTCCCAGAATCACCCTGCCATCCCCACGGTCCGTTGGGCCGCCCGGGTGGGGCGGAGGTTGGGTTGGCGGGGTGATTTCTGGAATCACCCTGCCACCCCCGCGGGTTGCTCGGGTGGGGCGGAGGTTGGGGGTGGCAGGGTGATTCCCGGAACCACCCTGCCACCCTCGCAGGTCGTTGGTCCTTTGGGGTGTGCCAGAGGCTGTCTGTAACCCTTCGCCCCACCCCGGCGGCCCAATGGCCCGCAAGGGTGGCGGGTTGATTCCGAACAGCCCTCCGACCCACCCCCGCGACCTAATAGCCCGCAAGGGTGGCGGGGTGATTCCAGGGTAATAGAATTTTAATATATTTCAGATCCCATTATTTTATCTTTATGGTCATTACTAAAACATGTTGAATTTATACTTAGAAAAGAAAAATGTTATTCTACCAAAAACATTAGTGTGTTTTTTCCTCATAAACAACTATTTTTTTCACATGAAAATTCGGTTTTACTAACATTTTAAAAAAATGTTGAAAATTGACCCTAAAAAAAACCATCGTTCTAGTGTCAACACTTTTCGTTTTCAGGTGTTTTTTGCATGAAAATTTCGTTTTCACTGCCATTTTTAAAACATGTTCAAAATTGACCCTAAAAAAAAACCATTGTTCCAGTATACACACTTTTCGTTTTTAGCACTACTTTTGATTTTTTTGGGGTTTTTTGGCGAGAGTTCCCGTTTTAAAATTTACATTGTTCAAAATCTTTTGCTTATAAATGTGTTAAAAAATTACATGCATAAATTTTAGCTTAACATAGAAAACTTAATGTCCACATGAGAGAAGAGGAAAAACACATAAAGCATGAAAGAAGGCAACAAGACTTGAAAATGGAGTTCGTCTGACTTGGACTACATCTCCGGGCCCTGCTCGATCAATGGGGAGGCCTTCATTCATTAAGTGGTATGAGAAAGAAGCGTATTGACATTAGTTACAAAAAAGGAGTTTTATACCTCCATACTGAAAAATGGCCGAAAAATGCAGAACTTTGATGGAGAAATGGACAACGCCATTGTGTTCGTAGTGTCGAGAAATGTTGAAACCATATAAAATTTGTCAAAATCTAACAAAGTGGAAATTCGGCCCTCCCAGAAAATTTTGCCTCAAATTGCATGCATTGCCTCCTCTCCCTGGGCGCACTGATAAGCTGCGTTTAAATAACAAATAGGTGGCAGATTTTTCAAAGAAACAGTTATAGCGCAGTTGGTTATGGATCCAAATATTGTGGAGGAGGTCGGGTGGTCAAACCCTGCCTCCTCCCTTTCTTTACATAACGAAATCCTTTTTTTTTTAACTATGGGTTGCGCTGGGCCCGCCTTGGGTGGCCCGCCCCCCGTAACTACCTCCGTCGGCCTCTTGTTGGTGTTGTTTTAAATGGCTGGTGGTTGAGGTTGGGTTCGTGCCCCAAGGGCCGGCCCACCTTAATGGTCGTTGTTTTATATTGAATGGGTTGGGTCCGCGCCCCAAGGGTCGACCCACCCAAATTCTATTTACGTACATAGTGGTTCCATGGGAGGGGTCGGGGGTCGTGGCCCATCCCTCCACCCTCTTTTTATATGTATTTTTTATTTAATTAAAAGAATATGTTGTTTGCAAAAATTCTGATTTTAAGCTAAATGAGTCATTTTAACCAGGCAACGATTTCGCCTAGAATCTGGACGGAGTTGGCTGGATTCTGTTTGTCGGAAAAACTCTAAATTGTGCCTTCATTAATCCTGCCCAGTCATCAAAAAGTCAACCCAACTTTGACTTCCTCTATCTCCTTCATCCGGAGTCGGATTGGAGTGTTGTTTGCACTGTTGGAATCAAGGCGACGAGCACTTCGATCTGATGTCAAGTTCATCGTCTTTCTGCCATTTTGAATTTTGAGCTTTTTCCATGCTAATGGTGTTTAGAGATCCCCCTGGATCAATACTCCAATTTCATGGTACTCACGAATTATTAAGAGAGTTGCATATTTTATGGTGGGGCCAATTCATATCTCTTTTTTAAAGAATTAGAATGGCAGAGGTTTACGTGACTGAATTTGGAGGAAGAAAGGCAACATGATTCCCACAAAGAATTTAATGGTCAGGTCTCTCATTTCGGGGAGGCACACATAAAGAGAGTCAGGTTGATTTTTTTGGTGGTTCAGCGTATTTCCAACTGTTGGGTCGTATTTCTTTTGCAAGGACGAGTTTTGGGCTTACAGGACTCACATTTCTCACTTAACTCAGACTGTGGTCACTTCCTTCTATTTCTGAACGAGCTTCATCATGCTTGGGACAACGTCTTGGTAGCAAAGTATAAAGTAATGACTGTGGGGATAAGTAGTGACATAGCTAGGCAGAGTATTAACTTTCTAGGCTACGTGTTACACTTCTCATTTGTGCATGGTGGTTGTGGGAGATTCAAGGTTGAGTTCCCTCTATGTTGACAATAAACATCACTCTACTCACTGCATGGGAGCTGGTCTAATACCATAGTCGGGTTATGGAGCAAATAAACATTTGCATGGTAACTCTTGTCCCTGTTAGAGGAACCACTAGCTTGGAAGCTGGCCATGGACTCAATTTTGACTTAATGAAGTATTTATGTTGGAACGAGTGGCTGTGTCACACACATTATCTCAAATCAGCATGGTGTTATTTCCTCTCTAGTAGCAGTCATATTGTGACATTTATTTGAGCTGATAATTTTGAATCAAGCAGCAGATTTAGACTTCCTCTTTGAATGATATTCTGAGGCAGACCCACTCCCAGGTTCAATGAAACTGTCTGAACCTCTGGAAGGTGATATTTAGTTGGCAGTGGCTAATGTTATAACTTTCTGGAGATAAATTCTGATAATCACCTAAAGCAATGTATAAACAATCTATTTGAAGAGACATTCCACCGAAACTCAAACTAAACTCATAATTTTTTAAGCGGAAAATCAGAAATTTGTGAAGAAGGAATCGTACAATGGTACTAGAGCCTTAATCTTGGCTCAACCGTTGGGTTTGCCTTGAAAACAGTTGGTTGGAAAATTCATGGCAGAGGAAAATCCATACACACGGATAACATATAGGAGGAAGCATACTTACAAAGAACCAACTCCCCTTTCAGAGGAAGATATCCTTGATACAAAGAGTTAAGAGATGCTAGAAGATTTGGAAAGGGGTTAGAGAAGACACCTAAAAGACCAGATATGGGGGATAAGGAGGAACAAACTTTTAATAGCTTACTTAGGGCCATAAATGACTTGGCTAAGGGCCAAAAAGAGATGGTGGAGGTGATGGAAGGAATGACACATACAAGGGCTTCCACTGGAAAATAGCCATTGAATGGGGAAGGGTCCAACAGTGCTGAAAACAGTCATGCCCAGAATTATGTGCAAAACCCATCCCGCACTGATAGCAAAATGGCCAGACCCAATATGCCTTAGTTTGTGTAGTAGGTTGTAGAAGACTTAACATAGTAGGCTGAATTTGGAATCCCTTATGCAGATTACATGGAACAATATCAATCTCTAGGACAGGATTTTTGTGTTGCCATGAGCTTTACTGATTTCTACCATCTTCAGTTGAAGAGTAGGACCAAACCATCTTAGAGGTTTCCAAGGCAGAATCATGAGCTGCAAAAAACATTGGGGAAAGTGACCATCCCCTGTTTTGATGGGTCGTCCAAATGCTCAACTAGATCACGGATGGAAAAAATGGACACTTATTTTCAGTTGCATCATTTGACAGAGGAGGAGGCTATCAAATTGGCCACCCTGCACTTGGATGGTGAGGTCCATGAGTGGTGGTACCATTGTTTGGTGACGTTGGGACATAACAACATCATCTCATACACAAAGTTCACTCAAATGCTTATTGAGCACTTTGACAAGAAGTATCAAGAGATACATTTTAGAGAGCTAACACAACTCAAGTATACGAGTAGTCTAGAGGCTTATATTGCGGAGTTTCAGAGACTGGTGGTCATGGTCACAAATATTTCAGAGGCCATATTGGTGATGCTATTTGTAGAGGGGTTGACATAACCTCTACATGGATGGGTCAAGAGTTTTGAACCCACTACACTTTTTGCAGCAATCAATAAAACCAAGGACTTATAGGATGCAACTTCCAAAAATAAATTCACTCCCAAGGTTAATGAGGTCAAACCCTTTCAAAAGGAGTGGACCGAGAAACCAAATTTGGATGGGGAGGCTTGAAAAGAGTTGAGGAAGAAGAAACTTTGTTTCAGCCATCAAGAACCTTGGGCACTAGGGCACAAGTGTGTGAGCAATGCCCACTACATTGAGGTGTGCTCAGAGAGTGACAATGATGAGGAGAAGGCACATAGAATGATACACGAACCAACACAAGGACAAATATAGGGACAGATACACCAAACCGTTGGAGGTGAGTCCTCACATGCAGAGGTCCAAGCTCCTATTCTTGCCTCTATGTCGTGATTCCATAGATACCATACCTTCAGAGTTAGAGGGGTTATAGCGAGGCATAAGGTGACAGTACTGGTTGATGGTGGGGCTTCTCACAACTTCATAGATGCAGAGTTTGTGGAACAAAGGGAAATTCCTACAACATAATTGGATGGTTTTGCAGTCATCATACCCGAGAAACATCAGATGAACTGCAACACGTACATCCCCAAGCTACAACTCATCATGGGAAACTATACAGTGACAAATGACTTCTTTGTAGTGGATGTGCCAGATGCTAATGTGATGTTGGGGTTTCAATGGCTTTATTACATAGGAAAGTACAACACAGTTCAACAAAACATGGAAATGGAGTTCAATGATCCAGTAGATGGCAGGAGGGTAGTCTTGAGAGCCATGCATAAATTCCCGCTGAAGCTTGTGTTGTCCAACCACATGGACGCTGTATTGAAACACGGTGATATCGAGTGGGCAGTAGAGTGACTACAAGTATTACTTTGTAAACATCATAAAGTTTTGGCCAATATTACTCCAGGTAGACCACCATATAGAGGCTCTGAGCATGTTATAGAACTCGAGGAGGGTGTGCAGATGGTAATAACCACTCCTGATCAACATTCCGAATTGAAATTGCTTGAGGACAAGAAATCTTGGGTGGGTAGGATTGTAATGTCTTCGTCCCCATAAGAAGCTTATGACGGAGTTTGCTAGCCTAAAGTGGTTCCCGTAGGCTAAAGTGGTGAAATAATTAATAAGGGGACCTTAATTGTCCTAAGGAGACTTTATTAAAGAAGGAGAAAGGATTATATTTTCTAGCCAGGTTGGATGTCACTTTAACTTTATAAAGTGGAGTATCATAAAGTGACTTTATAAAAGTGAATATAATAAAAAGAAGAAGAAAAGAATATAATAAAGAGAGAAGGGAAGGTGAAGATGAAAAGACAAAGGGGAAGGCAAAGATGAAAAGACAATCCTAAACTTAGTAAAGAAGGAAATTGAGGAGACTTTAATTCATTCATGCATTGTGTGAGTTTGAAGAGAGAGTTGGAAGCCCTCCCTGCCATTCGATGTTGCAACGAGACCCCCTAGTATGAGAATGAAATCGCTCAAATTTCACTGTAGAACTTCAATGGAGAACTAATTTTGTCAGAAATATTGAGGTACTCAATCTTATCAATTGTTTATATCCTTATACTGCATTTTCTTATTTTTGAGAGGCTGAAGGTTTCATGGAGAATGAAAAGTCAAAGGACAATTAATATTAAGTAAATACTCCAGTTTCATGGGACCCGAGAATTATTAAGAGAGATGCATATGTTATGGTGGGGCGAGTTCAGATCTCTTTTTTAAAGAATTAGAATGACAGAGGATTACATGATTGAATTTGGAGGCAGAAAGGCAACACGAATCCCACAAAGAATTTAATGGTTAGGTCCCTCATTTCGGGGAGGCACACAAGAGGAGACTTGGGTTGATTTTTTTGGTAGTTGAGCGTATTTCCAATTGTTGGGTCGTATTTCTTTTGCAAGGACGAGTTCTGGGCTTACGGGAGACATTTCTCACTTAACTCAGATCTAACTCAGATCGTGGCCACTTCCTTCTATTGCTAAACAAGCTTCATCATGCTTGGGACTGCGTCTTGGTGACACAACCAGGCAGGGTATTAAATTTCTGGGCTGCGTGTTACACTTATAGTTTGCGCGTGGTGGTTGTGGGAGACTCAAAGGTCGATTTCCCTTTGTGTTGACAACAAACATCACTCTACTCACTGCGTGGGAGCTGGCCTAATACCACAGTCGAGTTCTGGAGCAAATATACATCTGC
Organism: Pinus tabuliformis; assembly: GCA_031772625.1. NCBI lineage: Eukaryota > Viridiplantae > Streptophyta > Pinopsida > Pinales > Pinaceae > Pinus > Pinus tabuliformis. The sequence goes on along the minus strand of CM062809.1, from coordinate 601,854,204 downwards.
GTGGTAACTCTTGTCCCTGTTAGAGGAACCACTAGCTTGGGAGTTGGCCATGGACTCAATTATGACTGATTGAAGGATGTATTTGTGCTGGAACGAGTGGCTGAGTCACACACATTATCTCAAGTTAGCATGGTGTTATTTTCTCTCTGTTAACGGTCATATTGTAACATTTATTGGAGTTAATAATTCTGAATCAAGCAACAGATTCAAACTTCCTCTTTGACTGGTATTTTGAGGTGGACTCACTCCCAGGTTCAATTGTTCCCTCTTTTATGTATATTGTATTCTGACCATAAAAATAAATAAAGGAAGAGAGTTGTTCCAATTGTTACTATTCCATGTATTCGCTGCAACTAAATTTCTGAGTGTAGAATGACACTATTTAAACCTCTTGAATGTGATATTTAGTCGTTGGTGCCTACAGTTATAACTTCAGAAGCATTCTAACTTCTTGCATGATGTACTAATACCAGTTCCCATAATGGAAGCACAACACTTGTATTTCTTCCCTAAAGTTATATTTAATAAGCTCTCAAACTACAGTCTACCAATAATGACTTCCAAATTTCCGGGGAATCCAGTCTATTTCAATTTTTTTTTCCTTTGATTTTAAATACAACTCAATTCATCTCAATTCATTTCATTTCATTATAGTTATATTAATATTATATATTATCATATATGATATTATGAAAAATAATCTAAATGGTATAAAATATATATATATATATATATATACTTTTATATTATATATTATTTCTTCTTATATTATAAATCAAATAACTAAACATGTAATATAAAATTAATACATAATATAATATTACATTCATTATATTATATTATGTTACTATATAATTTAATTGTATAATTTAAATAATATAAATTTTATAAAATAGTATATTATACAATTAAAATTTTATGAATTTATATTTATAATTTATTTTAAGTTATTTAAGTACAAAGGACAAATGCATTAGTTGTTCAATGATAATGATTTTTTCTTGAAAAACTCATTTTTATTTATAGTCACATCAATACAATTTTTTTTATTAATTTTATTTTGGTACAACTTTTCATAACTCTTATTTTATTATTTCCCTAGGAGGTCCATTTTTTACCTCAAAATCTCTCTAATATGTACTTTTCAAATTCACTTAGTCCAACAATAAAAATAATATTTTTCTAAGTGCAAATTTAATTTTTCCAAGTACAAGATGGGTCTCCTTAAGGTTTGTTGGGCTTCTCCAAGAAGGGAATTGCTCCCTCAACTACCAATTTTCAATAGGTTAGAAGGTTCATGGTAATGGAGCTAGAGCTCATTGAAGAGAGACTCAATAAAGGTACGAGGCTTCAAAGAAGCAACCCACTCTCTAAGAAAAACCCTAGAAAAGAAAACACGAGACCTAGGGTTTTGAGGTTTCACGATGGTAATAGGTATTCAAAAGATCAAGGCCCGAGAGAAGAAAGGGCCTCTTATGATTTATTCCAATGAATACTAAGCTCATACAACACTCAAAGAAGTCCCCAAGGTGTGAGAGAAAGACCTAGGTTTTCCGTTTTCGAGTAGCACCTAGGGCAATAGATTTTACAGATGAAACTCGGGCGGATGCCCACCAAACTTGGAGAATAGGTCGCTTAGACCTTGAGCTTGATGTTTGGATCCTTGAATTCCTGAAAAGTTACTTCCTTAAAATTTTGCTACAAGCCCTAGCTTTCCGTCCTACCTTTACGGAACAGAAATTTAGGAGGAGAAAATATGGAGAAAGAGGAGTTTGATCACCAAAATATTTGGACTAGTGCCTAGTCCTTTGGGCTATGGATTCCTAGACGTGTTAGATTGGCTAAATCTGTCCTCAAGGAGGTCAAAAGTTGATGCCCTAGCTACTACCTTCAACAATTACCTACTATTAGAATATGGAGTTTCATGAAGAAAAATAATATTTCATCACTAGGAACATTCATTGCATGTTATATCATGAGTAACATATGCAAGAGTCAACCAAATAGCTTCCAAAAATTTCTTCAACAAAACTAGGGCATGTTGATGTAGGGTTGTTGGAGGGCCACATTGAGTCCTCTTTATGCCAAGATGTGACAGAGGGCTCTATAATATCAAACAAGGGGATGGCCCCTTCGTGTTCATGCAATACACCATGTAGGGCTCCAAAGTTTGTTTGGGGCACACATAGTGGTCTCTTGCATCTTCAGATGAAAGAAAAGCTTATAAACTGCTCCCAATGAGGGCTCTGATGATGGCACATGCCTTCCCAGGTCTCAAAGGTGAGACAAACCTCCTTTGGGCCTTGGATCAACTGCCATAATCATGCTAATTCAGCCGAGGTATGTTGGTCCAAGTGTATCATTTCACAAATAAAGTGGGGCAATGAACAAACTGTTGAAGGTGCCCATGGCATGAAATGATGCTTTGACACATGAGCAAGTCTCATGGCTCTCAACGCATCCCCTATGGGCATCAGTATGATCTTCTGGTGGGCTTGGGCCCAAGTTAAGTTGCCCAACCCATGATGAAACCATCTTCCAATTACATATAATATCCAATGCTCTTCCTCACCATTAGGTATAATAATTCATTAGTGCATCTAAGTGAACCAAGCTTGTTAATCAAGGGCATGTTGAGACTTCATAGTGGGCCACCCTTCTAAATTTGGGGTTTTAAGTTTGTAATAGTGTTACCTCCCTAGGTAGGAGTGGCTAATAAACAATCCTATTAGGTGTTCCCATCCCCTAAGGGGAAAGACAAGTCCAAGGTACATCCTTTAATTTTTGGAGATCATGTGAATAACGATGAGATGGATGGCGACACAAGGGTCTCATGGCCAAATGCCATGGGTTCAAGGATAGTAATGATGAGGGATGTCCACATATTTGGGTGTATATATGTAGGAGGGAGCAATCGTGGATACATGAGGTACCCCAACCTTTGTTTTGTCCACCCTTCGTTATTTCCTTTTGCCTTTTTACGATTTTTCTTTGTATTATTGCTTGGGGCTCAAGGAGATAAGAACATGTTGTGAGAGATATGCAACCACTATTACCCCCTTAAGGTGGGGCAGTTCATCACGCACCACAGGTTGGGACATGCATGAATTCCTTAATGATGTAGGGGCACATATAGGGTCCTAGGGATAAGGGTGATGGCCATAATTAATAGAGCTCATGTTTGAATTTTTCCCGCATGTTATTTTTTTTCTAGAAAGAAAAATCGTAATTTCCATTAACATAAAAAATTACATGTTGTAAATGCCATTGGCATATGTTGTAAAGTGACCATGGTCAGCTATGAACTATTGCAAACTGATATAAAAACCTACATAAAACCCTGACCGGGTATACTGATAGAGTTCATATACAATATTATTTACATATCCAAAACTGATTCATAAATATTAACACAAAAAAGTGTTGGATCTAGGGCCTGTCTGCCCTCTGTATATCCTGGTCCATATAAGGTCTACGGTAGTACTGATAGATTTGTGCAGGAGTATGCTCTCTGATCAGCCATTCTCCTCGAGGATGATGCGTTGCTACTTTCGATAGCCTGTCCGTGGATGCATTGTGTTCCCTGTAGATATGAGTACAAGAAACAAGATCAAATTGTGATTTTAGAAATAATACATCATCCAATATTGTTCTGAGTGTATATGCATGGCATGTTGTAGTGCAATTGAACCAGTTTATGACAATCTTTGAATCCCCATATATTTGTAGCTGTCTACAATTTTTGGAAATAGCAAAATGTAAGAGATGGTGTAGGGTAATGAGCTCTGCATAATTGTTAGTGCCATCTCCCAGCCCCAAGCAGATATGGTAAAAATGTGTTTCAGATATGTGTAGAATGATGCCTCCACCGCAACCCTGTTCTTGTGTTGCTCCATCAAAATAGGCCCAAGGTTTCTCTTTATCTATGACTTCTGGTATAATGTTTCTTGTCCAGGTAACCTGTGCCTCTTCTGGGATTTCTAAGTAGCTCTTACAGATCTTTGGAATAATCTGAGTCCAAACAATTTGTTTCCCCTGAAAGATAATACTGTTTCTGCAAATCCAAATGTGCCAGGACACTATGAGAGGCAAGTTCCTAGCTTTCGGGTGTGTTGCAGTATCCCACCAGTTGTTCCAGGCTGTATTCATGTCATCCCTGGTCCATGTGTTAGGTATATTAAGAATCTATAGGACTTGTGCCCAGACTTGTTGAGTAGTGGGGCAAGTGAGGAATAGGTGATTGGTTGTTTCCTCCTCGGCTTTACAAAGAACACACCATGTAGGTCCCAGGAATGCCCGTTTCCTTAGATTTGTTCCAGTCGAGGTTTTGTCCGAAATGATATTCCACATGAGTAATCGGGTGTGTGGAGGACCATGTAGCTTCCAGATATTCCGCCACCAGCTTTTCAATACTTCTGGTTTGTGTATTGCATGTATTGTTGTATATCCGTCCTTTGGGGTATAGGTCCCATGCTGTGCCAGTCCCCATAGCAACTCATCTGGCTCATCCCTTAATCTCACATGTGATTCTGTTAAAGCCATCAAGTAGGTCCTCCACTCCATGTGCCACTGAGCTGGAATATCCAATACCGTCCCTGATAACCAAGCTTGCTGGTATATTGTTGAGTTGTGAGGGTCCCCAATTTGAGCTATGTTGACAATATCCATTTGATTAAGGATGGCAATCAGGTTCGGTGGAAGAAGGTGGGAGTTTCCGCATCCAATCCATGGGTCAATCCCAATACGAGCCGACCCTCCATTGCCAATCCTCCATATGAGTCCCCTTCTAATGGTGGGGAGGGTATTTAACACAACCCTCCAGATTACTAATATACCCTTTCTGTTCCAAGTTGGTAGTCTTAGCCAATCCAACACTGAGTTCGGCCAGATGTATTTGTATGTGATCACCTCCGACCATAGGCTCCTGTGTTTCAGGAGCAGCCATCCAAGTTTGGCCGCAAGAGCCTGTGCGAAAGCAGATAGGTTTTTCAAGCCCCGACCTCCCCATTTTTTGGGGATAGCAATGCTTCTCCATTTGACCCAAGCATAGAGTTTCCCCTCCTTATGCCCCTTCCATAAGAATTTGCAGCATATTCTCTGTATCCTTTGAATAATTCCTTGTGGAATCCAGGTCAGAGACATCCAGTAAACCAATGTGGCTTCAAGTACTGATTTGATAAGCACCAGTTTGCCAGCCCTGGATAGTAGTCGATGGCTCTTTCCCACGTGTTATATTAAATGTCCCGACCATTTTTTGCATTTTATAATATTCTTTTCTTTTCTTTTTCTTTCTTTTGGCCATTATATGTTTTTAACGTTATTTTAGCTACATCAACCTCGAGGGAAACATTTCCAGACCCAATCCAGACATGTGGAAAATGGGAGGGGGCATATCAGTACCTTGTGGACTCAATGGTCATGTGGACCTAGAGAGGGAAGATGATGAATAAGGCTTGTAATGTGTGGAGGGGAGTGAAAAATGTGAAATAGGAAAACGAGATTGCGCTACCAAAATTGGGGTTTCCCAAGTAGTGCCCTTACTGAAGCCATAGGCCAATAGGAGAGATCCCAAGGGACTAGGATTGAGGATTAACCTTAAGGTGAGGGAACAAAACTAAAATCAAAACCCTTCCTCCTTCCAAGTCACCGAATAATCCATGCCTAATATGCCCAAGGAAAAACAAGCATAAGCACTTGATGCACAATGAAAAACATACATTTAGTGTTGCATTGCTCACTTTCAAACATATGCTCTCGACGGATGGGTGAGGGGACATATGACAGGTTTAGGGAGCGAAGATCAAATGGCACAATACATCAACTACATTGGTGGCTATCAGGGGTTGTTGTTTGTCGGTTGAAGACAAGACTAGGAGAAAATTTCTCCTATGGGGTCACCCACTTTTGGAGGGTAACAAGTTGGTCAGAGCAAATTAAGGGAAATTTCAAGAGCGGTTTTTCTAAGCCTAAAAGATTGATTTCTATGGGTTTATCCTTCGCTAAACAGAGGCAATTATGAGGTATCTCCACACATGTCTGAGGTAGTGATTCGTTGGTTCTATGAAGCTTGAGTCAAGTTTATCTGAAGCAAGTTCGCTGGCCTATCTGAGGAAATTTTCACTAGTGATGGTGGAGACTTGTAGTAGTAGGAGTTAGCCTCAACAAGAGGCAATATTGTTGTTGCCATTAGGCAAAGTGAAGGCATAATGAAGAGCACCAATGGAGAATTATGAGTTGTTGGTTACGAGAAACCAAGCCTTCCTCTTTATAAAAAGAGCGAGAATCCAATTTCTCTCTAAATATTTCTTAGTTGCCTTGTAGATGTGATTGTATCCGCTGCATATGTGGTCGAATATAATAAACACCCCCATCGACCGTACTTGATTAATTTTGCTCAGTGCCATATATTGGCGCAAACGAGCTAAACTAAAGTAGAGAATGGCAGGCCATTGTGGTGCATTCCTTTATACGAGAAATTCCTCAATCGTCATAAATGTGAGTTTGGTCAGAATTAGTTTTGTATCATTCACGATCGAATGCACTGCAATAAAAAGTCGAGCAACCTGAGTATACATGCAATTGGAAAGAAGCAGTGAACAATATGATAGAGTTGATTTTGGCTAGCATCGGATGTGCTCTAGCTGCGAAAATTGGTGGAGAGGCTAAGACACATGAGATCTCCAATACCCAGAAAAGGTTTGGGCAGATTCTAAATAATTTGAGAAATATTAAAATAATTAATATTTTTAGTGGAGTCCCTTAGTCTAAACTTAGGGAAAATAAAATATTAATGTGAATTAATATAAAACTGTGTTAGAATGGTCCAAAAGTCATGGATCAAGCCAGATCTAATCTTAGTCGTTGATTAGGGACTTAATTTCGACCGTTGATTTGTCAACGAGAAAAGTATAAGAGGAGGCTTGAGGGTCCACTTGGAGAGCACACTAAGAGATCAAGATTTCGACTTTCTGGGGCTGGGTTTGCTGAGAAAGTTGAGAGAGTGATCAGAGTTGCAGCTGAGGGGCAGCGAATACAGAAGTAGAGAGGCAGAGATAGCACCGGAAGGATCAATGCAGTATCTGGAGAGAGGGACGCAAAGGCAGCCAGGAGCTGCGCAGTGCCTCAGAGGGCCAGCGTGGGTGACGCAGAGGGACAGAGGGATGACACAGGCCAAGCTAGAGGGATGTTGGGCAAATGCTGGGCCAGAAAGGGCTGATGTTGTCCCTAGAGGTTGATGCGGGGGTTTCGTGGGGCAGATTGGAGCTATGAAGCTGTCAAAGTGTTTATCTGGGGTTTTAGCCGGAATATCTGCTTCCGAGTAGAGGTACTACTGTCAAGATTTTTCTCTGTTGGGTGAGCCGGATTTGGCACCCAGATTGTATTCTGAAACTGCTTAATAAATCAAACCTTCAGATAGTTGCACCGGTTTTCCCGCATTGGGTTTTTCCGGGGACATTAGTCCAAAAACAATGATGTCACTTGTGTGCTTGTTTATGTTTCCTTCAGTTGATGATCTGTAATGTTTTGAGCATGTAATTTATTTCCAGTATTTACATGGTAAATAACTTGTTAATTAACAAAACAAGTAGGTAGGAATAAATCAGTAAAGTACATGAAGGGTTTCTAACAGTTAGACTTAGAAATTCCAACACGGTATCAGAGCATGGTTGCAGATCAAAGGAGAACTGAGGACATCAGCCGAGCAGAGCAACAACAACAGAAAACTGTTGTCCTGAGTGACAGAAGGTGTTCCTGGCAGAGAAGCAGCAAGGAAGGGGTGACGTAGTGCCTGTGTCATCAAGTTCGAGCCGAGAAGACGTAGCGCAGAGGCTAAGGGAGGCAAAGATAGGCTCAAGCAGAGCCACGCAGAGGCCAGGAGGGCTGACGCAGTTGGCTGAGGAAGCTGATTTGCCAGTGTCGGGATTTCACGGAGCCTAGGAGCTCTAACCTTCAATTTGTTGGGGTTTAAGAGGTTGTGGGTAAGTTGTAGAGTGTAGATGGTGGGGTGCTGTAGTCAGAACAATACTTAACAGGGCAAGGCCAAGGAGGGAGTTGCTACCGAGGATTTCTAGCTGAGAAATCTATATTAGTGGTGCAGTTGCACTAATGATCGGAGTGGGGGCATGGGGGCATCTCGACATTGGTAGAAGGATTTCCAGGAGGGAAATCGAGGCTCAGAGAGAGTCACACAAAGAGCTTCCATGAGGGAAGTAAAGGAGCAACGAGATGGTAGTGAACGGGGTAAGAGACCACGATAGACTGGACGGAGCCTCAAACTTCGTAGTCTGGAAGGCCAAAATCCTATCCGTTCTAGACAGAAATCATGTCAAGCACTTCACCTTGAGGATGATAGCTATCCCAGTTGACTCGACTGATAACGACGAGTACGAGGAGGCAATGACGAGGGCCAAGAGCATCATTCTTGACAGGGTCAAGGACCATGTGGTACCGCATATTGCCGAAAAGGACACGACAAATGACATGTGGGAGGCCCTAAAGAAATTGTACCAGCATACTTTTGTGCAGAGAAGGATGTTACTAGAAAATCGACTGTGATCATACTAGATGCAGAAGGGAGAACATACCGAACCCTTCCTTAGTCGATTGAAGGAGATCTGGGATCAGCTGACTTCCATAGCAGCGATGCCAGACCAATAATTGATGGTGAGAACAACCCTAAACACAGTCTCAAAAGACTGGAAAGTGTTTGTCCAGAGCATATTGGGCAGGGAAACCCTTCCAGATTGCGAGGAAATGTGGGTTGCTCTTCACCAAGAAGAGATTAGAAGGCCGAGCAAGGCGGGAAGCAGCGACAAGGGGATCAGAATCAAGGAGGAGGAGGAGGTGGATACGACCCTAGCTTTTGAGGGAAAGCAGGAGAAATGGAAGAAAAAGGACCTCTCCAAGGTTAAATTCTTCCACTATGGGGAGTCGGGTCATTATGCGACCCAGTGTCCAAGGAAGAAGAGAAAGGGAGAGGCCTCCGAGACCAAGGTTGCGCCGACAAGGGCAGAGAAGGAAGTGGAGACAGACGATGACTATGCCATTAGTGCACACATACCACTTGAGCGGAAATGGGGAGACATCGAGTTGTAGGCAAACAGACTACAGGCGATGAGGGGCAGGATCCTCGAGGTACCCAGCCTCTTGGATTAAACCTTGCTACGGGAGCCCCGAAGAGGAGTAACAATACTGGCAGATGTCAGTAGAGATGGATACAGATGGAGCGACAAAGGGAACTACAATGTAGGATTCCCAGGACAACGTGAGGTAACAGTGCGAGAATCATGAGAGTGTTGCACTAGTGCAGGATGGCATAGAGAGGTGTGCAACGGTGCGAGATGCAGGGAGTTGTTGCAGCAGCGCAGAGGTCAGAGAGGGAGCACTTGTCAACGACAGAGGGAGCTTCAACATCATGGGTTTCTCTAGCATGACGGAGATGTCAGAGTTGGGAGATCGGTTACTTACTTCTCAGTAACTAGGTTGCAGTGTAGCAGTTAACAGTGACAGTGCTATGGGCAACACGATGCAATAAGATGAGAGGGAGTTGCAGTACGGATGCAGCAGTGGCAGTAGCAGGGCCATGGGTAGCAGTGCAGGATGCAACAGTGCAGATGATGGGCAGCAGGCCTAGCATCAACATAGGGATCGATGCCAAATGATTAGGGTGATACTCAGTGAGGAGTATTGCTAGAGCACAGTGTTAGCTAAGAGGGAGTGTTTATTTGGGGTGGCATCGGATGTGCTCTAGCCACGAAAATTGGTGGAGAGGCTAAGGCACATGAGATTTCTAATACCCATAAAGGGTTTGGGCAGATTCTAAACAGTTTGAGAAATATTAAAATAATTAATATTTTTAATGGAGTCCCTAAGTCTAAACTTAGGGAAAATAAAATATTAATGTGAATTAATATAAAACTGTGTTAGAATAGTCCAAAAGTCATGGATCAAGCCAAATCTAATCTTATCTGTTGATTAGGGACTTAATCTCGGTCGTTGATTTGTCAACGAGAAAAGTATAAGAGGAGGCTTGAGGGTCACTTGGAAAACACATCAAGAGATCAAGATTTCGACTTTCTGGGGCTGGGGTTGCTAAGAAAGTTGAGTGAGTGATCAGAGTTGTAGCTGAGGGGCAGTGAATACAGAAGCAGAGAGGCAGAGATAACACCGGGAGGATCAACGTAGTAGCCGGAGAGAGGGACGCAAAACCAGCGAAGGGTTCACGCAGAGGCAGCCAGGGCTCACACAAAGGCAACCAAGAGCTGCTCAGTGCCTCAGAGGGCCAAAGTGGGTGATGCAGAGGGCCAGAGGGTTGACGCAGTGCCTCCAGAGGCTGACGCAGGCCAAGTCAGAGTGACACTGGGAAAACGATGGGCCAGAAAGGGCTGACGATGTTCCTAGAGGCTGATGTTGGGGTTTCGTGGGGCAGATTGGAGCTGTGAAGTTGCTGGAGTGTTTATCCAAGGTTTCAACCAGAATATCTGCTTCCGAGTAGAGAGGTACTACCGCTGAGATTTTTCTCTGTTGGGTGAGTCGGATTTGGCACCCATATTGTATTTTGAAACTGCTTAATAAATCAAACCCTCAGATAGCTGCACCGGTTTTCCCACATTGGTTTTTTCCAGGGACATTAGTCCAAAAACAACGGTGTCACTTGTGTGCATGTTTTTGTTTCCTTCAGTTGATGATCTGTAACGTGTTGAGCATGTACTTGTATTTATTTCTAGTATTTACATGGTAAATAACTTGTTAATTAACATAACAATTAGGTAGGAATAAATCAGTAAAGTACTTGAACGGTTTCTAACAGTTAGACTTAGAAATTCCAATAGATAGTTGGAACCCAACTGGTCAAGAAAGCAAGAAACCTATTTGTGGCAAGTATCTTGCATGCACGACACTGAAACAACATTAAATGATAATAATAATAATCTTGATCATGATAACATTCCATTGCAAGTGAACCCTCTAAAATTGCATCATCATGCAAGGAGGCCACAATAATGCATGAATTTATTTATGAGTTGCGCTCTGTATTAATTGTGAAGTAGAAAAGAATTCAAAATGAGTAGTAAGCAACCTGAGAATAATATCAATAATGCTTGTATCGATGGGACCCATGTGGGAATTTGAAAAGGAAAACTAAGATGTTAATGAACAAAGGGCATCATTTCTAAGGTACCAAACAAACATTGCATTGGCAACGAGAGGTAATAGCGCACCCAAAACTACGACCATGTCCTCGACCACGGGTCTAATGAAGCCTTGTCAACGTGTTGACATTAGTTATAGCCCACCAACTTGACTTGAATTCAATACCTTGGATTTAATTGTTGCTTATGTTGATCTATAAAGGGACACATATTGTATGTTCCATATTATATATTTTACGGATATTGGACCCTGGTGGTAAAGTCAAATCTCTTATTTTACATTTTGTTCATTTTGTCGCAAAATTCTAAAACGTTTAATTCAATACATGGTTCTATATTAAATGATTTTGGGTTATATTTAAGTCATTATTAATCCAAATTGAAATATGAAAGAAGCTTGGCAATTGTGGCTCAGAGGGAAATGCAGATAAGTATGTTTGACAACGATTTTGCTTGTGATTGATGACTAAAACCACTTGTGTATGCTTTGAAGGTCCATGCATATGTTGAGTGTAGTCTGGTGCAGTAAAACATGTATATGTCTTGCGTTGAGCTTTTGAGATAGGGGTGTATTTGACAAAGTTATGCAAGGCTTGCAAATTAGAATATGTATTTTGACAGCTACCAAAGTTTGAGTTGCTAGAAATTTTTGAGATCAAAGAAGTAATTGACTTGGTGTGTTTGAGACAATACAAGACTAGGCACATGACAAACTTGTGGCACAACGGATTGTGCAAGTGGGCAAGAAAACAGTGACAGTTGTGGCATGAACAACAATATTATGACAATATATTGACCAAACAGAAGTAGTGACGGCAGTGACAATTATTGTAGTATTATGACAATGATATGACAAGAGAAGGGGAATAATGTTATTGATAGTGGTGGCTGAGCAATGCATTCAGTGTCATCTATCTTATTCTTCTATCTTCTATCTTTAGGGTGGCAAGGTGGTGCAAGGCAGAGATTGGAGTCTCCTTCAGGTTGGAACCTGAGAACACTTCAGGGCAACAAGGTGGTGTTAGGATAGGTTGGAGCCTATGCAGGGTGTTGGAGCATCCTTTCAATTGAAGTTGATAAAACCAAGGTGTTGGAACGTCCTTCTAGCTGGAGCTGATAAATCAGGGCGTTGGAGCATCCTTTCAGTTAGAGCTGATAAATTAGGGGATTGGAGCCTCCTAGTTGCTAGAGAATCTCAGAAGTTGGAGCTTCCTATTGATGTAATCCTTAAGACCAATAGTAAAAGCGTTTAGTGTTTTTTCTCCCAGAAGGGTTTCTGCCTAAAAATATCTTCTGTATTGTCTTTGATGTTGTGCATTGTCTTTGATGTTGTTAAATGTTTATGTTTGATATGATGCTAATGTTAATTAATGCTCTATATATTAAAATTAACTAATTGAAGTGAAATATTGATTCACCCCCCTCTCAGTTTTTCCAACAACTTGCGGTCTGCGATCAACATCCTGCAATGTGCGGTCAATCGTGTGGTTGACCAATGATCAAATAGCCTTAGTCAAACAGATATTGAATCAACTTGGTCATCATCTAGTTAAACTCGGTCAAATTGTCCTCCTTTACACATGTAGTTGTCCTAGAAAGATAAATGAGAGAAGAAAACTTGCACTGTGTTGGTGGAGAAAATGAGATGTCATATTGTCTATTTATACTTGTCTAATGGGGTGAAATAATCCAAGGCGCACCCTTTTATTTGGCTAGGCCAACTTGTCACTCCAAAACTAAGTTTTGATTTTTCTAGGTTGACTTGGAGACCCCTTTTGCAATGTGGGAATACCTCCCGATGCTACAAAAAAATCAACACTTTTAACTACTTCGTTGTACTATAGAACAAAATGCACTAGCATAAAATCAAACCCTTTTCCTCTTAATGTCCCAGTTATAACAGAACCCAATAGCCAACTAGAGGTTAAATTTGACCCATTCAAACCTCAAGATGAGTTACAACTCGACTCTTCTAGAGTCTTTTTCATCATGATCTCATGACTAGCCCCTTTTCCACGAGTAATGGGATGACATGCCATCCTCTCGAATCATGGTGGACAAAATAGGAAGGCCAGCCTTTGGGTGGTATAACTTTTGCATACATACTCCCATTGAGGCAATTCTTGCATCATTAGAAAGGTATTAGTATGGAGATTATGGAAGCTGGGTCCATAGTAAGGTCTGGACCACAAAAAGTGGTCATTTAAGGCCTCAAAATAGATCCTTGATATTTTAACCCCAAATTTTCAAAACTAGGACCGCTGGTAAAAATAGCCGTGCAAGCTGATTCCTCTATTTTTTCCACTCTATAAGCATAGAGATGGATGAAAAATAATAGAAGGATCCAATCCAAATAATTGGCCTACACTTTAATAAAAGTAATATATTTGATTTTCTTACACATTATTTTTAGAATAAGAATAAACTTGAAGATGTCATGATAAAAGTCAAAACCTTCTTGTTACAAGGGGAGCTCCCAATGTGGCACAACATACAAGGGACAACGGTAACCATTCATACCATGGATGTTGAGCAATGATACCATCCAATGACCACCATGTGTTTTAACTCCAATAATCTAAGTGGATTAATGTTTTACGAGTTGCTATCATTATTCCACATGGTAGTGACTCACGTATGCCACCTATAATCATCTAATGTACATCACACCAAGGATGTTGGAAGGTGGCACCATCTTGTGACCATGTGGCATAACACCATTTTACATGGATTAATATCATATGGGTTGCCCATCATTCCACTTGGAAACTGCTAATGTATTCCACCTTCCATCATTAGTTGTACCCTTGACATTAACCCCTTTGCACATTGAACTGAGTTGGGACTCAGACCCAATGATATATATTCTCTTCCCTAAGATAGGTGTCATCCATTTGAAATTCGTGCTATTATTGTCCAGAATACCATAGCTGAAAATGGAACCTTATAGATGGATTAATACAATAACCACTTCACCAATGAACCAGGGCTTTGTTGATGATACACGCCATTATGAACAACGCAATGCTCGAACTTAATCAATTCGTATAAAGAGAATATTTTGAAATATTGAACAGGTAGTTTAGATGTAAAATGTTAGGAAAAATGTTTGTATAAGAGCTAAATAGGCTAAGATGATCCTTACCGAAAGGATTAGTTTGATGCTTTCTATCAATAGCCGTGGCAGTTGGGTTTGCAGGTTAACTAGATGGTGGGACATGTATAAAGGATAGGAGTAAATTAACAGACAAACTCTACCCTCTTTCCAATGAAAATTCTAGCTAAAATTTGGCTGGAATTTATACCAAGGATCTGTCTCCAGCATCTATATCAGGGTCCCTCTCTGAGGATTTGCACCCATTTTAATACCACTGTATTTATAAGTGGAATTTCCAATCAAGATCCATCTCCGGGGGCTTGAGCCCATTTGAAAATATCTTAGAACTTTGAATTTTCATAAAAAATGAATGGATCTGAGTGGAACAATAAATCACCAGAAATAAATTAAGTAACCAGAAAGCCTAGCTTGCAATCGACTACTATTAGGTATACAAGAAAAAAGTATGTATTTATCCAATTATAACTACATGAATAAAAGTTCATATTCATATTCAATACAAATTAAAATTTAAATGTCATGTTGACCTTTTGCATTTACGGGCATTGAAATATCATTTATTGTGATACCTTCAATATAATATTTTGATGGACAAGTGAACATACCAGATTGTTCACCTATTTAACACGAAACACAACATTTTTTCTATAAAACTTATAGACAAACAGGGCATCAGAAGGACACATCTCTTTCACTAGAGAAAAAGATGGCAGATTTTTTAATTATGTCAATGTATATTATTTTGAAGGCAGTCATTTCTGGGCAAGTCTACCAGCCTTCCTGTTTGCTCAAGACAGATCCTCTTTTTCAACAAAGGCTAGTCTAGCAGCCTTCCTGGTTGCTCAAGAAAGCTCTTCTTTTTCAATAGAGGCTAAGAACAGTCATAGTTAATTGAATGTTAGCCATCCTTGAAAAGATAGATTAGATGCTCAACCTAATGTCCAAGATTCATGTTCAGGTTACAACATCAAAGAAAGAAGTCGTGGGCTACACTGGAAATAAAACGCCCACTTTCGCACAGATTCCGATGCAATTTCTGCTATTCTCGTGGAAATCACGGTTCTACACTTGGTTTCACCACACCCCAAGGGGTTTTAGTGGCCTCCGAGTCAACCCAGATTCTAATACATACCTGAATCACGCGCAGTTGATCGGAACCACGAATTTTCGTTTTGCCGTATTCTAGCAATGGCTGCCAGGAAAAGGGGTGTTTTGTTGGCTGCTCAGACAACGCCCATAAATAGTATAATTGATTTCTCCTAGCTCGTTATCATCATCATAACCGATAAAAATCAACGCTTAAAATTAGTATTGGCGTTTTACAAATGCTGAGTATAGTGAAAATCCACCCGAAGGTATAGCTTTAAAGAGAGAAAATATCACATTATTCCCAACAATGGCAGACTGAATAACAGAAGATAATAACACTAAGTAAAAACATAAGAACGAGAGATCTGGATAGGAGAAAACCCATTGGAGCATTGACATGCAGAGCCATAAATGAATAAAATATAAAGTTACAACTATCCAGTGGCAATGTCTAATATGCATATCAACTTCTGCAACAAATGATCATACAGTTCACATCCAAGTCAAAAAACGCATGGTTGTGTTCCTCATCTGATCTGTTCCAATGGATAAAACGATGGATAATCATCAAATAAATAATGCAGCAAAAGCATTATCAACTTTCAGACAGTGGAAATTTAGGCAGCATGAAATCATGTTTCTCATCTAAAAGAACAGCAATGCTTTCCCAAAAGAGATGCAGTTGCACTTCTGCCATCTTCAGCTGAAATTTCTTTTGTCCAATTAAGTCATGTTTCTCCTCTTTCAATCATGTTTGTCGTCCTCATCTTCAGAATCTAAACCATCAAAAATAGTAAGTGTAAAGACCCCGTCCTATGGAACCTCTAGAAATGAAAGCTGCATTAAGAAAATTAAACTATATATTGAGTGGTATAAGAAACCTGATCTAACGTCTTCCCCAAGCTTGCCTCTTGCCTTGATCTGGTTAACAAGCATTCGATACATTAAAACCCACCAATAAATGTGGAGAACAAGCAAACAGTAAAGTAGTGTGTTGAAGACGTAGTAGTATATGGGTCCTTCTTTCTGATGCTTCTTTTTGTCCAATGTATGAACAACTTCATAACTGCAAATTCATCAAAAAATAAAAATGTTAATATTCAATATAAAGGTTGAGGTTCACAATAGATGCAATCGATAGCTCAGGTTTAGATGCATATGAAAAACAAGAGGTTCACTATAGGCTATAGATGCAATAAACAGCTCGAGTTTAGATGCATATGAAAGCGTAGCTCAAATTAAAATGTTCTCCCATTACATGGTAGTTACAGAAAGATACTACTCTGCATAGACTGTCATCCTCACATTCTACTAAGAGCAGGTAAAAGAGTTGGGTGGGGAACAGCATCCCTATTCATCTTATCATTGATGGTGTAATCGCTGAAAAAATGTAATCGCAGAGATAGGAGCAGCAACAGCGTACCACCACAGAGAAGAGAACCTCCGTCAATGAAAGTGAGTCATGATGATGAGACCTCTACAGGTCTTCTAGACACTAGAGACATAAGACAATAATTTGGCTCCCATACTACAAAAAACTGTTTTTATGCATCTAAACTGTTAATTCTTCCACCAGTCTAACTAGAAACTACCACCACTTACCATATGGTTTAAACCTCCTAGTCATCATAAATAATACTAGAAGCAGAATAATTTCTTGCCCAGTCACCTATAAAAAGAAAATAACTCGATTTGCATGCTTTTCCCAATTAGATCACACAATATTTACTACCAGTGTATCTGTTTGAATAGAGATTCCTGTCTCTGTCAGCAGATGTCTTCCTTTCAACCCTGTTGGCTCTTTAGACACAAAAGTTACTAGAGTTTGTCAAGACATATGCAGTCTGATATAAATTCTGCAGTTAACATCTTTCCGGAGATTTACTTCCAAGCATCATCAGTTGATTAGAAATTAAAAATGTTCCAAGAACCATCAGTTGATTAGAAATTAAAAATGTTCCAAGAACCATCAGTTGATTAGAAATTAAAAAAGTACCATTTAGAAATTTGTTTGTTCCATCCTTTATAGACTTCTGTTCCACCCCAAACATTTTAATCTATGTTGCACCAATTTCAGTAACAAAAGGGTGGACAAACAAACCATATCACAGGGGGAAGCTCCTATATAATGTCAAAAAATAGGAAAATAAGAAGTTTACGTAAGTGAAAACCCAAAACAAAGAAATGTTTTGAAAAAACAGTAATAAATATCATCACATGCAAACTGAACAATCACACACATACAATTTTAGAAACATAAGACATGTACCATTCTGAAATTTGTCTGCTCCATGTTGCACCAATTTTCAGGAAGGAACGGACAAACAAAACATATCCCAGGGGACAGCTCCAATATCTGAATCTGATTGTAGGTTAGAGTTTAGAGTAACTGTTTAAGCCTGATAATTCTTAATTTTTATTGTCAATGAGAAAAACGATTATTTGTTTACATGTGTGATTGTTCAGTTTACAAGTAAGCTTATTAATTATATTTTACTGGAAGGAGAAAATACTGTCAAAGCATTCTAAGTGACAGTATGCCATATACAGCAGTATGAAATTTTGAATTACAAAGTAATCTACATACATCAATGCAGAAAAATACTATAATTGACAGTTAATTGCCTTCAGTCTGGTACATGGGTTAAGATTTGGGTCAGCATTTGGAGTAGGTTAGTACATTTTTTTAATTAGTTCATCGAAAGGACTAAGGTTTACAAGTAGGCTAGTAGTTTTCTCTTTCTTGTCTCTTACAAACTAATATTTCAACTCCATCCCTTCAGACTTTTGTTATTCAGCTTGTAATTTTTGCATTTGTCCGCCTAATTTCCCTATGCATGCCCTAGCTGTCTTGCTAACTTATACAATTCTGGCAGCTTGACTTGGAATTACTAGAGATACATTTTCCCCCCCATGATTGCAGGCCACAAACTAAACAGTACACTCTTCCAAATCAGGGATCATGCCAGACTCAGGGATCACGATCCAAATCAATTGTTCCAATCAATAGTCATATCAGCCAATTGTTTCCACAACTGAGTATTTTCAATGCCATCTTTGACCCTAGGAAGGAAGTGTGCCCGGGAATTGCATGTTCTCATAACTTGTCATTTTATGTGTGTGTGTGTTGTGTAGGAATCCAGCAGAGGAATAGTATAAGCTTGTCTTGTCTCAGGACATCTTGTTGTAACCCAACCAAAAATCTAGTCAGCTTGTAGGAACTCCACATAATATTCCACCAAGGCAGCAGTAGCCTCTGGGTATTTCTTGTTTCATTCCTTCTGGTATGTAGGAGGAACTATTGAACAAATCACTCAGAGTTTGACAGCTTCACTTGCTTCACCTTGATGCCCCTCATCCAAGTGTCTCTAGTGCAATAGTCAAGGGTGGAACTAGATTCCATGGTTTACAATTACTTGCCTAACCTCAACTTTCTCACCTTTGTTATGAATATAATTTATATAAAAAATAATATAATTAATGTAAACAATAATAACCATAATAAGATTAACTAAATAGTCATTTGTAATGAAAAGGCACGTTTTAAAGACATGACCATTCATGAACATGCACTTGCCTAGGTATATAAACAAATGTCATTTGTAACATTCACATCATCTCATCAATTCTTTTATATAATATTCAATATACAATTACTCGTCCCTCAATGGATGTTCTTGTCTTCAAAGTATTCTGAAGATTATTGCTGCATATACGAACTTTGTTTGTTACAATTGGTATCAGAGCATTCCTTTGAGTATACGAACTTTGTTCGTTACATTGGTATCAGAGCATTCTTCTGAGTATACAAACTTAGTTCATTAGATTGGTATCGGAGCATTCCTCTGAGTATATGAGCTTAGTTCGTTCCAACCTCCAACAGCTCTCATCCAAACCACTATTGTCCTAACCTTTTACTCATTATTGCCATAATAGTAACTACTGACTGTTAGGCCTTATCCAAGGTTGGACTTGCTCCAGTTTGTTACATGTACTGATTCAGTTTTATCTCAAATTTGCAATATTGTCCCTCATCTTTTCCTAGGTGGCTACTTCCTTCTGCTTGATGGTCACTAGTAAAGCCTCCATATTTACTTTTGAAGCATCCAATGTTTCTAAGTGTTCCTCAACAATAGCATCTACTTCTCCATTCATATGTAGAACATATTACGAGACTTTATTTTCCCTCCCAGTGGTTGGCTTCTACGCATTCCAACACCACATTCCCCCCTACTACCTCCAAGAATTCTCAAGTTTTCACCATCAAGAACTTATTTCCTTATCTACTGATCAGTCACCTTAGCCACTTTTTGATGCTTATCTCTGGAAATAATTGTAGGAGGCCTAGCGTGTTGGAAATTGTAACTAGGTTTGGTCTACATAATTTTACATTATACTTGTATCTTTATGTATTTTATGTAAAAAGCAAAAGAAGAAAAAGAGAAAAATAAATTAATATTTCATTAGTTAAGCATGTTCTTCGTGCTTCTAGGATTTGTTGAGTCAAAGAGTCAAAGTCCTATTTTGACCTATTAAAAAGAAAAAGGAAAAATAATTTTTTGAAAATGTAATTTGGGAAAAATCACCTCAAGAAGTCAAGTTGGCCCTCCTGGATGTCAAGTCGGCTCAATGAATGGATGTGTCTTTTCGCAAACATAAGAACAACTATATATTGGTATACGTCCTCCACTCTAAGGGCAAGCAATTTCAGTGGTTTATGAAATGTGTTCTGAAGGCAAGAGAAAATGCAAAGTTCTCAGGCTATACATCTGAAAAGGAATGAGAGTTTTTCCTATGAAGAAAGATCTAAAATTTGCAAGCCTTCCTATGACAGATGATGATAAATGATGCAAACATTCTATAAAAGATAGTGTGAGCTTCTTGATGGCAGAATACCCGGGGTTTCTGTGGCATAAGAGCTGGAATTGATGCCTATTTTATGATTGAGATTGATGATATTTCCTGTGATTTGGAGGGTTTGACTTGGCTTCTTGAAGGTTGGGTTTGGGTCTTTGATTTCTCACTTTGGTCAAATTCTATAAGAAGAGATTTTCTGGGTTTTCCCTTTGGAGGGGTTTTTCCCTGGCTTGGAGCCTATATCTTGTGTTCATTGTCCTTGTGATCTCCGTGCTTACATTTTCGTAATTATTTGAAGAAAAAAAGCGTTAAAAGAAATATTAAGCCAACAAATTCACAAATAATTACCATGCTAGGAGAAATCAACCTTATTCATAAGCACATTGATTTCTCAACATGGTATCAAAGCAAAGGTTTGAAGAAGGAGGCCTGAAGTTCACCTTTTATTCGCATTTTTGAAGAAGACCTATCATTGTTGTTAAAGTCATCAAGTCTGCAACATCCAAGGGGACCGAAATTTATACTCCCAGTTCATGGCATCACATATACATGGCTCGCATGCTCTCTGTATTATAACTCGCAGTCTGTTCTATGGCTCGTTCTCTTAGATCTATGACCCCCATTTATACATGATCACACCTTTTATGGCTTGTTGTATCACTCTGTGGCTCATATAAGAACAAGCAACTCGCTCTAAGAAGCCTGCACATACTACATGGTCTTGAATCTATAATCTATGGCATCTGCATTATATGATTCGTATGTCAATTGTAGCTTACACTCTTACCTTGTGGCTCAGTGGCTCAATATTCATGTAGGTCACATGTAGATCTGAGACTCACATATCTATTGTATCTCTAAGGTTCAATTATAGTTTTATAGATTGCAATTATGAGCTCGCATTCTTTGTTTCCTATTGGTGGGTCGCTCAACTATATATCTTTGTGGCATCATATTTTGTTTCGATATACTTTGGCTCATATTAAACATCACATATGTCTCTATGAGGGTATTGTTATTCTCTATGGTTCGTTGGCATACTTTATAGTGTGGCATCATGGCAATGCATCTTACATCGCAACAGTAACATTGACACAGTGGCGTATTCTCTTAGTATCTCACTTCCTCTATTCACACACAATGGTTCGCTTTCTCTGTTCACATTGTTTATGGCTCAACGCTTCTGTCTGTGGTTTATTACAATTAGTGTGGCTCGCTTCACATATTACAGTGGCACGCACTTAGGTTTCTGAGCTCACATATGTTACAATATGGCACCGCTTGATTACATACAACATTGTGGCATCGCTTGTTGGGTGTCTCATATTCAACATTATGATACCTCTTCCATCCATATAGTGTTTGTGATTGGCATCGTACTCTTATATTGATTGGCAGTGCAATACAAGTTCCAGTGACACTCACGCAGATGTGTCTTGTTACCGCTCAAACTAGCAAGGAGCCTAAAAGGGACTCCTAAAGGGACAACTGCTAGACCAAGGGAAACAATGGAGACTTAGCCCACTGTCACCTCAGCTAAGACTCCCTACTCTTTACGGACTTTCACCGATGGGAGGAGACCTGATATATGGAAAGTCACTTGTGAACGATGAATCAACAAATGGATGTGAAGTGACCTTGATGATCCTTTTCCTAGAAGGAGGTTAAGAATGGAGTTTGCTTGCTCTTCAAGCAAGGTACACAACTTTCCAGGAGGAGGAGGTGAGGATTTAAGGGCTAGGTTTAAGGAATATGTCTCGTAAAAGAGTTTCCCAATCCCTAAAATGCTTATTGAACTTGGTTTCCCAAGTGGTTCTTGAAGAATTAGCTTTTCAAAGGTGTGGGACCACACGGGACTAAGTGGACCCAGCTTAGGTTTAGGGGAGAGATTTTAGCAACCAATGAGGATCTTAACCCAGACAAGGGAAGGGAAAGGATCAAAACAAGAATTTCCACTTAAAAGTATCAAATTGTTCCTATGAGGTACTAGCCAAGGGAACACCAGGGAAAAGTTTGATCTTAGAGTTAGGGCTTGGGGTATCTCACAATCCCACCATCAGCATTTCTTCAAATTTGGAGGAGACCTTGAGGACACATCAATGCAATAGAGGCTAAGAGATCAAACCTTTCCTGTGGCTACTGTGTCAGGAAAGTGATGCCCTAGGTGGCCCAACGTGGCTAGACCTAGAAAGAGGGGAAAAAGGTAAAGAAAAAGGTTTAAAGTGATCACCTTATGGTGGACCAGTGCCTCATTCCCCTTCGGGATATGGAGTCAGGAAGAATTATGAAGAAGGATCTCGTTTCTAGCTCAAGGAGGCTCTAAGGGAAACTTCGTCCAATGTTAGGGCAGAAAAAGAAAGTGACCTTAAAGCATTTATACTTCACTTGCAGATGAAGATGGCTTATCAAGATAACTTCGATCTCTAGGACAATTCGTTCAACAAACATGGCCCATACATAGAGATATGCTATATAGAAACATAATTCCACAATGAAGCAGTAAATGCATGCAACAATTAGCCCTAAAATAACGAAAATCCCATGATCAATGTATGTGACAAAGTAAAATAAAATAGCATCAAAGTTGTACTTACATGTAAGAGAATATATCCAACCATCAATGCATTTGCCGAAAATCCAATCCAAACATCAAAATTCATCCATGCTCCAATTTGTCCTCCATGAAAGAAATGCGAAATTCTCAAGAGAGAATGATCAAATCCAAAGTGATGATACAAATAGATTCATGTCTCTCCTATTTATACACTCATTAGGAGTTCGAATTACCTAATTTGAGCCTACATTAGCTTATCAACTAAAATAATGTGAAAATAACTATCTAAAGAAATGCGAAATTCTCAAGAGAGAATGATCCAATCCAAAGTGATGATACAAATAGATTCATGTC
This sequence comes from Pinus tabuliformis, assembly GCA_031772625.1. Taxonomy (NCBI): domain Eukaryota; kingdom Viridiplantae; phylum Streptophyta; class Pinopsida; order Pinales; family Pinaceae; genus Pinus; species Pinus tabuliformis. The sequence goes on along the minus strand of CM062809.1, from coordinate 601,831,079 downwards.
TCTCCTATTTATACACTCATTAGGAGTTCAAATTACCTAATTTCAGCCTACATTATCTTATCAACTAAAATACTGTGAAAATAACTATCTATTGGTGACAAGCCCACCGAACTAGCTCATAAATAAAGTAATAAGCCTCTCAAGAGGTCAAATAATCAATGATGCATGTCGTTAGGCTCTCTAAGAGGCCTAATGAAGTCCATAAGTGCCAAATGATGAGTTAGACACTTCCAAAAGTAATGGACAAGGGGTTGGCCCTTTGTTCTCCACATAATAAACTTGTGGTGCTCCTAATGGTTGAGAGGGCACACAAGTGACCTCATGGGTTTCCAAGTAAGTCGAAAATGCTTGTAGACCATCTGTTAGGGCTCAGATGATGGTGTAAGTGATGCCACATCAACATACATGTCCTGGGTCATCTATCAAGTGCATGGTATAACTTTGGGACTGGCTGGGCAAAAGTGAATCGGGTGCATCTTGGCAAAAGTGAACCAGGTGCATCTTCCTTGTCCAACAGGTGAATCTCGAGCAATTTGTGAACATCTCTAGGGATCCACGGAGTGTTATCTACAACTGTGGAGACCCATGGCTCTCAACACACACCCTACATGTGCCAATGTAGCCCTCTGGAGGGTTAGGATCCTGTGTAGGGAGACCAAACCCAAGATGGAGATCACTTGCAATCCCGCATAAGATCCAATGCGTCGCCTAACTTTTGAGTACAACAATTCATCAAGCAAATCGAGTGAAAGAGCTTACAAACCATGGACCACAAGTGGGGACTTCATAATGGCCTGCCCTTCCATAATGGGTTTTGGCATGTGCTAATATATCCAAGCTCCAAATGGGGTTAACCAAGTATCCCATTAGGTGGTTTTTACTTCGAAAGGGGATAATATGTCTAAGGTACATCCTTTAAAAGGTGGTGGCATGTGGTAAAGAGATGAACGAAGTAGGGAATGAAAAGGGCAGCTCTGGGCCACATGCTAGAGAACAAGGGTAGCTAGTAAAAAGGAAATCGACACTTGGGTATATAATGTATAGGAAGGCACAATCGTGATACATGAGGTGCCCCGACCTTGATTTTTCGACCCTTCTTTATATACCTTTTTCCTTTTATGATTTTTCTTTAATTAATTGCTCGGAGCTCAAGGGGTAAGAGCATGATGTGTAAAATATAACAATGGATACCCCCTTTTAAGGTAGGGCAGTTCATTGCCCCCTAGGGGTTGGGACAATCATGGGTTCCTATATGATGAAAGAGGCTCATAAAACCTGTAGGAACCAGGGTGATGGCCATGACGATGGGATAGAGTTCATGTCTTGGATTTTTCCCAAGTGCTAAATGTGTTTGTCCCGACCATATTTTGCATTTTGTGGTGAATTTCTTGTTGAGTGTGGGCAATTATGCCTTTACTTTTCTTTTTCGTTGCATCAACCTCCAAGGCATCATTCCAGGCCCGACCCAAGGTGTGGGCAAGGGGAAGGGGAGAACTAGCCCTATGTGGACCCAGTGGAGGATTGTGGACCAAGGTCGGAGAAATGATGAATGGGGCAATAATGAGTGGGAAGGGGGCAATATATGTGGATGAGGGAATGGGACCACGCAACCAAAATCATGGTTTCCCATGAAATACCATCCCTAAATCCAAATGGTCAGTAAAAAAGATCCCACAGGACTAGAATCCAAGGTTAATAGCCAAAAGGGATCTAGGGGACAAGAGCACAAACCTAGCCCATTCTTTCCTTTGAATCCCCCCATTAATCCATGCCCAGAAGTGTCCATGATAAGAAAACTACAATACTCAATTACCAAATAACAAGGCATACCTTTGGGTTCGAGAGGCCCACCTTCAAACATATGATCATGGCAAATGGGTGAGGGACCACATGGTTGGCTCAGGTGGTGAAGAAATGACACAACGAGCTAGTTGGTGGCTGCAAGGAGCTGCTAGCTGCCAGTTGAGGACCATCTTGGAGAACTTTTTCCTCCTAGGGATATCACCAACAAAATGATGGGTAACATTTGGCTCCAAATGGAATGTGATCTCTCGAAAAAGTGGACGAAGCTACTCGAATGACAAGTCACGAGAACTCCAACAATCTCTTGGTTACTGTAGACCTGTTACCTGCACACATAATAGATGAAAGCACAAGGGGAGCATGCTTTCGCGGTGTCTCATGATCGCAGATGCTTAATGTTAGGCCATCAAATCAACAGAAAAATAAAATATGCAAATTTTAATTTAAATGCATCTAATCTACCATGAGAAATATCATATGACGTTAGTTCTAATGCAAAATCAACATGTGATGCATCCTACTCTAACATGCATAACGTACAATGTCAAGAGCTAAGTATAATCATAGACCCAATGCAACCAACATGTCAATTGATCAATAAAAGAATGCATGCTTCCATGATTATTTTTGCAGTGGACCTTGTTGCACTCAAATTGTCAAAGTTCCAAGGAAGCAAAAGTACCATCTTTTTTCAACAAGGATCGGATCACATATCAGCAGTCCATGTGTCATGGTCATCCCATTCTGCAAGTTATATATTGTAAATGATCTGAGTAAAACCTTGAGTCTATGTAACAACCTAGGTAAGCCTATAATTTGACGACGAATTCCATCCTAGGAAGTTTTTTTAACCTCACTGATTACTTGTGTTTTTCGACACGGCTAATCAAGAGATTCCCTCCAGCTTAAACCCCCAAAGTTAGGGTGAAATTTATTGTTGAATTATTAGGTGAGTCCTAGTGTTTTATTCAAGTATGATGTAAAAGTGGTTTGAAAATAATTTAAGCTAATTGGCTAAATTATTTTATTACAGATCACTTGGTTTACTAGATCATATTGAGTCGCAGATGGGTTATGTGCCTTGAGGGTCTAAGACGAATTTGTATTCCCTCTTTGAGTGTTGTAAATAAAAAATCATATGTATTAGAGGGTTGGAAAAATAATTAATCCCCTCATGGGTAAATTAATTAATTTTTATGACAAATGAAATTAAATCCTAAGCCAGAAAATTAATTAATTAGAGTAAAAATTAAATTATCTAAGAAAATAAATTCTCCAAATGAAAAAATTCGTGGGTCTTGAAAGAATCAATTTTTAAAGGTCTTCCAACAAGGGAATATTGTTTTTCTCAAGAAAATTTGGACCCTTGGACCTTGGTGGTTAAATCAAAGTCAAATTTTTGAGGAAATTGTTGAAAAGCGTAACTAGGTTTGGTCTTCATATTGACATGTTATTATGATTTTATGTAATGAGATGTAAAGAAGAGAAATAAAATTATTGTATTGCTTGCTTCATGGGTTTCATGAGCAAGATATTTTACTTTTGAGTCAAGACTCACATTGAGAATCTTTAGGAATTATTTGTCATCTAGTCATAAAATAAGAGTCATTGTCATGTAATGAAGTCATGTTACACTTTGTATAAGGTCAAACTTGTCTATGTAAAGTATCCTTCAAGACCTTATCACTTATCCTCTTCAAGTCGGCCTACAACAAAGGAAGAACTTGCTAGAAGAAGTCGGCCTACCTACTTGAGATCATGTCGGCCTAAGGGACATTAGAAGAAGTGCATAAGTAGCCTCACTTAGAGGCGAGCAACTCGACAAGCATTCGATCAAGAGAAGTGCGAAGAAGAGGCCTAAAAAGCAAAAGTGTGAAGGAGAGACTCTTTTGGGCATAGCGAAGGAGAGATTCTTTTGGTTATAGCGAAGGAGAGATTCTTTTGGGTATAGCAAAGAAGAGATTCTTTTTGGGTATAACGAAGGAAGGTTTCTTCTGCGGTCAACGAAGGAAGGATTCTTCTGGGGTTACTTGTTTTGGTTGCAAAATAAGAAGGACCAAAGGCATCAAGAGAAGATCAAAGGAGAACTTATTGCTGCATTAAGGTAATGTTTGAGTGGTTATAGAATCTCGCATAAGGAGGCCGAAGAGAAGCAGTATAGGTCTTAAAGAGACTAGGGTTTCTGTTCTAGGGTAAACCTAAGAGACCGATATTCTCTAGAGGAGACTAGTGAGAGCCTAGAGACAGAGATTCTCTAGGGGAAGTCGAGAAGTAGCAGTGTGAAGGATAGAGACCAAGTTTCTCTAGAGGAAGTCGAGAAGAGCAGTTCGATATCAAGAAGGAAGTCGAGACAAGGAAGAGGCAGAGCTTCAAGGTTAATGACAAGGTTCTTGGGAGGATACTTGTGTCAAGGGTCTTTGTCATCGTCTTGGTACTCATCAATTGAAGATCTATAAGAAGAATTTTAATTGGATTTTCCTCTCAAGAGGTGAGAGGTTTTGGCCCTAGCTAACAAGCCTACATATTGTGTCACTTGTCTTTTATTGCGTATATTGGTAATTGTCTTGATGAAAAGAACACAATAATGATAAAAGAATAGAAGACTATAAGCTAACAAGTAAAAGTATATCACAAGCAATTATCAAGCAGAGAAATCTTTTAACTCTTCATGCCCTAGATTTCTCAACATGGTATCAGAGCTTAGGTGCTGAAGTCAAGAAGGGGCATTCAATCAAGAAGACATCAAGCCTCAAAGAAGGATCGAGGGCTACCAAGGTCAAGACCTTCAAAACCCTAGATCGAAGGAATCTACACTAGCAAGAGTCTTGAAATCATCTTCAAGAAAGAAGGAAGACTAAAACACTCAAGAAGGATCGTAAATCAAGCTCTCCCACATCAATCTCTTAAGAAGCAAATCCTCATTAACATCAAGATTAAGGAGGAAGCAAGCATCAATTTCTCAAGTAAGTCTATGATTATATCTGATAGTAACAAAATGTCTTTTTGCAAGGAAATCAATAAATTGATTGGGGCCGCAAATTTCCTTGCATGGAAGAAAAGGACAAACCTAAATCTTATTGAGAATGAGGTCATTTATCACATCAAGGGGCCAATAATCCAACCTCCAAAGGAAGATATTCAAGCACATGCTAGATTCATGAAGGGAGAAGTGAGAGCCCAGAGGATTCTTATAAAATCTATAAAAGACTCTAATCCCATATGTATCAATGTTGGAGACTACAAAAGCTATATATGACAAATTGGTAGAGTTGTTTTCTATAAGTATTGCAGGAGAAGTAATTTTGTTAAGGCAAGAACTCTACAAACTAAAGATGTCCAAGGAAGATGGAATAGCCTCATACTTCATGAGGATATCAGAAATTCGAGATCAACTACAAGGGCTAGGAGAAGTCATGTCTGATGGAGAGATGACCACAATGGTACTAAATGCACTACAAGAAGAATGGGGTAACTTCACTTCAAGTTTATATGTGAAGAAAGAGACTACTCCATTTCAAGACCTATGGTCACTCTATAAGATCGAAGAAACCGAACTGAAGGCGAATGTTAATGTAGGACCAAATGAGCAGAATCAAGCATATGTTGCTATGATGAGAAAAAAACGAAAATTTGGAAAGTTTGTTCCTCAAAAGAAAAAGAAGAACATAGCTAAGGTAAGATGCTATGGTTGTCAGGAACTTGGGCACTATAGAAGAGATTGTCCTAATCGTAATAAGCACAAGAGGGATAGGGAAGAAGCCCATATTACCGAGGAAGTGAAAGAACCTGAGACAAAGAAGCCTAAGAAGGAAGAAGTAGAAGATCTATATTGTGACTGAGATGATCTTCTTCACTAGAAGGTACTTTGCCCTAATCTAGAGAGCAGAAAGCCGGAAAAGTCGGAAAAGTCGAAAATGCCGGAAAAGCCGGAAAAGCCGAAATTGCCGGAAATGACGGAACTGCCGGAAAAGCCGGAAAAGCTGGAACTGCGGGAAAAGCCGGAAATGCCGAAACTGCTAGAATTTCCGGAAAAGCCGGAACTGCCGAGATTGTCGGGACTGCCGGAACTACCGGGAACAACCAGAACTGTTAGAACTGTCGGGAACTGCCGAAACAGCGGGAGTATTTGTCTCCGAAGGAGAGCAGCATGCAAGGGACAACTAACTAACATTGGGACAGTTGTATGGTACTTAGCAGCAAATACACCAAGCATGCAATGTTACAGCTAGCATGCAAGGGACAACTAGCATGCAACAACAAGCATGCTAAAGACAACAAGCATGCTAGGGACAACAAGCAAGCAAGGGGCAACAAGCAAGCAAGGTGCAACCAACACATAGGTCAGGATGGCAACATGGTGCAACAATGGCACATAATGCAATACAGTGATGGGTACAGTCATGATTAATGAAGCGTGATGAAGACAATGCTGAGGTGAAGACAATGCCCAAGAAAGAGTGAAAGAGCAATCACCGAAGACAGTTGGGAAAGGACAAAAGGATTAGTGGATTCCTCATCCCTCTTCAAATTCACCAAGGGTGTAGTCGAAGCAGAGAATATTATCAGAATGGCGCAGCGGAATATGGCCTACCTAAAGATCACTTCATTAGAAGACCGGATCTCAGGGTGGAAGGAAAGGCAGATAACTAGTTCAGCCATTATGCGAAGGAGTGTCCGAATGGCAGGGACACATCACTTGATGATGATAACAATCATTCCTGGGACATCTTCAATGATCAAAGAAATGACAGGTAATGCAAGGCTGCAAGGAAATGGTCGACTCTTCATAGAAAGCAAGGAACCCCAGGTATGAAGAATCAAATGTTGTTTCTGATAAGATAAAGAAGCGTTATCTTGTATTGGCCCTCTCCTTCAGATTCTTTGGGAATCTGCTTATAGATTGTAGTGCTTCAAGGCACTTCCTCGGATAGATGGGTGCACTCTCTAATTTGGTAGAGATGGAAACAATCGTGGGATTATACTTGGAGCCGATGCCACCTATCCTGAAAAGGGTGTAGGGAATGTTAACTCTCAATTGAATAAGGGTAACTCGATTCATTTACAGAATCTCTTTTATGTACCTGATCGCAAGAAGAACATGGTGTCCATCTCGGAAATGGAAGTCAAAGGTTTCAGGGTAGCATTCATCGATGGAAAGGTACGTGTTAAAAAACTAATTTTCAAAGATGCTTTTTCTCATAGGTTCAGGGTTGGCAATTTGTATCAAGTTGCAGGATGGTCCATTGGGAATCATGTCAATTGACATATCGCATCCATAGCACCGGAGGTCTACCTATGGGGCCCTACCTGATGTGAGTCAAATGGTGATACGGATGTCTGAATTCAAGTAGAGCATGAAGGTACATGTCTGAGATGTATCGAAGAAAAATCTTATAAGGGGACCATTCCCCTCGGGTCCATAGGTTTGGAACAACCCGAGGAGTTTGAGATTCATGATCGGGAATCTCATGTATACAGGTGGAAGAAAGCCCTCTATGGCTTGAAGCAAAACACCCCAGGCATATTATGAGAGGATTGATAGCTGTCTGATGAAGCTGAGATTCACTAGGAGTGAAACCGATCCAAACCATTACCCGAAGGTTGTGGATGATAGACCTCTCATACTGGCACCTTATGAGGACGACCTATTTCTGACAGGTGCAGACCCTCTCATTTGCAGAAGTAAGAGGGAGTTGGATTCCGGATGTGGAATGATAAATTGCAAGCCTGTGACTATCTTGAGGATCTTAACTTTCAGAAGTTGTTTGGTAGTGATGTTGGACAAGATTTGGGAAATGCCTCTGAGTTTCATAAACTCATTCGCGTTGATGTTCTTGGTGAACTTTTGTCCGAACATATGTTTCGCAGTTAGCATGGTGAGCTCATATTTGGTTGAGCCTCACTAGATTAGTGCCAAGAATCTTCTGAGATATCTTCGGGGCACAATCTCTCATGGATTGAGATACACTGCCGGAAATATGAAATTGCATGATTATTTGAATGTTGACTGGGCAGGCAGTGTGGAGGATCACTAGAGCACTTCTCAGCGCTGGTTCTCTTTGGATTCTGCTTCGATATCATGGATGAGCAGGAAGCAGAAGTCGGTTGCTATAAGCATTGTCGAGACCGAATACATAACTACGAGTATGATCTCGTGTGAAGTTGCATGGTTGCAGAAGCTCTTAAGTGAGTTGTTTGTACACATGATGAATACCACTATGATTCTCTGTGACAACCAGTGTTTTTAAAACCGGAACCGGTGACCGGACCGGTCCACCTAATGAACCGGTTTACCGACCGGAACCGGTCTAACCGGGACTGGTTTGGTCTAAACGAACCGGTTTTAGAAAAATACATTAAATAATTATTTTTTAATGAAAAAAACTATTTTTAAGATTTAAAAGCATGATTCCAAGCCAATAGAGACAAAATATGCAAAGATTGCTCATTTATATACCATGTAAAGGTGAATATATCAAAATGGCACCGAGTGCAATACATATCATCGACAAAATACATAAGCAATGAGGCTCTAAACCACTAAGAAGATACTAATATCACAAGTAAATTTCATCTAAGGAAAATGTTAGGTTTAATATGTTGCCCTAACCATTTTCCAACATGGTATCAAAGCTATGGTTTGTATCCTTGGTAGCTGGAAATATCACTATTTCATCTGTAGCTTGATCATTTGGAGATCAAGTATAACAAGACTAGCAAGAAGCTTATACAAAAGAAGAGAACCAAATGACAGACAAAAAGTCTGCACCTAAATTAAAATAGGTCTGCATAGAGGTCCAAAGTCTGAGGTGTTTCAGAGACACGAGAATCATAGAGGTTCAAAGTTTGGTGTATTTCAGAGACCCAAGAATCACAAAGATCCAAAGTCCGGAGTATTACAGAAACCCAAGAATCACAGTAACTTCGTATAGAAGTCCAAAAATTGTAGGCCTAATAACATTGCAGAGGTACAAAATCTTCCTTGGTTAATAGAGGTCCGAAACTATAATGATACTAAAGAAGGTCTGAAGATTTCAGTGGATTACAAAGGTGTGAATTACAATGGTATTTCAATTTTCCTGAACTGCAGTGATATTTTAAGAACTTAGAAAATTGTAGTAAGGTTTGAGAGATGAAGTATCTAGAACATGTATCATTCCTATTGATAAAGTCATGAAAATCATAACCCCTAAACCACTAAACCACTAAACAACTGCGTTTTTGTCATGTTTCAGTGGGCTGTCCATAAACCGGCCGGTTTAGGACGGAACCGGCCGGTTGGATACAAACCGGCCGGTTTTGACCGGTTAGGGCCATATTTTGGGCACAGGACAGAGCTGACCGGGTTTATTAGGCCGGTTCGGACCGGCCAGCTATCTAACCGGCCGGTTTGACCGGTAACCGGTTTTTGTGGCCAGTTTTTAAAACTATGGTGACAACTAGAGGGGGAATTCGATTATTCAGGAATCCTGTATTCAATGATTGCTCCAGTAGATAGACATCAGATACTGCCTTATCTACGATATGGTAAGTCGATGAGCAAGGAGGCTCTATCACATTGAGACTGATGTACAGGTCGCAAACATTTTGTCAAAGCTCTGGGGAAAGGACAAATCTGTGACTTTCCCGAACGACTTGGAGTCGTTGAGAGACCTTCTTATAAGGGTCCTGCATATTGCATGCATTGAGCTCTGGGAGCTCTGGGGGGCTTGGGGTACTTACTGGAGCAACGTACGACCACAGGGCGACTCACCCTCCCCTTGTGGTGCGCTATGAACAGGATCATTAGTTCTTCTGTGGGTCGAGATGATTAGTTCTCTCGTGGAAACTGTGGAACATGATGACTAGTTCTCCTGTGGGTCGGGATGATTAGTTCTCCCATTGCAACTGTGGAACAAGATGATTAGTTCTCCTGTGGGCCAAGATGATTTGTTCTCCATGGCGACTGTGGAACAGAATGATTAGTTCTCCTGTGGACCAAGATGATTTGTTCTCCATGGCGACTGTGGAACAGGACGATTAGTTCTCCTGTGGGCCAGGATGAATAGTTCTCCGTGGCATCCACTGACAGGATGATTCGTTCTCCTATGGACATGATGATTAGTTCCCCTGTCGAGGCATCCTACCCATGCAGTCTGGGACTCATGGGAAGTACCTCTCATTTGATCAATGAGCAGGGAAATGACGATAAGGACCATAGTAGTGCTATCGATGGACACATCATTGTATCTACCGTACTCCCTATGCTAGGATGACCTCCATTGATTTGGGATCAATGAAACTGATCTGGGATCAATATGAGTGGTTTGAGACACTCTCTTGTGATATTGATCTGGGATCAATAAAACTGACTTCGAGTCAGTAAGAGTGATGTGACACACACTCTTCAGATGAAACTGACTTCGGGTCAGTAGAGAATGGTATGAGACATTCTCGATCAATTCTTCTTCATGGTTCAGCAGAGCAGAGCTCAGCAAATCAAAGCAAAGCAGAGCTCAACAAATCAGAGCTTAGCAGATTAGAGCAGAGAAGAGCAGTGCACTGATGGCAGAGATAGTACATTCGGACATATGGATCAACGGACGGAGTTCTCAATAGTTGAGAGGGAGTGTTAAAATTGGAAACTAGGGCCAAACTCCATGTGGGTCATCTTATTTATGGCAGCTGATATTTTTCTTGGATCCTTCTCATCGAGAGGTGTAGGATTGATCTAAAGATCATCTGATTCCGATAAGTATTCATGGAGTTATGAATTTATTTGCATTATAAGACAATTCGTCAAGGTCGGCCAGCAACCAAATAAACCCCACATGTGCTCAACATTTTAGTATAAATAGAGGTGGCCTTCAAGTCATTTCAACACACTTGGGATCTCTTCCTCTCTCTACTTGTCTTTGGGTTTTAGTAGAAGGAGAGATCCTAAGGAATAACGTTGCCCTGATCCAGAGGGCAGAAAGCCGGAACTACTGGAAAAGTCGGAACTGCCGGAAAAACCAGAAATGACAGAAAAGTCGGAAATGTCGGAAAAGCCAAAACTGCCAGAAAAGCCGAAACTGTCGGAAAAGTTAGAAAAGCTGGAAAAGTTGGCACTGCCGGAAAAGATGGAACTGTCGGGAAATCCGGAAATGCCAGAAAATCTGGAAAAGCCGGAAATGCTGGAAAAGCCGGAACTGCCAGAAAAGCCGGAAAAGCCAGAAAAGTCAGAAATGCCGGAACTGCCGAAAAAGCTGGAACCACCGGAAAAGTCGGGACTGCCAGAACTGCCTGGAAAAACCGGAATTGCCGAAACTGTCAAGAATAGTCGGAACTGCCAGAACTGCCAGGAACTGCTGAAACAGCCGGAACATCTGTCTCCAAAGGAGAGCAACATGCAAGGGACAACTAACTAACATTGGGACAGTTGTATGATACTTAGCAGCAAATACACCAAGCATGCTAGGGGCAACAAGCAAGCAAGGGACAACTAGCATGCAACAACAAGCATGCTAGGGGCAACAAGCAAGCAAGGGACAACAAGCAAGCAAGGTGCAGCCAACACATAGGTCAAGATGGCAACATGGTGCAGCAATGGCACATAATGTAGTATAGTGATGGGTACAGTCATGATTAATGAAGCGTGATGAGATGCAGCATAGTGATGATGGGTGCAACATGGTGCAGCACGGTGAGGTGCAGCATGATGACGAAATGCAGCACAACGATAGGTGAAGTAGTCACCTTGGAGAATTAGTTGAAGCAGCATGTCTTCAACTGATCTCATGTATCATCTTAGAGATGATCTATGCTCTTATCTAGATAAGTCAAAGTGTTGACTTTTGTTGTAAATGTACTATCTCTCTCTCTCTACTGAACTATTGAAGAACATATAAGAAGAATTGATCAAGGGTTTCCCCACATTGGGGTTTGTCCCTGGCTAGCGCCACATCTTGTGTCCTCTTGTCTTTTGCGATTTATGTTTATGTTCTATCTGCAGTTTACTTTAACGCTGATGTGATTGCTAATCTGGAAAAGATATGGAGCTAACTCTAAAAATTGAAATAAATTGCTCTAAGCATAGAACATACCTAAAAGTAACACAGGCAACAGACAAATCCCCAGAGGGATTGGGCAGGGCAGGCTAGGGGGCAAAGATTTTCAAGTAAGGTCTCTTTCTGAGTGAGTCGACAGAGAGGTAAGACTTCTAGATCGAAGTTTGCCAGTGTCAGAGGGAGCAACGCAAAAGCTTCAACACAGAGGTGGTTTCTGGTGTGACGCAGTTTTTTGCAGCAATTCTGGGGCAGAAAAGCGTCATAAGGAAGAAGAGAGACGTTGTTGAGGGAATTCTTCCTTAGAGGACTTCCAGCCAAGAAGTTTGAGTTCTCATTTGTTGAGTAGCAGCAAGGGGCAGCAGATCTACTAACTCCAGCAGGGAGTGTGTAGGCCAGCCCAATGCTGCGCAGAGAAAGAGGAAGTAGTTTGATAGTTTTGTTGGCAAAGATGGCAGCTAGTAGGTTATGAGATCATGATCGGTTTGATGGTGCATCCAACTATGTGATCTAGAAGTCAAGGATGTCATGCCTTCTGGATGAAAATTTTCTCAAGACCTACATCGACAGTGTGGTAGTTGTATCCACAGATCCAAATCCGCTCAAAAATTACAGAGGAGAGATGGCGAAGGCCAAGCGCATGATCCTCGACGAAGTGAATGATCATGTAGTATGTCACATCTCTGGCAAAGGGACTGCCAAGGAGATGTGGGATGCCTTGTCCACGCTATATCAGGGATCTTCCAAGCAGCGGAAAATGTACTTGGAGTAGAAGATGATATCCACGCAAATGCAGAAGGGGGAACGCATTGATCTGTTCCTTGCAAAGCTTCAGGAAACCCGAGACGAGTTGGCAGTTGTGGGGTCAACACCTCAGCCTATCGAGATGGTGAGGCTAGCCCTGAATTTAATGTCAGAAGAGTGGCAAGTATTTGTCTAGAGCATCTTAGGCAGGGAGAAATTGCCAGATTGGGAAGGAATGTGGGCTGCTCTTCAACAAGAAGAGATGAGGAGGGACTTCATCAAGTGTAAACTTAATAGTAGCAGCAACAGCGGGACGAAGCCCAAGGAGGAGGATGAGAATGCAGCCCTCGCATCTAAGGGGCAACAGGAGCAGCGAAAGAAGAAGAAGGACATCTCGAAGATCAAATGCTTCCAGTGTGGTGAACTTGGTCACTATGCTACACAGCGTCCTCTCAAGAAGAAGGACAAGGACAAGAAGCATGATCTGAAGGTTGCATCCGCACAGATTGAGGAGAAGTTTGCCATGGTTGCCCAGAGGTGGGGTGATATAGAACTGTAGTTTGCAAGAACTACAGATGGGCAGGATCCTTGAGGAGTCCACCTCTTGGATCAATACCTTACTACGGGAGCCTAGATCAAAAGTAGAAGGATGGACTAGTGTCACTTGATGCAGAGGAGTGTCGGAGTGACAGTTGTAGTGGCTAGTAGTGCCAAAGTTTGAGCAGCGCAAAACTAGAGTTGGCACAGAGCAGAGTCAACATCAACGCAGAGGCTTCAGATGGTCAACGCAAAGACTAGCAGTAGTCAAAACTCTAGCAACAGATGCATCATACTGAACACATGTTCAGTAATTTTGGATGCTTTTCCATCATTGATGCAATAGCAACAGCAGTTGGAGAAGGTTGCAATGTTGGCAGTGGTAGTGCCAGCAGCAACATGGATGCAAAATTTGAGAGGGAGTTGCAGTACAGATGCAGTGTTGGCAGTGGCAGTGTCAGCTATAGTACAGGTGCAACATACGCACAGTAGTTGGTGGGTAGCAATGTCAGATATCAGCAACACAGAGGGATATGTTATAAAGCAGTGGTGATGCTGCAACAGGTTGCATTACTAGAGCACATTCCACGCTAAGAGGGAGTGTTGATTTCTGGTAGCATCAGATGTGCTCTAAGCCTCAAAATTTGCAGGGAGGCTTGGACACATGTATTCCACAATACCCAGAAATCGTTTTGGGAAATTCCACCCGAAATCAGTTTTATTAAAATAATTAATTATTTTTAATGGGTACCTATGTCTAAACTTAGGGGATTAAAATAATTAAAATATATTAATCTAACAGTGGGTGAAACTTCTAGAAGAAGACGAGGATCAAGCCAAAATGATCTGAGCCATTGATTAGAATCTAATCTGGGCCGTTGGTTCTCAACTGGAGGATTATAAGAGGAGGCTTGATGGGCATTTGGAAAACACATCGAGTGGGAGATCAGAGATCGAATTTTTGAAGAGAGCAGCGTAGCAGTTGCCAGAGAGATTCGAAGTGATTTCTTGCAGTGAGGGGCAGGGATAGTTCCGGTTGGAGATTTCTCCTGATCCGAGAATACTCAACAGAGGAGGCAGAGAGAGATCCGAGGTAGGCAACGTAGAGGCTACGCTGGCCAGTGTAGGCTGACATAGAGGCAACACAAAGCCTTGTGGAGATCCGTATTTTTGTTGGAGAGATCGATTTCTAAAGCCGGAAGACGGGGTGTGACACCGGGAGGACAAAATCAAAGTCTCAGAGAGGCAAACCGATCAACATAGGGAGTGACGCAGTCCCTAGGGGTTGTGATGTTTGGCCTACGCAAAGGCAACAAGGGACTAGTCATCCTGTGGATGGATCAGTCAGGATCGCTAGTGATAGTGGAGGTATTTCTCACTAATCTTCTATCAGTGATATTCTTTGTATTTGATAGCCAGCAAGGCATCCAAAGATTGTATTCAAAAAAACTACTGCTTAATAATACAAACCCTCAACTGCTGCACCAGTTTTCCCACATTGGGTTTTTCCAGGGACTTTTGTCCAAAAACAACAGTGTAATGTGTTGTGTATTTCTTTCTTGCTCAGTTTCATGTTTCCTCTTATAATTTAATTGGTGAATATTGCAGTGTATTAGTTTCGGTGTTTACTGTAGGAAACAGTAAATAATTTTGTTTAGTAATTAACAAATAGAAGGAACTTAATTAGTTGTTGCAATGGTGATTCGGGGTTTCTCGAATTTTCACAATAGGAAGCAGTGTAAATAAGATAGGATGCATCAGATTAGAAAATAGCATAGTGGTAGAAGCATTAGAAGAGCTCTTGACATGGAAAGCTGAAAGAATGTCTGGAATAGATTCTATTGATTGCAAAGAATAAGAGCTCTTGGAAACCTCATTGAAATCTCAAGTGATAGAAAGAAGTAGAGGTCATCATCGACTGGGATCATCATACAATAGTCAATAAGGAAACATCTGCTGAGTGAGGATATGAAAGATCCTCAAGTTTCTCTGATGGAATCCTTATCAGAGGATTCACTGATCTAGAAAGGAAGCAAATGTTTCATCAAGAATTCCAATTCGTGGGATTCAAGGGATGATGGTATGATGACATAATGATGAAGCATGTCCAAAGGATAGAGCTCCTTCGTTCAAATGAAGCTGCTACAGGAAGTCTAGATGACCCAAAAGAAAGATGAGGTATTATTGCTTACATAGGTTATTATGAAAGTCTTGTCATATGGTTGCAAATAATATGGATCACTATTTCCATCTTGGTAAACATGATCAAAGAAAATAGGGATGTCCTCCTCTAAAAGTTGCAAAAATGCATAGGTCACACTAAATGAAACCAACATAATATGTTCTCATATAAAGCATAAGGGAGCTGACTACAATTAAGGAACTCTGATTGGAAGCTCCTGGGAATGAAGAGTGTGAGGAAAAAGGGGGAAGAGATCATGAGATATGCAACAATGGTAGAAGGCATTCAACATCCAAAGACCAAGAATATTTGACTAGGATATCTCCCGGAAAGATATAAAGATTCTGATGAAAGTCGAAAAGGATAGAGACCCTTGACAATGGATATCTTTGGGAGATGTGTCAAATATGTATGAAGGACGTTGATACCTACAGGAAGATGTCATGATGAAAGACCATCACAAAGGTAATTTTTGGTTTAAGTGTTCATTTCTTATTTTTGAACTAATATCTGGATGGGCTTATGTAGGACTGCCAAAGGGAAGATCTGTGGATGACTTCTAGGAAGACCATATAGAAGGATGTAAGATCCTTCTGGAAAAATATGGCATGAAGATAGCAGCATGACATGAAGCCAAGCCAGATAGAAACCTGGCGGATCTAATAAAAGGATTAAGGACGTGACTGATTCATGAATGAAATTGATGGATGGTCCGTGCCCTATGAAGTCCCAAAAGATGAAGACTCCATGACAAGAGAAATTCATGACATCGAAGGAAAAGGAGTTCTTCAAGCAGCTAGTTGTCCCATCATCTCCACTTGAGGAGCTGTTGTAGGTCCCTAGTTAAGAGGGAGCCTGGAGAGAAGTTTCTTACATGGAAGAAACTTGAAAATTCCTAAGCGAAGAGGAGCATAGGTACATTCATTTTGTAGGAATGAGTACATTCCTTTATTGGAATATGTCCTCCCTATTTGAGAGGGAGAGATAGACACATCATTCTGGTCTTCACTTAGGAAGACAGAATGGAGGATTGGGTAATCATTTGGCATCTAATACTCTTTGAGGATGAGATAGGGCATCCAAGAGAAGAGTGATCGTAGAGGACCGATATTCTTTGAGGACTGGGAATCCAAGATAAGAATAGTCCTGATGGAACACACCCTGAGTACCCAGGTAGGGTATGTTCCGGGAGAGACAATGATGAGTATGTCTATAAATCATTGGTCTCGCCAGCATTGAGCTCAGATCTTGTGGAGAGATAGAGTTGTTAGTCAAGGCCTTGCTATGTGACAATGTTGGTTGATATGATGTTATACAAATGAGTTACCAATCCGAATTCTTCTTATGAGAAATTCTTCAAATTGAGAATGACCATGCACAATTATGAATACCTCCCTAGTTAAAAAGGAGTGTTGAAAAGTGTAACTAGGTTCGATCTTCATAGATGACATTTAATTATAATTTTATGTAATGTGATGTAAAGAAGAAAAAACAAATTATTATATTGCTTGCTTCATGGGTTTCATGAGCAAGAGATTTTATTTTTGAGTCAAGGCTCCCATTGAGAGTCTTTAGGAATTATTTGTCATCTAGTCAGAAAATAAGAGTCATTGTCATGTAATGAAGCCATGTTACACTTTGTATAAGGTCAAACTTGTCTATGTAAAGTATCCTCCAAGACCTTCTCACTTATTCTCTTCAAGCCGACCTAAAACAAAGGAAAAACTTGCTACAAGAAGTTGGCCTACCTACTTGAGATCATGTCGGCCTAAGGGACATGAGAAGAAGTGTATAAGTAGCCACACCTAGCCTCACTTAGAGGCAAGCAAGTCGACAAGCATTTGATCAAGAGAAGTGCGAAGAAGAGGCCTAAAAAGCAGAAGTGCGAAGGAGAGATTCTTCTGGGCATAGCGAAGGAGAGATTCTTTTGGGTATAGCGAAGAAGAGATTCTTTTGAGTATAGCGAAGGAAGGTTTCTTCTAGGTTCAACAAAGGAAGGATTCTTCTGGGGTACTTGTTTTGGGTGCAAAAGAAGAAGGACCAAACGCATCAAGAGAAGATCGAAGGAGAACTTATTGCTGCATTAAGGTAACATTTGATTGGTTATAGAATCTCGCAGAAGGAGGCCGAAGAGAAGCAGTATAGGTCTTAAAGAGACTAAGGTTTCTGTTCTAGGGTAAACCTAAGAGACCGAGATTCTCTAGAGGAGACCAGTGAGAGCCTAGAGACTGAGATTCTCTAGGGCACGCTGAGAAGTAGCAATGTGAAGGATAGAGACCGAATTTCTCTAGAGAAAGCCGAGAAGAGCAGTTCGAGATCAAGAAGAAAGTCGAGACAAGGAAGAGGCAAAGCATCAAGGTTAGTGACAAGGTTCTTGGGAGGATACTTGTGTCAAGGGCCTTTGTCATGGTCTTGGTACTCGTCAATTGAAGATCTATGAGAAGAATTTTGATCGGGTTTTCCTCACAAGAGGTGAGAGGTTTTGGCCCTAGCTGACAAGCCTACATACTGTGTCACTTGTCTTCTATTGTGTATATTGGTAATTGTTTTGATGAAAAGAACAGAGTAATAATAAAAGAAGAAAAGACTGTAGGCTAACAAGTAAAAGTATATGACAAGCAATTATCAAGCAGAGAAATCCTTTAACTCTTCATGCCCTAGAGTTTTCAACAAAAATTAGTTCTAAATAATTAATTTTGGGCTAATTAAAATGGAATTAAATGATAAATTCGAAAATTCCTCAAAAATAAGAAATCAAGGGCAAAGATTAAAAGATCTTGAAGTACTTATCGACGGCCAAGATTATTTTGACAAGGATCAAAGAAACTAGATGTTATGTTTCCATTTGGAGGATTTATCTATAAATTAGAGAGTCATTTGAGTTATAGTCATCTTGATCTCTGGCTAGAATTGATGTTGAAGCATTTTTTAAACTATTGTCCCACTGGGAATTATTGTTTCTACTTTAAAAAAAGACTTTGGGGTGCAACTCGAGGTGTTCTTGTTGCTGATATGTGGTATGTATTGACTATGGGCTTCCTATGTGGTGCTTTATATTGTTATTTTATGATAATACATAGTGTGTGCAGGTACTCAATCCTTCGTCTCCAAGTTCACAAATTGCGGGCAAGGGTTACTTTGCTTGGATCTCTAGTTTTTATGTGGTGGATTGAATATTTGCTTGGGCTATAGTGAGCATTAATTTTTCTGAAGCATTTTAGCCACACTTTCAAGGAAAAAATATCATAAAAATTATTTTATCAAAATCCATTTGAAAACCCATGTATATTTTGTAAATTTAAATTTGTAAATTATTTTTCTAATTTGCATTGGGGTTTTAGTTTTATTTTTGTAGATATTGGGGTTTGGGTGTTTCTATTTTCATTTTTGCAAGTTAGAGCGAGAAACCAATTGGGAGAAGAGCTAGATCTTGCCCTCGAGGGTAAGATCTAGTGTTAAATTTGGCAACTAGGGCCAAACTCCACCTTGGACAGCTCATATGATGAAGCTGATATTTTTATTGGATTCCTCTTTCCGAGAGGTGTCGGATTGATCTAAATGTCCATCAAATAGTGTCAAAGCCAGTATGGGGGAGTCTTAGGCCCAGCTAGGCACTTCATCAATATCTCCAACACCAAGCTTCATGGGCTCAGCGTTTCAGCATCTAGGAGGACTTCAAACTATCAAGTACCATGTGGAACCATCATATAGCCCAACACTCTGCTTTGGGTGGGTAACACTACATCAACAAGGTCATATCTACTCTCTAGAACGTGTAAAACAACCTTTAACCTCTAGAATATTGTTGAGAAGTAGGACAATCATCTCTTGATAGGCCTTTGCTATTGTAACAATACCACCTAACAAAACCTTACTCAAAATCAAGTGAAAACACCAAGAATTAGAGACAATAGCCATAAATGTATCAGAGTGGACCATACTTAATGCTAGGGGCATAGTAATACTTCACACAAAGCTCACCTTCAAATGTCTAACTATATCAAGTCCCATAAACATGTTACCTCCTTATGCTAAGGATGGTTAGATGGGTAATCCTATTAGGTGTTTATAGACCCAAAGGGGAAGTGACAGGTCCCAAGTTATCCCATCAGTCCATAGGTGCATGTGAGATTGGTGGTTGTGAAGTGGGAAAGACTTTAGGGCTAGGTGCCATAGCCATGTGACCAGCTAATGGAGGTCCAACATCTTGAGTGTATAGATGTAAGGAGGGAACAATCGTGGAGGCATGATTTACCCCTTTCCTTCGCCAACTTTTTCCACCCCTCTAGTGCACCTTTTACTTCTTTATGATTTGCTTTGAATTGGGTGCATAGCTCAAGAGCCCAAGCTTGTTCTTGAAATTTTCCATTACCCCTTAATGACATATCAATTTATTGCTCATCAGGGTTGGAATGATACAAGAGTTCATTTTATAAATGAAGCATCATGTGCTTGAGGAATTGGGTGATGGCTAATGAGGGGTTAGAGCTCATGCTAGGCTTTTGCCCACACGCTAATCAAATGTCCCAACCATCTTTTGCATTTTATCTTTTTCTTTCATTGTGGCTTTCTTATGCTTTTATCTTTCTTTTAGCTGCATCAACCTCTAGGGCAAAGTTTTCCTGGCCCAGACTCAAGGATGAGAATGAAAGGGTACTAATCCCAATTACCACTAACACTATGAATAGAGATGAAAAAGAGGAAAGATGGAAAGTGGTATGCAACAATTATGACATGCTACTTTAATCAGAGCCTCCCTAGTAGCACCCTTCCTAAAACCCTAGGGCTTCAAAGGAGCTCCCACTAGACTAGTGTCAAAGACTAACCTCCCAAGTGAAGTGAGGGAACAAGAATACAGTCAAGATTGGTCAATCATCTATTTTCCCCTTGATCCATATAAGTAAGCCCATAACATTAAGTGAAAGCACATAATTGCAAATTTTTTAAAGTACCTGTTGATGTATGACCCACCTTCCTTTGAGAAGGATTGTTGGATGGGAGAGACAAATCTAACTAGTGCAAGAATTGGAGGATCCTGGCAATCATGCTATGTGTTGATCATAGGGTTGTTGGTTGGCTAGATGTCCAAGGCAAAGAAAAAAATTCTCCTAGGGATTACCCACTTTTTAGTGGGTAACATGACCCACTACTACAAGTAGGTGCCTTGCATTGGGATCCATGTAGTTGTATTTGACCATATCTGCTGACAATGAGATCCATGCCAATTTATTGGGAAATGTGTCATTACATTGGGATCTGTGAAGGTGCATTGCAACTACCATATGGAGCACTGTGAGAGAGACCCCTTACCCATTTCAAGGCCTTGCTCACATGTTGGCATGATTATTTGTTAATTTTAGGTATGTTCTATGCTCAACACAATTTACTTCAATTTTTCATATTAGCTCCAAATCAATTCCAAATTAGCAATCACATTTAGCATGATAGTAAAATGCAGATAGAACATAAACATAAATCGTAGAAGACAAGCCAACACAAGAGCACACAAGATGTGGCGCCAGCCAGGGACAAACCGCAATGTGGGGAAACCCTTGATCAATTCTTCTTATATTCTTCAATATTTCAGCACAGAGAGAGATGGTACATATAAATCAAAAGTCAACACTTTGACTTGGCAAGATAAGAACAGAGATCTTCACCATGAAGATAACATAATGAGGTAGCTGATCAAAACTCAGGTGAAGGCATACTGCTTCAACTGATCCTCCAAGGTGACTCCATCACCATGTTGCATCCCATCACTGTGTTGCACCTCATCATCATGTTGCACACGTCACTATGCTGCACCCTATCACTGATCTGCTCTCATCACTATGTTGCTTCCATCACACACTGAATGCATACTGCAATGCATCATCATCATGCTGCTGCAATACACCATGTTGTTGTACCCATTCATGTTGCTGCATCCATCACATCATGTTGTACCTCATTACATCATGTTGCAATACAAGCAGTGACATCAAACTTCAGTCCTTATACAATCATGATAAGTTGAGGTTCAAGACTGACTTGTGCAACTCTTAACACAATCTATGTTGTTGGCTATGGCCTGCGGCCTAGCCCTACAGTAAGTAAGGTTGTCATACATTACCCAACTATCTTTACCCTTGAACAACAACGTTTTCCAATCAGCCTTATTACTGTACAGCCACCTTTCCTTACAGCGTCTAAGGGTTCCTTCCTTACAGAGATATGGACCTCTTTAACTTCATCATTAGTGGCTGAAAGAGTCCTCTCCATAGGCCCTACTTTGACTATGATTTGAAGCACAAATGGCAGCTGTTAGAGACCCTTATTTCGGTGGCTATAACCTTCACCTTTCACTGCGGCTAGGGCAGATAGATGCCTCTCTGGAACAGCGGATTAGACTGAGTGTTTAGACTGTGGATGAGGAACCTTTTAGGCAGCGTATGGTTACTCTCTTTGACAGCTAGAGATCCCCTAGGACTGCGGCCAACTCTTTTCATTATCTGCGGCTGGGTTAAGACTATAGCCCTCCCAACTAGGGCTTGTACTCACAGCGGTTAGGGCACATGAAAACCCTCCTCAAACTGCAGCCTAGAACAACGTATTAGGGATCTCCTTTAGGGCCTAGATAAGGCAACGTGTAGCTCTCTTATGGACAGTGTTAAGGTCTTCACCATGACTGCGTTCTAGGGTATATAAACATCTCTCCTTGTTGCGTTATAGAATCCCTTTTTGGACAGCGAAGGAGCCTCCCTAAGTCTCCTTCATGACTGCGGTTAGGGTCTCCCTTTTGGACTGCGGCTTAGCTGTGAATAAAGCCATTCTTCTTCTGCGGTTATGACCCAAACAGGACAGCGTATTAGATTTCTTCATAGGTTGTTAAGGCTTCTCCTTAGGGCAGCGTATTAGACTTCTTTGTGGCTGAGATAAGGGTTGTCCTCCATGATAGCGTAGAGTCTTCTCCATCACAGCTTCTAGGGCATCTCCTATTAGAGCAGCGTATCACCTAGGGCACTCTCTCTAGATCTCATCTTCATCAAACCCAAAACAGAATGAAGAGAGATCACAAGAGTGTGTGTGTCCAAATGACTAACAAGCCACCTCTTTTTATACTAAAACGTTGAGCACAAGTGGGGGCAATTTGGTTGCTGGCTGACCTTGACGAATTGTCCCATAACACAAATAAATTCATAGCTCCATGAATACATGTCGGAATCGGATGATCTTTAGATCAATCCTACACCTCTCGACAAGAGGAATCCAAGTAAAATATCAACTGCCATGAATAAGTAGACCCACATGGAGTTTGGCCCTAGTTGCCAATTTTAACAATATTCCTACTTCGACCACACATGGGGGTTTGATAAGATGTTATTCACAAAGTGAGTAACCCCTAAGAGAAAAAATTTCTCCTATTCTATTCAACTTTCCAACCAACAACCCTATGATGATCCACATAGCTACCTTCAAAGGTCTTCCATCCATGCTTTGATTAGTGCTTTATGTCATTTAGCTAACTCATCTGATGAAGGTGGGTCATCTATTATAAGGTACATTAACCATTTTTGTATTCAAGTGCTTTCATTTAATGTTTAAGGGAATTCTAATATGGATCACAAGTTGAATTGGATGATAGATTGCTTTTGGTTGTATTCTTGTTCCCATGCTTCACCTTGGTGGTTATCCCTTTCCCTTGGTGTAGTGTGACCATTCTTGAGGCCTTTCTTTCCATTGTCCTGTTGATTTCTGGTAGCATCAGATGTGCTCTAAGTCTCAAAATTTGCAGGGAGGCTTAGACACATGCATTCTCCAATACCCATAAATTGTTTTGGAAAATTCCACCCGGAGACAGTTTTATTAAAATAATTAATTCTGTTTAATGGGTCCCTAAGTCTAAACTTAGGAAATTAAAATAATTAAAGGGTATTAATCTAACTGTGGGTGAAACTTCTAGAAGAAGACAAGGATCAAGCCAAAATGATTTAAGCCATTGATTAGAAATTAATCTGGGTCGTTGGTTGTCCAATAGAAAGATATAAGAACAAGCTTGAAGGGCACTTAGAGAACATAGAGAGGGGAGATCATAAGTTCGATTTTCTGAAGCAGAGCAGCTGCTGGAGAGATTTTCGATAGTGATCTTTTGCAGAGAGGGGCAGGGATAGTATCTGAAGGGAGATCTTTCCCGGTCGGAGAATACTCAGTAGAGAAGGCTAAGAGAGATCCAATAGTGGCAGTACAAAGCTAGAGAGGTTGACGCAAGGCCACACAGAGGCAGTGTAGAAGCTAAGAGGGAATCTGAAAATCAACTGAAGGAATCGATTGCAGAAGCCGGAAGCCTGAGTGTGAGTCCGGGAGGTGAAAATCGAATTTCCTGAGCAACAGATTGATCAACTGAAGGGGTGACGTTGTCCCCAGAGGGTGTGATGTTGGGCTGACGCAGTGACAGTGCAGAGGCAGCCAAGGGCAGCTCATTCAGTGGTTGGGTCAGCCAGGATTTCCAGTGATAGTGTGACGTAACCTCAATTATCTTTCTGTCATTGATATTCTTTGTAACTGGATTGTCGGGAAGGCATCCAGAGATTGTATTCAGAAATTACTACTACATAATAATAAAACCCTCAATTGTTGCACCGGTTTTCCCGCATTGGGTTTTTCCGAGGACATTTGTCCAAAAATAACTGTGTAGATGTGTTGTATTTCTTTCTTGTTCAGTTTCTTGTTTCTGCTTATAATTTAAATGGTGTAGACTGCAGTGTATTTGTTTCAATGTTTACTGTAGGAAACAATAAATAATTTGGTTCAGTGATTAACAAATAGAAGAAATGTAATCAATTATTGCAGTAGAAATTTGGGCAACCAAATTTTCACATGTCTGTGAGGGGTACAAATAAGAGGCACTAATTGATGTTCCATGTCCATGGGAATCCATACTAAACACTTTCCATCTCTTCCTTATCTTCATATCCCATCTTCAGGTTGATTGTTATCTGTCACTAGTATCGGTTCCCTATTTTCCTCGTCACTGAGTAGGGGCCCAAAAACTTTGCCTAAGAGTTTTACAAAACAGAGAGAAAAGAAAGACCATGAGCCATAATGATAAAATGCAAAAGATTGTAAGATTGGCTAGGATACAATACAGTAAATGGAAAAAAGCCTAGCCTAAGCTCTACACCCCTCATTATCCCTCACCTAGTTCTTGGTTAATGCATTAGCTATCAAAATGAAAGGACCTATGAATATCCCAATCTCAGTGAACGATAAATTGCTTCATCTTTAAGGCATTAATGATGCATAAATTAAAACTTGTAATCCGAGCTATGAAAGAAAAATAAAATCAATGAAGAAAAAGGCACACAAGAGTGGTGGTAAAAATAGGTCGAGGAAAGGGATAACTCATATCCCACTATTGCTCCCTCTTTGCATCATAACGCTCAAGGATGATGGAATTTCATAGTTGATACAAACATTGTGCCATTCCCCATGAAGTAAATCCCCACCATGTCAATGACCACTTGCACCTACTGATTGATGGGTCAGCCTAGGAAATGTTCCTCTCCTTAGGGATGGAAGCACCTAATAGGGCCTTTTGATAACCCTCCTAAATCTAAGCATGGTAACTTGTTTACAAATCATAAGCTAGGAAGACATTTGAAGATGATGGATGTGTGAAGTACTTTGATGTCTTTTGCATTAGATATGGCCTAATATGAAACTCTTATGGTTATTTTACCTATGATAATGACCTCACACAATTTTGAGGGTGTGTCTCAGATGCTTTCTCCCAAGCAAAACTACCATCACTTAAGGGATTGCATGAGGCTTCTCCAACACTTCAGAGAGGGCATCCAACCCATTTGATGACCCTTCTAGGCACCAGAGCCAGGACATTGACCATTTTGACAGGAGCATTGACCTTGGGATATATCCAACATTGATGATGACCTTCTCCTCTCCCTCCAGATCCTAGAACATTGCACATTGGAGCCAAGACATTTCCTAGAAGATAGATGTACCCAATAGATGATAGGACGCCTCCAAGTTGGCATTTTACCTTCTTGATGAATGTTGCCCTGTTTCTGAGCCAGTTTGATGATGATGATGACTTAATATCCCTCTAGAAGGGATGGTACACTTCTCTAGATGATGACATCATGCCCTAACCTTGTGATGTTCCCTTCATGTGGCTTGGTGTGATGACATCAGCTTGGTTAATGATGATGTATTGATGAGGAGGGTTTTTCTTGATGATTGGACACTTGACCTTTTCAGTGCGAAGCACTCTTTCGATCCATCCACAACATATTTTGATGGATATATTCACTTTTAGAAGATGATGTCACCCTTGGTGGACCTTTTCCTCACACACTTGGGCTAAAAGGAGGCTTATTGTTATATGTTATCGTTGAGAAAGCGATGATTTAGGTCAAATCTGACTTGTGAATCAGCTGTGCACTCCATACCATGCTACAGAGTTGTCTTTTGCACTGTTATTGATGGTGATAACAGACCTGAACCTGACAATGCTATAGCTGATCCATTCTGGTCATAGTCTGTGATCATCATACTGCAAAGAACTCTACATAATACTCACCCTCTACAAATTGTGAGTTTCAAACCAGACTTCAGGGACAGTAATTCTTCTTTCTGGATGTCATAACTAGTTTATGATAGACTGATCCAGACCAAGATAACATATCCAGAAGAATCATGGCTTGTGATGAATCTACAACAGCTGAGTTGCTATGAGGATGCTTTTCCGGCCCAGTTATCCCTATGATAGCAGCCAGCACTGAAAATGCCATTTCTCAACACAGGCACAGAACGAATTAATCACTGTGGTGTATTGTTGTGCTGAAGAAGGAATCAAATGTGCCCCAAACAAGCATATAAATACTTGTCATTTGAAAGATGAAGAGGGGTCAGCCCTAACTTAATGCTTGAAATAAGTTGGGCATAGAAATTCTTGGAACAGGTTGGCCCTTTCTCAAAACATTGATTGAATGCCTCCGTCAAAATAACAACATTTAAGAGTGTAGAACTAGAAACCCCATTCCAAGCTGAATTTATCCATGATGAATATGCTCATACATCCCTCAATAGGATGAGCCTTTCTGTTGGTACTTACCTCCTAAAAGTCTTTTATAACAGAAATATAAAATATGGAGGACACATTTTCGAACTGCCTCAAAATCTGCTATAACTGTTACTACAATCCATGGCTTCAGCTTCCTTATCAATTCAATCATCAGATCAGATTAATGTGGTACTTCTATTACTGTCACTACTTTAGAAGAACACTCTGCATTTAGTTGTCAGTTGCTGCCTTCATGAATATTATCAGATTCAGACTGTATGACTAGAAAAGCTTGTTTACTCCACCCATTCCTAGCACCATCTGAACTAAAAAACATAAAGTCAACAGGCTTGCTTTTCTTCACAACTGATTTCTTTTTTATATTTTTATAAGACTTGAGCTGAGAGTACTTCCCATATTATTTGTGGCCTCCAAACATGGAAAACATTTACAAGTTTACCAACATCCATGTTAAAGAGGGTAGAGAAATTAGAGCATTACTCTGCAAAAATCTGTAGAAAACAGAGGTCATTCCATAATAATAAATTTCAGTCCACCTGAAAAACGTGCATATCGGAGAAGGCAAGCAACAGCCGTAGTGCAGTAATTACAACCTTTCCAAACTATCCTGGACTGCCACCAAGGATCATGTCATCACCATCCAACCATCAAGTGTGATGATGAAAAGAAAATCATGCATCAAGATAAGCCACCATATAAACCACTGAATCAATATCTCATGCAACATCATGGAGGATCCACAATCATCACTAACTCCAACTAAGATGCACTATCAATCAGCAAAAATAAAAGGTATGCATTTCAAACTCATCATCATCCCTGCACTTTAGCCCTAAAATACCTGTCATGTGATGAAAATCACAATTCTCCACTCATTCCACTCAATTCCAATATGAGGGGTAATAGGAGGCAACTTGAGAGAAACCCTGATGTAAATAACATTAACATATTATCTCAGTGGAGGATGGAGTAAGGTGCCTGTTAGGGAGGAGGCAACTGAGTGGTCAGAAGCGTAGCAACAATGGTAGAACTTAGTAAGTATAGGGGTTAGGCCCCAGGGGAGGAGAAGCAAGCATGAGGGGCAAAGGAGCACTTCGACAACATGGAAGGTCATGTGGCAGCCTCAACACCACCTTCTGCATAGATTGATACACCTACATGGACCAGTCATCGTTGAATAGATAATGCAAGCTCTTCTTGTGGAAAACAAGCAATGACCTTTTTCCATAAAATGGGGCGAGGGAATTGATAGCTAACTGCCATATTTGTCATTGTAGAAACCAGATGACACATAATGTTGAAATGAATACTGGTTGTCCACTTTTGAGTCCTTGATTGGATGGCTATCAGGGTTTAGGTTTCAGTATCAACTTTGATGTATGGTTTTTAATTTGGTATCCACTACATCATATATATTAATGTTTTTTTCCATATTTAAGTGATAATATGTTTATTTGAAGCTGTTGTTGGTTTATATGATTAAAAACTGAGAAAAAAAAATTGCATTTTTTAGTACGTGTCATGGTTTCCCTATTGTTTCGGCAATTTTTCTTATGCAGATGTTTTTGGACCCTCAACGATTTTCTGTCGGTCCTGATGTTTTCAACAATGCTACTAACTACCATCATTGTTAACCTTCCTAACCAACTTAACTATTCGAAATTGAACAATATCTTGTTTCTTTTCCCACAAAAAGAACAAGACACTTGATTACATTGTTTTTCCAGTTACAATAATAACATAAATTACTATCTCATCATTTTCCTCAGGTTTGTCTTCTTGATCATCACCAATGGTATGTAGTCATTGACCAATGTACCTACCTTTCCACCATGTTGGCTCTCTAGACTTTATCAATAATAAAACTTGCCAACACACCTCCAAAACTATAGGTTTTGCTACTAGCAAGACTGTGTTAATATACTATCATCCTTCAAGACAGGTTAGTTTGAACTCACTAGAAACCTCCGAGGATTCAAATATGGCAATCTCCAAATTTGGAAGAAAAGAAAATAAGAAGAGAAGGCATGCAAGGCATGTGGAGACAATTAGAACCATAAAGCATCAACAATGGTGCACAAAAACTAAGGAAATGTGTAAGCATGCAATACGAGTACTTATAAACCTAATTCTAGTATAATTGATTTGATTGGTCATCCATTGATCCAAATACCTATCTTGTTAACAAAATTTAAAGATAGACATAACCATTCAAAATCAACAACATTAAAACCAAAACTGCAACTAGCCAAAGGAAAGAATCACATTGACAAAGAATTAACAACATTAATGAAGTCAGCTATGAGACGCATCAATGCAGTAAAAGCACACAACAACGTATTATAAACAAATTCAAATACCATAGAATATAGGGGCACAAAAGCATAACAAATTGTAATCATAAATTTTAATTGCATGTTTCATGTGCACATTTGACATAATTGGGTTGGTTTAAAAAAACTTTTCAAACAACAAAGAAGTCCGTCCCATGCTATGCTGTAAATTAAGAAAGATCAGCATCATAAAGTACCAATTAACAAGGGAAAAACTTACCTTGTGCTCCAAAGGATCCAAAAAGGATAATAAATAAGCCGAAGCACGATCCAAGAAATGACAAAAAGAA
Source organism: Pinus tabuliformis (assembly GCA_031772625.1). Lineage (NCBI taxonomy): Eukaryota > Viridiplantae > Streptophyta > Pinopsida > Pinales > Pinaceae > Pinus > Pinus tabuliformis. Next base: position 601,802,079 of record CM062809.1, on the reverse strand, counting down.
TGAAAGAAATACTCGGGACAATGTTAGACCCACTATATTTGAACATTTTGCCCACTTCTAAGAACACATCACTTGCATCATGGAGGGCCAAAACAATAGATCCCACTCTAGCAAACCTGAAAGACAAACCAAATTAACCAAGTTAAGAGGAAATAAAACTAATAACAAACTAAATTAGTTGTCCTTTATCAGGTTATGTAGCCAACATTATGTGCTAGATTCCACAATGTGCATATCTGCTAATATAATACACATTGTTGTTATTAATAACAACAGTAAATAGTGAAGGAAGCAAACATCTTAATTACCATTGTCCTATAAGAAATATGATGTTCCACAACATATAAAATAAAGTACGTACCAAAAAACTGAGGGATTGATGTGAGGATAAGTATCATCAAACTTCTTTGACCATCTTGTAAACATATGAAATCATACATGTGATTGGAAATCCAACATTTTATAAACAAACTATTCACTGCTAAAGAAAAACACTAATATGGTTCTACAATGTAATGTAAAATGTATGTGCAACTATAGTTAAGTAATGCACTGATTGAAGCCTTGTGCATGCAAGCATGATAGCAAGACTATCAATGTACAAAGAATGAAAGTTTCTCAATACACGACACAAGGGCAACAAATGAATTTAAATAATGAATCATCGTTTATTTACATTGGTGGATTCACATTCCACCAGGTAGGGCATGTTTTTGGCACTACAACACCTTTATGGGATGAGAATGAGCCTCAAGAAATAGGGAACCTTAAACCTTGAATTTAAATAATGAATCGTTGGGTATTTCTATTGATGGATTCACATTCCATTGGGTAGGGCAGCTTGTTGGCATTGCAACACCTTTATGGGATGAGAATAAGACTCAATACATAGGGAACCTTAAACCTCACTCTTGGGTGGGAGAACCTCCCCTCCTTACCCACTCTACTTGCCTCTATTTGACCTACGTTCAAACCCTCTCTACCTTTCCAGCGCCCACAAGTAATGCTCCTGCCCAACAAGGACAAAAATGAGACTGTTTTCACCACAATAGCATCGAGCGCACTGTTACCACTCAAACCAGCAGGGGACCTAAAGGGGTTCCTAAGAGGGCAACTGCTAGGTTAAGGGCAACTGTGGAGGCTTAGCCCACTATCACCATAGCTAAGTCTCCCTGCTCTTTACGGACTTTCACCGATGGAAGGAGTCCCAATAGTGTAGGGATTCACTTGTAAAGTATATGTCAATGGATAGGTGAGAAGTGACCTTAAAAACCCTTTCCCAATGATGGAGTGAAGAATGGAACTTGCTTGCTCTTTAAGCAAGGGACTTGGTCCACCAAGGATAAGGGGTGAGGATTGGAGGGTTGTGGGAGAAAGGATAGGCTTATGAACAAGTTTCTCAACCCCTATAATCCTTGGGAAACTTGGATTCCCAAATGGTCCTTGACAAATAGTCTTTATTGAGAACTGGAACCACACGGGGCCATGTGGACCCAGCCCAGGTTCGGGGGTGAACTGTAGCAACCAATGATGTTCTTATCCTGGACAAGATGAGGGGAAAGGACCAAACAAGAATACTTCATTCAAAAGGTTGAATTGATCCTATTGAGGTATAGCCTTGGGGATGCCTAGACACAATTCGATCCTAGAACTAGGGCTTGAGATTCCCAGAGATTCCACCGTTAGAATTGCCTCAAATTTGGAGTAGAGGGAGTGGCCCCACCAGCATAGTAGCCTATAGAAGATCAAAATTTGTCCTTGGGCCAATTCCCAGGAAATTGATGCCCTAGGTGACCTAATGGGGCTAGACTTGCGGAAAAAGAGGGAATTGGTAAAAGGAGGGTTAAAATGATCACCCTTTTTGAGGGATCTTGCCTAGTTCACTTGGGGATATGGACTAAAGGATAATAATGAGTAAGAACTTGGTTTCTTGATTAAGGAGGCCCAAAATTCAACTTCGTCCAATGTTGAGAGAAAGAATGTAATGTTCCAAACTAGGAAAAATAGTGCTATGCAAAGCAAACAATAAAAACAACACCATAAAATTGAAACATTCAGTGCACACCCATAAAAAGTCCAGGAATAACCAATAGTTGATCTATTTTATTATAATATGGGAGAAAAGTACAATAATGTGGAAGTGGTGCACTTGGGCTTGCCTCAATGGCAAGCGTGATCAAGCCCAGGTGGTAATATGTCAAGCCCAAATGGCACAAATAACTGCTGCAATGATGCCCTGTGCTACCCTTATGAAACTGTTTTGTCTGCTGAAAAGATGTTGTTGAAAACCCCACCTCATGTGCTTAGAAAATTATGGGAAATTAATCTCGGCCTCTCCACCAAATACCCAAAATAACCCATGAAGGAATTGACCAAATGTTGACCTCAGAATTTTGGCCCAAATTCCCCTTAGCTCCTTTACTCGGTGAGTTGGGACCCCTATTTGACCCCTTAGATCTACCCAAAAAATTCTATAAGATTAGGAGTGTGATCCTTGCCCAAAACCCAGAAAGGGTTTCCCTTGGTTCCAACCTTCAAAAATTGACCCTTCACAGCTTGGCCCTCCTCCAATTTCAAATTTTGTTGTTGTGTCTGATCATGTCAATCTCTACTCTCCCAACTCCAGCAATCCTCTTCAAATGGCCCTCCAAATGATCTCCTACTTCTCTCTATTAGCTCCAACTCTACAATTCCTTCCTCCAACTCCGACGTGAGACCAGTGATGGCTCTCTCCACAGGCCCCGATGACTGTAAATCAAACTGCTCCAATGCAGCAACCTCCTGCTCCAAAACTCTCCCGAAAGGTTGATCCTCCATTGTAGCTCCAATGCCCAAACTCCCCCGGCAGTTGTTGCCTTGATGAACCCACAAGCAACACCTGCGTGTTCCCCTTTTACGTCCTCCAGAGACACGCATTGGCTGAGACAATTGTTGAATGATATCACTGTAAAACTCCACTGACTCTCCTCCAAGGTAGAACGAATTGCCTTCCTAGGGTATCACTCGAAGTCCACCGAAGCAAGGGTTGAGATCTCCCCTTGGAGACACTCATGTGCTAAACAACACGATAACCCGGCTAAGCAGCCCGAGCAACTAAGGTTGAGTTCAATATGTTGAAAGATATGATGCTGAAATGAGGAAAGTTGCCTTCCTTATATAGATTTTGTGGAGCAATTTTCCCTCCATCGTGGGACCCACACTTAACCATCGATTTCCCCTCCATGCAAATTGAACTAGGGAATGCGTATTCTCCTAATGTGGGTTGCCCCCACGTACAAATCAACCACATCAAAATAACTTCTACTAAGTCTAGCCTCCTAATAAAATCGAATGGGCCCCATCACCTCCAAAATCGGCCCCAAAATGTAGAATTTAATCTTGTTCCAAAATAATTTAGGAAGGGACATTACAGTCCTCCCCTTCCAATTGTTGCTTGTCCCCAAGCAACTTCAGTGTTGGATGCTCAAGTATGCGTTCGCCCTCCCAAGTAGCATCCTCATCCGGCAAGCTCCTCTAATGCACCAAAAATCGTTTGTCCTCAAGCAATGCCTGAGCAAGCATCCCCTCTAACTGTTGCTCCTTACTGTCACTGCAAAATGTGCCAGGGTCCCAGATGTGCCATTGGATTGTGCCTAACCTCTGCACTGTCTTGATATGAAAGAATCCTTCAATACCAAGATCCCAGGCCATCCTGTCCAACATGAAGCTCCCCTCGCTCCACTCATTATCCTGCCCGGTGCAAGCACCAGAAGTCCCCTGCTCCATCAATGACAAACTAAAGCCCAATGGAAGATCTGTATGATCTCCCCCTGTAGTAGCCAACACATCCCTAAAGGTTATCGAGTTGTGAAGAGTTGTGATGCCCGAGTTCCCTGCTAGTCCCAGAGTGGTGCCACCATGTTGACGCTGCGCTACTCTCACTATGACGTACTGCCCATTGTGTGCAGACAATGTCCTCCCCTCCTGAGGCCTAGTGGCGAAAAATCTGTGAGAGTCAAGCTCATCCTGCCCGGGCATCTCCATGATGCCAATATCTACCCCTCCACTGCCAATCTCAACTCTGAGCCATAACAGGACAAGTCTGCCTCGCCATGCAGTGGAGGTTTCAGTGATCCCCCATGTGTCAAACCCAAAGTGAATTGGATCATCCTCTGCCATGACCTTGCTCATCACAAAGTGGAGTGATCTGCCTGCCAACCAGATCCTCGGATTCCCCAAACATATGGGGAGCTCATAACTCCCACTCCTCATAGGATGTCATTGTGTAACGTCGTTACCAGCTAGAACCCATCTGGCCCTCATCTTCAATCCCTGTATGTATTCCTTGGGTGGACCCCAAGTATAAGGAGTAGGTCTCATGCCTGTGAACTTGCCCTGCTCCTGCCAGACCACGCAGTGAAATCTGCTATCCCAACTCCTGATGATACACCTCGACACTGCTCGGAGTCTGGGTACCCTCCTGTAGACGAAGTCTACCATCCACCGTCCCTCAAGTGTGAGCTCAGGGGTGGAATATATGTTACCTCGGCTATCAACCACACCATCCCTAAGACTGTATCCAGCAGCTCGTGCACCTACCAAGGGTCTCAACTGAAGAGTCTCCTCCTGGCTTATGGCACGCGGTGTCTCATCCAACTATCTAGGTGAGCCTCCCATACCCTGTTGCCTGAATGGAGAGTGTCAACGGGAAACAACCAAACACTCTATGATTGTAAGCAACATTGGAGGATGATGAGTAGGTATGTCCTAAACGATATGATCAAAATTTTGTCAAAATGCCCAAGAGTGATCCTACAGACGACACTCTCTCCGCCTCGAATCTGCTGATAACTCCCTCGAAGCCATGACACTGCTAAGCATTGTGTCCCCAGATGCTCAACAATGTCCTCATTGATCCTAGGTAAGTTGCATCCAACGATACACCTAATGCTCCTGTCCATATGCCTCGGAGGCAACGCTCCAAGAGCCCGCTATGTCGCACCATGCGTCACTGCACACCACCAAGCAACACTGCATTCCTCGACATGCCACTGTATGCCGCAACCAGTCCCTATACACCACTGGATACCCCCGGCTCCGGCTATGCCATTTTGTACCATCCTATGTCACGCATGTGTCACTACACCGGTCACTCCCCGCATGTACTCAATGCGATTTGAGGCACTCCCCCATGCGTCTCCCTACCCATCTGCCAACCAATGCTCCACGCTAGATGCTCCTACCCATCCCCGAATGAGATGGCCTAAAGTTGTGTCCCTGTGCGTTAACCCACACCCAACTGATATCATCACCTCCATTGTCACATCATCATACCCTCCGGTGAATAGATCTTCACTCCAAATACTCCCTGAGGGATCCGAGAAGTGAATCTCCCTACGTGTCAGCAGTGATGCTAACCCTGAGCTGCTCCTCTGTGTCCTCTGTGCCCCACACAAAAGTGAAGAATCCCCAACTCCCTACAAGGCACCATCTAGTGGCCTACCAATGCCACCTCCTCCAACAAACTCCTGCCAGAGTGTGTTGATCACCCTGTGATCATGTGTATAAATGTCGTACCAAGTCAACCCAAGAAGCCTGTCCATAAACTGGTTGGCCACTGGTGCTAACCGAAACTCTCATAGCGAAGGTGCAAGCTCCACTGCTAGGTCAATTATACCCTCTAGGTCATAGTCAACCGGTATACTTGAGAAATGATAGGTGGTCCCTCCTGGATCCCAATGCCAGTCGAGGCTTCCAGCATCCCCAGTGCCTAGAAACTCTTACTGAGCTCCACTTGGGTCCACTACCATCTCCATAGCCCACTCCATCAAGTACCAACTCAGAATCTCTTGCCACCCAACCCCAAGAGGGGGATCGAGTGCACGAACTCCCGCACATAAAATAACCCCAACATGCGAGTGTTGCACCTTGTGCAACTCAAGTCGTCTCATCTCGCTATCTTGGTCAATACATAAAATCTGACAAGGTAACTTTGTCTCTCTCTGTCCAATGGGCCAAGGTAACCTAATAGTGCTTCCAGCCCCGTCTATGTATGCCCGAAGAGGGCTGCTCTCACTCTCCAACATGCACTCTAGCTGCACCAAAAAGGAATCCAACTGCTCCCCATCGTGAGTCAATTTCATCGTAGATTCGGCACAAACTGCTCTCATGCCCTCCAGCTCCTCGTTCTGTTGCAGAATAGCCTCACACACTAATGCGATCTTTCTTTGTAATGCTAGAAATTCGGCCTGAAACTGGTGGAACTATTGTGGGCATCTATCACCTGTAAACTCGGTCACAGCTCCAGATACCTCAGCAATTGTTGGCATCTCATCCATGGGTGGCACCCCCTCAAAAAATGGCTCTATGTGTGTAAGCTTTATCCTCCCCACTAAGGTGTCAACTGGGGCAATCAAAGAGGTCTCTAATAAAGGTGACTCCTGCACCACACCGAGTATATCGATGTGCTCCTCACCATCCTATGGGCTCTTAGCATCATGTTCAACCTCCTCCTCAGGCTCCTGATATCTAAAGCCATGTCTCCACTAGCAAAAGCACCCCCTGGTCTCACCCTTTAACTGTCTTTGTCCTACTTGCTCCTTTTCAAGAGACCTGGTGCCCTGATCTAGTCAGCTTTCCCCACATGATGTAGATGGTTGCACCCCCATGGCATGCTCACCTCTGACGTCTCGGTTGTAAGGGTGAGGATGGGTTTGGTCTATCACCCTCCTCAACTGGGCCAACCTCTCATCGTCCCAATGAATTCTACCCCAAAATTTCTGCGTACTGAATTTCCCTTGAGCCATGGGTTTGTCTTTGGTTTCACCCGTTACTGTGCACTCATACCCAAAGCTTCCATGATCTTCTGGCTAATTTCCCACAGTTGAGCCAAGATCATGCTCTAATACCACTATAATGTTCCAAACTAGGAAAAATAGTGCTATGCAAAGCAAACAATAAAAACAACACCATAAAATTGAAACATTCAGTGCACACCCATAAAAAGTCCAGGAATACCAACAGCTGAGCCATTTTATTATAATCTGGGAGAAAGTACAATAATGTGGAAGTGGTGCACCTGGGTTTGCCTCAATGGCAAACGTGATCAAACATAGGTGGTAATATGTCAAGCCCAAATGGCACAAATAACTACTACAATGATGCTTTGTGTTGCCCTTGTGAAACTATGTTGTTTGCTAAAAATATGTTGCTTGAAAACCCACCTCCGATGCTCAGAAAATTACGGGAAATTAAACCCGACCTCTCCACCAAATACCCATAATAACCCACGAAGGAATTGGCCAAATGTTGACCTCAGACTTTTGGCCCAAATTCCCCTTAGCTCTTCTAGTTGTTGGTTGAGTTGGGACCCCTGTTTGATCCCTTAGATCTGCCTAGAAAATTCTATAAAATTAGGAGTGTTATTTTTGCCCAAAACCCAGAAAACCTCAGAAAGGGTTTCCCTTGGTTCCAACCTTCAAAAATTGACCCTTCACAGCTCGGCCCTCCTCCAGTTTCGTATTTTGTAGCTGTGTTTGATCCTGTCAATCTCTGCTCTCCCAACTCCAACAATCCTCCTCAAATGGCCCTCCAAATGATCTCCTACTTCTCCCGACCAGCTCCAGCTCTACAATTCCTTTCTCCAACTCCCACGTGAGCCTAGTGATGGCTTGATCCTTTACTATAGCTCCAATGCCCAAACTCCCTCAGCAGTTGCTGCCCGGATTAACCCACAAGCAACACCTGCGTGTTCCCCTTCTACGTCCTCCAGAAACACGCACTGGCTGAGACAAATGTTGAATGATATCACTATGAAACTCCACCAGTTCTCCTCCAAGATAGTATGAATTGCCTTCCTAGGGTGGCACTCGAAGTTCACCAAAGCAAAGGTTGAGATCTTCGCTCGAAGACACTCGTGTGCTAAACAACACGGTAACCCGGCTAAGCAGCTCGAGCAACTAAGGTTGAGTTCAATATGTCAAAAGATAAGATGTTAAAATGAGGAGAGTTGCCTTATATAGATTTTGTGGAGCACTTTTCCCTCCATCGTGGGTCCCTCACTTAACCATCGATTTTCTCCTAGTGTGGGTGGCCCCCACGTACAAATTAACCACATCTAAATAACTTCTACTAAGTCTAGCCTTCTAATAAAATTGAATGGGCCCCATTACCTCCAAAATCGACCCCAAAATGTAAAAATTAATCTTGTTCCAAAATAATTTAGGAAGGGACATTACAAAGAAAAAAAAGTGACCTTCAAGCATTTATACTTCAAAGCAAATGATGCAAGCTTCTCGAGATAAATAAATCTCTAGGACATTTCATTCATATAACATTGGTCCATATATTAAATTAGCTAAAACATGTCAATTCCACATTTCAATAATACAGCAACTAGCCTTGACTTCAGCGGTATGCATCAACAAGAATAATAGCATTCAAATTTACTTACAACATTATAGAGTATATCCAACAAGCATTTCATTTGCTCAATAAAGCTCCAAGACAAGAGAAATAGCCCAAATCCATACATCAAAATTCATCCATCTCCAAAAAATATCCACCAAGGAAAAAGTGAAAAATTCTCTATGATTAGAGAGATCCCAAGTCAAGTGATGATACAAATGAGTGTATCTAACATCAATATATAGCCTCCTAAGGAGTTCGAATTAGCCTATGGGCCTACATTAGCCCCTAATGATAAAATAATGTGCAAATAAAACCCCTATTGGTGACAAGCCCACCAAACTAGCTCATAAGTGTAAAAATAAGCCTTACAAGGGGCCAAATAATAATATGTGCATGTCGTAGGGCCCTCTAAAGGCTCAATAATATCCTGAAGTGCCATATTGAGGAATAATTCCTCGGAACATGATGGACAAGGAGGTGGCCCCTTGTTCTCCAAGTAATAGACCTGTGGTGCTCCCCTTGAGTATGAGGGCACATAAATGACCCCATGGGACTCCATATGAATTGGAGATCCTCTGCAAGGGTCCAAGTGGTGGAATGAATGTTGCCATAACATTGGACAAATCGTGGGACACCCGTCAAGAATGTGGGGCTCTTGTGGGGGCCTATTGGGTATAAGGTACCAAGCATATCATCATCATCCCAAAAGTGGATCGCTAGTAATCTCTGAGCATCCATGAAGATCCGTGGAGTGTTGTATGCTGCAGTGGAGACCCATGGCTCTCTATGCATACCCTACATGTGCCAATGCAGACCTTCGGGTGTTAGGATCCCACATAAGGAAACCAAACCCAAATGGAAACCACTTGTAATCCTGCATAAGATCCAATGTGTCCCCTAGGATTCCAGTACAAGTCATTAAAATAATCAGGTAAAAAGTTTACAAATCATGGATAACAACATGGGAACTTCATAATGGCATGCCCTTTCGTAGTGGGTTTTGGCATGTGCTAGTGTCTCCAAGCTCCAAAGGGGTTAGCCAAGTACCTTATTAGGTGGTTTCAACCCTTAAAGGGGATAGTATATCCAAGGTACATCCCTCTAATGGGGGTGGCAAGTGACAAATAAGTGGAATGGAATAGGGAATGAGAGGGGCAATCCTGGGCCACATAGTGGGGCATAGGGGTAGCTAGATAAGGGGAAGCCCACACCTAGGTATGTAATGTATAGGAGGGAGCAATCGTGGTACATGAGGTGCCCCGGCCTTGATTTTTCCACCCTTCTTCATATACCTTTTTCCTTTTATGAATTTTCTTTAATTAACTGCTCGGGGCTCAAAGGACAAGAGCATGATGTGCAAGATATAGTAGTGATTACCCCTTTTTAGGTAGGGTGGTTTATTTCCCTCCAGGGGTTGGGACAATCAATGGTTCATGAATGATAGAGGAGGTTCATCTAGGGCCTATGGAACCAGGGTGATGGCCAATGATTGGGGTAGAGCTCATGTAATGGCTTTTTCCCACGTGCTAATTATTTTTGTCCTGGCCATCTTTTGCATTTTGTGGTACAATTTCCTGTTAAATGTGGCCATTTATGCTTTTCACTTTTTCTTTTAATTGCTTCAACCTCTAGGGCATCATTCTAGGCTTGACCCAAGGTGGGGGCAAGGGGATAGGGAGGCTAGCCCTATGTGGACCCAAAATGGGAATGTGGACCCAGGTGGGAGAAAAGATGAATGGGGGTATAGTGAGTGGAAAGGGAGTGATATGTGCAGATCAAAGAGCGGGCTCACACACCCCGCGTCGGGGTTTCCCAAGTAGTACCACCCTAGAACCAAATGGTCAATAAAAGAGATCCCACGGGACTAAGATCCAAGGGTAACAACCAAAAGAGATCAAGGGGACAAGAGCACAAACTAAGCCCACTCTTTCCGCCAAATCCCCTCATCAATCCATACCCAGAAGTATCCATGATAAGTAAACCCAATACTCAATTACCAAATGACAAGACATACCTTTAGATTCGAGAGGCCCACCTTCAAACATACGATCAATACAGGGGGGTGAGGGACCACATGGCTGGCTCAGGTGGCAGAGAAATGGCACAACGAGCTAGTAGGAGGCATCAAGGGGTTGATGGCTGTCGGCTGAGGGTCATCATGGAGAAAATTTCTCATGGGATATCATCCACAAAGTAGTGGGTAACACGCACTAGAATTGAATCATCAACGAGCTCGAACTGAGCAAGCCAATAAAACTACCTTAAACTATTGTCCCTATTGTCCCCTAACATAAACTCTCTTTTCACCCACAACATGTACTTACACACAAGAACAAGATTCTCCACCGAAGTACACAACACCTACCATCAAACAGACCACTTACATAGCGCATCCCTCCTATAGTTCATCGAGAGAGGGAGGATGATGTTCATTGTTTACTACTACCAATACATCATGATTAATCATCTATCTATAAAGGAAACAATCCAATCAATACTTAAGTCCCCATCTTGATTTTCTTTGAAATGATACAAGTTAATACAATAGATACATGAAAGCAATACTAGGAAAGAAAGCCTTGCTAGAAGACACCTGCACTTTAGGGACTTGCTCACCAAGTTTCTATTGAAAAATGTGTAACTAGGTTCGGTCTTCATAAATATGAAACGTACTTTTGATTCTTGTATATTGTAAATTCAAAGAAAAATTATTATTATAATTATTGGAAGATAGGTTTCATGCTCAAGGTATTTTATTTTAGAGGTCAAACACCCATTGAGTGCTTCTAGGGTTTGTCCTAGGTCAAGAAGTCAAAAGAGTCATTGTCATAAGTTGAAGACCCCATCAGGCACATTTTAACTTGTAAAGAAAATTATTTTTGTATTTAAAAGTGTCAAAATACCCTTCAAGACCAAGTGGGCCTGGCAGCTGAGAAGTTGGCATATTTTTAGGAGCCACATCCACCTTGAGAAAGCCTATATAAAGGAGGGAACTCGACCTTCTTGAGACACATTCATTCACTCACTCATTGAAGCAAAGGAGAAAGACAAGAAGGCTAGCGAAGAAGGAAGAGGATGAAGAAAGATTGTTTATGGGCTCATTCTCTCTCACACGTGCAAAGAAAGGAAGCTAAGGTTCATTGCTTCAAGGTCAAAATTCTCTATCTGCTAGAAGAAGATCAAAGTTGCTAGAAGGGCTCAAAAGGTCACCTTCTAGCCCTAGACAAGGAAGCAAGCCGAGCGAAGTAGTTGGGAGGCATTGGAAGGCTAGATCGAGCTCACATGTGTGGCAGCAACTGCTGTTGGGAGGGCCGAAAATTTCAGATTTGCAGTAGAGGCCGAAATTCTGAAGCTAGGGGTCGAAGTTGTGCTGTTAGAAGAGATTTGACTGGGTTTGACTTGGACAAAGGAAGCACATCGTTAGGAGAGGTTGTACGTCTTGAAGTGTTAAGTTTAGGTATGTTCTATGCTAGAGCAATTTATTTCAATTTTCACAATTAGCTTAATATCTTTTCCAGATTAGCAATCACATCAGCATTAAAGTAAACCGCAGATAGAACATAAATATAAATCGCAGAAAACAAGCCAAGACAAGAGGACACAAGATGTGGTGCTAGCCAGGGGCAAACCCCAATGTGGGGAAATCCTTTGTCAATTCTTCTTATATGATCTTCAATAGTTCAGCACACAGAGAGAGAGAGAGAAAGAGATAGTACATTTACAACAGAAGTCAACACTTTGACTTATCTAGATAAGAGCATAGATCATCTCCTAGGATGATGATACATGAGATCAGTTGAAGACATGTTGCTTCAACTGATTCTCCAAGGTGACTGTTTCACCTATCATAGTGTTGCATCTCGTCATCATGTTGCATCTCACTGTGTTGCACCATGCTGCATCCATCATCACAATGATGGACCTCATGCTGTTGATGTCCCAGTGTTCAGCATTGTTGTACATAGTGCCATTGTTGCACCATGCTTTGTTCCAATGTACGTGCTGCAATGTACTTGCTGTTGTGCATGCTTTACCATGCTGTTGTTGTCCATGATTCTTCATGCTTGCAGTTGTCCCATGTTGCAGTTGTCCCTATGTGTCACCAAGCTTGCAGTTGTCCTTCATGTTGCACCTTCACTGAGTCTCCCAGAACTGTTGTATTATGCATCACAACGTTCATCCTAAGATACCAAGGTTGCTTGCTATGGTGCTATGGCCTGCAGCCTAGCACTTAGCAATGCCAATGTCACTGGTTTGAGTTAGGATTGCTACAATAGTCCTAACGGATTGACCTGTTGCCTACCACAGTTCAGCTGTCATCTACAAGTCACCCAAAAACATATTTCCTTACCTTGATTGTTGTCCAAACAACCTTGATTAGGCTCCTGTAGATTCTTGGCCTAACAAGCCTACACACAGCTCCTACGCAGCCTCCTTTCCCACGCAGTAGTAGCCTCTCTCTGCAGCTCAAATAGAAGTGCCCTAACTGTCTTTACTCCAACATCTCGGTGCTCTTGAATTGCCTTCAAGATAGGCTTGCGAGGAGCCTCCTTAATTGGCCTAATCTCCAGCTCCTTGTTCCTTTGAGACAGCCATGTTCTTGGGCCTGTTTGCACCCTCAAACAACCCTTAAACCAACCCGCATCCCCATAGCAACTTGACCTCTAATTAGGCCTTCCACGATGTCCTCACGTTGTCTCTTTTGTTGTGGCTAGGGCATAATATGTTTGCCCAATCCTTGTTGTGACCATGACCGCATTTTAGGGCAGTGTTAGAGCTGTGTTCTAGGACTGCGGTTAGGGCTTTTGTGGATCTCCATTTAGTTGTGTTCATGACTGTGTTTAAGTGTCTCTTCTTGTTGCGTATTAGACAACGTATTAGGGCATCAAGTGGCTTCTCCATACCAGTGTTAAGGCTGGCTTTATGGGCTATAGTTTAGGGCAACATAGGTCTCCTTAGAAAACCTTTACAGCTCCACGTCTAGGGCTTCTCCTTGACAGCGTATGAGAAACTGTGTCTCCTCCATGACAGCATTAGGGTCTAGGGCTTCTTCTAGGGCAGCGTATCATCTTGAGATCTCTCCTCCCACCAAAACCCAAAGACAAGTGGAGAGGAAGAGATCACAAGAGGTGTGTGAAATGACTTGAGTCACCTTTATTTATAGTGCTACGTTGAGGATGAGAGGGGGAAATTTGGTTGCTGGCCGACCTTGACGAATTGTCCCATAACACAAATAAATTCATATCTCCATGAATACTTATCGGAATCGGATGATCTTTAGATCAACCCTACACCTCTCGACGAGAGGGATCCAAGAAAAATATCAGTTGCCATAAATAAGATGACCCACATGGAGTTTGGCCCTAGTTTCCAATTTTAACATGAAGGGTATTGGTCTTGGTCTAGAGGTCTTGGAATTCATCAATTGAAGAATCTATAAGAAGAGAAGAGATTTACGGGTTTTCCTCTCAAGTGGAGAGGTTTTGACCCTGGCTTGTAGCCTATATCCTGTGTACTTGTGTATTTTTGTTCTTCTTGTTTTGATAGTTGTTTGATGATAAAAGAACATAATAATAAGAGAAGAAGCTAATAAGTAAGAAAAAAGTAAAAAGTTATCACAAGCAGTTATCATAGAAAGAGAAATCACCAAATTCCTTGCCCTATAGATTTCTCAACATGGTATCAGAGCTAAGGTTGGCTAAGGGCATGATGAAGATATCTACAACATGGAAGAAGTTCCTAGAAAGATGTTCAAGGGCAGCAAGTCATCTTAAGGAAGGCTTCAAAGAGTTATGGGATCTCCTATTGAAGAAAGTGACCAAGACAACTACAAAGGATGAAGGACTCTTGTCAGCACTCTCTAGCACATTTCAAGATGAAATCATTTGGGTAATCGATAGTGGAGCATCAAGACATATTACCGGTCATCACAAACAACTAAAAACATTGTCAAAAGGAAAGTCCTCTTACTCTGTAAGGAATCTGGGATTAAGACAGAGTTGATAGTCCCATATAATCCCGAGCAAAATGGAGTTGCAGAACGAAAGAATCGGTCCATTGAAGAAAGTGTAAAATCTATGCTACATGATCAAGATTTACCAAAATTTCTGTGGGGTGAAGCTACGAAGACAACTGTATACATACAAAATCGAAGTCCCCACAGGTCACTAGATAACACGACTCCCGAAGAAGCATTCACTAGGAAGAAACCAAGCGTGGATCATCTATGAATTTTTGGTTGTCATGTCTATATTCATATACCAAAAGACAAGAGAAAGAAGTTGCATCCATCAGGCATGAAGGGTTTACATTAGTTCTTCTAAGGCCTATAGGATCTACATAAAGGAAGGACATTGAATATAAGTCAATCGAGATGTGATATTTGACGAAAGTATTGCATTCAACAAATCAAAGGATCTCCCTATGGACTCTGATGATGAAGAACTTCCGATATGTGAAGAGGAAGTCACTAGGGTGCAAGAAGAATCAAATCATGAAGATGAAGGTCCCAGAGAACCTATACAACCTGTGGTAATCCCCGAAACTAGAAAGAGACCTAACTGGTTGAAATCTACAATACTAGATGCAGAAGATCATGAAGAAGTTCAAGGCACACTCAGGGAAAGCAAGAAGCCCAAACGATATTTTGGGTATGCAACCCATATGACGAAATTGATAGAAGCAGAGCCATCCACCTTTGAAGAAGTTGTCACACACCAAGA
The DNA here is from genome assembly GCA_031772625.1 of Pinus tabuliformis. Classification (NCBI taxonomy): domain Eukaryota; kingdom Viridiplantae; phylum Streptophyta; class Pinopsida; order Pinales; family Pinaceae; genus Pinus; species Pinus tabuliformis. The sequence goes on along the minus strand of CM062809.1, from coordinate 601,786,969 downwards.
ATGGAATAATGCCATGAATGAAAAACATCAATTGATAATGAAAAATGGAGTTTGGGAGATCGTACCTAGGCCTCAAGACAAATCTGTGGTAACTTCCAAATGGCTCTACAAAAACAGCAGCAGATGGAAGTATTGATAAATATAAGACAAGATTTGTGTCTAAGGGCTTCTCTCGACAGGAAGGCACTGATTATGAAGAGACATTTTCTCCTACAACAAGGTATACAACTATACATTCATTGGTCTCCTTGGCAACATCGATGGGATGGAACATCCACCAAATGGATGTCAGGACTGCATTTCTGAATGGCACCATTGATGAAGAAGTCTATATAGAGCAACCCTTGGAATTTGAAGTCAAAGATAGAGAGGCTTATGTTTGCAAGTTGAAGAAGGCATTATATGGCCTTAAGCAAGCACCAAGGACATCGTATGCTAGGATGGATGCATACCTACAAAGGTTGGGCTTCACAAAGAGTTATGCTTATCCGAACCTTTATATCAAGGTTGTGAAGGGTGAGCCTGTAATCATTATTTTGTATGTGGATGATCTTCTCTTGACAGGTGTGGAAGATCAAACCGAATAATGTAAGAAGTAACTAGCAGCAGAATATGACATGAACAATCTAGGGCTGATGCACTACTATTTGGGATTGGAAGTCTGGCAAGGACCCGATGAGATCTATCTAGGTCAAGGGAAGTATGTGATTGAGCTGTTGAAAAGGTTTGACATGATGGATTGCAAACCAATGACAACCTCAATGATCACAAACTTGAAAAGACTAAGGAGTTCCAAATTGTTAGTTTTTGTAGCATCAAATGTGTTCTAGCCATGAAATTTGATGGAGAGGCTAGAATACATGAGATCTCCAAGACCCAGAAATCTTTTCTGGAAATTCCACCTAGAAGTGACTTAATTAGTTTATTAACCAATTTTTTAATATTTGCCAAGTCTAAACTTAGGAAAACTGGTTAATTAATCAATATTAATTAAGTCAAGGTGAAAATCATCTAAAAACTCACACGAATCGATTCCAAGATGATCCTAGCCATCGATTAAGTTTTAATCTTGGCCATTGGTGCTCCAACAGTGGATTATAAGAGGGAGTCGATGGGCACTTAGAGAACACACCAGAGAACACCAGAAATTCGATTTGCTTTGCAGATTGATTTCCAGAGTAGCAGTAGCCAGCTTCCGGAGCGCCAGAGATCAAAGCAGTGAGTGAGGGGCAGGGACAGTGAGTCCAACAAAAGTTTTCCAGATCCGGAGAGGCAACAGCAAGAGGGCTGAGTTATTCCCAGTGAGGCAACGTAGAGGACTGCATAGTTGCTTCAGATTGGCAGTTCGATTTAGCTGAGGAAAAAATCCGTTCTCAGTTCTAGGGGCCGAGCAGAGGTTCCAGAGTGCCGAAGAGACGCTTTCCTTAGCTGAGGTAGGAAAAATGACTTCATCGAAGACTGGTTGGAGGCTTGACGTCATAGAGACTGCACAGAGCAACGCAGAGGGTCCAGGAGGTCAAGTTTTCTGAAGGCAAGTCATGCTGGGATTGCTTGTGGAGGAAGGGTAATTCCCTTCAATAATTTTGCCCAGATTTTCTTGTTGTGGAATGCCAGTTTTAGGCATCCAAATTGTACTCAGATTTTCACTGTTGCTTAATAAAATAAAACCCTCATCTGCTGCACCGGTTTTCCCGCATTAGGTTCTTCGGAGACTTTTGTCCAAAAAAATGGTGTTATTTTTATGTGTGCTAGTATTTTCTCAGTTCTTGTGCTATTTATTTTCCGCAGTTTTACTTGTGAAGGATGCAATGTGTTTATTTTGATGTTGTCGTAGCAATAAACTGAATAATTAATTTATCAATTAGAAGAAAGAATACCAATTGTTGCAATAGGATTCCGATAGTGGAATTTTCACACGGTATCAGAGCGTAAGTTATTAGCTGGAAGCTCAGAAGCGAAGGAAATAATTTCGCTACTCAGAAGGAGCAGCAGGCCGAAATTCTTGAGGCAGCACAATTCATTGCCAGGAAGGTCGAGTTGCTCGAGGAAGTTCGATTTTTTTAGTGCAGGAAGCAGAAAAAGTTCAAATCTCCCAAATCAATGATTCCAGCAAGCAGAGGGAGCAGCAGCAGTTTAGTTTTTTGCTGAGCAAATTCCTGGTTGGATGCAAAGGGTTTAGCTGTAGGTTGCAGAAGCAGATTTCGCGTCGGGTGGAAGAGAAAAGCACACACATCAGACAAAAAAAATTCCTTAGGGAACTTCGAGTCTCAAAAGTTTGAATTCCCAGTTGCAGTTTGGTAGTAGCACCTAGCAGAGCCACACATTCAATAACGGAGTGCAAATAGCGAGAAACAGCCGAGCACAAGGAAAGAGGGAGTTTTCTACTTGATCAGAGATGGCCACAGCTGGACTGAGAGATCAGGACAAGTTGGAGGGTTCATCCAACTATGTCATCTAGAAGGTCGAGATGTCCTTCATGTTGGACGAATATGGACTGAAGCTCTACATAGACAGTGTCATCGCAGTTCCCCAGGATGTGGATCAGTCGAAGGAATACAGGAAGGAGATGGCGTGGATGAAGCGGTTGAACCTAGATGGAGTCCGGGACCATATACTCTCACACATAGCTAGCAATGATACTACCAAAGAGATGTGGGATGCTCTCGCTACGCTATATCAGGGCACTTCCGAGCAGCGAAAGATGTTCCTGGAAGAGAAGCTGAGATGTATCAAGATGCAGAAGGGGGAAGGCATAGATCCCTTCCTCACCAAGATTCAGGAAGTCCAAGACCAATTTGTTGTTGTTGGGGCAGTGCCTCAACCAATAGGCATAGTGAGGTTGGCACTGAATAGTGTCTCTAAGGAGTGGCAAGTTTTTGTCCAAACCATATTGGGCAAAGACAAGCTACCAGAATGGGACAGCACGTGGTCAGATTTGCAACAGGAGGGGTTGAGGCGAGCTCTGTTGAAGAGCTCCATCATTGGCAGCGATCGAAGGTGGTGAAGGAGGAGGAAAATGTGGCCCTCGCATCAAAGGTCCCAGTCAAGGGTAGGGGGAACAGAACAGAAATAAGAATGACATGTCAAAGGTCAAGTGCTTTAGATGTGGTGAGCTCGATCACTACAATACAGTGTCCTCTCAGGAAGAAGGACGAGTCGGAGCAGCAAGACCAGCAAGCAGCTTTTGCTGAGATCGACAAGTTGATCTCCAGGTTGGAGGAATACTTTGCGATGTTCACAGATATACCTCTAGGTGGGGAGATTTGGTACTGTAGTCCCAGAGAACTACAGAGATCGGGCAAGGTCCTTGAAGATTCCACCTCATGGATCATTACCTTGTTACATGGGCCCACAGTATTCAGTAGCAGGATGGATTAGTGGTAGATGATGCAGTCAGTACTAGAGTGACAGTTGCAGACTAGTAGCAGTCAGAAGTTGGGGAGTGTTGACCAGTACATGTCAATGACCCATAGCAGTACACCCCCTTTTTTTGCAAAAGGGATAGTGCCTGATCGATGTGTTCGTGCCATAAAACTATCATCATCAGTTTCACTTCCAAGATGTTATGTAAACCCTTTCTGCGTGTGTATAATGTAAATAATCTCAACAAATCCGTGTCGTATATGTAATTGCCTAGGTAAACCTATTTTTCTGATGATGATCTACATTCCGGGAGGTTTTTTGTCTCACCGATCCATTCTCGGATGGTTGGCAGAGTTTTCCTTCAGTCTTACCCCAAAGCCGAAATGGATTTTGTCACTGGGATCTTAGGCGAGTCCTAGTGTTCTAGATCGAGTCTATGTAAAAGTGATTTGGGAATAATCCTAACTATTTGGTTAGGTTATTTTATTACAAATTGTTTGGTCTGCTGGATTATATTTGTGTCGCAGAAATGGGTAGTTTGTGAGGGTCTTTTACAAATGGGTTTTCCCCCTTGAGATGTAAAAAATATGAAAATCATGATGTAAAATGTCTTGACGGTTGGAAAAATAATTTATCCCCTCATAGGTTTTTTAATTAAATTTTATGGCCAAAAATTAATTAAAATCATAAGCCATAAATTTAATTAATTCTAGGTCCTAGGTAAATTTAAATTCTCCAAAGGCAAAATTCGTCAGTCTTTAAAAATCAAAATTTAAAAGGTCCCGGGACTAAGGTAAATTAACTATTTTGATAAATTTTAAGCCTTTGATCCCTGAGGTTAAGTCAGTCAAAATTTTGGGGAAATTAACTTAAAAATTTAATTTTTGAGTTAATTAAAATGCATTTAATTGAAAAAATTGAATATCCTCAAGAATTTAAAATTTCGACAGATGAGATTAAAAAAAAAATTTGATCCTCATCAAAGGCCGAGATTGCTTTGACGGGGATCACTCGAGCTAGCGGTTGGAGGATTTATCTTTAAATAGGAAGTCATTTGTCAGTCGAAGGATCAAACTTTTGAGTCGTGTGCTAAGCGAAAAGCTCTCGTGTAATCTTCTTTTTTTTAATAATAAAGAAAGACTTTGGGGTTCATCTTCGTCAGTGTTACTCTTCATGGAAATATTGTAAGATGTGTCGTTTTTCATGCTTAAACTTCTTTTTGCCATTGATGATAGCTTCTGAAGAGTGATTTGAGTACAGGTATCTTGCTCAGTCGCTGGGGTTTAAGTGATAATTTAAATTTTGAATGTAATAGCAGGTATCTCTATTTATCTGAATTTTATTATCATTTTCTCGCTCTATTTTGATGGTTGAATTGAGTTTTGCAGGAAAGTCTTGATTTTTAGATCATTGGGCGTTCGGGAAAGTTTTCAGTTGGACCAGCCAACTCCCAATCTGTGTATTCTGAAGAGCCCATCTTAATCTGATCTTGGGCTTATCATAATATTTTTATTGGTGATGCATGAAGGGTTTTGAGCTAAGCATCTCCTTTAAAATTTTAAAAATTTATATTTTTTATGTGCGAAATTGATAAATTTGGTTGTTGAGAGCCTTAGATTATCAGATCTGGGAGCGGAGTTGGACTCACACTCCACAAATCTGATAGATCTACCATTCTTGTGCATAGATCTATATAATTATTTTTCATTTTCTGACTTGGGTTTTAGTTTTTATCATTGTATACATCGTTTGGGTGTTTTATTGTTGTCATGCAGCTACAGATCTAAGGAAGAAACCGGTGTAGAGTCCAGATCTAGGCCCTGGAGGGTAAGATCTGGATCTCTGGGGTTTTATTTGCATAATTTTGCAGGGATATTATTCAAAGATTTTGCAATCCAAGGTTTTCAAAAGGTTTTAAATCTAGAAAATTTTATAAGGGTTTCAAATAAATCTGAAGCAGAAGGATTTAACATTTTAATTAAGATTTTCGGAAAGTTTTCAAAGGGTTTCTGGGCTACCATTTTTGCAAATTGGTTTGTTGCCTAGGTTTTAGGTTCACCGTGCAAATTTCAAAATCTTTTTTATAACCCTCGCTGCCTAAGTTGGTTGCCCAGGCATTCTCCATTTTGTTGTCATTAAAAGTTGTGTTTTCCTCCATTTATGCAGCGCTGCCAACATCCCATCCTTTGTTGTACCTGCAAAAAACCGCGTTGTCCTTTTAACTCCCTCATTGCAGTCCCCTCATTCCATCTGCCATATCCCTGTCCGTATTCCCTTTCTTCTGCGTCACACACCCCTCGCCCTCAGTTTCTGCCCTCAAATCCTTGTCTACATCCTTTCTTTTCCAACGCGCAGTCCTCAACCTATGTTCAGACCCGAGTTTCTCATCTCTCTTTCCTCCACAACCTTCTTATCCGTCTCTCCTCTTCTCTGCGGATTCGTTCCTCTCTGTTGTTCCCTTTCTTTTCAGCACACGGCTCCCTCTCTCAGCTAGTCGCTCCTCCCACATCGTTGCTCTTTGCTTGCTGTAGCTCCAATCTCCATTGCCCCTCCTCCAAACACTGCCCTCTGCTCGTCCATTCCTGCTGCAGCAAACAAATCCACGACCTCGAGCTACATTCCTGTCTGCTGCCGTTAAGCTCTTTCGTTGTTCCTCCTCCCTCTAGCCTGCGTTCTGCTGCTCTTTGCTAACCCTCAGCTGCAGCTCTTCCAACGCTACCTATCGCTCCAACCTAAAAACAAGCTCCTCACCCTCGTTCATCTCCATTGGCGTGTAGCATCTCCAACCCACAGTCTCCTCTCCTCCGTCGTCGAGCTCCACCTGCACACACAACAAATAAACACTTCGATTTATTTTTATTTTTATGTATGTGTTAGGTTAGTTTAGTTAGTTCTTTTTTTTATTTCATTTGTATTTTCGTTAGGAGCTAGGGTTAACGTATATATTTTTCTTTTTAAAGTTTCAAGTTCCATTTAAAGTTTTTCGATTCTTTTTATGATTTGATTTTATCTTTTCACTTTTTATTTTAACTTGTGATTTTAATTTTTATTTATTTTTCATTAAAAAACAACAAAAATCTAAAAAATTCTAAAAATTAAAAATCTAAAACATTTAAAAAAAAAAAAAAAAATCTAAAAAATAAATAAATTCTGGTGACTAAGGAATTAAAAGAAGATTTCTGCTTTCACTTAAAAAATTTAATGTGGCCTATGGCCCATTAAAATTTCAATTTATTAACCCCTTTGATTTACTTCGTCACATTAAAAGATTTTGATTTCTTCATTTAAGTTATGGCCTAAGGATTGATTAAAATTCTAATTTAAAGTTCCTTGGTCTTATTTGGTGATTAAATGCAATCTTCATGATTTTTCTATGGTCAAGGTGCAATAAATGTTTTAAATCATACTGGAGAAAGTTAATTAATTCTAGATCTGGGTCATTAATTAAAATTATTTTAAATCTAGAATCTCTTGCATATTGTAGTTTTGGGCGTTTACATTGATCACTCATGATTGTCACTATTCGTCACATATTGGAAAATTGTTCGGGATAACTTGTTTTTACTTATTCTACGGTTAATTGAACAAAAAGGCATTGGTCTATAATCATTTCTATCTTGTGGTCGTGTCTTGGTTACATTAGTGTTTAATCTATTAATCTAAGTTAATCAAGACTCATTTACATTCGTCAAGTTGTCCATCTTTAAGTCTCCTAGAGCCTATGTTCCACAGGCTACCCTCATTCATTCACCTTAGGGACTACCCCCCTTGACTTGTCTAGGAGAGAGTCTAAACGGAGTGATTAAGGATTAGAGTGACATCCCTTACTCTGAGCGTTGTCGCGGTGCCTAGACACTTTGTGTGACAACAGTGAGCACAATGCAAAGTTAGCAGCAGTGTAAAGAGGCACAATGCAGAGTCAGCAGTAGCACAATTACTTCAGTGACAATGCAGAGACTAGTAGTAGTCAGGACTCGGTGGACAGATGCATCATACTGAACACAGTTGATTCAGTATTTTGGAAGCTTTTCGATCGCAGATGTTGCAATTGCAGCATCAACAAATGAGAGGGAGTTGCAGTGCAAATGCAGTGTTGGCAGCAGTATGGCAGTGTCAGTAGCAGCACAAATGTAGCATCAGAGTTGCACAGTAGTTGGTGGGCAACAGCAGCCAAACATCAGCAGCGTAACGGAAATGATACAGGAACTCAATGTAGATCCTTCACTTTGCTTTGATGCTTTCCTTGAAACTCGATCCTTGAGTGTCTCTTTGATTAGATGCCCTTCTTAACTGTCACCTTAGCTCTGATACCATGTTGAGAAATCTAGGGCATTAGCATTAGGTAATTTCTCTTCTATTAGTAACTGCTTGTAAATTATTTTTGCTTCTTAAGGTTATAATCTTTTTCATTTTAGATTATTAGTATTCTTCTTCATCAAACAGTAACCAATGCATGAACATAAAATAGACAATAGACATCGAATGTAGGCTATGAGCCAAGGCCAAAACCTCTCACTCTTTGAGAGGAAAACCCGCACAAATTCTTCTTATATATTCAATTGATGAATACGAATACCAAGACCCTTAACCTATTACCCACTCCAAGGGCAAGACACACGTTCTCTAGTCAATCCTCTTCTTGACTCCTCTTCCACCAAGATCTTCATCATTGCCTTGATACCGAGATCTACATCACTGTCTTAACAACATTGTTTCCTTCACCGAGCCCTTATCGTTGAGATGATATTTCATCACAATAGTATCACCAACAAACTGTGGTTGCCTTTCTGCACTTGATGTGACACCGAGATAGAGAGACTCTTCACTGTAAGGTAGCACCTCGTTGTCCCTTCATTCATCCGAATTTCTTAACTGTGATTTGTCTTGCTGCCACTGTGATCTGAGCTTTAGAGGGATCTGATTTCCCTTCAATACTTTGTCATCCCAAACTGCCTTCTTATATGTTACTACCAATCCAAAATACAAAGAGACATTCGAACTATCTGTGGAGATCCGAACTGTGCAATGTAACTTCCATCCGAATTCAGAGTGAGATCCGAATTCTTATAGACTAAGATCAACCCTTATTGTCCCTTCATCTCTTCATTGTCCCTTCCATCGAACTTGTCTTCTGTAATACCCATCCGAAAAACTCAGAGAGATCCGAAAACTGCACTGTGGAAATGTGGATTGCCTACACGCTTATATATAGTCGTTTTCCCATCAATATAAGCCGACCTATCATTTCGAATAGATGTGTCTCTTTATAATGTGAGCCGGCATGAGTTCCTTATTCTTTCTTGAAGCCGACATGAGGAGGAGAACCGTGCTTGTCTTTGGAGGGCTATTTTATAGTTTATAGATTAGAATACATTTGACATTTGACTCTTTGACAAATCCTAAGGCTCTCAATGGGAGCCATTTAAAATAAACCTCTTGCTCATGAAACCCATGAAGCAAGGCATTACAATAATAATTTCATTTACTTCTTTTCATCATTTACAAAGATCATAATTACATGTCATTATGAAGACCGAACCTAGTTACACTTTTCAACAGACAGAGCATGCCCTAGAAGGGACTTTGAATTTTTGTGCATGGTAGGACAGAATGGAGGTTTTGTTAGATGATAATGGGGTTTTCAAATACATCAAGACTGGTATTCCTAAACCTCCTGCATCAGATGCACAACAGTTGACTCAATGAAGGAAGGACACTGCCAAAGCTAGGAGGATGATCCTAGAAGGAGTTAGAGACCATATTGTTCCAAATTTGCATGGGAAGGAGACAACATTCCAGATGTGGAAGGCCCTTACTAATCTGTTTGAAAGCAGTAGTGATGCTAGAAAACTTGCTTTGAAGGACAAATTGAGGAGCATTCGAATGGGAAAGAATGCACCCATTGTTACATATCTATCTAGGTTTGCTCATGTGAGGGATGAACTTGGAGGTGTTGTAGGGACAGTTCCACCAGCAGAACTTGTGAGCCTTGCTCTTTTTGGGCTTCACAAATTTTGGCATAGCTTCCAGGATGCAATCAATGGCAGAGATAAGCTCCTTGATTGGGAGAGACTGTGGCCAGATCTTGTGCAGGAAGAGATAAGGAGGAACACAAGGGATGGAGTCTCATCTGGGACAAAAGATGAGGAGAACTTTGCCTTAGTTGCCAAAGGGAAGGAATCCAAGGGCAAGAAGGCCCAAGGCAAGACTGAATCTAGTCAGAATGAAGGCAAAGAAAAGAAGGATCTTAACAAAATCAAGTGTTTGCATTGTCATGAGTTTGGACATTACATTACAAAATGTCCAAACAAGAAATCCAACAAGCATGATGCAGAAGCAACAAGACGAGAAGCACTCTCTTCTCTGTTTGAATTAGATTTCTCTTTGATAGCTTGCAGGGCAAGCTCAATTCAAGGTAGTGTGTGGTACATTGACTTAGGGGCCTCATTCCACATGACAGGGGATAAATAATTCTTCAGCAATTTGGAGGAGAAAGACAACAATTCCATATCGAGCTTGGAGTTGATGGCAGATACATGACCAAAGGAGTTGGTACAATGAACTTTAAGAGGGATTCTGATCCCCTTCTCCATCTCAAGAATGTGATATATGTTCCAGGATTGAGGAAAAACCTTGCCTTAGTAGCAGTCCTTGAAGACAAAGGGTATGGTGTAGTATTTAGCAAAGGGAAGGCCTACCTCAAGCATTTTGCTTCAGGACAAGTCAAGCAAATTGGTGTCCGGATCGAGAACCTCAACAAATCAGAGGTTGATGCATGCGCATCCTTGAGCAGCAACGCAGAGAGTTCTCAGAGTAGATATTTGGTTGTTGAGCGAGAGCATGATAGAGCTCTCAATATGGAGCCTCAGCAAGTATCTCAGTTTCAGTCTAAGCTAGTTGGCAATTAGGTTGACCAGTGTTGAAGAAAGTGTAACTAGGTCTAGTCTTCATAATGACATGTAATTATGACTGATGTAAATGATGTAATAAAGAGACTAAAAATATATATTTATTGTATTCCTTGCATCATGGGTTTCATGAGCAAGAAGTGTCACTTATAGGTCAAAGACTTCTTCTTGATGTCTTTAGGATTTGTCATAATTAAAGAGCTATTCTTGAGCCTATGTTCAATGTATACGAGTCCATAAAAAGTGTCTAACAACCCTCCAAAATGACAAGCACAATCCTCTTCACGTTCGCCAGCAAATGAATTAAATAGAAGTCATGTCGACTTGCAGAAGGAGACACATCGATTCACTCTGTCAGGTCGGCTAAATATGGAGTGCGAACCACTATATATACCTAGCTAGGGTATCCGCAAAATAGTGAGACAAAACTCGGACTTGTCTGAGATTTTCGGGTCTGTCACAGGGAAAAATTCGAATGGCTACAAGTCAGGGATCCGCATTACAGGAGTGAGGATCCTCTGCAATCTTCGGAAGAGTACACTCTCTGTGATCTGCACTAGAGTATAATTCAAATGGGTAATTACACTGACAACATTTATGTGTCTCAGCCATCTCATGATCACAGTCTTGGCATACTAAACGAAGTCATGATACATACGAATTGCAGTCTCTATCTCAAGATGAAGTAATGGTCTCGGTATATTTGCGATGAAGAGATACACATCCTACATACTCTTTAGGAACAGTCACAATCAAGGCGTAAGTGTGATGATGAGGATCTCGATGATCCCACAGAGACACACTCTGTATCATATTTTGGACGTAGTCATAATCTCGGCACAATGATTTCATGAAGATATAATTATGAAGTCAACATCATAATAAAAGATCTCGGTGCAGCTTCAGTATATAGATTTCATTGGTAGAGTGATGCTCTTTGTAATTGTAAAGTGATAATCTTAGTGAATGTACAGTGATGATCTCAGTAAATATACAGTTATCATATCAGTGAATGCACAGTAATGATCTCAATGATAGAACAGCTATGATGACCTCGGTGAAGCAGCAGTGATGGTGATACTCTCAGCAGTGACAAAAAAGAGGATTGATGTCTCGGTCTTGGAGTGGCATAATTAGGTCAAGGGTCACGGTCTTGGTATTCGTCAATGGGAATCTCTATAAGAAGAATTTCATGCAGGTTTTCCTCTCAAAGAGTGAGAGGTTTTGGCCCTCGCAGAAAGCCAACATCGTTTGCTCTTGTCTCTTTTGATTTTGGTAACTATTTGATGAACTAAGTAAACACACTCTAATAATAAGGAACGATTGCACTAATAAAAAAATGTTAAAGAACCTCACAAGTAGTTATCATGACAAGAAGAACCTCATTAACCTCATTTGCCCTAGATTCTTCAACCAGGTATCAGAGCTAAGGTTTAGAAGTCAAAGGAAGGGCAACAAAAGAGACATACAAGGATCAGTCTTCAAGAAGGGCATCAAAGCAAGGTTGAAGAGCTTTGTCAAGATTGAAGGATTAGTCTTCAACAACAGTCTACAACAACAATCATGAATCAGTCTACAATAGCAAGAACATTTGTCTCCACAATCATCATCAAAAGGCCACCAAGACCCTCATCAAATTGTATACAAATCAAGGTTATAAAAACCAAGCAAGGATCATCTCCTTGCCCTAGAAGAAGATCATTTGAGAAAGCAGCAAATCATCCTCAAAAGGAGCAACCTCTTCTATTGAGGAAAGACTCTCTCATTCAAAAGAAGGTCATCCAAGAAGAGGAACTAATATATCTTCTTGAACCATCATCAAAGCAATCAAGGTGAAGATTTCATCTTTAGATGACAAGTAAGTATCTTTTCAATTTATAAATTTGGTTAAATGACTTCATAATTGCAAGGACATCTATAGGTTGGATGGGTCATCAAGATTCCTTGCATGAAGAAGGAGGATAGACATAGTCCTCTAAGTAGTTGAAGTCATTACACATATCTCCTCTGAATTTATGGAAAGGGATACCTATGAAAGATCCCCTCACATAGCAATATTGGAGACATCAAAGTGATGTAGATGATAAACTCATTCTCTGAATGTGCAATGAAGAAGGTCACATGAAATCTGATCTACATGAAAGAAAAGGGTATCAAAGGATGTAGGATATCTTCATAAGGTCTCATCTACAAGATCTAGGAAGGAAGATAACCACCATTGATCTATAATGCACTAACATATAATCAAGGTAACAAATATCCATGGGATAAGAAAGTTACCTCACTCTACAACTTATGGTCTCTATGCTAAATAGAGAAAGACAAGTTGATGGCAAAAGTATTGAAGGTTAAAAGAACTCAACCATGTGCAGAAAGGAAAGGCAAGGTTGGTCCTCAAGCAAGACAAAATAAGTATAGCTAAGATTCAATGCTATGGAAAGATTTTGGAAGCTCATATCACCAGATAGATGGAGGAAGCTGAAGAAAAGGGCCAAGAAAAGAGGGAATAACAAATCTCTCCTACAAGTAAGATGGTATCCCTCACAAAAGGGTCCTATCATAAGCTTTTGTTATAAGATATGACAATGATGATAAGATGCATTGTGGCATCATGGAAGCATTAGAAACAAGAGCTCGTGACATCACCATGAGAATCATGCAGGACAAAATCCATGACAGACAAAACATGAAGGATATATCTCTTGGGAGCCTCAATGGATATTGAAGGAAAGGAAGGAGTCATCTAGGACAAGGCTCATCATACATCAAGTCAAAAAGGAAATATCTGCCAGTTGGGGATATACAAGATCCTCAAAATTCTCTAATGGAATCCTCATCGGAGGATTCACTAATCTAGAAAGAAAGCAAGTGTTTCAACAAGAACTCCAACTTATGGAATTCATGAGATGATGGTGTGATGACATGAAGTAGATCAAGGGATTGAAGATCTTTTCAATCAAAGAAGTTGTTGGAAGAAGCCTCAATGCCCTAAAGGTAAAATAAGGTATGCATGCTTGTGTTTAATATTACAATGTCATGTCGTATGGTTGCAAGTAACATGGATCATTGCTTCTATCTTAAGAAGCATGATCAAAAAAAATAGGATCTCCTCCTCTGAAAGGATGCAGGAAGGCATAAGTCGCACTAGATGAAATCAACATAATATGTCCTCATATGAAGTATGAGGTGGTTGGCTATAATGAAGAAACTCTTGTTGAAAGCTACTGAAAACGGAATGTGTGAGGAAGGAAGAGATCGAGAGATATGCAACCCTGATGAAGGCAATCAACATCCAAAATATCAAGAAGACTTGACTAGAAAATCTCCCAAAAAGATATGAAGACTCTAATGGAGATGTGTCAACATGTATGCAGGATGTCGATACCTACTAAAAAGATGTCATGATGAAGAGCCATCTCAGAAGGTACGATTTGATTTAATGCTATGTTTTGATTTCTTGAATAATATCTGGATGAGTTCATGTAGGGCTGCTAGAACAAGATTTGTAAGTACAATACAACCAACATTCATGCGGTGGATGGAAACTCCTGAAAGAAGCACGAAGAAGTAGCCATATGATGAAGGTTCCAGATATGTACCAAGAATGCCACTTTCCATTAAGAAAGGAATGACATGAAGGAATAAGAAGGAAAGTGATCGATGGTTGTTGCCCTACAAGGAAGAAGCTCAACTAAATTTCATGACATCAAGGAGAGAAGTTGATCAAGTTGTTGAAGGACCCACGAAGAAGAAGTTGTTGATGTATAGAAGAGTCCCTAACTAAGAGGGAGCTTTGACAAAGTTCCTGATTAAAAGGGAGCTTGGGCAAGAGGACAGATATTCTTTGAGGGCTGGGAAACCAAGATAAGAATAGTCCTTGAAGGTCATACTCAGTGAACACCCGGGTGGGTATGTACCTTGAGAGACAAGGATGAAGGTGTCTATAGTCATTGGTCTCGCCAAAATTGTGCTCTGATCTAATGAGAGATAGAGGTGTCAGTCAAGGCCTTGTTGTGGAAACAATGTTGGTTACTATGATGCTATACAGATGGGTTACCAATCTAATTCTTCTTACGAGAAATTCTTCAGATTGAGAATGACCAAGTACCATTATGAACACCTCCCTAGTTAAGAGGGAGTGTTGAAGAAAGTGTAACTAGGTTCGATCTTCATAATGACATGTAATTATGATTGATGTAAATGATGTAATAAAGAGAATAAAAATATATATTTATTGTATTCCTTGCATCATGGGTTTCATGAGCAAGAAGTGTCACTTATAGGTCAAAGACTTCTTCTTGATGTCTTTAGGATTTGTCATAATTAAAGAGCTCTTCTTGAGCCTATGTTTGATGTATACAAGTCTATAAAAAGTGTCTAACAACCCTCCAAAATGACAAGCACAATCCTCTTCACGTCGGCCAACAAATGAATTAAATAGAAGTCATGTCGGCTTGTAGAAGGAGACACATCGGTTCACTTTGTCAAGTCAGCTAAATATGGAGTGCAAACCACTATATATACCCAACTAGGGTATTCGCAAAACAGTGAGACAGAACTCGAACTTGTCTGAGATTTTTGGGTCTGTCATAGGGTGAAATCCGGATGGGTACAAGTCAGGGATCCACAACACAGGGATGAGGATCCTCTGCAATCTTTGGAAGAGTACACTCTCTGTGATCCGCACTACAGGAGTATAATTCTAATGGGTAATTACAGTGACAACACTTATGTGTGTCAACCATCTCATGATCACAATCTCGGCATACTAAACGAAGTCATGATACATACAAATCGCAGTCTCTGTCACAAGATGAAGTCATGGTCTCGGTATATTTGCGATGAAGAGATACACATCCTACATACTCTTTAGGAACAGTCACAATCAAGGCATAAGTGTGATGATAAGGATCTTGGTGATCCCACAAAGACACACTCTGTCTCATATTTTGGATGCAGTCATAATCTCGGCACAATGATTTCATGAAGATATAATTATGAAGTCATCATCATAATAAAAGATCTCGGTGCAGCTTCAGTATGTAGATTTCGTTGGTACAGTTATGATCTTTGTAATTGTATAGTGATAATCTTAGTGAATGTACAGTAATGATCTCAGTAAATATACACAGATCATATCAATGAATGCACAATAATGATCTCGATGATAGAGCAGCTTGATGACCTCGGTGAAGCAACAGTGATGGTGATAATCTCAGCAGTGACAAAGAAGAGGATTGATGTCTCGGTCTTGGAGTGGCTTAATTAGGTCAAGGGCCATGGTCTTGGTATTCGTCAATGGGAATCCCTATAAGAAGAATTTCATGTGGGTTTTCCTCTCAAAGAGTGAGAGGTTTGGGCCCTGGCAAAAAGCCAACATCGTGTGTTCTTGTCTCTTTTGATTTTGGTAACTATTTGACGAACAAAGTAAACACACTCTAATAATAAGGAACGATTGTGCTAATAAGAAAATGTTAAAGAACCTCACAAATAGTTATCATGACAAGAAGAACCTCATTTGCCCTAGATTCTTCAACAACCAACAGGATGATGATGAGGACCATAGCCTAGGGCAAGTGGAGGTAGCCACTCAGTTAGAGACATCCACTATAGGGAAATTTCAAGCCAAGTGGGTAGAGGATTTGATTAGGGAGCTCAAAAGAGAGTTGAATCTCCCAGCATCAAGACACAGACACCCAGGTACACAGGGTACATGGCACTTATGACTAAAGTGGTGAAATCGCAGAGCATGGCGGGAAAGAATAGGTCTTCAAAGCAGGGTTCGTAGAAGGAAGCAGAGAAGTCTTATAGTTCAGAGGGAGCAGCTGCAGTAGCGAAGAATTTGGTAAAGTTGAAGACAGATCCAGGTGGACAAGGTTCTTCCAAGAATCCCTTCCTCGCTAAGAGGGAGTGTTGAAAATATAGCAAGGAATGGCTTCTTTAACTTGTGCCTTGGTCAAGGATGCTAATTCGAATTCAGTCTCATAGTTACTTGAGTTCATTGTCAGTTGACATGTGTGATGTGGCCTATCACTGAGTTATTGTCAGTTAATTCGAGTTAGATGGCTTTCAGTGAGTTGTGGACTAGTTGATGGCTAAAATTAGCTATCTAGTGGAGTTAACTCTAGTTTTTGTCAGTTAACTGATCTCTAGTTCTAGAATAGAGATAGACATGAGTTTAGTTGAGTAGTTGACTTTGTGTTAACTCAACTTACTCTCAGTTAACAAGTAGCAGCTGCTAAATTTAGCCCTAGTAGGTCATGCAATTCAAATTGCCTATTGAGATTGAATGAAGGCACAAATGTATTTATTTATTGTACACAGGTTTTTGTGTGCAAGGCTTGAGGATTGAGCAGGGCCATTTCTCTTGGGAATTGCGCAATGAAATAGGAGAAATTCCTATTTTTTAGGAGCAGATTTGCACTAGGAAATAGGAGCTCCTATCAGGCCTTGTTTGACTAAGTGTTGGGCCACTCTGTAGAGAGTTGATCAGTATTGCAGGGAGCTTCAGGCTTGAAGAAGATTCTATGTAATAGATCAGATTGCTCAGTTGATTCAATACAAGCAAAAAGGGGTTTTTCCCAGTTGGGTTCCCCAGATAAATTTTGTGTTCTATATGATTGTGTTTCTATTCATTGTTTTCTTTCCACAAATTTTTGGTAGAGAAAGCTTGTGTCTTTTGTGATCAGTTTGCTCTCATTAGCAGTTGCAAAGTTTCAAGGATTTTCTACAAAGTAGGCCTTGTTTTAGGGTCAAAAAAGCCTATAAATAGGTCATCTCCTCACTTTGGGCAAGAAAAACAGCTGAGCAAGAGGAGTAATTCGGATCTGAGGTGGAGGCATTTAAAAAGGTTCGTACCTTATGAACTAAAGCAGCAAAAAGCAAGGAGTTAAGCAGCAAGTTTGAAAGATCTTTTTTTGTTTTGCTTAGTTCAATAAACAAAAAAAAAATTATAAAACTTTATTATTAAGCTAAAGTAATATGCTTCTTCAAAGGTCATAATATTTTTTTAGTAAGTTCAATAAAGTTTAATTTCTTTGTAATAATAATCTGCTTTGCTTCTTAATAGGTGGATCTTATAGCTGCTTAGCTAAGTCGGTCTCATGAATATTGTGGTCCTACTAAGATGAATCTTGTGGATCACACTTGCCACTAACACAAGTCTTTGAGCAATGTATGATATCTTGTTAGGTGTTGGATGCAATCTTGGAGCATTTTTTACCTACTACTAAAGTCAATGGAAAGAAATAAGATATAAATTTTTAAAATGCATCATATGGTTTGCAGCTAAACTTTGTAAACAGTAATGACATGAAATGAATGCAAGAAAAGATATTTTTGTATCAGAAACAAACCTTAGCAAGTATGATAATATAATCAGAATAACAGTTGCCACATGATGACCCATGCTCACTCCAAAGTCTGACCGCCTTGTTTCCCAGAACATCAATGCAAAAATACCATATGTATAAAATCCTGCTGTGTACATGTATAATGCTTTTAATTTTGTCCTGCAAGTCAGTACATTGCAGAATATCAACAGCTTTAATTGTACCAAAAATTTAGGACAATTACTCTTTAATTTATATAGCAATTACAACTAAAACAGAAGCTCCTTCAGACCAAACATAGACACCAAAGTAACTTTTGAGATAAAGGAAATCTTACTTCACTTTCTGATCTGGCCAGACCTGGGCCCCAGGTCCAACCCAAAAATTTCCTGTATTTGTGAACCATGGCTCATTGTATGTCACTGCTAGCGCTATAATCTCTGCGGATAAGTAATATATACATTTCCATGCAGACTCCTTGAACTTAATATGCCGTTTTTTGCATTCATCTTGCTCATCCTGAGATGCTCCTTTTGCAGAGCCTGGCACAAATCTTCTTGCTAATCGCTGCAACCAATTCAGCCATCATCAGCAGTTTCAACAGGAAAAACTTTTCCTTTTTGGAGGGAAATATGAAATTCAAATTTAAATAATTGGGGCCAAAATACTTTTCCTTTTTGGAGGCTGACTAGAAATTTAATATGTTCTTCCAAATGTTTTCCCAAATATTTAATATATACTTCCAAGTAATTAAATTAAAAATGCCATGAAGAATCCAATCACAATCTGCCCTCATTATCTTGTTTTGGGGACTTTGACCAAGTTTTGGGGCTTCATCTTTAAATGAACATATCATGAGGCATGCCACATATCATTAGAATCGGCATGACGAGAAGAATCAAATGAAGATGATTACTGAAGCAAATTCACTGATCTTCATCCAAAATCTTCAACAAGTGCAGGGCATCTAGGGCTTCTTAGCATCAATGACAACACCATTAACTCAAGGTTTTGACTTGAAAACTAAATCAAGATTTAGATCTGGAGAGTGATTATATGTTCCAAGCAAGAACCTATGGTTCTAAATGACCACAATTATGGTATGTGGGCACAAGACATGGCAACTCTATTAAAGAGTAAAGCACTTCGGCACTTTATAAAGACTACAATTCTAGATCCAAAAGATGATTAGCAAAAGTTCATCATTGATGAGAATGAGTGATTATATGTTCCAAGCAAGAACCTATGGTTCTAAATGACCGCAATTATGGTATGTGGGCACAAGACATGGCAACTCTATTAAAGAGTAAAGCACTTCGGCACTTTATAAAGACTACAATTCTAGATCCAAAAGATGATTAGAAAAAGTTCATCATTGATGAGAATAAGGAAGAGGCTATAGGAGTTATAGCAACCTACATCTCCAAGGAAATTTGCTTTCATACAAGAAAGATTGACTATCGAAATCAAGTTTGGAAGAAGATGAAAACTCTATTCAACAAGATCAATGAAAGTCAATTTATGAAGATTCAGAAAAAGTTGATCCTTCTCAATCCTCTCTCCTTTGCAAGGATTGAAGATTATTTGGCTCAGATCAAGAAGCTACAGTGGAAATTCGGTAAAGTCAAATTATGTATATTGAGAAAGAGTTGATTTAATCTTCTCCCCTTTTTAGGAATGAATATTATTTTACACTCGAGTCAAGGAGCTATGAATCATGATTGAAATTGGGTGAATGTGGAAAGGATTTTTCTAGAGAAGGATGGTCAATTTATAAAATTGATCTTGATGAATCTGAAGACACACTATGGTTTATTTTGTTCGACATTTCATGCTAGTTGGGGTTCCAAAAAAGAAGATAGTAATGGCTACACCTTTCATTCTTTTTGCGGTTTGCTAATTAGGGAACAAGAAAAGTTGCTTAAGAAACTTGAGAATAAGAAACAAGCCCATTTCCTTAAGGGTGAAGGTCAACCACTACGGATCATCATGATTTACCTAAGCTAAGGATAATCTTAAGGTCACATGAAGATATGGTACAGGGAAATAAAGCCTCCATCATTTCTCTCGTACCAAATTCAATGAATAGGAACAAAGGCGCAAATAGCAAAAATCATGAACATCGTTTTGAAAGTCAAATAGTGATTGGCTATCCTCAAGGCTAAGCGAAATTTCCTTAACAATTTGGTAGAAAACATGAACAAAGGAGCATACTCGATGGCTTCCAACCAGAGGATCTCAAAGCATGGGGAAAATAAGGATGAGAACATGGTGATTCAAATGATAAAAGCCATGGAAATTACGGATCAAGAACTAGCATGCAACAACACAGGAGTGAACATAGCTTTCTTTAGCATATGTTTTGTAAAACAATCAATATATTAGGTGTTTTTATGGGATTCATATTAGTAGATGCATTGAAAAAATTTGTCAAAAGACATTAGTAAACTCTATATAATGTTTTGGTTGAATGTGGACAGTCTTAATGTAGCTAACTTTATGTATGTATACCAAATGTTGTCAACCTTGCTGCAGAGATTTTTGATAATATAATATTTGCTTATTTGTTTTCAGGTATGTATTTTTCTACAAAGTCTTACGGCTAACACTTCTATGACTACAAATATATTTCAAACAACTTAGGTGTAGAGTCAATAGAACTTCATGCCATGAGGCCAAGGCTGTGAGGAGCACCCCCCCTCCTCAAATCCACTCCCGGAGCATGCTCTGCTCGAAAGCGCTAGGGGAGCGACCCATAGTTTTAAAAACGGCCGTTTCGAAACAGAAACGGCCGAGTTGGTCCATTCCATTGCCCTCCGGAGTGACTGGGTACAAAAAACGGCTCGGTTGGCCAAGTCATGGCTGACTCGGCCAACTTGGCCGTTTCCCGTACTAACTCGGCCGAGTCACAAACAGCGGCCCGTAACCCACTAAAACAGCGATTTAACATTATTTTAATGAAATTTTAAGGGGTTTGCTGATTGGTTTAGACTTCAAGGTGTTTTATGAATTAGCTAACTGTTATTTAGGGTCCATTTCCCCCTCTCAAACCCTATTTAACACACTCAAATGCTCTCTACTATTGATATGTTATTCAAATTTCATGGTAATGTTAAATTCTTAAAGTAAAAGTGACATTCTCCTTAATCTTCATTTTCATCCTTTTACTTAATTTTCATCCTTCATTTTCATCCTTTTACTTAAATTTTTAACATTACCATGAAATGACTCAGGATGTTTGAGAGTGGTTTCAGCGTCATTGGATTTCATATGGAGAAAGTAGAATTTTAGATTTCATTCAAAATCCAGCAGACTTATCAGTTTTTCAGGATTTCAGGATTGGAGGATTGCAATGTTTCCATTGAATTTTGTCATGTATTAGGGTATGGAACTCATATTTAATCAAGAGCACCAATCCCTCTATGTACCTTGATGTTAGTGACATTGGTTGTCGAACTCCTCTGGGATTCGCTCCCAAACCAGGAGCTTCTGAAAATGTCGCTCTCGCTCCCGTTTTCGGTCCCGCTCCCGTTTTCGCTCCTGCTCCCAAGTAACACAAAGAAGAGAAACCGTTTGGATCAAAAACGGTTAAATGATCTAGTTTATGTCCAATACAACCTCCGGCTCAGATGAAACCATTTGTTGAACAAAAAACCTGATTCAGATCCCATTGTGTTGGAAGACATTGATCCCACATCAGATTGGGTAGTGGAGAGTCGTCCATCAGAGTTTGATCCTGATGAGGATCTTGATTTAGATTTAGATATCGAGACATCAGTTGAACTTGAACATGCTGTTCAGTTGAATGCATATCCCAATCCACCAGCCTCAGTCTCACAGCCAGCAAGGACTCCAGTTGTAGGTGCTTCCTCTGCTCAGCCACGACAGAAGCACAACCGCATATCTACTCTATCTCAGCTTGCATCTGCTGCAGTTGCACAGCCTGCTAGTGGTACCACTTCTACAGCTGCAGTTGGAGATGATGATGAGAAGGAGGAACCATGGGGCCCCCTGTCTGACTCTGATGATGATCCAGAGATTGATCGACATGATCTTGGCTCCTCTGGCAGTAGCTACTAGCCAGTAGCTGTAGTACTAGTACTGGAGTTTGGTCACAGTTTACTTTTGTTGTAGAGGCCATTTCTAGCCTCCTTGGTTATGTGTTTTTTGTTTTGAGTCTTTGATCATGTATGATAGTTGACTATGTATTGCCATTGGGTACCATTTTGATATAATGGATTGGTTCATGAGCCTACTTTGATCATATGTTGTCTTCCATCTATATTATAATGCTGTGTGTTTGGAAACATGAATGAAAATCTTTAAAATTATGTTTAAAATCTTTAAAATTATGTTTTTTTATAAAAAAAATATATTTAATGTATTTTTTACATCGACCGAGTCACTGAAATCGAGCTGGCCGAGTCATTACCGTTTCGGAGTTGGAGTCGGAGTCAATCCTCGACCGAGTCGGAGTCCGAGTCCGAGTTTTAAAACTATGCGGGCCCGATGTAGTCTCAGGTTGGGATGTGCTCCCTAATATTGTTTCAGATTGAGATGTGCTCTCTGACGTGATAGAGGGTGGTATCTTAGGCTCCCCTCCGATGTCAAATTCTTCTTCTTTTAGATTCAAGAATGTTTAGCATATGAGCAGAGAAAATCAAAAGATAAGGTGGGATAAGCATAGATGAGTAGTGATGACGTTTGACGACGAGATATTTGAGATTACATATGTTTGATGACAAGACTCTTGCGATGGTTACATGATGTAGTTGGAATTTCTCCCTAGTTGAGAGGGAGTGTTGATTTGGCAGCTCAATGACAAATTCCAATCATGGGACTAGATTCCTCTTTTCAAGAGGACCAATTCTAACTATTGAAGCGCTAAATTTGGATGAGGGAAAGTGTATTTTTTTATTAAAATCCCACACGTGCATATTTGATCAAGTTGGCCCCAAAGAAAACTAGACACCCTTGGAAGGTTATAAATACAAGTCAAGTGAACCTCATTTGGATATCATCATGGAGCATTCTTCTATTCTCTTCTTTGGTTTGGCCCGCACAGGTCTGAGGAAAGTTCGCAGAGATTGGTTGGCACAGGGTTGAAATTGCACGGTCTGAAGCTTGCATCTCTGTTTTTAAGGTTTTGGGTCTCAGCCGCAAGCATGTCATGGAGAAATTTCGACTATAGTCGCAGGCACATCATGGAGAAATTTCAACCGAAGCCTTTCAACTACATGCATGACACATCTTCCCCACGACTAGGACCTAAAGGTTTAATTTTTCAATTGACCGCAAAGAAAGTTCAGCAGTTGACTACAAACAATGACAATTGATTACAGGTTTCTAAATCAGTGAAGTTCAAGTTTCAGACAGTGAAGTTTTCGCTCACTGACCGCAGAGTTCAGCAGTTGACTACAACAGCGACAGTTGATTACAAGTTCCTAAATCAGGGTTTTGGATTATTAGCAATGTTGGATTCATCTCAGGATATTGTCTAGTTGATTTTGTTGGATAGGTTTATGATGAAACATATGAAGCATTGTACTCTCTCTTTGTTGATCATTTGTACTCTCTCTTTGTTGAATCATTCAATGATAATCTAATAAGAAGAAGAATTTAAAAGGGTTTTACCCATAGTGGTGGGTTTTGCCCTGGTCTCTGACCAATCCTGGTGTCTCTATGTGTGAATGCTTTTCTTCTATTGTTCCTTTTATGTTTCATTGCATCGATGATGATGTTGTTGTTTTTTCTATATAATTGCATATGCTGTTGAATAATGTTAAGTTGTTATGGGGTGAATTTACTATGCAAATTTTGAAATGCAATTATCAAAGCAAAGAACAATATAGCCCTAAGAAAAATTAACAGTTTCCCCCTTGTGGGGTTTTTCCCTGGTCATTGACCAAATATTGTGTCTCTTGTCTCTTGGTTGTCTTTCATTGTGCATTTGTATAATTGTTCTATCTATTATTGCTCTACTGTCATTGGCTAATTGAAGAAGTGAAATTGTAATTTGGATGCTATTGGAAATTGTTGAAGTAATAGTTGCAGCATAGAACAATTCTTGATGAAAAATTAACATGGTATTAGAGCTAAGGTGAAGACAAGCCCAAGAGACATAGAGCAAGAGCATCCATCCTCTAGCAGCTGAATTTTGGTCTGGTAAAAAATGTCTACCTCATACTTCAAGGATAATGAAAAGTTAGCTGATGCATCTAGCTTTGCAACTTGGAAGACCAGGATCAATGTCACCTTAGATGAGTATGATGTCATGGAATACGTGGAAGGAAAGATTTCAGCACCTCCGGAAAATGCTCCCCAAGCTGTCAAATCCAAGTACAAGAAAGGTGAGATCAAAGCTAAGAAGATCATTATTGACTCTTTAAGAGATCATCTACTTGTTTATATTTCTTCTTTGAAGACATCCAAGGAAATGTATGGTAAGATTGTGGGCATGTATGAGCCACATTATGGATTTGAAAAATCAACTCAAGGAATCTAAGATGTGCAAGGGAGAGACTATACAATCATTCTACATGTGAATCACTAAAATCAAGGATCAACTCCGAACTGCTCAAGGAATTGTACCTAACGTGGAATTGGTGATGACTGCCCTTAGTGGTCTTCCTTCTTCATGGGACATGTTCATTACTTCTACCAACAATAGAGAAAGGATCCTACTTTTGACAAGCTACTTGCTCTATGCAATCAAGAGGAAAGATTGATGATATCTAGGGGGAGAATTCAAAGGCCAAATGAAGGAGAGCCTACTGCCTTCTTTGCTCAAGGGAAGAAGAAGAATGAGAAGAAAGGAAAGGGAAAGCCATCTAATGCAAGAAGACCTCCTCTGTTGAGAAATCCATTAGGTGGCAAATTAATTTGATTTCTCTTATTATGACATTAACTTGTGATGTTTCATGATTAGTTATTCGTCTTTTGATTTATCTTGTTCTTATCATCAAGACTAATGTCAATCAACAAATAGAGGAGGACACGAGATGTAGGCACGCAGCCAAGGCGAAACCCCTACCTAGGGGAAAACCTAGTCAAGTAATTCTTCCTTCAGTAGATTTAAAACAAAGACTAAGATGACCAAGACTCTACCTAGACCAAAGACTTCTTCCTTCCATCAAGTCAACCTCGTTCAACAATATGATAGCGCCTTTTAACAGACTTCGGTATATTGTTTCAATCTTGCAACTATGTCATGCTTCGATCATGTTTCTATGGTGACATACTTCAGTTCTACAACAACCAAATCATGCCATGGTTTATCGCATCCTCAACATACTTCGATCCTCGGTTCTGTCGTAGTAGCCCAGTCTTCATTCCTGTGGCAGCCCTTAACATACTTCAGCCTTGTCATCTTTTTCATTTAGGATCCTGCAATCATAGATACTTCAGAACTGTAGTAGACTTCAGTCTACTTCCTTTTATCACTTCCATAGGAAGATAATCCTCATAACTTCAACAAGCTTCTTTTCTTCAACGAGTTGCAGACCGAATGATGATGACCTGTAACCCAAATTTCCTTCCTCTGACCGAACTTGTATCTCCTTTGTTTTCAGTTTTGAGATAGCTTAGAGTTACAGCCCAATACTTCGACCTTGTGAACTAACACTCCTTTGTTGTGTAGAAATTTACAGGGTAAGTTCCACAGAAGAATACCAAAAGGACACCGCTCACAACCAGATCTCAAATCAATACACCAGTATTTTTGACGTGGTTAAAACCCTCAGAGTGCAAGGAGGGAAACAGTCCACGGCCTGTCCCAACGTGGGTACAGACAATTTATTAATCAAAGAATGAAAATTTACATAAGCTTCTCTCATGCACGGATAACCCGAACAATGACCCTCCATGCGCTTTAAATAGAACTCATGGACCAATCGGGTGTCAAGCCACGGATCAAGTGTCGGTAATACCGAGGTGAGAGTGAACCGTCGGATCACTACATATCGTGACCGTCGGATTGTAAGTTACAAAATGTACAACGGTAAAGAAACACACTTTACCTAACTCTATACTAGACCAAGTTGAACTTAACTATATCCTATGTGTCGGAATATCCTAACATCCCCCCTTAAGAACAACTTGGGATAGGATTGAAGGATTTACAAATATGACACAATAGGAGAAGGAAGGAGGCACTAGAGCCTATCCCCCCTTAGTGACAACTTCCTGAACTCCAAGCATATATCGAAGTTTAGTGAACTTCGCCTCTGTGAGAGCCTTTGTGAAGATGTCTGCAACCTGATCATCCGTTGGACAATATTGCACTTCAAGAACATGGTCAAGAATGAGCTTTCTGATGAAGTGCATGTGTAGTTCAATGTGTTTGCTGCGCTGATGCTGGACTGGATCTTTGCATAGCTGAATGGCACTTTGATTATCACACCAAAGTGTGGTTGGATGCTGCTGCTCAAAGCCAAACTCTGATAGGATCTGACGAAGCCACAAGGCTTCCTTACTAGCTTCCACGGCACCACGATACTCTGCTTCTGCTGACGAAAGAGAAATGGCAGCCTGTTTCTTACAAGCCCATGTAATAGGTCCTGAACCAAGAGTGAAGACATAACCGGCAGTAGACTTCCGATCATCAAGGTCACCAGCCCAATCAGAATCAGTGAAACCAACTAACAGAGGAGCTGCTTTGGCACTGTAATGAATCCCAAACTGTATTGTACCTCGAACATAACGAAGTATTCTTTTAGCTGCTTTCCAATGACTTTCACGGGGGTTTTGCATAAAACGAGCAACAAGGCCAACAACAAAGGAAAGATCAGGACGAGTATGGGTTAAATACAAGAGTTTTCCGACAAGTTGACGGTATAAGGTAGCATCAACTTCAGGAGAAGTACAAGAGACTGAAAGTTTGACTCCAGACTGAAAGGGAGAAGGGGCTGGCTTACAGTCTTCCATGTGAAAATGACGAAGAATATCACAAGCATACTTGGACTGGGAAAGGAAAATACCCTCTTGGGATTGCAAGACTTGAAGACCGAGAAAATAGTGTAAGTGTCCTAAGTCTGTCATTTCAAATTTCTTTTTAAGGCTGGACTTCACATGGTTTATAAGGTTGGGATCACTACCAGTAAGAATAAGATCATCAACATAAAGAACAAGGATGATGAGAGAGTTGCCCACTTTCTTGGTGTAGACAGTATTGTCAGAATGACACCTAGAAAAGCCAGATTCTAAAAGAAAGCTATCCATTTTGGCATACCAAGCTCGAGGAGCTTGCTTGAGGCCATAAAGGGATTTCTTAAGTCGACAAACGAGGCTGGAGTCTGTTTGTATGAAGCCAATGGGTTGTTCCATATAGATTTCTTCCTGCAAGTCCCCATGCAAGAAGGCAGATTTAACATCCATTTGATGGACTTCCCATTTTAAAGAGGCAGCAAGGGAAAGAACAAGGCGGATAGAGTTCATTTTGGCAACTGGAGAGAAGGTTTCAGTGTAGTCAATGCCTTCAACCTGTGAAAAGCCCTTAGCAACTAGACGAGCTTTATGTTTATCAACTTTCCCATCTGGTCCATACTTGGTTCTGTAAACCCATTTGCATCTAACAAGTTTGCGTCCCTTTGGTAGAGGAACAAGATCCCATGTATCATTTGTCATCAATGAATGATATTCTTCATTCATAGCTGTTTCCCAATGTGGATGGCCTGAAGCTTCTGCAAAAGTGTCAGGATCATGATTTACTGGAGCTTGAGCCAGTAAAGAAGAGGCTCTTTCAAACTGAGAACGTGTACGTCGCTGATCTGTAGGATCACCGGCAAGATCACCTGCTGCATCCCGAGTAGCACGGACCCATCTTGGAAGTTGAGGATCCTGAGAAGGTGGGGAAGGATTATCATCCTCGCTTTCATCATCAGAAGAAGAAATGTTTTCAAAGATAGAAGAGATAGGAAGAGGTGGCACATCCGCCGGACTAGGCTCGCAGGCCGATTTATTTTCATCAAATTTTACATCTCTTCTAATGATAACATTTTTGGACTTAAATGGAATAAGTCTATAGCCTTTTACATCTTCAGAATATCCAACAAAAGTACATTTCTCACTCTTAGGTTCTAAGGCTTTATGCTTTTCATCTGGAATATGGGCCCATGCTTCACTTCCAAACACACGAAAGTGACTTACATCTGGTTTAATGGAACTCCAAGCTTCTTCTGGAGTGATATTCTCTAGAACCTTAGTAGGAGTGCGATTGATTATATAATTTGCACAATTAATTGCTTCGGCCCAAAAACTAAGACTGAGTCCTTTAGATTGCAGCATACAATTAGCCATTTCCTTTAAAGTGCGATTTTTCCTTTCAGCTACACCATTTTGTTGTGGAGTGTATGGAACAGTATGTTGCATTTGAATTCCATTTTCGGTGCAAAAGTTGATGAATGCATTTTTAACATATTCTCCACCATTATCAGTTCTTAGCTTAAGAATTTGATGTCCAGATTGTTTTTCAACGAATGCTTTGAAGGCCAAAAAGGTGGTAAATACTTCGCTCTTGAGTTTTAAGAAGTATACCCAAGTGCGTCTAGAGAAATCATCAATGAAAGTTAAGAAGTACTTGCAGCCAGAGAATGAAGCAACAGGAAGAGGACCACATAAATCACTGTGCACAAGCTGTAAGGGGGCTGAGGCGTGCCAAGAGGCACGTTTGTCAAAACTGTCCCGATGATGTTTTCCGAGTACACATCCGGAACAAACACCATCTTTGCAAGATACCATAGGAAGACCTGTCACCATGTTTTCTTTACATAGATGCTGAAGGGAGCGATAGTTTAAGTGACCATACCGCTCATGCCAAAGTTTGCTCACTTCATCATTATGAGCAACAAATACTGAGGGAAGATGGGATGACCCAAAGTTGTGAAACTTATACAACCTTTTGGAATCATCAGCAAGACCAGTAGCTAGAATCTGTTTAGGATCTTTTAGATCCTTGATTACAACATCATGAGGTGAAAATTCAACAATTTTACCTTCACCTGAATGAGTTATCTGATAGACAGATAGAAGGTTGCAGGATAAGTTTGGAACACATAATACATCATTGAACTGACCATTGTCTAGATGAACAGTTCCAGTCCCTACAACATTAAGAGATCTATCATCACCAACATATATATTTTTGGTGTTACAATCATTTAAAGAAGAAAACATGGCTTGGTTTTTGGCCATGTGACAAGAGGCTCCAGAATCAATGAGCCACTCATGAGAATGAGAAGAAGAAGAAGATACATTTAATGCATAACCAGACTGAGATGATTGACGATGACATGCAGAAAATGCCGTTCCGGAAGTTGAAGTTGAAGTAGGCTCCAGATGGATGTTATGTTTCTTCATTGCGGCTTCCAAGGCTTCCATCTTCTTAAAGCATTTAGATTCTAAGTGGCCATCTCGATTACAAAAGTTACAATGTCTATCAGTCTTCTTCCATTTGTTTTTATTGGCTTATCATATTGCTGAAATGATCTTTCATCTTGAGGCTGAGTTGGTTTAGGACCATTCCTTTGAGGATAAGACTTCTTAGGATTCTTTGAATTTGGTTGCTGCTGGGCGGCTAACGCTTTTGTGGAAGAGTTTCCAAGATTAAGAAGACCAAGGTGTAAGAGTTTTTCTTGTTCTCTTATTAAGGAATCACAAAAGGAGTCAAAGGAAGGGGGCTTGTAGTCTTTGCCTTGACAAATGAAAGCTTCCCTGGTAGAATGGAAAGTGGAAACAAATACAGAGTAGGCTGGTCCTAACTTAGTGAGGATGGAATAAATAAGGTTACCATCATCTTTCTTAACTTTAACACCTTCCAAGAGATATCTAAGGGTCTTGAATTTTGACAAGAAATCTTCAATGCAAGAAAAATTATTAGGATCCAAAGTAAGCAGCTCATTTTCAAGTTGATGGGATCTAATTTCATTTTTAATCCCAAAAACTTTAGCAAGTTTTTCTAATGCTTCATGAGGAGTTTCAATTTCTGCAATGTGGAATCTAAGATCAGGAGAAACAGACATTCCTATCAAGCCACGTGCTTGATCTTGTCGATTTTCCCATTTTTCGGCCTTGTCTTCATCTTTGGGTTTCTTCTCTTGGTCTGTGGCTATTCTGAAGAGACCTTTACTTCTAAGTAAATCTCCCATGTAGGCTACCCATTGGAAGTAGTTAGTGCTGTCAAGAATGACTTGGCATGGACTTTCCATTTTTGAAAAACAACTGAAGCTGAAGATGCTGAAAGTAAGTGGTCCAATGGATAGATCTCGAAAAAATAGGCGGTTTTAAAAAAAACGGCTCTGAAAAAGGCTTCCGGATGAAGAAGTTATGGCTTTTTGAAAAAAAATTGTTGACGTTGCCGGCAAAGTGCGCGAATGTGCGGGAATGAAAAAATCCGCCCCCACAAAATGGAGACTTGAACCCAAGACCTCTACTCTCTTAAAAGGTCTTTGAACCAATTGATCTATACAAAATATTTGAGAGAGAGAGAGAGAGAGAGAGAGAGAGAGAGGGGGGGGGGGCCTCGATTTGCGTGCTTGCCTTGGGAAGACTCTTTTCCCCTACAAAACACAAAACACAAAACCCAACACGAATATCCAAAGAAAAACGAACCTTACGGCTCGAAGTTAGCTTTAGCCAAAAAACTAGAAATTTTAAAAAAAAATCTCAAAGTTAGCTTTTAGCCGAAAAACTAAATATTTTCCTCAATGTTTCTGATTTTCCGAGATCACACTAAGGTGCAGGGAAAAGAGCATACGCATGAGAAAAATCCTTTCTTTCTGTTTCTGATTTGCCCAGATCGCACAGAGTCGCAGGGCAAAGAGCATACGCAGAAATGAAAGGTATAGATCCGGGAAAAAAAAGGCTAAATAAACCGAAACCGAAATAAGCAGAGAGAAAATGACAGTAAACTGCAAAAAAAACACTGTATACCTCCCGATCTGAAAAATGACGCAGCTAGGGCTACCGGAAACCTTTTCGCGTGAAACGAAAGGGGTTCCTCACTGAAACAGATGCTCCGAATGCAACAGAGCAGTCCTCTCGGCCCGAAAGCAGTCAGAAACAGCAGATCTAGGAAACGACAGCCGCATGCAGTTCTACCGGCTTCAGATTTGGATCACCAACGGACGCGGCCCTCAAATAGCTCTGATACCATGTAGGAATTTACAGGGTAAGTTCCACAGAAGAATACCAAAAGGACACCGCTCACAACCAGATCTCAAATCAATACACCAGTATTTTTGACGTGGTTAAAACCCTCAGAGTGCAAGGAGGGAAACAGTCCACGGCCTGTCCCAACGTGGGTACAGACAATTTATTAATCAAAGAATGAAAATTTACATAAGCTTCTCTCATGCACGGATAACCCGAACAATGACCCTCCATGCGCTTTAAATAGAACTCATGGACCAATCGGGTGTCAAGCCACGGATCAAGTGTCGGTAATACCGAGGTGAGAGTGAACCGTCGGATCACTACATATCGTGACCGTCGGATTGTAAGTTACAAAATGTACAACGGTAAAGAAACACACTTTACCTAACTCTAACCTAACTCTATACTAGACCAAGTTGAACTTAACTATATCCTATGTGTCGGAATATCCTAACATGTTGTCCTGTAATCTGAGTCACTGTGTTACCCCGAACTTCCTTTTTGAGATGCTCCGAACTTGTTTCTTTTCTCTACTTGATGAGCGAAGTCTACACTCCTATATATAGTTGTTTCCCACTCAAAATAAACCGACATGAGTTTATTTAGTGAAGCTGACTTGTTGACTATTAATTTGGAGGCTGATTGCAAGGAGACTTGATGGAGGAAGATTTTGACATAACAAAATAGACTTTGACTTTGACTTACAAATCCTAAAAGCCTACAATGGAGGCTTGACCTATGACAATTGACCCAAGCATGAAACCCATGCTTTAACAAGTCAATTTAATTAATAATAAAAAATATTTTTTCTTTCTTTTGATAAATATATTTCATTATGACTCAAGTACAATTATGAAGACCAAACCTAGTTACATTCTTCAACATCCTCAAGCCAACCGAGACTCCAAGGAGTCAAGAAGACAAGATAGAGATGTCGAATGCTATAATTGTCATCGAAAAGGTCACTATGCTCGAGATTGCCCGAGAAGGGAGATGCTCTAAGAAGAAACACTTCAAAATCCTACAACAATAACCATGGCTTCAACAACAACAGGTCATATGACAGAAGAGATGATAGAAGAGAGGAAGAAGGAATGATAGAAGAAGAAGAGACTCTCTCGATAATCATGAAGAAAGTTATCATCCACAAAAGAGGTCAAGAAATTCCAAGTATGAAAGTAATGTTGTTAATCAATCTAAATATATCCTTATTTTTGCTCTTTCTAGTTCCTCTCCTCTGGATGCTTGGGATAACTGGTTGGTTCATAGTGGGGCCTCTCATCATTTCTCTAGGTATAAGGAAGTTCTCTCTAATTTAGTAGAGAGGGAGTCAAGTTTAAAGATTATTCTTGGAGATAAATCACTCATCCTGTCAAAGGCTTTGGGTCTGTTAAATTTCACTTGGACTCTGGGGAATTTGTTTTGCTTCATGATGTGATGTATGCGCCAGGATTGAAGAAGAATTTGGTATCTATGTTTGCTTTGGAAGACAAAGGAATGAGGGTTGCTTTCATCAAAGGAAAAGTACTTACTTAGCCATTGGATCCTCTATGAGAGATGCTTTCACATTGGGATCTTGATTTGAAGGACTCTATAGAATCACTAGTAGACCTATTCTAGCAATGTTCCATGATACAAATCATCAAAGCAAGTTGTGGCACCGAAGCATGGCCCATATTCACTATGAAGCTCTTCCAAAATTGAAGAAGTTGGGTTCTGGGATCCCTGTTGTTCAAGCTCAACATGATGGAGTATGTCTAAGATGTGCTAATGGAAAGAAGACAAGGGGACCATTCTCCTTTAGCAAGAACAAGACAAAAGACATCCTCCACCTCATTCATTCTAATATATGCGGTCCAATGCCCGTTCATTCACTTGGTGGCCATCTCTATTACATTACCTTCATCAACGATTTCTCAAGAAAGACATGGATATATTATTTGAAGTACAAGGATGAGGCCTTCGAAATGTTCAAGGAGTTCAAAGCTTTGGTCGAAAATCAAATAGGGAAGAAAATTAAGATCTCTAGGTCCGACAACAGTGGGGAATACATCTCAAATGAATTCATAGACTTTTGCAAAAAGGAAGGTATCAAGAAGGAGACTATTGTGCCCTATAATCTCGAACAAAATGGAGTAGTTGAGAGAAAGAACCGGTCTATTGCAAAAGTTGCCCGAGCCATGCTCCATGATCAAAAGTTATCGAAGTTCCTTTTGGGAGAAGCAACAAATACAGCGTATATGTTCAAAACAAGGTGCCTCATTAGGCATTGGACAACAAGACCCCCAAAGAAGTATTCACAGGTGTCAAGCCCGACATTGGTCACCTCTATATATTTGGCTACCCCGTATATTTCTATATACCGAAGGATAAAAGAAACAAGTTGGAAGCCACTGGAAGAAAAGGTATGGTTGTTGGATATTGTGAAGATTCTAAAGCATTTAGAATATATATTCCTGGTCAAAGGAAGGTTGAAATTAGCAGGGATGTAACGTTCGATGAAGATGTCGCCTTTAAAAAAGCAAGGGGCCTACCTCTGCCTCCTCCTCCTTAGAAGAAGAATGATGATATGGATATTCTATAAGGTTTGTCCGTGCTTGGATCCAAGAGAGACATTGTTGATGATCCCATGGAGCCTATGGACCCCTTAGATCCTCCTCCTACCAGGAAGAGGCCACTTTGGCTTCGTAACACATTACAAGATGTCAAGAGACACATTCCCGCGAAAGGGACCTTTAGACAAGAAGCCATGCAGGTACCAGGGACATGTTGTAACAATGAGCAATATGATTCAAGCCGAGACTCCCACTTTTGAAGAAATTGTGAAAGAACAAGTCTGGAAGGATGCTATGGCCGAAGAATACGAGTCTATTATGAAGAACGATGTATGGGATGTTGTGTCGAGACGAAAGGGAAAATCCATGGTGACTTCAAAATGGCTCTACAAGACCAAGCATGGAGTTGATGGAAGCATTGAAAGATACAAGGTAAAGTTTGTAGCTCGAGGGTTCTCCCAAAAGAGGGAGAAGACTATGATGATATATTTGTTCCAGTCGCTCGCTAAACCACCATTCAATCCATAGTTGCACTTGCAACTAGTCAAGGACTCTTCACTAGATGAATGCGAAGACTACCTTCTTGCATGGTTTGCTTCAATAAGAAGTATATGTTGAATAACCTCCAGGATTTGAAGTTCATGACAGGAAGACCCATGTGTGCCGATTGAAGAAATCTCTCATGGATTGGAGCAAGCCCTCGTGCTTGGTATGCTCACATTGACAGTTAATGAAGTTGGGATTCAAAATGAGCAGTGTCAATCCTAACATGTACTTCAAAGTGGTCCAAGGTATGTCTCTCATTTTGGTATTATATGTTGATGACTTATTCTTAACAGGTGCAGACCCTCTCATTCTTGAATGTAAAAGGGAGTTGGCTACTAAATTCGAGAAGAAAGACCTTGGTTTGATGCACTATTTCCTGGGACTAGAAGTATGGCAAAGATCGGGCAAGATTTTCTTTTCACAAGGAAAATATGTTCTGAAACTATTAAAGAGATTTGGCATGGTAGAATGCAATTCCTTGCCTACCCCTATGGAGATGAATTTCAAGAAGCTATGCGAAGAGGTTGTCGGACCGGACCTAGCAAACCCTTCTGAGTATAGACAATTGGTTGGTGCTCTAATGTTTCTCGTGAACACTCGCCCTGACATATGTTTCACAGTCAACACTTTGAGCCAGTTTATGACTGAGCCTCACCATGTACATTGGGTCATTGCTAAACATGTATTGAGATATCTACATGGGACTATTAACCTTGGACTGAGATATGTCGTTGGAGATGTTAGACTACATGGATATACAAATGCAGATTGGGCTGGCAATGTTGTCGACAGGAAGAGTACTTCCAGATGTTGTTTTAGTCTGGGATCCGCCATGATATCGTGGATGAGCAGGAAGCAGAAGTCTGTAGCCCTTAGCACAACTGAGGCCGAGTATATTGCAACTAGCCTGGCAAGTTGTGAAGCAGTTTGGTTGAGGAAGCTCTTTGGAGAGCTATTTGAGCAGGTCCTGGACACGACAATTATCTATTGCGACAACAAGAGTGGGATTTGTTTGTCAGAGAATCCTGTGTTCCACGACAAGTCCAAGCATATTGAGATCAAATATCATTACATCCGAGACATGGTGCAGAGAGGAGTCGTGAGACTCCTTCACATTTCGACAGATGAGCAGATAGTCGATATCCTCACCAAGGCTTTGCCGAAAGGGAAGTTCTTGGTCTTCAGAGAGCAACTTGGACTGGTTGAGATGACCCTTTTGGATAAGGGTCCAAGCTGATCAAGAACATTGAGCAGTGCTCTTCCCCCCTGGTTGAGCTCCCAGGGTGAGGAATGGAGCTGATGAGCTCTTGGGGATGAGGGACCTTTGACCGATAGGGTGTAGAGACCTGAGATCTCCCCTAGTCAGAGTATGCCCTAGTTAGCGTCCTGCCCACTCTATGGGATAACCTCCCCATCTGGCCAATGGGATGAGGGACTTGGGATAAAGTGTGATCCCTACCCCTTGCAGTAGGTGGATCTCGCCCAAGTTGGTGGATGCAAGTGTTCTACCATCTGACTCTTTAGGGTTAAGATGGATGATCAAGGACAATAGGGTAGAGTGTGATCCTTACCTCCAGTAAGTTGATCTCACCTATTATCAAGGACTTTGGGATAGAGTGTGATCCCTATCCATTAGGGTAGGTTGATCTCGCCCATTATCTTTAGTTCCAGGTGGTAGCTATGGCTCCCTGATAACGATGATGATAATGATTTTGGGTGGTAGCAGAGTGTCCCTGACAACGATAGAGTCAGGGTGGTCGCTGGAGCTCCCCTACAACATTTCTTCTTCTTTAGATTTGAGAGTGTTCAGCATGAGATGAGCAGAGATGAGCAGGGATGTACATGACATGATGATGAGATACATATGATGATCACATGATACAGTTGGAATTTCTCCCAAGTTGAGAGGGAGTGTTAATTCGGCAGCTCAGAAACAAATTCCAACTATTGCATTAAATTCCTCTTTCCAAGAGGTCCAAAATTGACTTTTGAAGCACTCAAATCGGATAAGGGAAAGTGGATTTTTGGAGTCAAGCCCACAGGTTCAAAATTGTCAAGGTCGGCCTTGGGTCTAATGGCGCCTCTCAAGGACAAGATGGCACCCCTCAGATTGCATATAAATTCAAGTGACCTTGTGCTCATTTGGACATCACAACACACTCACATCTTCTCTCTCAAAGATCTGATTGGTTCGTACAATCTGAAGCAGCTCTTCTTCTTCCACACATGCGAAGGTCTTGGAGGCAAAATCTGATTTTCTGCTTTGACTTTTTCAGCTGGTGGTTTGGACTATCTTTGACTGAGTTTGACTTCATCATTTGACTTGCTTTGGCTGGCATTCTTCCGATTTCTTGAGGTCGAGTTGACTGGCACACAAATCGAGGAAATCTAGGCAGTTTGACTAGCATTGACTTCAGGACTGACCGCAAAGATAAGCGCAGACTTTGACCAAGTTTGACTGGTTGTTTTTGGATTGCTTTGGGCTGGACTTTGACTAGCATACTAGGCCGCCTAAGTCACCTAACACGAGGACACGGGACACGAAGGACACGAGGATTTGAGTGTCCGACATGGGCACGTTGACCCCTCGGAACAGGACACGTTAGGACACGTTATATATTATTTTAAAATATATATATATATTAAAACTTAGATATTTCTTACACAAATTCTCATTCATGATACAAATTCATTGATTCAAATGTAGATCTTCATCTAGATATAAGTTTTACAAAGTAACAATATGCATACAAATACAATTGTGACATATTCATCAATGATCCAATAGGAGAAAGACAAAAGACTGCAGTTTTCTTATTAAGTCATCAAAATCAAAATGTGTTACATTGGTAGTAGCAATGCCAATCCACAAAGTCAATGGTCAACCCACCAAAAGAGCTAGGTCAAGGCAACAATAAATGTGGCCGCCAATCTGATTAGTTTGGCAGGCAGGATGTGATCCCTTCAAGTGGATCTACCTAGAGTTTCCTCAGATCTCAAAATAGAAAAGATATCACCTCACTTGAAATCAACGGTTAAAATTTATCTAAATCACTAATGCAAAAACCTTTGTGTTTCATTAGATTAAACTCACTTTTTATAGAATGCACTACACTCTAAAGTTTAATTACTCCTTTAATCAAAGTAAATTTGCTAAGGTTGAAGGCTTTGGGCGACTTCCACATGTCTAGAGTCTAGACACTTAGACTTGTGTGGAAGTTCAAGTATGATGCTACAATCAGCACCTCCTATATCCTTCAAAAGCAACTATATCTTCTTCAAAAATGAGGTCAGCTCATGATGCATTGTCAGGACAATACATAAGTTGGCTCCACTAAATAAATCACTCAACCTCAATTCCAAAGGTTGGCCCAATTAATGTTTAATAACACACATAAATACATAAAGCACCTATGATCATTATTATCCTCTCAGTCTGTTGGGTGGCTGAATTTCAGAGTCAGATCTCACAGCTGGTCATTTTTTATCTCACACTTGCCACATCCTTAGGCCATCCTGTATTACCAACCATCCATGCGGCCTGATAATCAGTCCTACCTTATGGGAGAGTATTCGTCCTGAGCCAACGCTGCCATCTCCTCCTGTATTGCTTGCTGCTAAGCCTTAAAGGGTAACCCAGGTTGGTATATTTTGGCTGCTGATTCAAAGTCTGTAAATTCACTTCTTCTAGGCTGGTCAAACCTCAGACACATGAGCTTTGAAGATGGGATACTTCAAGACTGTAAACATCAAATTTAAGCGAACTGTTTCTAATGTTGTTTTATAGATGCTCCCTCAGCCTGCTCACAAATGTCATAATTAAATGAGAAAAGAACTTCAATCTTGCATCCTTGAGACACTTATCTGTAAGTGAATATAAAACACCAGCACTATTAGTAATCAGCTGTCTCCTGGAGTTGCTTGATGCACAGTTAGAACAAGGACGTGGTTCAGAATGTGGATTGACCCTCTTTTCATTAAACTCTGGAGTCTGAGCAGAGACTTCCCAACCTTTGCACTGCAGCTTCCAACATTTTAATGGTGGTATATTTTCCAGATTTTTTTTTGGAACTTTGATATTCAGTTCTAGAAGCATAGCATGTTGCACCAAGGCTTATGAGACCTGAAGGACCACAAAGTTTTTTCCATGTATACTTTCTTTAAAAAGTTACCTCCTTCAGTTACAAAGCCTTTAATTATCCGATGAACAATGGATCCTTCATAATGCATGATATCCCTGTTATCCCATCTTTGCCACTGCAACAGATTCTTAGGAAAACCATAACTCAGAACGTTGAGTACACTTGAAGACCTACAATCATAAGGATACTGCCACCTAATCCTTCGCATGCAAGCTTGTGGATAATATGCCCCAAGAATTGTGGAAATTTCATACACTTAGGATGTTAATCAAAAAACTGAAATTCCTCCCTCTTCATAGAAGGTTCCTCAAACCTTAGCCCCAGAATTTTCAGCCTTAAGGGCTGCTGTAAATTAGAGTATAAAACAGCAGCAGAAACATCAAAACTAAGTTGCAGGAAACGTTGGAGAAGGGCCCGTTTCCCGCTGGAAACGAAACAGAAACTCGTACCGTACGGCCTGGAAACGCATTTCCGGCCATATTGGCCCGTTTCTCAAGGAGGAAACATGTCCAGTATGGCCAGAAACACGTTTCCAGGTCGTACGACAGAGTTTCCTCTTCTAAATTGACTTTTTCTTGTATTTGCTTTTTAATTTTTCGCTTCTAATTTTTTATTGGGCAACTAAAATATCTTCTAGATGCCTCTCAAGTTATAAAAAGAGGATTTTTTTTGAGTGGGGCAGCCTAATGTTCAAGCCGATGGCACTAGTGTTGATATGCAGTTCATGGTAATGTTAAATTCTTGAAGTAAAAGGATGAAAATGAAAAATAAGGAGAATGTGACATTCTCCTTTATTTTTCATTTTCATCCTTTTACTTAAATTTTTAACATTACCATGAAATGACTCAGGATGTTTGAGAGTGGTTTCGCCCTCATTGGATTTCATATGGAGAAAGTAGAATTTTAGATTTCACTCAAAATCCAGCAGACTTATCTGTTTTTCAGGATTTTAGGATTGGGGGGATTACAATGTTTCCATTGGATTTTGTCATGTACTAGGATATGGAACTTGTATTTAATCAAGAGAACCAAGCCCTCTATGCAAGGGAGATTCCAATAATCAAGAGCACGTAGGATACTAGGGTATGGAACTTGTATTTAATCAAGAGCACTAAGGTCGTTTGACTATGTAGGAGACTCCCAATCAAGCACGAGACAATAAATTAGAAATTTCTCGTGTCTGATTTTGGATATTGCTATTTTCATTATGTGATTATTCATGAGTAAATGTGATGTAAATTTAAAGACTTATAGTTTATGCATCGACAATTTAATCATAATGTAATAAATTAGAATGTATCATATACGCTTTATGATTGCACATATTTCTTAAATGTCCTAATATATATATATATATATATATATATATATATGTTTCCCCGTTTCCAAAATTTGGGGGGGTCACATTTCGTACTCGTACCCGTTTCCCCGTTTCGTGCAACTTAGCATCAAAATAATTCCCTTCAAACAGCCCCAAATTTCCTAGCAATTCGAAGAGAAAAGATACTAAACAAAGAGATAAATTTCAGCCCCTTCTAGGGCAACTTATCAGCTATTAATCAAATCTGAAAATGCACTTTTACAACAGTAACTACAGCAGTGTAACAGTAGTAAAAATTAAAATCAGCCCCTCATATTCTTCCTTAGATGTCAAATCACTTAACAACTTGCCCTTTTACGTCTATCCAATCAGCAAAAAATAAATGGTTGTAAATAGCAAAGCATAAAGAACATATAGCCAAATTCAAATCTGAAAATGACACAAAATGTGGCCGGCTAGAAACTTCATATATAAGCTCAAGATGAAGTACAAATACATACCATAGCCTTCTCTCAAGGCTAGTACAAAAACTCCAACTATCCAAAAAGCCCTAGCTAGGGTAAATCATCAAACCCTAGCTCAACCAAGAAGATCCAAGTGCAAGAATCTCTCCAACACAAACTCCGGGCAAGACATCCTCCTCTTCTTTTCTTCACAAATCCACCCTAGATTTTCTCTCAAAGCCCTCATCTCCAATCTCCAAGGGGTAAATACTAACCCTACAACTCCAAGATGCTCTAAGAAACTCTAAGAAGACAAAGAAACCTAGGCGCCTCAAAAGAGAGAGAGATAGAATACAAGTACAAGAGAAGATTTAAGAAAGAGACGGGGGGGAATGCACTAAGTGAATATGTTGTCAAAAGACCCTCTTCTTCCTCTATTTTTATGAGAGGTTAGGGAGGCCCTAACCCTGCAACTCCAAGCTGTTCTAACAAACTCTAAGAAGACCAAGAAACCCTAGCACCTCAAAAGGGAGGGAGAGAGAGAGAATAAAAGCACAAGTGAAGACTTAAGAGAGAGGTTTGGGGGAGTGCACACTCTCTTCTCTTAGACAGATCCCATCACAAGAGTGAATACAAGTGAGTGAATCACAATGTTGTGGAAAGACTCTCTCCTTCCTCTAGTTATATGTGAGAGGTAAGGGAGGCCAACAATACTATGTAAGCCTAAGCCCTTACAAGCAACCTGCATGAGCAATTGTAGGCCACACAAGCAAGACATCCACTCTAGAGTACAAGTGTCATTTTCCAATGGGGATGTCGTGCACAATAATAACTCCAAGGTGATATAGCTACACAAGGCAAGTCCACACCACTCCATCATGAGCATCCATGGACTCCATATATCCTCCAAAGCAACATACTCCATTGGGTCAACTACCCCTTGTAAGAAAATTGTCAAAGACCCAACTGTCCTTAAGCCATCTCCAATTCTCCAAACAGTGAACCAAGTAGGGCTTGAAGCCCTCCTCCATGATGCACAATGCACCACATCCCTTGTAGGGCACTCTCCAAACAAGTGGCTCCTCGATGAGACCTCAATGAAGGGTATCCACAAAACAACCTATTCACAAAGCCTGCAATCAAGTGAGGTCATGCATCCACTAAGAAAGATATCTCAATTGTGCATATCCATCACAAACCATCTCTCATGCTAGAGTCAATCTCAAACCATCCAAGGGTTGAACATACACCATGTACCCCAAACCTCACGAAACACGCCCAAACATGGTGTAAACACATTTGAAGTAACCCAAAAATCTAACAATCATCACCAAGGTTTCCCTCCCCATCTTCCTCCTACCTGGCCCTACACGCTAAACATTGAACAAAGAGCTTTGGCAATTGGCAAATAAAGCTAAATCACA
Organism: Pinus tabuliformis; assembly: GCA_031772625.1. NCBI lineage: Eukaryota > Viridiplantae > Streptophyta > Pinopsida > Pinales > Pinaceae > Pinus > Pinus tabuliformis. Next base: position 601,745,787 of record CM062809.1, on the reverse strand, counting down.
AATGTTGAGCAAAGGTATATCTCGAGTGTCGAGCAAAGGTAAAACTAAGACTGAGTAAGAAGATCGCCGAGCAAATGGTGGTATGAACCCACCAAACAAAGGGTCAATTGGGGTTAGGAAAGAGAAATTTGACTAGTACTCAATTAAACGAGCTATTAGCTCAACCTACTAGCACTAAGAAAAGGAAAAAACCATCCATCACGTAAGGACATATCATTCCACCCAAAAAAGGAAGAAACGAACGGACTAGGAAACACACAACTAGACTTTTCAAGTAAGAATCAAGTCAAAAAAAACTTAAGTAAAAAAGCTCGAGAAGCTAGACAAAACTCAACGAGGACCAAATTATCACAAGGTTTCTACACTCAAGGATAGGGTTCAAAAAAATCCAATGTGGAAACCCCGATGATCAAAGAAAGAGGTCATCAAAATTTTGAGGACAAAATTTTGCTTGCAACAAGATGATGGAGAAAACCCTCACCTTAGGCTCTCAACAAGGGAGAAAGACCCATATCATTTCCATCATTGATGACAAGGCAATCACAAAGGACCATGAGTATAGCACGAAGCCAAGTTAGAACATATGGTTGCCATGTTAGCATAACCGCCAAGAATCCACGAAGGCATGGTAAATAGCCAAGATTGCTTATATCCATCAAAATTGTAGAGGGAGTTGAAGTGTCAACGTCGGAAGAGTTAGGTAAATGTCACAAAAGCCCTAGAAGGCACTTAGGAACATTGAACATAATAACTTCTTGAAGGAGGCATAACTGAATTTTGTAATGACCCTACTTAGGGAGAAGCAAAGACAGAAGGAGTGGTTGGGTTATTCATCCTCATCTGAAAATAGAGCATCCAAAGAGGATGGCACAAAACAAGATGGAGATGGTTAGTGGATTCACCGGATCATTCAATTTCCATTTACTTGTGATCGGCTAAAGCCTATATAGGATAGCAGCAACATCAAAGCACATTTAAAGCCTTTAGGAGGATAGCAGCTAGCTCATGGTAAGCATCTAGCGTAGGGTAGTTGAGTGATACCCTGGTCTAAGAACATAGAAAAGTTACAAGGACTTTATAAAAAATTAGTGCCAACAATGTTGGAGGAATACCACCAAAACCAAAGAGCCAAATGCAATTGTGAAGAAAGATAAGTACGCATTTAGATATACAGCACATTGCTCAATGTCATTATGGAGCTTCTTTTCCATAAGGCTTCTTCAGTTAACAACATTTCGTGTATTGTGTATCTATGTGGAGCTAACAACATTTTGTGTATTGTGTATCTATGTGAGTTGTTGCCTTGCTTGCATTAAAGAATAAACCTAAATCTGGCATACAGCACATGTGCATTAAAAGATTAAATTCGTAAAGATTCTAAAATTTTAATGGAATCCATTTTAAGAGCCATTGAGTAATGTTGACTTGCCAACTCAATACAGATCATGCTTGTCTTATCTAACCTAATGTCTTCAGGTGGAGTGAAAATAGGTTGGGAAAGTGTGTGGCTGTAGTGACATTGACAAGATGGCATGCCATGTGGTGAACCGTGAAGCCCATGGGCAACTGAGGTGAAGAGATGAGTTTAATGCAGTCTAAGTTTAGGCCTTGATAGCCCAGTTTAAGCTTTTGATTCCATGGTCAGTGCTTAACGCTTTCATCAAGAGTAGGGAATTGCCTTCCACCTCTAAATGTTGGATGCCCCACATTGTGGCTATGCAAAGCCCCTGTAAGATCGTGTAGGCCGTCCATGGCCATCTGAAGCCCTTGTAAGAGGACTTCAGTCTCAGCTCTGCTGTTCGTGGCTTCTCCAAAGTTATGGGAGACAACGGCTATCACCTCTCTTTCCACGTTCCTTATTAGACCTCCATAGCATGCAGATCCTGCGATGCACTTGGCAGCACTTCCAAAGTTAAACTTGAAAGACATGTTCGTCTCCCAGGGGCCTTCTTGGCTTGTTTGTCACGTCTGTAATTAGCTACAAATATCAGTTAAATAGTTGACTGATGCAACAAAAGAGACCCCTTTCAAATTACTCCAGAATCATATTTTGATATTTTTTCTCTTGTTCTTGTTCTTATTTTGAAGATATGAAAGTTAAATACATGTTTTCTAATTGATTACGGGTGTGATCTGCTTTATCACACACATATCTCTTGATTAGTCACGCAAGAGGCATATTCTAGTACAAATCCATTGCAAGGGCAAATCCATAAAAGCATGAGCTCTGTCTAGAGGGCAACCCCAACTTTGTAACATATTCTGAAATTAAGCACTGGGCGCAATACTTATCAGGAGTTGTTCGGATGCAGTTAACAGATTGGCTCTAGTGGTTCCGATGTAGTTAACAGATTGGGTATAGCAGCAATGAAGACAGCATCTTTCGAGCACATCAGTTCCAATCACAGTTGGTTACAAGTGAGAATCTGCATTGAATATGTCGGAAATATTTTCTTCTTTGTGACTGGATGCCCCAAATATTGTTCGTAGGTGCCGCCCAGTGGCATAAAACAAGAAGATAATTTACAGATGTTTGCAAAAAGTCTGGTTGTGATTTTTGAATGCCAATAAAAAAAAATATTTAAAAAAACACAGAACATGTTCGGTTTTGATGTGATTACCTCAAATATGAATCTGTCAAGGAAGAATCGCACAAAGGGGAAGAAAAGACCGAAGACAGGAACCATGAGAAGGTCCTCATTGGAGGGATACGTCTCGCTCTCCCAGTCTATCCAGCTCATCCTGTGTTGAGTAAAATTCGCATGGACCTGCAAATGGAAATACGCCACATTTCAGCTTAGAGATCCATAGAGCAAGTGATGAAGTTGATATTACCTATAGGCAAAATCCACAGAATGTTACTGAGGAGAAAACTGAGGAGACGAGGCAGATCAGATCCGATGGATATTACCCAAACTTTTATCTTTTCTTATAAAGCGACTCTGTGTTGGGCAGTGTGTCTAGTACTTTCTCGCCATAAAACAATATGAGAAATTTGAACCCATACGAAAGAAAGAATGGCAGTTTGAGTTATACATTGAAGGTCAAAGAATTCAAGGGTGGGACTCAGCCGGCCATGTGAAGAAGGGGTAGCCTTGTTTCTTTGGCGTAGAGTTGCCCTAAGATCCATGGGCTGCAAGAATCGGAATATACGAATGGACTGATTCAAACAATTTGGTGAAATTAGATAGATTACTGATAAACTGAAAATAGACTCCAATCAAAATCTTAGTGACAACCACCTCACCAGCAGTTTTGGACTATATTGAGATGTGAAAGATGTTCAAGTACCTCCAAGTTATCTTCACGAAAAAAGCTTTAGATTTAAGCAACCGTTAAATATTTTTTTAATTTTACAGCAGTGGGGCAGTTAAACAAGTATAAGTAATCTTAAAATGAGTGCCGAAAAGGTATGATGTGAAGTGCAAATTGTTTATTCTGCTCTATATTTGTAACATGCATAATTGACCTCGCTATCATGCAATCTGCATGATACTATATTCCTCATGCGTTGGAGATGATATTTATTTTGGAATTGTGACTTCATGATTACAACAAATTGGTAACTGGGATTGGGATTTTTACATGATAGAAATTATTTTAATATACTAAATTGTAAATTGATTTTTATTATTTTTATATATTTAGATTAATTATATATATATATATATATATAATCTAGGTTATTTTTATTCTTAAAAGGGTAGGCAATAGAAAGTATGTATGGGTAGATCTTAAAAAATTGTGTAGATTGCAAATTTATGAACCACGCTGGTTGGTTCCAAACTGTCCACAAATGAATTGTGATGTGATTATCGTCTAAAACTTGTCTCAAAAACGTGATATGGATCAGAAGCTTAATTCAATAATTTATGATGTACTTACATTTCTGGGAAAAAAAAAAAAAAAAATCATACATATTATTGCCATTTATATATGATGTGTTATTTTTCTTTAAAAAACATAATTTTGTTGGAAAGAAAATAAGAAATTATAATGTCTTACAATGTTATTTATAAGAAAGATATGAAAATGTATAATATATTTTGTTTAGATATATGGTGCAAAGAATGTTATGGCTTCTCTCAACTTCTACCAAAAACCTAATTTTAGACACATATGTCAAATTCAAGCTTTTGCAAGTCCTCGGAGTTTGTTAAGTAAAACATTGTCTTTTCTATAAGGGAATAAAATATCGATTTATTATAAATCAAGGGTGGCTAAGAAGAGTGGGGAAGGCCAATAAAGACTCACAGAAGCCTTGAGGAGTTGGTTCCAATTATAGAGTTGGGAAAATCCATCCTATTATGTTGAAATATACCTTTGTTTGTTGAATTATTCCCACCTAAGTGTGTTGTTTTATTAATATGTAAATAGAGCTTTCATGTATTGACTTGAGGGTTCTTGTATAATGTAGTGGTGAGCTTGATTATTATTTGAAGCAAGTTATATTTAGTTTTTATAATTAATTTTTTGTAATTGATAAATGTATGGTATGTGAGATTATCATTTGTTTTTTTGGGCCCACTCTGTGCTATCTACATCAATTTTGACAATAGAGCAACCTAAACTAGAAGAAATGGATTGAAAAGGAAAGCCATTATTACATCGTAGCGACTAGAGATTTACATGTGGAAATGAAGACTTAGTTTGAAAAGAGAACTATGTGCCCTTGAATTAGATTGTAAAAAGATTCATTGGTTTTACCTATGGGTAATATATTAGTTATAGATAATCACATTGAGAACAATTTTAATTGAGAAGCCCAGAGAGATTCACTAACTAAAGATAAATTACAAGTTAAAAATGAAGTGGTTGAACCAAGGAGGAGGGGGGGGGGGGGGTGACATTATAAGAGAAGAAATGCAAGTCATAAACCAATTAATCGGGGAGTGAGAAATAAAACAAAATTGCAAGAAAGATATTTCAACTATGAAAAAAAAAAAAAAAAAAGTAGATGTTAAAAAAATACTTGAAAATGTGAAAATTAGAAAAAAGGTAGCAATTAAACAAGAATGTGATGAAACACAAGTAGCTAATTGTTACCCACAAGAGGGTGTTGTGTTTGAGGAAAGTGCAAAGTGATAACAAATGGGCATGTAAGTGAGTGTATGTAAGAAGAATTTGTGGAGGTGATCTATAAACTACCATGGATATTCTATTGGATAGTTCGTCATAATATACATGATAAATAAACTAGATTTGTACTATGAAGGTTAAATTCCTATAGATTCCATATTGCTAATTCTTGAATTTTCACTTATGCATAAAATAGATCAAATATGGAAAACAGAGAACAACAAATGGGAGAAAACCTAACTTGAAGGTGAAGCTTCTCTACTCTCTTTTCTCTTTGGAATGGGAAAATGTAAATACAAAGGAGAAGGTGTTTTGATGTAGTTGCATGCGACTTATGCCCTATTATGTTTTTATATAACACTAACTCCCTCTGTTATGCTCTCTAGCTCTAACTCCCAGATGCTTTGCTCTACTATGGAACAAGATGCAATCAAATAAAATGGAACCTCCTCTCCTCCTAGTGTCTCGATTTTAACATAGCCCAATAGCCAATTAGGGCTCAGGTTTGACATGGATCTCAACTAGAGTTACAAGTTTAACCCTTTTAGAGTCATAATCAAAGTCTCTATTAATAATCCACGTATGCATGAGTAACGATGACTGATGTGGCATCCACTCGTACCATGGTGGTCAAACACAGTAGGTCAACTTATGATAGGTATAACTTTGCATAATGACTTTGGTTGGTGTGATTCTTGCACCATTGAAACAGTATTTGAGTGTAGAATAGCATCACAAGGTCCTATGCATAAGCGAGAGAGTTTTGTCCCAAAAAAAACATTGTTTAATGCCTCAAAATGGCTCCATAAGGTTTCAAACCCCAATTTTCCAAATTGGGAACCGACTATAAAAATCAACCTACAAGTTGATTCCTCTATCTTTTTCCACTCTAAGATAGATGAAAAATAATATAATGATCCAATTCAAATCATGTCTCCCCCTTTAGGGTGGCTTTAGTTCCTCAAATGCTTTTACTAAATGAGGTGAGGAAACTTTTACTTTACCTTCTCCCTAGAGTACCATTTTGTTTTGCCTCGAAGTTGTCCTTTCAACCCAATCTGCCAAAAGTCATGCTACCCTTGTCTTATAGTTTTGAACCTCTTCTGCAAAATTGTTCCCTCTACTGACTTCGCCTAAGCCTCTAGTGCCATGTCCTCTATGGAAAGTAGGACCTATCCCTCCCCTAGATCCAACAAGGAAGGCTCATAAAGTTTGAAATTTTCCACATTCATCACAGAGTAAACGTGCATGCACAGGGGTAGATTGAGTCTGTAGGCGTTATCTCCTACCTTTTCTATTATCTCAAAAGGATCATATCCTAGGGCCTTGATCTTCCTACGAGGACCCTATAGTATTTCCTTATACAAATGTAACCATACTCTATCTCCCACTTTGAATGACTTCTATGTCCTATGTTGATCATGCATGGCCTTGTATTTTTCTCGTGACTTGTTTAGGGTCTCCTATGCTTGCAAATGTATTTATCTAATATTCTCAACATTTTTTTTATTTTAATGCATCCCCTTTGAGATCTTCCCTCACTCCTCCATGTTGTCCATATACAACATCCAAAGGTGAAGGTGGAAAATATCCAAAACAAGTTTCCAATGGGATTTACCAATATATTTATAGACTATTATTTTATAAGAGTCTTGCATATAGACCATATTTTCATCCCATGTCTCCGAATGTTTCTGATTGTAACCCTACCAAAGCTACACCAAAGTCATATTAAATACTTTAGTTTGCCCATATATATGTGGATGGAATGTTGTAAACCTCTTTAATTTTGTGTCCATCTTATCCCTCAATGTAGTCCAAAACACATTAAGAAATATGGTGTCCCTATCTAAAACAATGATGCTTAGTATCCCAAAGGTTTGTTGCTTCTTTCCTTTGATGGTCTTTTTATAGGGCATGAAAATGCACATCTTACTAAACCTATCAACTACCATGACTAGGTAGCATGTCCCTTCTTGGTTGTCGGTAAACCTCTAACAAAATCCATGGAAATGTTTTCCCAAGGACGAGTGGGTACAAGTAAAGGATGATATAGACCCGATTTCTTGTTACTAGGCTTGTCGGTATAACAAATTATACATCCTCTAATGAATGTTGGTACTTTATTTTACTTTCTAGGATAATACACACACCTCTATTAGTTGGAAATTGTCTTCCTAACACCAAAATTTCCCACAACCTTGGAGGTGTGGGCCTCTCTAATCATTTGTAGTCACTCACCTTTAGGAACTCAAAGCTTGTCCAACCCATAGGGTAACCCATTCTGAAGATGATAATCAATTATGTTGGCATCATTATCTACATGACTCTAGCCTTGTAACCGTTGAAACACCTCTTTGAAGTCCCCATATTCTATATATGTCTCTCTATATGCATTATGGGTGGAAGGCTTCATGTGCATCAAAATTTTCCAAAGTTGTTTTCCAATATGGGTGGCCTTGATATCGTGCCATCCAACTTGTTTATGATGCCCTTATTATACTTAATGACTAAATGAAATTGTTGTAAGAACCTCATCCACTTGTAGTGTCTAGTCTATTGTAGCTTACTTTAGGTTTGTAGGTATTATAATGGTTGGTGATACATGTGAATGATGGTCTCCTTTCCCATCAAATAGTGTTTCCACCTTTTAAAAGCTTGTACCATGGAATATAGCTCCTTGTCATGGGTAGGGTACTTGAAAACTACTCCATAAAATATTTTAGAATGGTAACATGCATGTGCTTCTCCCTACATCAATATTACTCCCATGGCATACCCACTATCATCCATTTCCACTTTGAATGGATCCTTTTTCAACTCTTCAAAATCCTTCTACTGGCCCTTCTCCCATTGTAAGCTCTTGCCACTTGTTGTTATAGCAGGGAGTGATGTAGCTACTACTAAAAATGAAGCCTCGGGTTGTTAAAATTATGCAATTGTGATCAAATTCCACTTTGGACAACTCATATGATGAATATAATAATTGCAATATATTCCTCTTTTTGAGAGGACCAAAATCGACCTAAAGATCACCTTATTTGGACAAGCATAAGTTGGTTTTTGAATTTATTTATTTACTCATGTATATTGGACTAGGTCGACCCTAAGCACATGTACAATTGGACAGGGCATCTCAACATTAAGTGGACCCTCATGGCAACCTATGTATAGAAGAGACCTCAAGCTCATTTGGACACAATATCTTCTCTCTTCTATTGTTTAGTTCACATGGGTATGACGAAGGAAAGCTCTCGCAAAGGATCTGAAACTAAAGGGTCGAAGCTCACACGTGTTTGGGGTTTCCAAGTCTCGGACGCTCACACATAACTAAGGTTTTTCTTCCCTTGACGCTGGCATTGTATGTTCATGGGAGCATCTAAGAAGTATCAGACACTCCACAAGGTGTCTAAGAGAACATTCGGGAGGATAGGGCTTTCACAGTTCAGTTTGGTCCCCAGACGCTCGCATCCATCTCTCCATAGAGCTTCCAGATCAGTCTCGGACGCTCACACAGGGTGTCTAAGGGGGCGTTCAAGAGGCTAGGGTTTCCGTGGTGCATTTGAACCTTGAATGCCCGCACGCAGTTCACCTGGGAGTGTCTAGATCTGTCCTAGACGCACTCATCCAGTTCTTCAAAAAGCGTCCAGATATGCCTTAGACACTCACACACAATATCTTTGCATGCGTCTGGGACCAAAAGATGAAGTATCAGTATTCCGAAGATTTCACTCAGTGACAACCATATTCAACAGTTGAATACGGTCAATGAAAGTGCATTACAGTCCTCAGAATCAAGGTCTTTTGGGTACAAGCATGTTTAATGTCATGTTATGGATGTTCTAGTTGTTTTATTGCATAGATAAAGATATGGATCATTGTACTCTCTTTTGCTGAATCATTTGATGATGATCTAAGAAGAAGAAGAATTTGCAAGGGTTTTCCCCATAGTGGGTTTTTCCCTGGTCTCCGACCAATCTTGGTGTCTCTATGTGTGCATGCTTTTCTTCTATTTTTCCTTTATGTTTCGATGCATTGATGATAATGATGTTGTTCTTTCTACATAATTGCATATGTTGGTGAATAATGATGTAAATCTGAATAATATAATGATGATATGGGGTGAAGTTAATGTGTTAATGAAGAAATGAAAATTATCTAAGCAAAGAACAATATAGCCCTATGAAAAATTAACAGGTATTATGCTACTCCAACAAGACTCCTAACTTCAGAGGCATTTGTAGGCACTGACCACCTTGTGATGGCCTCTATATTTGCAGAATCTATCTTAAGCTCCCCTTCACCAATCACATAGCCTAAATACACCAAACATTGTTGTGCAAACTCACATTTCTTGAGATTTTCCATTAGTTGGTGCTTCTTCAAAATCTCTAGCAACTGCATCAAGTGTGAGATGTGTTCCTCTCACCTAGCACTATAATCTAGTATATCATCCAAATTAAAAATAGCAAAATATTCTAGAGAAGCGTGGAGTACATCATTCATTAGTGAAGTATTTAAATACAACTTGGTGAAGTGTTTTGGTTGTTGCAATTGATCTAACAAATCATCCTTTCTAGGTAGGGGGTACCTATCCTTGAGTGTAACCTTGTTTAACACTGTAATAGATGCATATTAACTTAGCCACATCTTCCTTTGGCACAACTATGATGGGTGACCCACAACATGAAGCACTTGGATTTTATGAAGCTTGTACCTTAAAAATGATAATAAACCAATAATTGCAGTCCTCATTGAGGGGGAAACCTCCTTTTACAATGAATATAATGTACAAGACAACATTTTATGATCTTAAGATTAGTCTAGTCTTCTTAGTGTATATATAGAAGACAAAGAGTATAATTATAATAAAATGGAACCATGAAAGGTTCTAGCCTACATAAAAATATAACAATAGAAATGTAATCACTCAATATCTAGATCTTAATATGGTGTTTTAGGGTTAACATGGGGCTTATATAGAGCTTGGCATGTCTTGTTTCTCTAAACAAGTGTTGTCATTAGCACTTAACTAACTGTTAGTGATTCTGCAAGAATAAGTCATCTTCCCATGTCATCTCTTCCCTAGTAGGTTCTCTTGTTTGACGAGTTACTTGACAATTGTTGGATTAGTTGGTTGCTTAATCCTTGTTTCAGGGATTAAAGGAAGTTCTCCCTCGAAGAAGACTATAATTATTGGTTTTTTATCATTTTTAAGATGGAAGGTTCATAGTATTCGTCAAATCACACCCTATTCTAATAGTTGTTGCAACTACTTCTTCATTTTGATTGCTTTCAAAATAGATTGTTTGTACAACCTAATATTTGGTAAGGAAGAGTCTACCAATAATTGGATTTCATGATTCCACTTTCCTCTTGTCTAGTAGCCCTTTAGGCTCCTAAAATAACCCCTTGTATTCAAGTAGTGACCCATCCAATTGTTGTTTATGTTCTTTAGTACAACCCTCAAAGGATGCCTTTGCCCTTATTAACTCCTCTATAGACTAATTTTCATAATAACAGTAAAGTATATTTCTTTTTGGAATAATCAATATCTTGGCTTAGTTGGCATTTATCAGTGAAATCTTGGACTTTCCTTTGTGTGTGTTGATGATGAATGATTGCCCGTCCTTAATGAGGCAATATTGGATCGTTCTCCACAAGAAGTTTGAATCATGCATATACATGTAGGGACTCCCAAACATGAATCCACATACATCAAGTGATACTACCTCTAATTCTACTTCCTCAATATAATCATCACTAATAGTAGATTTTGTTTTATATGATTTTTTTGCCTTGATTTTCACATCCTTATTTACCCATCCCAATTGACATGGGCTAGAATGATTATGAACCTCTAATCCAATTTTATTGATGAGATCCATGACTATGATATTAGCTTTTGAACCCGAGTCATATAGGGCATAGATCTTGGTCTTTTTGACTTGAATCTTAATATGGAAAAGTTGGGTCATCTCCTTCTCATCTTAGTGATGAAGGCTACTCACAACCACCTCCTTCTACTCTAATGTGCAAACAATCTTGTCATCCACATCAAAGTTGCTTTCCACCTAATTATTCGAATCTATGGCAGCAAGATTCTTTTTCTTCCCGTCTTTCTTTTGGTTCTTTGAGTTTAACTATGTTTTTAACACTTCTCCTTATTGTGACCATCAATGTTGTAATTGTTGAAATGCTTGCTAGGGTCTTTGCTCTAATGTGAAATGGTTATTGTCTTCTTATCCTTTCCCCCTTTCCACTTATTCTTTCCTTGGAAGCTTCGTGTTGCTCTTTCTGTTTCGAACCAATTGATTGCCCATTCTTTTGGCTTATGTTTTCTAGGTGTGGTGCTTGTACACAAGCTTCATCCATTATTCTTGGATTTAAAAGCTCCACCTACTTTCATAGAAAGTTATGTAAACCCCCAAGATACTTAAGCAGTACATTTGGGCTCTTAGAAGAGATACCCAACACGATGCTCGTCTTCCTAAATTCAATGGTGTACTCATTTACACTTTGTCCCTACCTCTATGTAAGGTAGTGTTGATTTTTTGTAGCCTTGGAAGGCCTTATACATTGGCTTGGTGTCTTAGCATGTAGAAGATATTTAATTGCCTCTTTAGGCGCTTGCTTTGGGGAGTAAGTGACTATGATTTATTTCCTAGGGTTAACTTAGGAAAAATATAAGAATTAATTTAATTAATTATTATGGACTATTAGGCCAAAGTTCTAAGGATAAATAATAAAACTATTTAAGTGGCTTAAATATAATCTCAGCCATTGATCTCAAGTGAGGCTTAGGATTCAATCCTATCCATTGATCAACTTAAGAGATTAGGGTTGGGTATTTTGGCTTAATGGAATTACAAAATAAGCATAAGGGAGAGATGAAGACACACAATTGTTAAGGAATTTATTTTCTCAAGAGCAAAGAGGCTCATTTTGACTAAAGAGAAGTGAGAAGAATTGCACCAAGGAATTTTGGGAGAAGATTTCAAGGAAGCCAAAGCTAGGAAAGAAAGAGGCTGAGTCAACTGAAGAGGAGGGCCAAAATATCGAAAGGTTGAATCTCTCAAGTGTGCAAGGGCCATATGAGGGTAAAGAGAGGGGTTGAATTGTTGGTGAGGGAGGCTAAATTTTTCAAATGTCAAGTTGCTTTAGGGTCAATTTCAAGGGGCCAATTTCCTTGAGGCTGATTTTTCCCAGTGGGGCCAAGTTCTAGGTTCCCAAAAGTTGTATTTTTTTGTGTATTCTTTGTGGCTCTAGTCCCAAATTCTCTTGAGAAGTTTAATATAAAGGAAGATTGTCTTGGGCACAGTTTTTTGTTGTTGTATGCTTTATTTCGTCATTTTACTTTTGTTGCATTTTTTTTTTAACTGTAATTTCATTAAGATAAACAAAATGACATGTTGATTGTGCATTGCTCACTCAGATATGTTCACTTCTTGGTGGTCCTATAAAGCTATGCTTCCAAAAAATAACTCATGTTTATGTTGCATATATACAACAAGAATTCTAATTCAAAGAGTGCATCAGAATATCCTGCCCGTGAATTATTGTCAAAAAACTAGTCCTGTATGAAATATAATAGACATGTATCAACGTTTGAGCCAAAAATATATGAAAATCGTAAAGTTGGTAATAACTAAGAAAATTGTTCATTTGTTATGCCATCAATGAAAGGGCGGTGGAAATATTCAGTTGTGACCCCGTTCATCTGCTCGTTGATCTTCCAACTACCCAAAACCTATGTAGTACCCACCTTAGAGAGCTGGTCTATTGCGTGGTTCCTTTCCCTGTGTTTTCACTCCTATAGAAAGTTTATGGGTTGAAAGGAGACCAGTGCCTAGGACATCCTAGTAAGTGTTGTCATATTTGACTAGAAACTCATAACACTTTTGCTCTTCCATACAATTCAAATGAAATTGATTCAGAACCATTCATAAGAGATGTAATATATGAACTGATACACATAATACTGCACAGGAACGCTATTCATAAATCTGTGGTGGCTGATTCTGATTAGACCTTGCAACTAATCAACTATTTTTAATAGATGTGATTGCAAAAGAAAATAGAGACAAAACCCATCATATAGAGCTTAAAATTTAAGAATTCCATACATCTGGATTTAGAAAGAAATGAGAGCAAGATAAATGTTTATGAGGTGCGAAGATACATGGAGCGCTTTTAAAGACTTGATTTCCATATCCATACAGGCATTACTCATCAACAATTTGATCTAAATGAATTTGTATTTTTATGAGAAATATATATGGAAGCTACTTTACATGAGATATGAGAAGAGAATTCAACATATATGAAAACACATAGAGGAGAGAACATACTGCAAACCCAATAAGTCGGAATCACCAAAAATCTTGCATTAATTTCCAGAGAAGCATACATGCATCAAGATCCATAATATTGTTCTTATGAAAACCAAAAAAGAGTTCTTTCCAAAAATTCTGAACCTGTGTTCCTTTTTCCAAATTGTTCTTATAGGACCTCTTAGAAAGAGAGAGGTTGTTACAAAATATTATCTTCTTGATCTGTTCATGATGACTAAGCACATCAAAATTTCAGCGTGTCTGATAACACAGTTGTACTTAACTGAAGCGTAACAAACTAAATAGAGAAAAATACAACTAAAAAATGCGAGTAAAATAAAAGATGCAAATAAGATGTCATGATCGACATGATTAGAAATATTTTCAAGGACGATGGGCCGGGGTAGCACGTTGTGGAGTACGATGTGTCTACTGTTCAATGATTTGGACAACTGGTGGATTAATGAACTACTCACATCACTGCCATAATGCTGGAGGTGGATGAGGAGCAGAGAAGAACCGTTGATAACTAACCTTTAGATTGATTATACCAGTGTAACTTAGCCTATGATGAAAGAGACTTCTCACCATTCCCAGTAGTTGGAATTCCTTCTTTAGGAAATTTACTATTGTTTTCCCTTTGAGAGGGGCGATTTTCTCATGAGATAAACCTGCCTTGCTTTTAGCTTCAACTAGTCCCTGATTCTACTGTACCCAGGAGACCAGCTCCCCATTAGGCTCCCAACAGTTGGGTAATCCTACTTGGAGTACCTTGTCAAATTAGGCATTGAAGGTGGCCACTTCTTTTAATACTACTTCAAGGCATTCCTTGACTTGGGTCCTACCTTCCTCTCTCAGGATTACTTTTGACATTTCCATTACAGTATTGACTCTGTCCACTACGTCGATGGGCCTTAACTCATTAGTTGGTCTCTCATTTACAAACTGGATAAATCTCTTGGTGGTCTAGGAATTTCTCTCACCTTCCTCTTTAACGTCCATGATGAAATACTCGACGTCCTTGCTTGTAACCTTTTGCTCATGCATTAATGTTACATTCTCCCAGTTGTTCTTCATCTACTCGATGATCTCGTCCCAAACCAGTTGTCTTGCTTCCAGAAGTGACATGTTCCCTTTTAATTTTGCTTTTAACTCAGTAACCTTTTGTGTCACTAATTGGAGATTTTTGTCGACGAGCTCAGCATTTTTCACCGCAACCTCCAATTGTTTCTCCTTTTGAGCTAGTCTTGCATTAGCAGAATCTAAGTCTCTCTTCACCCTCTTCAACTCCCCTTCTGAGAGTTGTAGCTCAGTCAAGGTCTTGGTGAGATGTTCAGTAGGGTTTTGTGGATATTCAAGTACAACCACCACACACACATGAGAGTTCATTTTTTCTTGAAGTTCGTCCAATTGTTGCTTGATAACTACTATCTCATTATTTCTGTCCACCACCTCCTTCATTAGGTTCTCCTTTTCTATCTCAACTTGAGCCAACTCCTTAGACTATACATGTTCACTACCTAGAATCTTCAACTTGTGTCTCAATCCCTAGATCTCCTTTTGATATTGTTGAAGAAGATTTTCTATTGTTTTTTTGCCCTCTAGGTTCACCCCCAACTTGATTATTAACTATTTCAAACCCTCATTCTGTATATGTAGGGTTCGAGAGTTGGCCTTCTATAGTTTCACCCAATTTGAAGCCTTTTCTAGTAATGTATCAACTTTGCTAATGGTCATTGCGTTTTTGCTGAGATCATTGCATAGCATTTCCCCCACTTGTTTATGAAAGTTTATTTTATTCGGTAAGGGGACACTTTCCAAATCCAGAGACACATCCAAGGTTTTAAATTGAGGACCTGAAGGTAATGACTGTGTTGATGGGTGTTGTAATGAAAACTTCATATGATTCCGTTCTAGGTCCATAGAAGCCAACAGTCATGTGTGATAAGATACTGATTGGGAAGCCATTACCTGTTGCATTTTCTCCCTGGATTTTCTGTTGTTTTCCTTAATGGCCTTTCCAATAGGCCAACTTGATCCAGTGGTAGCAACACCTTCCTTAGTGTCCAAGATTGTTACCTCTGCAGAAGATGAAGCTGTAGCTGGTGGTGGATCCTCTAATATAACCTGAAAACTCGGTTGGTCTGGCCCTGTTTCCACTAGCTTGATTACAATATATTCATCTTTTGAGCCTTGACTTCTAGCATTTTATTTATGTGTGCTTCTTCCGTCTCGGTATTCCTAGCTTGGTAAACTATCCTCTTTGACACTTTGCCCGTTTTACTAGGGATTTGGTCTCCATTTCTGTATTAAGAGGCCATGAATCAAAATTAGCTTTCCATTCAATTTCGAGCCTGGGCTCATGTACATAAGTTGATGCTTTTATCTTTTCTCTCCTTTGGGAAATGACACCCTTGGGATCATAGTGCCAAGTATCTCCTTTTTCAAAATCCATTGTTTCAAGTAAAGCCTCAACTATTTTAAAAGCATGTCTTGTATTCACCACAAAAGGACCCACGGGCTATCCCATTTTAAAGATATATCCCTTCTTTGTAGGAACGAAATGGAGCAGGTCTACATTGAGGAGTTGTCGAATAAATTCTAGGGCAAAGACTCTCATGGGCATGAATATTGGCAGGCGATAGGGATGAAGCTCGCACCCATAAACCCTAATCTCTGTGTAATTCTCATAAAGGTACCAGTCCCCTATCATAGCGTCTTTGCTAAGTTGGAGGAACTCGTTTTGCTGAGGGAGAATTTTGGGTGGTGATACCCAATGGATAATCCTATATGCAATGGCCATGAAGGTTGAGATGAAATGAGAGTACCCTCCAATGTCAGGTCTTATTATGACTTAAATATTCTAGTCGAAGACAAAATTCCTTTGCTTGTTGTGAGAAATCATGCTAAGGCCCAAACAATCGAACTCTTCAACATGGGTGTACATAAACAGGTAGAACAAAAGTGAATAATAACAGAAGTAAGAGATGGTAGGAAAATAATGAAGTTGGAAGCATATGGTCGTAGATAGGTAAAACGGGATATCGAGCAAACAATCGAGTTGCATCATTTTGTGTAAAAATCCCAGGATGACCTTGTTGGTCATATGGGTATTGTCTTCCCCCAATAAACATGCAATTGCAGACAAAATGGGCTGAACAGGCTCGCTGAAGAGGGTAATTGAGAAAGACTCAACATGGGGTAGGGATTACACTCCTGGGGCTAGGATTTTGCTCAAGAAGGACTGTTGTTCGTTAGGGGAAAGAGTAACAAAGTGATGGGTTAGGGTAACATCAGTAAACAACTGCATTGTAGGAGAGAAAAGGAAAATTAGGGCTTTCTGAATCAATTCAGGGGTTACTTCCAATATTTTAGCTCTAGAGGTGGAAACGAAATAATTATTCTCGCCAAGATATGGCGTAGTCAGCCGTGAAATAAGCTCGGGGAAGTGATGGACTGAGGGTGTGATTTGGAAATACAAGCCGGAATCAAGAACTCAAAAGGTGTCTTCCCCCCTTATATGGTTCATGAATAGCTCAAAGCGAAGGTCGACGAGGGGGTAAGCACACATTGGGTTTGCAATTTGGCCCTCGATGGGGTTCAACGCTAGAAGGGGACTTGAAATCATGGGTTGTTGGAGTTTCAAGCGCCATTTGTTTCATTTTAACAAGCAAAAAAGCACAAATCACAAGTGGTTGTGGATAATGGGTTATCTGGAGCTTGTGGGAGCAGTTGAAAATGAAGTTGGGAGGAATTTATTAGGTGGTTTGGGTACTTCAAACGGGAGGTCCTGTGCAAGCGACTAACTGGGATATTTGCAACAGGAAATGTAGAGTAACTTTCGAAAAAGGGAGTTGGGAGCGGGCTACTTTTATATCAAGGAGGGACATGTGCATGGTGATGGCGTCAATAATGAAGGAGGTACGCGGCATGTTGGGATTGGTTGGGAAAGGAGGATCGAAGAGCAAGATCGTGGGATCACCAATTTACCTTACCTTCTTACACCGCGCTCACTTAATATAAGGAGCCAATGGGGGTAGCCTACCTAGCGGGTGGCCCCCACTGTACTTCGACAGGTCGGCCCACGAGAGGATGAGCCCTTCTCTCACCCCTAGAATGAATCTAGGTCATCGGATCAGAGCTTGACTTTTCAACTTCGGTGAGGTCTTGTGGGTTAACCTCCGCGCAAGTCCCACCCCCCGAACTGGTTCTGGAGCACCATTGATCTACGATGAATGATGATTGTTCTAGGAGGTGCACAATTTTTAACCCCCCTCTTGAATTGTTGTCGAGTCACTTGCTCGCTTTGACTGCAGTTAGTTCCAGACCCCTTGAACGCGGTTTCCACTATAAATTTGGTTCACGTGGCCATAGTTCCAATCCTTGAAAATTTTAAAGTGAGGGATAACATTGGCTCCAACTGGGGATGATGTATTGGCAGCAATACATCGAGAACCTGCAGCTTAGCATCTTGCTCCTTGGGCATGGAGTCTTATTATCAAAAAATTTGCTTAACAAAAAGAAATAACAGAAAGCTTAAAAGAGCTCAGATTATTTACAGATAACACACCAATATTTACAATGAATGAGGGGCGATACCTTCAGTGCTAGAAATAAAGTTTGAGGAACTGCCCATTGACCAACAGTTCGAGTGCTTCACCTTCCAGGTTTTCCAGCAAGAAAGTATTATTTCCTTTTGCTTCTGCGATCTTGAAAGGGTTGAACCATAAAGGATCGAATTTTCCATGTTTGCCTTTGTCTTCCCTTCTGACATCCCACCTCAAGACTAGATCCCCAGACTGGAGGGGCCTATCCTTTGCCTTTTTATCAAACAAGGACTTCATTTTATGCTGATAACTAATCAATTTGTGATGCACATACTCTCTACTCTCCTGGAGTTCCACTAGTTGATTTATCCTTTGGGTCAAGGAGTTCGACTCTTCTTCAATGTCTTGTAAGACTTTTGCAACGGGCATGGTGAGTTGTATGGGAAAAATCACAACTTTCCCATATACTAATTCGAAAGGGGATTTCCAAGTGGATCTTTTACTTGTGACCATGTTCACCCACAAGGCGAATTTCAGTTGTGAGTCCCAATTTCTCTGGCTTTCTGCAATTGTTTTCTTCAGGATCCTTACTAATGTTTTATTTGAAGACTCAGCTAGTCTATTTCCCTATGGATAATAGGTAGTGGAATGACCAATTATAATGTTGAATTTCTGACAAAAATTAATAAACTTTGCAGACTTAAAAACCTTAGCATTATCGGTCACAATTTTCTTAGGACAACCAAACCTAGCAAGGATGTTTTCCTCCAAAAAATTTATGACTACAACATCGGTTGCATTTCTGGTCGGGATTGCTTCCACCCATTTAGTGAAATAGTCAGTGGTTATAAGTATCCACTTATGTTGACTACTATAAGGTGGGTGTATCTCTCCAATGAAATCCAATCCCCATTGCCTAAAAGGTTCTTCGACAAAAACAAGGATTAGTGGAAGTGGAGCTAGTTTATGTTTCTCAACAAATATTTGACACTTCTCACATGCTTGAACATAAGAGTGGACTTCTCCAAATAATTTTGGCCAATAAAAACTCGCTTTTAGTATTTTATGAGTTGTATCCTTCCATCTATAATGTCCCCCACAAACACCACCATGGAACTCGTCAATCACCCTACGAGTTTCCTCTTCCACCAAGCACAGAAGTAAGATCCCAACAGGGTATTTCCAATACAGTTGACAATTCGATATAACAAACTTTTGGGCTTGTAACCTCAACGCTCTATATTTCATTTTATCCAACTTCACCAGGCATCTTAGGAACAACAGATAATGGATGATGTCTTTATACCAGGCGGATGCTTCATATTTCATATGATTTTTTTGGACTGTTGTCTTGATCATCGGTTGTTGCATCCCTTCTCCATCTTCTTCTATCAATAAGTTTATGCCCAAGGCTCAACAATTTGACTTTGATAATATTTTAGCTAGCCCTTGTCCTTTGATGAGTTTAGTGGGCTTAATATCCATGTCATACTCTTGGATTTTAGCAATCCACTTACCTCTTTTTCCATCGCTATCACCTTGCACCAAGATGTTTTAATGGATTCTTCTCGAACATAAGCTACAATGTTATATTGCATAACATAAAATTTGAAAGCCTTTATGGCTTTGACTAGGGCGTAAGCCTGTTTTTCTAGGATATTATATTTCAATTCAGCATCCTGCAACACTTGACTGAAAAAGGTTATTGGTTGCTCGTGCCCTTCACTATTCTTTTGCAATAAAACAACAACTATAGTGTGAGGGGATGCGAAAGAAAATATGTAAAATGGTTTTGAATAATCTGGGCTAACTAGCACAGGAGCCTCTGCAAAAGATCTTTTAATCCTAGAGAAGGATTCCTGAGAATCTGGGTTCCACTTCACTTCATTTTCCTTTTTCAACATTTATGTGATCTCCTTCACTATCTTTGCATAGTTGGGTATGAATCTTCTCAAGAAGTTAATTATGCCCAAGAACACTTGGACTTATTTTTTATTTCTTGGTAGGGAGATGTGGTTGATGGCTTCCACACGCTTGGGATCGATCTTCACCCCTTCTTGTGCTACTATGTGCCCCAATAGCTTTCCTTCGCTTAGGGCGAACTGAGATTTTTTAGGATTCAGAGACAACCCATATTTCCTGCATTTCTCAAAAGTGAGTCTCAAATGCTCAATGTGTTCATCATCTGTTTTAGAAAAAACTGTGATATCATCCAAGTAGACCACCACAAATTTGTCTTGTTCCCCCACAAACGCTATATCCATCGCCCTTTGGAAAGTTGCTCCGACATTTATAAGGCCAAATGGAATTCTGGCATACATGAAGGTTCCCCAAGGTGTAGTGAATGTTGTTTTCTTTTGATCGTTTGGGTGCACTACTACCTGATTGTACCCTGAAAATCCATCCATCATGGACATCTGAGATGATCCAACTACCCTTTGTAATATATAATCCATTTTTGGCAATGGGTAATTGTCCTTTAATGAAGCTTTGTTGAGGTTTCTGAAATCCACACATAACCTTATCTCCCCACTCTTTTTCTTGAAAGGGATCGAGTTCTCCACCCACTCTGAGTATCTTAGAGGCATGATGATCTTAGCTTGGAGTAATTTCCTTACCTCCTTCTCAATGGATGGGAGTAAAAGAGGGTTGATCTTTCTGAGTTTCTGCTTATAGTGTTTCACTCCATTTTTTAGAGGAACCTTATGTTGAATAATTTTAGCATCAAACATTTTTAAATCATCATATGACCAAGAAAATACATCTCTATAGTCTCTAAAAAGATTTAGGTACCTTTGCTTATATTGATGGGGGATTTCCTTTGACAATTTGATCATTCGAGGCTCCTTCTCTGAGCCAATGTTGCAATCACCTACCGATCCATCGAATCCTTGTTCGACAGGTTGGGATGCTACGTCATTAGGATTGAACAATATTTGCGAAGGAACAAGGCCCCGGGTAATAGTATTTCCCTTTAGCTGCAAAATTCTATGCCTTGCGATGGTCTCCTCCCAAGAAGTTTGTTGTTCATCTAATAGTTGTTCATCCTCTTGATTGATCACAGAGTTTGAGAATTCTCCAATGACTTCCATAAAGTGCTTGATCTGTTCATCATCCTCGAACACCTTCCAGTGTCTAATATTATTGGGCACTGAGGTCTATAGGTCTCTTCAACCTCATACCTAAGAAGAGGATTTTGTGGTGGTCTAAAATTGCTGGCAGCTATGGCCAAGGAGTCGACCATTCAATTTCCTTCTCTGGGCAGAAATTGGACGTTGAAATCCAAGAAAAGTTGTCCATAAAATCCCAGACCTCATTCCTGTAAGCCTTCAACCTTAGATGCTTAGTTTGACATTGGTTCCTGATCTTCTTTACCACCAACTCAGAGTCTCCAAACACATTCAAGCACTCAATGTTCAAATTTCTTGTTGCTTGTAGGCCCAGAAGTAAAGCCTCATACTCTGCTATGTTGTTTGTTGCCTCAAATTCCAATTTGAACGAGAGAGGGATCAAGCTACCCTCTGGGGATATCAACAACACCCCTGCCCCATTGCCTTCCTTGGAATTTTCACCATCAAAATATAACTTCCATACCTTGCCGCAATCTCATAGCTGCTAATCTAATTGGACTGCAGTCTGGACCTACGTCTCTTCTAAAATAAAATCATCCTCTTCTAATAGTAAATAGGATAACTCCCTTTCTTTCCCATATACAGGGGCATTATTTGAGAAATCATCTCTTGTAACTATTTTAACAAACCTTGATTCTCTATACAGTCGCCTCTCTTCTCCACCAAAGATAGGAAAAATAGGACAAATCCCTTTCTTTCCCACATACAGGGGCATTATTTGAGCAATCATCTCTCGTAACTATTTTAACAAACCTTGATTCTCTATACAGTCGCCTCTCTTCTCCACCAAAGATAGGAATGGTAGCGTAGGTCAAATCCAGCTTGATGGAACCTCCAATCTTTGATCCCAAGACCTGGAAAAAAGCATACCGAATCTTGCAGGGATGTCAGCTACTACAATATCCATTACTACACTTTTTACTGGGATCTGAGCTAAATTCACCACTAGGTCCTTAATCATCCCTAAACACTTTACCCTTTTGGAGTCAAAGGAATAGAGGTCTTTGTATGGTCTGGTTATTTGCAGCCCCAACTACTCCATGACGGATAGTGGCATCAGATTGTGGGAAGCACCTGAGTCTAACATGCAGTTGTGTAGCAGGAGGTCATGCACTACTAAGGTAACATAAAAAGGAGTTATGGAAGGATCTTGTTCTTCAACATGGGGTCCAAAGACAACCATTGGCCTTTCTTCTTGGAGATTCAAACTATCGTGTGAGTGGGCTGGAGAAGATGGGCACATGAACTGGGAAACTTGGGCCTTGTAAGTTGGTTGTTTCAACAATTCAGCCAATGGGACCAGAATTTTGACTTTCTCAAGTTCTTTTTGAAGATTAAAGACAACATGACTTTTTTCAGCAGTGACGACCTCGACAAACTCTTTTTCTTTATCACAGATTGGTTTAGACGGGGAAGGTGATTTCTCTACTTTGGGGACTTCAGATTTATGACTGGTTTGGTATGAGGACTCCTTCTTTTTTGGTAGAATTGGATCTAAAGGCTTCTTCCCTTTATCAGTTGGTCTGGGAGGATCTTGGGAGGGAGAATCTTCATTTTGGTCTTGCCCCCTTGATCTCTTTATGGAAGACTAGAGATCATATTTCCTATGGAGCTGGACCTACATGAAATCAATGAATTTCCTATAGCAATAATCAATCTCACCATCATTTAGTGTTGCATCTAGATCATCCCCTCCTTCCTCATGCATTTCAACCTCGTGTTCTTCATCAAAGAAGGAGGAGAACAAGTTTCCTTGAACTTTGTTGGCTTCTTGTATCTGCTCCTTTGGATCATATTCTATATATAATGGGGGTTGGATGTGATCTTGTTGTTATTTTCTCTCCCTTTGCAATATTTGCAAGGGAGGCCTTCTATATTGGGGATTGAAACCTCGATTAGGGGCTTGGGGATTTTTTCGTGGAAGGTTTTTATTTTCTAGCTCCAGTTTCACAAGTTTATTAGATAAGTTCCTTATTAACTTATTCATTTCCTCTAGTTTCTGTTCTTGAGACTCTTTTCCTTGACTTGAGGAATTTGCTTCCTCTTTCCCCTTTCTCCTCTCCCTAGGATCAGTTCTGCCTCTTAACTTCCCGGTTGATGTAAAATTTTCTTCTACCTCCAGAGCATCAATTTGAATCTGGTCTAGGGTACGAGACTTCCTCTCCTAGAGTGTGAAATCGAACTCTAATTCAAAGGCCCCAACAAAAACTACTCTAGCAGCTACTTGCACAGGTTTAATTTTGGCAGGTATACTGTTATACAATTTATTAAACCTTTTTATGAACTCTGAGACATCTTCATCGTGTTTCTTTTTCATAGCATTGAACTCAGT
Source organism: Pinus tabuliformis (assembly GCA_031772625.1). Classification (NCBI taxonomy): domain Eukaryota; kingdom Viridiplantae; phylum Streptophyta; class Pinopsida; order Pinales; family Pinaceae; genus Pinus; species Pinus tabuliformis. Next base: position 601,722,365 of record CM062809.1, on the reverse strand, counting down.
GAGAATATACCCATGATCCCTCTTCTCCCCCCATTTCTACATAAAATAATTTTCCATCTCTTCCCAAGTGGTAATGGAAGCATCTGGCAAGGACTTGAACCATTTCCTAGCCTCTCCATCCAGAGATTGAATGAAAATCCTCAGCACTACATCCAGGTGCTCGACGTTTAAGTTTTCTGCAAAGGCACATAAAGCTTCTATATGTCTCTGTGCTGATATGTCGTCTTCTCCATTGAATCTGGGCAAGAGTTTGAGATAATCCTGTGGCATAACACTCAAAGGTTGAGGCAGGTCTAAGGGAGCATATTTATTTAATAGGAAACCTGGGACAACCATTTGGGACTAAGGTGGTGGGAACGTGTTTATTATAGGTCTCAGTATTATGACCAGTTGCAGGACAACTGACTAGCATCGGTTTGAAAAAATATTTGCACTTTGTATATCACTGCTTTTGAGAATATCCTTAACCTCCTCAGCTTCAGGGAAAGGAGGGAATGAGAAAGAAGGAGTGCTAACCGATGCTTCTTCTTCCTTGACTTTTGTGAAGGCAGTGTTAAATAGTTGACCACTTTCTTAAGGATGTACCAGGACTCTAGGGGAAAAATAGGAGCAATGTATTATGGTGTTCTGTGAGCTGGAAGAGGATGCTTCAGGAAAAGAGGAAACAATAACAACAGTAGTTGGGGTTTTTTCCTTCCAAATCCTTCTAGATATTATTATTTTAGGGTCAGACACTGATGGATTTCTTTGTTCAAAGGTATCAGAGTAGTTATGGGGCCTCGTAAAATTTAGGGTATTCAACTTATATTTAAACTATGGAGTCTCCAAGGTGATAGATCTGCAACCCACACATATTTGCTCACCTTATCAAAGGGTGTATAAATGTCGTACCTAGGGGAAAAAATTTATAATCGTTCCCTGACAATGATGCCAAAAGATGTTGTCACTCCTAGAGATAGTCTCTGGGTTTAAAGGAGACCAGTGCCTAGGACATCCTAGTAAGTGCTGTCATATTTGATTAGAATCTCATAACACTTTTGCTCTTCCATACAATTCAAATGAGATTGATTCAGAACCATTCATAAGATATGCAATATATGAACTTATACACATAATATTGCAAAAGAACGCTATTCATAAATTTGTGGTGGCCGATTCTAATTGGAATTCCTTCTTTAGGAAATTTACTACCATTTTCCCTTTGAGAGTGGCGTTTTTCTCATGAGATAAACCTTCCTTGCTTTTAGCTTCAAATAGTCTCTAATTGTACTATTCCCAGGAGACCATCTCCCCACGAGGCTCCCAACAGTTGGGTAATCCTGCTTGGAGTACCTGTCAAATTTGGCAGTGAAGGTGGCTACTTATTTTAATACTACTTCAAGGCATTGCTCGGCTTGGGTCCTAGATTCCTCTCTCAGGATTACTTTGGATATTTCCATTACAATACTGACTTTGTCTACTACATCGATGGGCCTTGACTCATCAGTTGGTTTCTCATTTACAAATTGGACAAATCTCTTAGCGGTCTGGGAGTTTCTCTCACCTGCTTCTTTAGCGTCCATGATGAAGTGCTTGATGTCCTTGCTTACAAAATTTTCCTCATGCATTAACATTACATGCTCCCAGTTGTTCTTCATCTACTAGATGATATTGTCCCAAACCAGTTGTTTTGCTTCTAGAAGTGACATGTTCCCTTTTAATTTTTCTTTTAACTCAGTAACCTCCTATGTCACTAACTGGAGATTTTTGTTGACGAGTCCAACATTTGTCACAACAACATTAAACTGTTTCTCCTTATGAGCTAGTCTTGCATTAGTGGAATCTAAGTCTCTCTGCACCTTCTTCAACTCTCCTTCCAAGAGTTTTAGCTTAGTCAAGATCTTGGTGAGCTCTTTAGTAGGGTTTTGTGGATCTTCAGGTACAACCACCACACACACATGAGAGTTAATTTTTGCTTGAAGTTCAGCCAATTGTTGCTTGAGAGATACTATCTCATTATTTCTGTCCACCACCTCCTTCATCAGGTTCTCCTTTTCCATCTCGACCTGACTAACTCCTTAGATTTTACATGTTCACTACCTGAAATTTTTCAGCCTGTGTCTCAATCCCTGGATCTCCTTTTGAGATTGTTGAAGAAGAGTTTCTATTGTTGTCTTGTCCTCTGGGTTCACCCCCATCTTGATTATCAACTCTTTGAAACCCTCATTCTGTATATGTAGGGCTCGGGAGTTTGCCTTCTCTAGTTTCACCTTATTTGAAGCCTTTTCTAGTAATGTCTCAGCTTTGCTAATGGTCATAGAATTTTTGCTAAGATCATTGTATAACATTTCCCCCACTTGTTTATGAAAGTTTATTTTATCCGGTAAGGTGACACTTGCCAAATCCATAGACACATCCAAGGTTTTAAATTGAGGAGTTGAAGGTAATGACTGTACTGATGGGTGTTGTAATGAAATCTTCATATGATTCTACTGTAGGTCCATAGGGGTCAACAGTCGTGTGTGATAAGATACTGATTGGGAAGCCATTACCTATTGCATTTTCTCCCTGAATTTTTGTCACTTTCCTCAATGGCCTTTCCAATAGGCCAGCTTGATCCAGTGGCAGCAACACCTTCCTCAGTGTCTGGGACTATTACCTCTGTAGAAGATGAAGTTGTAGCTGGTGGTGGATCCTCTAATATAACCTAAAAACCCGGCTGGTCTGGCCCTGTTTCCACTAGCTTGATTACAATATCTTCTTCTTTTGAGCCTTGACTTCTAGCCTTTTTATTTATGTGTGCTTATTCCATCTTGGTATCCCCAGCTTGGTCAATGGTCCTCTTTGACACTTTGCTTTTTGTTACTGGGGATTCAATCTCCATTTTTGTATTAAGAGGTCATGAATCAAAATTAGATTTCCATTCAATTTCGGGCTTGGGCTCATGTACGTAAGTTGATGATTTTATCTTTTCTCTCCTTTGGGCAATGACACCCTTGGGATCATAGTGCCAAGTGTCTCCTTTTCCAAAATCCATTGTTTCAAGTAAAGCCTCAACTATTTTAAAATCATGTCTTGTATTCACCACAAAAGGACCCATGGTCTATCCCATTTTAAAGATATATCCCTTCTTTGTAGGAACAAAATGGAGCAGGTCTACATTAAGGGGTTGTAGAATAAATTATAGGGCAAAGACTCTCATGGGCATGAATATTGGCAGGCGATAGGGACAAAGCTCACACCCATAAACCGTAAGCTCTGTGTAATTCTCATAAAGGTACCAGTCCCCTATCATAGCGTCTTTGCTAAGTTGGAGGAGCTCTTTTTGTTGAGGGAGGATTCTGGGTGGTGAGACCCCATGGATAATCCTGTATGCAATGGCCATGAAGGTTGAGATGAACTGAGAGTACCCGCCAATGTCGGGTCTTCTTCTGACAGAAATATTCCAGTCAAAGACGTAATTCCTTTTCTTATTGCAAGAAATCATGCTAAGGCCCAAACACTCGAACTCTTCGACGTGGGTGTACATAAATAGGTAGAACAAAAGTGAATAATAGCGAAAGTAAGAGGTGGTAGGAAAATAATGAAGTTGGAAGCATATGGTCGTAGATAAGTAAAATGAGATATCTAGAAAACAACCAGGATGCATCATTTTGTGTAAAACTCGTAGGACGACCTTGTTGGTCATATGGGCGCTGTCTTCCCCCAATAGACATGCAATTGTAGACAGAATGGGCTGAACAGGCTCGTTAAAGAGGGTAACTTAGAAAGACTCAACATGGGGCAGGGATTGCACTCCCAGGGCTATGGTTTTTATCAATAAGGACTGTTGTTCATCGAGGGAAAGAGTAACAAAGTGATGGGTGAGGGTAACATAAGTTTACGACCGCATCATAGGAGAGACAGGTAAAATTAGGTCTTTTTGAATGAATTCAAGGGCTACTTCCAGTATTTTAGCTCCAGAGGTGGAGACAAAATAATTTTTTTCATCAAGGTATGTCACAGTCAGCCATGAAATAAACTCGGGGAAGTGATGGACTAAGGGTGTGATTTGGAAATACAAGCCAGAATCAACAACTTGAAAGGTGTCTTCCCCCCTTATATGGTTTGTGAATAGCTCAAAGTGAAGGTCAGAGAGGTGGTAAGCACATGTTGGGTCTGCAATTTGGCCCTCGGTGTCCATTAGGGGTTCAATGCTGGAAGGGGACTTGACCTCATGGGTTTTGGGAGTTTCGAGCACCGTTTGTTTCATTTTAACGAGCAAAAAAGCACAAATCACAGGTGGTTGTGGATAATGCATTACCTGGAGCTCGTAGGAGCGATTGAAAACGACGTTGGGAGGAAGTCCTTGGGTGGTCCAGGTATTTCGAATGGGAGGTCCTGTGCATGCGAATGAGTGGGATATTTGCACTTGGAATTGTAGAGTAACTTTCGGAAAAGGGAGTTGGGAGTGGGCTACTTTAATCGCAAGGAGGGACAGATGGTATGGTGATTGTTTTAGGAATGAAGGGGGTACGTGGCATGCTGGGATTGGTCGAGAAAGGAGGACGAAGAGTGGGAGTGTGGGATCACCAATTTACCTTTACCTTTTTACACTGTGCTCACTTGACATAAGGAGCCAATGGGGGTAGGCCACCTGGCGAGTGGCCCCCATTTTACTTCGCCAGGTCAGCCCATGGGAGGATGAACCATTCTCTCGCCCCCGTAATGAATCTAGGTCACCGAATCGAAGCTTGAATTTTCAACTTCGGTGAGGTCTTGTGAGTTAACCTCCATGCAAGTCCCACCCCCCGAGCTAGTTCTGGAGCACCATTGGTCTGTGATGAACGATGATTGTTCTAGGAAGGGCATGATTTTTAACCTCCCTCTTGAACCGTTGTCGAGTCACTTGCTCGCTTTGACTGTAGTTAGGTTCGAACCCCGGTGGGAAACATGCTTCGCCATAAATTCTTTCTTTTTGTGTGTCTAGTTCTAGAGCTCCTTCCTTGAGCGCAGTTTCCACTGTAAATTTGGTTCACGTGGCCATAGTTCCAATCTTTGAATATTTTAAAGTGAGGGATAACACCCTGTAGATGTATTTTCAATAAATCATGTTAAAATGTTGCTTAAGATGGTGAACCTCCTCAAGAATGAGACATAAAGTGTGAATATGACAACGTTACACCTCATTGAACCAATTAATAGCAATCATGGAATCACCAAATATTTGAATAGAAAGGATCCATTTTTCAATGGAAACTGGAGGAGAAGCTTTAGACTCAGCAACTCCACATAATTGTTAGATTCTCTTCCAAGTCCACTATGGAGCTTGAAAGAATGGTTCTCATGCATGTATAATATTGCACCTCCCCCGCAGGAACCATCTGCAGAGGCAACACCATCAAAATGTGCCCACGGGAGAGAGATATCATTTTACTCAGCCACAACATTTCTGGGGGGGGTTAGATGTTTCTTCCGCGGGGAGAAGATCGAATTCAGCCAAAACTTTTGCTGCCACTAGATCAGGGCTGGAGCATTTTTCCTTGAAGATAGCTTGGTTACGCACATTCCGTAGGCCCCAACATACCAAGGGAGATAGATTTCTAAAGTTCTTTGGGTTGATTCTGTCCCACCATTCCTTACAAACTCCCCTAAAATATGCCCTAGCCCAGATCAGAACACCACCAAGTGCATTTTATTTTCTGATGCATGAAGATAGGTTGGAGGGGGTTGTAAAATTCAGTCCATGGAAGGAGAAAATCACCCTTGTTTTAATGGCAAACGGTTTGTGGGAAATTGCAAGCCAAGAGAATTGAGTTCCTTGGGATGCTACCCGAGAAGTTGAACATGAGATAAAAGATATAAGAGCCAGGGACATTAATTTGGATGGTGTGAAGGATCACATAATCCATGACATAACAAAGAAGGATTCGTCCTATCAAATGTTGGTGGCCTTAAGAAAGTTGTACCAAAGTGACAACCACAACAAAAATATTGTTAGGTCCCTATAATACTAGTGATTCCCCCATTACTATTATAGTTGTATCCCTTATTAATATTGTTGTACCCCTATTGTCCCCATATTGTTATTATTATGCCCCATAAAATCCCTCTATTGTTATTTTTGTGCCTTTATATTATTATTGTTAGGTTGGCTTGGTTAGATTGTGACCCCTTAGACTCCTATATATAGAAATGAGGTTTTGTCATTTGAATCATCCAAGAATTGTTCATTTGTGTAATGTAAAGGAGGTTTCCCCCTCGAAGAGGCTGAATTCTAAGGCGTTGATCTATCTTTTCTATCTTTTTGTGAGCTGGTTTCATAACATTTGGTATTAGAGCTTTGGATTCTAGGGTTTCGCTGCTCCAAACAGGTCATCGTGGCATTTGCGCTATAACCTTTTTTTTTTTTTTTTTTTTTTTTTTTTTTTTTTTTTTTTTTTTTTTCTGAGACGTTTCATACGCTAAAAAAAAACCCATTTGAGCCGAAATTGTTCTGAACCTCGGGTCCAAATTTAGGAGCTTTTAGCGCTATATTTGCGGAGATATGATCCGAGGAAGTTGGTCTTTTTGCAGACTCCTGAATTACATTCCAAACAGGTGACCTTGGGAAAATCGTCATAACTTTTTTTTTTAGCATAAAATTGAAATTTCGTAAGAAGTTACAGAAAGGGGATAGACTGTAGTTTCCTGTATATATTTTTTAGACCCGAGTGACACGTGGCACTTCATACAAGTTCGCTCTTCTTAAAAGGTATATAATCAGGTCATCTTGGGAGATTATGCATAACTCTTTCTTGGAGAATCTAAATTCGATTAGACTGGTGGCATTGGAAAGAGGACGCGAGGGCTACTGCAGATCGCAATTTCAGAACTGTATGATCCGAAATTACAGAGATACATCAGATTCAATATCAAGATCCTACAAAGTGAAAAAAGGTGTGTAATTTTTTTAAATTTTGCATAAGATTGGTTTGAAAAATTAGTTTGAAGGAATTCAAAGAGAATAGTGAAGAATTATTAGCATTAATTAATGCCCCAAAGAAAGAAAATGGAAACACCTAGTAAGCAACCTGAAAGCTCTAGCATGACTCATGAAGAAGAGGAAGAAATGCAACATGATATATCAAAATTACAAGACCAAGTACAACAAATTTCACTCTTACTAAAGGTAAATGAAGCCAAGATGAATGACGTGGAAGCTAAGATGAATGGCATTGAAGCTAAGATGAATGGCATGGACACTAAGATGGAAGCTAAGATGAATGGCATGGATGCTAAGATGGAAGCAAAGATGAATGGCATGGACGATAAGATGGAAGAATTGAAGATAAATTTGAATAAGTTGCTACAAGAAATGGTCACTAATGGTGAAAGGGTAGTAAAGGAAACTCATGATGAGAACAAAAGAAATGTTAATCATGATTTCATAGACTCTAATGTTGGATTGAAGACCCACCATATTCCAAAAATTGATATGAGGAAGTTTGATGGCAAGGATCCTGCAACATGGATACTACAGATGGAGCAATTTTTCGATCTCCATAATGTGCAAAACACACAAAAGGTACGTATTGCAACTTTATATTTGGAACCAAATCAGTTTGTATGGTATCGATGGCTTTACTCTCGTAAACAAATTGTCACTTGGGCAATTTTTATGGAAGAATTGACAGCACATTATGAGGATATAAAAGCAACACCTTTTTTAGCCAATTGATAAGTCTCAAACAAAAGGGTTCAATGATGGAGCACATTGAGGACTTCCACAAATTGAACATAAGGGTAAAAGATATTCCAGAGGAGAATAGGATTGATGTGTTCATAGGGACTTTAAAGGATAATATCCAACACAAGATTCGCCTTTGGGAACTTGATTCATTGGAGAAGGCATTCAGGTTAGCAAGAAAAATGGAAAGCAAAATTATGGCAACCAGGAAGCCTACCACTCACAACTATAAAGATGGAAGTGTTGTTGTGCCTAGCCTTCCACAACCTATAAGGTTGACACCACAACAATTGGAAGAAAAAAGAGCAAAAGGTCTTTGTTACAGTTGTGATAGCAAATACACTAAAGGTCATAAGTGTGCTGAGAAGAAATTATTCTACATAGATTGTGAAGAGGAGGAAGAAAAGGAACAAGAAAAGTCATAAGAAGAGGATATACTCTAGAAACAAACCCTAGATAAAGAAGAAATGAATCTGACCATATCGTGTAATGCATTCGCTGGAATTACCACTCCTCAAACTATCAAGATAGAAGGACATATCAAGAAGAAAAAGGTAATAGTGTTGATTGATTCAAGAAGTACCCACAATTTTATTCATTGTAAGATAGCAAAAGAATTGAATTGCTTCCTATATCTAGCACCAAAGTGTCAAGTAATGGTTGCAAGTGGAGGAACCATAAATTGCTCTGGAAAGTGCCATAATATCAAGCTATCCATGGGAGAATATGTATTGAATAGCCCAATGCTTTCCATTCCAATGGGAGGTGCTGATGTTGTACTAGGAGTCCAATGGCTACAATCCTTGGGTACAATAGCTTTTAATTTTCAAGAACTTTTCATGAAATTTTCTGCAGATGGAAAGGAAGTTGAATTAAGGGGTATTGCAGGGAAACTGGGAAAGATATTTAGCTCTAATGGTATGACGAAGCTTCTAAAAAAGGAACAACGAGGTGTAATTGCACAATTATGTTCGCTAGATGTTTCCACATCGAAATCACCTATTTTTCCAGATCTCCAAAAAGTCTTGGACAATCATTCCAAGGTATTTGAGACTCCCAAAGGTCTCCCACCTATTCGTTATCAAGATCATGCTATTCATTTGATTCCAGGAAGTGTTCCTCCAAACATCAGGCCGTACATATATCCTTATGCCCAAAAGAGTGAAATTGAACGTATGGTTGCAGAAATGCTAGAAACTGGTATAATTCAACCTAGTCAAAGTTCTTTCTCTGCTCCAGTAGTATTGGTGCACAAGAAGGATGGATCATGGCGCATGTGTCCGGATTATAGGGAGCTCAACAAGCTCACTATTAAAGATAAATTTCCCATTCCTGTCATTGATGAATTATTGGATGAATTGCATGGATTAATTTACTTCACCAAGTTGGATCTTTGTTCAGGATATCATCAAATCAGAATGAAGAATGAAGACATTCCGAAAACAACATTTAGAACTCACGAGGGTCATTATGAATTTTTGGTCATGCCTTTTGGCCTTACCAATGCACCTTCTACATTTCAGGGTTTGACGAATTCCATTTTCAAACCCTTCCTTAGAAAATGTGTGTTAGTATTTTTTGATGATATACTAATCTACAACAAGTCTTGGAAGGATCATGTTGAACATGTTGACAGGGTGCTACAACTATTGGAGGAGAAACAATTATATGCAAAAAGCTCCAAACGTTTCTTTGGTGTACAAGAGGTGGAATATCTAGGTCATATTGTATCTCATGAAGGTGTTAAGGTAGACCTTAGCAAAATTAAAGCCATTAAGGAATGGAAAATCCCCACATCCATAAAGCATATTCGAGGATTTCTCGGGTTGACAGGGTATTATCACAAGTTTGTTAAGAATTATGGGAGAATAGCAGCACCTCTAACAACATTATTGAAGAAAGATGCATTTTCATGGACTCCAGAAGCAACAAAGGCCTTCGAACATATTAAAGAGGTAATGTGCCAAGCACCGGTCTTAGCTACACTGGACTTCACAAAAACCTTTATTATGGAATGTGATGCTTCAAAAAATGGAATTGGTGTTGTTTTAATGCAAGATGAAATACCCATTGCTTTCGAAAGTCGTCCAATGAAGGGAAAGTATTTACACAAAGCTATTTATGCGAAGGAAATGTTGGAAATACTACATGTACTTAAGAAATGGCGACCCTACCTAATGGGAAGACACTTCAAGGTAAAAACGAATCATGAAATATTTTTTAGAACAAATATTATCCTCTGAAGAGCAACAAAAATGGGTCACAAAGATGTTGGATTATGACTTTGAAATCATCTACAAAAAAGGGAAGCAAAATGTTGTGGCAGATGCACTCTCAAGAAAGGATGACGATGTGGAAGCATTGTTGTGCGCCATTTCTATTATCCAACCAGATTGGATAAACGAAGCAAGGGAAGAATGGAAGAATGACGAAGAAGTGTGGGCACTTATTCGAAAGTTACAACAAGATTCCAGTACATCTGATACATTTAGCTGGAAAAATGATTCGTTATGGTACAAAGATCGCTTATACCTCTATAAGAATTCCCAACTCAAACAAAAGATTCTTATGGAATTGCACAATTCTCCCTTAGGAGGGCACTCAGGATTTTTAAAAACTTACCATAGGGTTAAGAAATATTTTTTTTGGGTTGGCCTTAAATCGGATATTCAAAATTTTGTGGCGGAATGTTTGGTTTTCCAACAAAATAAAGTTGAAACAATTAAGACCCCAGGTCTATTACAACCTTTATCCATTCCAAGCCAAGGTTGGGAGGAGGTTTCAATAGATTTTATCACAGGTTTACCCAAGTTTGAAGGAAAGAGTGTCATCATGGTGGTAGTTGACAGACTTACCAAGTATGCACACTTTTGTGCATTATCACATCCATTTAAAGCCAGTACAGTTGCTACTGCATTTATGGAAACAATTCAAAAGCTACATGGAAACCCAAAGATTATTGTAAGTGACAGAGATCCCATTTTCACAGGAAATTTTTGGACATAATTATTTTCTTGTCTTGGTACTCATTTAGCTCATAACTCATCTTATCATCCTCAATCTGATGGGCAAACTGAGATAGTAAACAAATGTTTGGAAGGATATCTTCGTTGCTTTGTATCTGATAAACAGACACAATGGGTCAAATGGTTGCCTCTGGCTGAATGGTGGTATAACACTTCCTTCCATACTGTAGCAAAAATGACCCCATTTATGGCACTTTATGGATATCAGCCACCATCCATCACATTATATTTAAGAGAAAATTCTAAGGTTCAAGCAGTGGAACATCACATCAAGCATCAACAACAAGTTCTCCAACTCTTAAAGGATAACCTTGTGTTTACACATAATAGAATGAAACAACAGGCAGATCAACATCGCAGTGAAAGAAGTTTTGATGTAGGTGACTGGGTATTCCTACGACTACAACCATATAAACAAATGTCCCTCAAGCAAGCTAAGAAGGATAATAAATTATCACCAAAGTATTATGGTTCGTACCAGGTGTTGCAAAAGTTTGGTACTATGGCATACAAATTGGATCTTCCTGCAGCTTCTCGAGTACACCCAGTTTTCCATGTTTCATGTTTAAAGAAGGTTATAGGTGACAAGCTCCCAATTCAAACAATATTGCCAGAACTTGATGAGGAAGGAAAAATTATATTGGAACCAGAAGCAGTTATAGAAAATAACTAGACAGCTACGAAATCGATCAATTTCAGAGTATCTCATCAAGTGGAAGAACTTATTCGCTGAAGATTCCACATGGGAGGATGAGAATTTTATATAGAAGCATCCACAACTACTCAAGCGTTGAGGACAACACTTTTTCAAAGGAGAGGGGCATGTTGGGTCCCTATAATACTAGTGATTCCCCCATTACTATTGTAGTTGTATCCCTTATTAATATTGTTGTGCCCCTATTGTCCCCATATTGTTATTATTGTGTCCCATAGAATCCTTCTATTGTTATTTTTGTGCCTTTATATTATTATTGTTAGGTCGGCTTGGTTATATTGTGACCCCTTAGACTCCTATATATAGAAAGGAGGTTTTGTCATTTGAATCATCCAAGAATTGTTCATTTGTGTAATGTAAAGGAGGTTTCCCCCTAGAAGGGGCTGAATTCTAAGGCGTTGATCTATCTTTTTTGTCTTTTTGTGAGCTAGTTTCATAACAAATATGGTGCTAAGGGAGAAGCTAAATAATATTAATATGAAGAGATATGAGACTGTGGCCTCATAATACACAAGGATTTAGGATTATGATGAGTTTTCAGATGTTGGTGAATAATTGGACAAGATGGATATTGTAAAATTAGCACTAAAAGGGTGTAACAAGCAACGGTTACATTTGTGACAGGTCTCCAAGCTAGAGATAAACTTCTTGATTGGGTTAGATTGTGGGACACTTTCACCTAAAAGGAGATTTTGAAGGAATCCATAACAGGTGGAAAATAGAAAGGTGGATATGAGGAGAATCTTTCTCTTGTTGGGAAAGAAAAGAAGGGCAAGGGTAAATCCAAGCATAACTGGAGTGGAGAGGCTTCTTCACAAGGGAAGAAATACATGAGAAAAGTTGAGTGCTTTACATGTCACATCTTTGATCATTATGTCAAACAATGTTTACACAAGAAGAAAGGTAAGGGGAAGATAACAACAACTACATCTGCACAAATAGATGAGATGGTGGAAAAATTCGAGAAGGATTTTTTTATAGTATCCTTTCTTTTTGGTACCATTATAAGAGAGTTATGGGTTGTATACAATGGAGCATCTCATCACACAATGGGATCTCATGATATCTTCACCATTATAGCCAAAGAACACAAAGATTTACATATGGAGCTTGGTGACAACACTGGGTATGTATTGGAGGGCACTGGCATCATACAACTCTAGCTAGACTTAGGGAGTCTTATGGAGGTGAAGGAGGAACTGCATGTACCTGGGTTGGAGAAGAATTTACTCTCAGTTTCAGCCTTGGAGGACAAAGGAATCAAGGTCAATTTCACAGAAGGTGAGGTAATTGTCAAGTCTGAAGGGGTTGATCCTAGAGTAAGGTGAGTTATAGGTAGTAGTGATAATAACTTATATTTGTTGAGAATACAACTAGTGAAATCCCTACTACATAGTAGTGACAGTCAAAGAAAGATTTAATATAGGAGGATGGTACATCTACACTACAATGCTTTACCACTATTGTGAGAGATGGTCACTATTTTTCTAGAGTTTAGTATAGAGCATGATGGTGTGTGTAAGGGATGTGCACTTGGAAAGTAGGTCAAGGAACCATTTCCTAGCCATGAGACTAGATCCAAATGTGTGTTGAATTTGGTGCATTTCGACATCTCTGGTCCTATGCCAGTGGAGTCTATCTCAGGAAGTAGTTATTTTATGACATTCATAAATGACTATTCAAGGAGAACGTAAATTTACTTATTGAAGGTGAAGGATGAGGCCTTCAGTTGATTTCAAGAGTTTGAAGCTCTTGTGGAAAACCAAACTAGGAAGAATATTAAGCTACTGAGATCATACAATGGGGGAAAGTATACCTGCAATGAGTTTAAAGATTTTTGTGGGGAAGCAAGAATTAAGAAAGAGTTGACAATACCCTACAATTTGCAGCAAAATGGAGTGGCAAAGAGGAAGAATAGGAGTATAGTCAGAGTAGCTAAGGCCATGTTCCATGGTTATGATATGCATATGTTCTTGTGGATGGAGGCTTGTAACACAACATCATACCTACATAATAGGAGTCATCATAGGGAAGTGTAGCACATGACTCTCGAGGAGGATTTCACAGGAGTGAAACCAGAGGTGAGTTGTTTGTGCATCTTCAATAGTCCTATGTATGTCCACATTCCTTCAAAAAAGAAGAGTAAACCAGAGCCCTCAATGGATAGGGGCATTTTTTTGGATACGGGGTCTACATTCCATTACAAGGAAGATAGTGGTAAGAGAGATGTCAGATTTTAGGAGGGTAGGACCTTTAAGAGGTCGCATTGGACAAAACTAGCAGTGGAAGAGGATTGAGAATGAGAGGCTCTAAAGGTTGATCAAGGACTAGCAATAGGGGTACAACCTTCAGATCAGAAGGAGGAGCAAGATGTTCTTTCAAGCTTTGTTAAGAGGAGGCCAAGATGGGCTTAATAGACATTGAGAGATGTTGAAAAGCATGTGGCAACACTTAGCAACACTTTTAGGGAGAGTAGACCACCAACCATATTTTCTAGTTATATGGCCTTAATGAGCAACATTAGTGAGTCTGAGCCTTCTACATTTTAGGAGGTAGTGGACCAACAAGTTTGGAGGGATGCCATGATGGAAGAGTACATTTCTATCACAAAGAATTAATTTTGGGAGATTGTATCGAGAATTTAAGGGAAGTCGGTGGTAACTGCTTGATGGATCTTCAAGATTAAGCATGCAACAACGACAATATCAAGAAGTACAAAGTGAGGTTCATAGTGAGGGGGTTCTTAGAAGAAGTGAGTATACTATGAGGAGACATTTATTCTTGCCTCCAGATATGCATCTATTAGGGCAATCATTTCTATTTCTTCAGAGATGGAATGGAGGATACATCAGATGGATGTGAACACTTCCTTCCTCAATGGGGTGATTGTGGAAGAGGTGTATATTGAGCAACCTCAAGGCTTTTAGGTGCATGGGAGGAAGTCCCATGTATGCAGAATGAAGAAATATTTACACAATCTTAAATAGGTAGGTTGTGCATTGTTATAGACATTTTTGTGCCTCGCGTCAAGGAGCAAGGAATGTCGATAATTACAGGGATCCTCAGTCCCTAAACATGTTGTTCTTACCCCTAAAAGAACAAGGTCATCAATCAACAGCACTTCCAATCAGTTCTCCACCTGAAAACACTTCAGAACAGGCTTATTTTGGATCATGTCAGCTGCTAAACTGAGCTTCTGCGCTGTATTGCAACTGTCCCACTCTGTACCTGCGCTGGAAGTCAAAAACCATGAAGGCTACCTGCGCTGGGCGAGATTGGCCAAGTGGCACAGTCATCCTGCAAGGTGTCAATTGCCCAGGAAGCTTCCAAACTGACACTTGGGTCATAAGATTCGCCCTGTGATGAGTAAGAGGTACTTGATCACCATGTGTAACCAAGGATCTCCAAGTGGACACAGGAACTGAAGATTAACTGAAGATGGAGAGGACACAAGGCAGCTTCATGTCAGTCTCAAGCTGACTCATCTTTTCCTCTTCTACCCTATATATAGAGCTCTTCTATGAGAGCTAGGGAGGCTAGAATTTTGTATAAGCAAGGAGGTGCTGTTGGTATACCGCCAGGATTATTGGGTGATTGTTTTGCTAGAGGTGAAGAAGAGAGTTCTTGCTGCCGAGGAGGTGCTGCTGGATTGGAGCCAACATCATTGGTTGTAACTTCCTCTGGAACCCTGTTACTTTCTATCAATAAAGTTTGCATGTTCTCCTATTCACTTGTTTTACATAGATGCTTTGTGTTTACATGTGTATTTGATGCAATCTAATCCATGCTTTGATTATGAGTGCTTGTATCTGTTAGTTTGCTCTCTCTTGTTATGCAGGTCTTGTGTGTAGCTGGATCGGCTTGGAGAGCAAAGAGCTGGGAGCTGGATACAAAGGAAGAAGGATAAGGATCAATCAAGCGCAAGACACCAGGTTGGTTGACCCTCTTTCCATTCTATCTGTATACTCATAAAGAAGAACATGAAAACTTTATCATTCAGTTGTTGCTAGATACTGTCACATCTAGAAAGGGTTAGGGTCATCCGCATCGGATACTTTTCCCCACAACATGCATGGTACTCCAGGATTGATGGGTACCTACTTGGATTAGGCTCCATCAAGAGTGGGGAAAAATCCAACTTGTACAATGTACTTGTTGATGGTGAGCCACTTATCTTGTTATTGTATGTTGATGATCTCTTTCTAACAAGACCAGAGAAGATAACATGGATGTGCAAGGAGGAACTTGCTTTAGAGTTTGAAATGAAAAACATTGGTTTGATGCATTACTTCTTGGGATTTAGAGATGTGGTAGCAACCAGTAGAGATACTCCTCGGGCAAGGAAAGTATGAAGTTGAAATTATGAGGAGATTTAGGTTGGAGGATTGCAAGTCGATGTTTACACCTATGAACACAACTTAGGAGGTTAATTACTTCTAAGGGTGAGTTGGTGGATACCGCCTTATATAGACAATTGATTGATTCTTTGATGTATCTAGTCAACACTAGGTTGTATATTTGTTGAGCTGTGAATACACCCAGATGGTTCATGGTGGAGTCAAGGAGGGTTCATTGGGTGGTAGCGAAGCATGTTCTCAAGTATCTTCGTGGTATAGTGGAGTATGGATTGAGGTATATCAAAGTTTGTGGAGTGGAGTTGCAGGGCTACACATATTAACACTAGATAGGGTGTGTATTGGACAAGAAGAGTACTTCAGGGTGTTGTTTCAACATGGGATCAATTATGATCTCATGTTATAGTAGGAAGAAACACTCAGTTGCACTTATCTCAACAAAGATAAGTATATGGAAATGAGTCTAGCGAGTTGTGAGGCCATATGACTTCCTAATACGATCACAATATTATTTGGTCTTTGTAACAACCTCTTCCCACATCTACCAAAGTAACCGGGCAACCAAGGAAAACATGTGAAAAGAGGCTCCTATGATTGGATTCAACCTCCTATGTGACCTTAAGGAAGTGAAATCGATGGAAACACAACATACAGACCTTCCACACCAGCTACAGGACTCCTACGAACCATTCCAACCACTCAGGTAGCTAGCCCCTGGGTTCCACTGAATTTTTTAACCACTTGACCTCTGGATGCTCTCATTCTATAGGCCTTCCAGCATCCAGGAGGCTCTAGATGCTCTCATGACAAGTCATGCCAGCGTCCAGGAACTATTTTGCTTAGTGTTGTGCCAGCGTCCCCGAGATTTGAGCCACTTTTTTAGGCCCACAGTCCAGGTGAATGCCTAAAATTGAATGACACCTTCAGAACAGTAAGATAACAGAGAAACGATGATGCAAAAGTAAATACTTTAACAAGCCCTTAACCGAACCCCTACTAGCCATGACAGGTATTTCGTCAAACATATCACAAATATGTAATCTACAGGTGTAAACAACAAATTTAAGCGTAGGGATCTCATAGTTATCTAAGAACCACTAAGAACCATTGTTCCCTCATATCATTTGCTGCATTATCATCTATTAGGTGATAGATACATTGTCCATTCACTTACACGTAAAAATATTATGAGAGCCATACATAGCCACTGTCATAAAACACATACATAAACATCATAATAGCAACATAAATACCAATGAAATCATAGCCATATGATCCACATATAAACCAATATAATACTAACAGGAATATAAGGAGAAATAACCTCATATTAATAATGCAAAATCCAAACCCGGGATGGGACTACCACGTTCCACCTGACCATAGAATGGCTGAGCCAAATCTCTCTTCAGCCATTCACCCCCGTGCCATATTCTAAGCATGAATGTGGGACTCAAACCAAAAGAATCAACCAGGCATCTTGAGACTAAACCACCTCACCCTCATCAATAGAAACTAGGCTTTACCGTAATCCATCCTGGATCACTAGGCCAACACAATAAACATGTCATAACAGGCTTTACCACAATCTCCACCCCATCACTAGGCCAAACAAGTATGGATGACACCGGATTTATATACCTACACTGTGAGGAATTTCCCTGTCTTCTAGTCTCTCATGCTTTACCGCAATCCACAATGGATCACTAGGCCATAAACCGAGACATACTCTCCAGGCTTTACCACATATCCCAACCCAGGATTACTAGGCCCAATAGAGACCAAACCACCTCTTGGCTTTACTGTATATCCTACCATTCATTGGTAAGGATTCCTAGGCCCACCAAGGCAACAAAAATATGAATTTACTGCAACCCACAACCCGGTTTAGGGTTTACTAGGCCATGTTTCTATCATTCATAGATCCACCTCCCTCAACTTTGAATCCATCCAGTAATCTAGCTCAACCAAAAAATGAGAACCCCATCACACCATGGCTATCCAGAAATGGCAAGGCTAGGCTAGAAACATTGTCACACTTGGAAAAACCCATTTCATAATAAAAAGATGCAATACCATGCATGCTAAATCTAGCAAGGAAAGCACACATGAAAATCAATACCTGCAAAGAATCCTGCTGTAGCTGCTTGATCCTGCTCTTCTTTGCTTGATCTTTGATTCCTCTTGCCTTCTTTTCCTTTCTTGTTCCAATGCCAAAGTGCTCCAAGAAAACTCTAAGTGTCCAAGAGTAAGAGAGATCTCCAAAACTGAACTGACAAAAGGTTACAAATTGATCCTCAGAAGACTTTTTATCAATTAGGCCTCTATTTTCTTCATTTTCATCCTCACATGCAACGTATGACCTTTCACCTCCCTTTTCTCCTAATTTCCATTATTTTCATAAATAAATGTGCCAAAAATTCAATTTTTCCTTTCCAAAGCCTTAGTCATTGCCTTTGCCAATTTCCTTAGGCATAATAAACCGATGAACACCCACACTAGGATGTTTTTCCCAACATTCATCTTGGAATAAGTGTCCCATCAACCGTGGTTATTACTTTTTCCTTTATTAACTTTTATTACATGGAATTTTCACCAGGGCTGTTACAGAACCCTACCCCTTGGAGGACATTGTCCTCAGTGTTCAACCACAGCTATAGCTCAGCAAAACTGCTGAAAAGGAAACATACTACCCATGGAGCTTTATAACATAGCTCGATGTAGTATTTACAATGATCACCCCTTGAAAAGAAAACCAACATGACAACATAACAAGCATAACATCATAATGACATGATACCCATATCACTTATTGGAGCTTTATAACATAACTCATGGCAGTATTCACATCCATATACATATGTACATATACCAAAGACATATACCAAAACACCATAAAAAAATGCTTTGCATCAACTAGCAAACAAGGAAGGATACATAGCCCGCATTTGATCCACCATCTCCCATGTAGCTTCATCAGGCCCAAAGTGCTTCCACAACACTTTAAACTGCTCGATTGCTCGGTTTCGGAGCATGAGCACCTTTTTCTGCAATATACATTGGGGCTCTGAATGGAATTCTCCATCTGGTTCCACCTACAATACAGACCAATCAATCACATGATCAACATGTTTAACATTCTTCTTAAGAAATGGCACATGGAAAACATCATGGACTTTCACTGTCAGAGACAGTGCAAGTCAACAGGATACTGGCCCAATCCTCTCAATAATACTGAAGGGTCCATAAAACTGTGGTGCCAGCTTGGCACATGATCAAATCTGTAAGGAGCTCTTCTTTGGTTTGATGCACAAGTACACTTGTTTCCCAACCTCAAACTACTTGAATAACTTATTCCGATCTGCATAACTCTTCTACCTATCCCGTGTTGCCTTTAGATTCTTCTTTATAACCTGCATCTCTTGTTCCATGTCCGGTCCAATCAACACCATGTTAATTGGATTGCTCCAACTAATGGGAGTATTGCAACCCCGCCCATATAATGCCTCAAATGGACTCATCCACAAGGATTCTTGATACCCATTGTTGTAAGCGAACTCTACTAGTGGAAGATACTCTTCCCACTTTCATTGTTGATGCATCACGTACATCCTCAACATGTCCTTCAATATCCTGTTGACCCTCTCAGTCTGTCCATTTGTATATGCATGATAAGTTGTACTAAAGGCCAACTTTGTGCCCAAGCCAACAAATAACTCCTTCAAGAACTTGGAAGTGAACTTTTCATCTCTGTCTGACACAATCTTCTTCGGAACACCATGCAATCGGACCACATCTCTGATGAATATCTATGCTACATCGCTAGATGAGAATGTAGACTTCACGGGAATGAAGTGCACAACCTTTGTCAACATTTCCACAACAACCATGTTGGAATCATGTTGTCTCACTATCCTCGAAAACCATGTGATAAAGTCCATGGAAGTGATCTCCCATTTCCACTCTAGAATTGCGATCGACTATAGCAGTCCACCTAGATGGTTACACTTTACCTTCACACACTAACAATCGAAACACCTAGCCAAAAACTCTTCTACATCCTTCTTTAGATTCAACCAATGATAAAATTTCTTCACTGCAGTCAATGTATTCTGGTAGCCTGGGTGACCTGAATAAGGTTTTGCATGGAACTCCCTCAAGATAACCTTCCTGAGCTCACTACTGTCTAGCACATATATCCTGTCTCTAAATCTAACCAATCCATCTGTTGTAATACAATAATCCACATCCTGTGCACCTGCACCTATACCTGTACCTGTACTACCACTTGTACCTATACCTATACGTGTACTCTGCTGAAACATGTGCAAAATATCCAGATACTTGACATCCTGTTGTTTGGTCAATTTAGTGTGTTCTAAATTGCTATTTAAAATGTCAATTCGGGATTCGTAAACTGACGAAGTGAAGTGTACTATATGTACAAGATAACCATTTTCTTAGTCTTTTGTCGTTTTTGAGTTTTTTAGTTTGTTTTTGGATTTATCTTTTATGGATTCCCTAGTGTGTGATTGCGAAAATGAAAGTTAAGTATGGATGGTAATGATGATTTCTACAGTGATTTTCCAAACTTAAAAGTGTTCAAAAAGAAAGCTCTAAAACAACTGTAATGAAATCAATTCTTAAGAGGAAGTAAATGTATCAAACAGTGAACTAATGACAATGGCCCAGTATCCTTACTGCTGTATGAAAAAGAAAGTAAAAACTGAACTTAAAGCAACTCAAAGACTAAAAGCAAAGCAACTAATTCACACTACTTCAACTCTTCTGATCCTTTACCCTTCAACTCAATCTGCCTTATGGGAAGCAATCATGAACAAGTTAAGCAATATGATATCTAAATTTCAAGAAATTAAATTGCATAAAGGAAACTAATCAGACTACTTCAACTCTTCTGATCCTTTACCCTTCAGCTCAATCTACCTTATGGGAAGCAATCATGAACAAGTTAAGCAATATGATATCTAAATTGCAAGAAAGCAAACTAAATCACACTACAATAAGTAATATTCTGATTCCTTACTAATAAAGTCACTTGACTATAGAAAGAAACCATAAACAAATGAGTAGTATGATGTCTAAGTAGCAGAAAAATAAATAAGCAAAACACAATTTGAAAAATGACAGTGCTGGGATTTAACTTCAGAAAATGAAAATTAGCAGGAAGGACAAGATGATCTCATATGTCAGTAGTTATCAAAAAGATGAAAATTTTCCCGGGCTGCCTAAGAAAACCTGTAGAAAAGCATTGATCAGCTGACAGCTATAAAAAAAACATAAATGAAAATGGAAACAACAGTGAATTAAAAACATCAAAACAATATGTTATATACAAGCTAATAATTATGAAAGCAGAAACATAATAAAATCAAATGAGAACTATACAGGGCTTTAGTGCACAGGGGCCCTTTGCCACCTCAGCCAGTCAACGAACAGTCACAAAAACGAGCTCAGGAAAGTAGTCTTCTCATGTATTAAAGCAGCAAAACACGTAAAACAGGGTACAGTGGAGTGATAACAACAATTCAAAAATTACATTTCAAAACTTAACCATACAGCGTTTATCAACGCGCTATTTATAATGAAAAGTGTTGTAGCTAACTCCTAAATCCTATGTTGTTAACTGCATTGCCAGAGACACGTAGATCTCCTCAGCCCGAGATCTAGCGTAATGGTCATCATGTCCATTAAATCCTCGGAGTGGTAGCTGCTGGATTCAGGTTACGGGGTTGACCTCCAGGTGTACCGATATCTCCGTGAGCTGAGGACTGTGCCATGTAAACCTTCACGTGCTCAAAACAGAGACGTGCCACCGCTAAATTCCTTGGTTGGCTTTGCCTTTGACCCTTGTTGACCGTGACCATTTATGGATGATTTGGCTGATTTGAAGGGACACGTTCCATGTACACGTCACCTGTAGCTTGCCCATGTGGCTTGTTTCTTCATAGGACACCTGTAGCATAGCCTTTAACAAAATGGCTGCGGAACCCTGTGCTGGCTGCGTAAACTGACAAGTTTCCACAGCTGCCTGAACAAAAATCTAAACCAAACAACAGTCATAAGCATAGTTAGAAAACCATGTCAGAAGCTCTTTTTAGACTATAATGCAATGATTTAACAGCTTGGTGGCTGAAGTAAGTGGAAAAAAGAAGGCTGAGAGGGTGTATAGGAAGGTGCAGGTTTGAGGCTCAACACCTGTTGACCTACCTGTAAGATCCTATCCTATAAGTTGTCCCATAAAGCTCATAGTTGCTAAGTGACTTACCTGTATCTGCATGCTAAGAGAATCTACAACCATGTTCTCCTTTCCTTTGATGTATCTGATCTCGAAGTCAAACTCACTGATCGTGGCCAACCATATAGCTTGCCCGATGTTCAGATTCAGCTAGTAAAATAAATATCTCAACATAATATGATCACTCATTAGTACAAACCTACTGCCAATAAGATAATGCCTCCACATATTCAATGCATGTATGATCACTACTAACTCAAGATCATGCATTAGGTAGTTTTATCATCCTCCTTTAGCTTTAGTGACTCATAGCATACCTCCTGTCCATCCTGAATTAGGACTCCACCAAGTCCTCTCTTGCAAGCATCTGTACATACTACAAACTCCTTGTCCAGATTTTCAATCTTTAACATTGGTGCATGTGTCAACAACTACTTAAGCTACTCAAAACTGGCCTCACACTCCTCGATCCAGTCAAAATTCTTACCTTTCCTCTGCAATGATGTAATAAGATAAGTAATCTACGAGAAGTTCTTGATGAACCTCCTGTAATAGCCTGCCAACCCCATGAAAGATATCACCTCGTCCACATTTATAGGAGATACCCACTCCATAATGGCCCTGATCTTTTATGGATCTACTACAATTCCCTCCTTGGAGACAACATGTCCCAAGTAGTGTACCTCAGTCTGAAAGAAATTTCACTTGCTGAGCTTAGCATACAACTAATGCTCTCTCAACAACCTCAACACTGCTACTAAATGCTTGACATACTCTTCCTCATTTTTAGAATATACCAATATGTCATCAATGAACACAATAACAAACTTATCCAAATACGAACGCAACACACTATTCATCAATCACATAAAAGTAGCTAGAGCATTAGTCAAACCGAATGGAACTACAACAAACTCATAATGCCCATACTTGGTTTGAAAAGTTGTCTTGTAAATGTCCTCCTCTTTGATGCGTACTTGATGGTATCCTGACCTCAAGTTGATCTTAGATAACAATACTGCTCCCTTCAGCTGATCCAACAAATCATCAATCCTCGGTAATGGGTAACTGTTTTTTATGTTCACTTTGTTCAACCACCTGTAGTCAATGCACAATCTGAGAGTACCATCTTTCTTCTTCACAAACAACACCGATGCACTCCAAGGTGATACACTTGGCCTAATGTATCCTTTGTCCAACATTTCTTTCAACTGCAACTTCAAATATACCAACTCAGGTGTGCTCATCCTGTAAGAGGTTCTGATGTTGGAACTGCCCCTGGCACTAACTAAATAGAAAAGTCTATTCCCTGTGAGGTGGAAACCCTAAAATCTCCTTGGGAAATACATTCTGAAACTGTTGTGGAACTGGGTACCTACTCAAAACAAGTGCATCCTCAAATTCCTTACCTTTGTCACTAGAAATGTATATTGTGAATAACACACACCCTTTCCTGTGATTGTGCTTTGCCTGCATAGCTGTCATCATCCTAACTAATGTGGCTTTCTTCTTTCCCTGTAGGACTCTTGGTTCCCCATTGTCATTAACAAACTCAATGACTTTGTCATAACAATCTACCTTGGTTCTATGAAGGTACAACCAATCCATGCCCAACAACATATTGTATGATCCCAATGGTAATACATCCAAATGTGTTGTGGTAGGCATACCATTCAAATCAAGTGTACAAGCTCTTACCCAATGATGAACTCTCTTCTTCTTACCTATGGCCAGCTACACTAACTAAGATTCTACATGCAATTCCTTACGCAAACCACACTTATCCACCAAGTAAGGACTAACATAACTATAATTAGATCCATGGTCAATCAAAATATAAATAAATTGATCACAAAGCTTACCATCAATCTCAATGATAAATGCTTGATGGTCTGCCCATTTTTTATCCAATGCTGCATAAATATGAGGAATGCTTTGACCAACATCCCCAATAGTCTGTGCCTCCTGTGCACTATATATCTGACGCCTACCAACCTGATTCTTTGGACAATCTCTCTTAAGATGCTCTTTTCCACATGTCAAACACTCCAATTGACCAATACCCTCATCTCTATGCTGCTTCTGATGTGACCCATGTCCATGTCTAGCTGCTTTGAACCTATTTTGTGGTGCCACATTTTCTTTCTTGTTTTCATTTTGAGGCCTTGCTCTTTTCAGCTGCTATTTACCTTTACCTTTGTCTTTTCCCTTCCATCCTTGCTGCGATTCATTCTTACACTTTGACTATTCATAGCAATGTTTCAATTTTCCAATAACTTCCTCAAGTGACTGAGGCTCATCATACTCAATTCGATCTCTAAATTCTAATGGCAATCCACTGACAAATCACTAAAATTTAGTCTTCTCGTCTTTAAGATATGATACATACCTCAATAACTTCAGAAACTTGGTCGTGTACTCTTCATCTATCATTGATCCCATCTTTAGCTCATAAAACTCTTTGGCCTTATTGTCGTAGTACCTCTCTGACAAGTTCTTCTTCCTAAAAAGCCTCTTGAACTCGTGCCAACTCAAGTCATCGGTCTTGATGTATCTAACCTGCTTCACATCTTCCTACCAGATGTCTGCTTTACCTCTCAGGCCGAATATAACTACCCTGACCTTCATATTATATGTGTAATTATGAAACTCAAAGAATTTCTCCATACTAAGTATCCAAGCCTCTGTATCTTTCGACTTCTTGACATCTCCATCAAAATTAGGTGGCTTTGATTTCTTAAACTCATCAGGCAAGTATCCCCTATCACTCCTCCTGTAAGGATGATAACAATGACAATCATGATGCCTATCAGAACCAGAACTAGAATAATACATGTATCCATCACCTCTCCTATCGGGTGTATCCAAAAATATTCCATCTCTAACAGTGTCATCTCTATCTAACCTGTAACCACCGTGAGACCTAATACCATATGCCCCAACAATTTTGTCCTTCTGTCCATGGCTGATTCAAAGTGGCCCTTGTCGTTGCAATCTTGACAAACTTTGAAGAACTATTGCATTAACTTCTGCTTGTTTATCTTGTGCCTGTATGATCCTATCATTATCCGCCTTACAACTCCTTATTTCTTCCTTCAAGCTTCTCAATGTGTCTACCAAATTAGAAGAGTGCCCAACACCACGCTAGTCATCTGATTCATAGGGAGAGTCTTTGTAGTCTACCATCTTGCTAGTAATTTTGATCTTTCTCTTGCAAGGCATACTATGTCAGCTAGATCAAATCACAATAAACCAACGTACCTTAGCGAAATTCGGGGATGATATCTTATCTGCAAGATCATCAAATCAACGTGATACATGTATAACATAATCATAAAATCATATATACATATAATTCATAAGCACATAACCATGTAACCGTCAGTCTAACTAGAGTCCAGTCATTAATGCATGACCATATCAACTACATATACCATGACCTCATGCATGACAACAATAACCATACCAACGTAAATTGACGATACGCAAGCATAAACAACATGTAACCAATCATACACTCATGATGACATACTTCATAAAAACAACATCCTCTTTCACATGGCGACACCACTACAGCCATGAATTACACCAAGTGTATGCAACAAGCACATAGACCACAAGGATGATTAATCACAGATGCAAATGACATGAATGCATGACCAACACACCACCCATCCAATGCGAGGGGTGAACCATGCTCTGATACCACTCTGTAACACCCTCCCCCCGCATCTACCCAAGTAACCGGCCAACCGGGGTAAACATGTGACAAGAGGCTACTATGGTTGGATTCAACCTCCTATGTGACCTTAAGGAAGTGGAATTGACGGAAACACAACATACATACCTTCCAAATAAGCTACAGGACTCCAAGGAACCATTCCAACCATTCAGGTAGCTAGCCCCTGGGTCTCGCTGAAGTTTTTAACCACTTGAACTCTGGACACTCTCATGCTATAGGCCTGCCAGCATCGAGGAGGCTCTGGATGCTCTTATGACAAAGCATGCCAACGTCCAGGGAATATTTTTCTCAATGTTGTGCCAACATCCCCAGGATTTGAGCCACTTTTTCAGGCCCAGAGCCCCGGTCACTGCCCAAAATTAAATGACACCTTTAGAACAGTAAGATAAAAGTGAAACAATGATGCAAAAGTAAATAATTGGACAAGCCCTTAACCAGATCCTTACTAGCCATGACAAGAATTTCGTCAAACATATCACAAATATGTAATCTACAGGTGTAAACAACATATTTAAGCATAGGGATCTCATACTTATCTGAGAATTGCTAAGAACCATCATTCCCTCATACCATTCGCTGTATTATCATCTATTAGGTGATAGATACATTGTCCATTCTTTACAAGTGAAAACATGATGAGATCCATACATAGCCACTGCCATAAAGCACATACATCACCAACATAATAACACCATAAATACTAATGAAATTACAACCATATGATCTGCATATAAAACAATATAATACTCATAGGAATACAAGGAGAAATAACCTCATATTAATGATGCAAAATCCAAACTTGGGATGGGACTACCACATTCCACCCGACCATGGAATGGTTGAGCCAAATCTCTTTTCAGTCATTCACCCCCATGCCATATTCCAAACATGAATGCGGGACTCAAACCAAAAGAACCAATCAGGGCATCCCGAGGCTAAACCACCTCACCCTCATTAATAGAAACTAGGCTTTACCGTAATCCATCTCGGATCACTAGACCAACACAGTAAACATTTCATAACAGGCCTTACCATGATCTCCACCCGATCATTAGGCCAACCAAGCATGAATGCCATTGAATTTATCCACCTACACCGTGAGGAATTTATCTGTCTCCTAGTCTCTCAGGCTTTACCAAAATCCACACTAGATCACTAGGCCCTAAACTGAGACCCACTCTTCAGGCTTTACTACATATCCCAACCCGATATTACTATGCATAACAGAGAGCAAACCACCTCTTCGATTTACCGTATATCCCGCCATTCACCAGCAAGGATTCCTAGGTCCATCGAGGAAACACAAGTTTGAATTTACGGTAACCCCCAGTCCGGTTCAGGGGTTACTAGGCCATGTGTTCTATCATTTGGATATCCACGTCACTCAGCTTCGTATCCATTCGACAATCTAGCTCTACCAAAACATGAGAACCCCATCAGACCATGGCTATTCGGAAATGGTAAGGCTAGGCTGAAAACACTGTCACACCTCACAAAACCCATGCCATAACAACAGAATAACCACATGCAATCCCATGCATGCCAAATCTAGCAAGGAAAACACACATGCAAATCAATACCTACAAAGAATCCTATTGTAGTTGCTTGATCCTGCTCTTCCTTGCTTGATCTTTGCTTCCTCTTGCCTTCTTTTCCTTTCTTGATCCAATGCCAAAGTGATCCAAGAAAAATCTAAGTGTCCAAGAGTGAGAGAGAGAGAGAATAATGAGAGAGCTCTAAAATTGAACTGGAAAAAGGTTACAAACTGATCCTCAAAAGCCTTTTTATTAATTAGGCTTGCATTTTCTTCATTTTCCATTATTTTCCTTCATTTTCCTCCTCACATGCAACCTATGATCTTTCACCTCCCTTTTCTCCTCATTTCCATTATTTTCATGCATAAATGTGCCCAAAATGCCATCTTGCCTTTCCAAAGCCTTAGCCATTTTGTTTGCCAATTTCCTTAGCCATAATAAGCCGATGAAAACCCACACTAGGATGTTTTGCCCAATATTCAGCTTGGAATAAGTGTCCCGTCAACCGTGGTTATTATTTTTGCCTTTATTAACTTTTATTACATGGAAATTTCACTAGGGCCGTTACAATCTTGACATGGGGTCCACTGTGATTCACTTGTGACAATCAAATTTGGATTAAACTCTTTGAGAATCTAGTGTTTCATGATAGGTCCAAGCATATAGAGATCAAATACCACTTCATCTGAGATAGAGTCTAGAGAGGTGTTGTGAGATTGCAGTACATCTCCACAGAGGAGAAGGTAGAAGATATTCTCACCAAGCCTCCAATGAAAGGGAAGTTTATGTTTTACGAAGACAAACTAGGGATGGTGGAGAATCCCTTCCTTGCAAGGAGAGAGTGTTAATTTTTTTGTAGCCTTTGAAGGTCTTCTGCATTGGCTTGGTGTATTAGTATGTAGAAGATATTTAATTTCCTGTTTAAGTGCTTTCCTGGTGGAGTAAATTATTTTATGATTTATTTCCTAAGGTTAACTTAGGAAAAGTATAATAATTAATTATATTAGTTATTATGGACTATTAGGCCAAAATTCTACTGATCAATAACAAAATGATTTAAGTGACTTAGATATAATATCAACCGTTGATCTTGAGTGAGGCTTATGATTTAATCCTAGCCATTGATCTCTTAGGAGATTTTGGTTAGGGTTTTTGGCCCAATGAAATTGTAAAAAAAGCCTAAGGGAGAGATGAAGAGACATAATTGTTGAGGAAGTGATTTTCTCAAGAGCAAGAGGCTTGATTATATTGAAGAGAAGTGAGAACAATTGCAACGGGGAATTTCAAGAGAATATTTCAAGGAAGTTGAAACTAGGAAAGGGAGAGATTGAGTTAGCTAAAGAGAAGGTTTGGATACGGATGGAGGGTCTAAATGTTCAAAGGTTGAATTTCTCAAGTGTGCAAGGGCCATATGAGGGAAAAGAGGGGCTAAATTGCTGGTGAGTGAGGCTAATTTTTCTAGAGCTCAAGTTGTTTTAGTAGTGCCAATTTGCAGGGGCCAATTTCCTTAAGGTTGATTTTTCCCAGTCCGACTGATTTCATTGAGGTTGATTTTCCTAGTGGGGCCAAGTTCCAGGTTCCCAACAATTGCATTTTTCTATTTATTCTTTTTGGTTCTAGGTCCAAATTTTCGTGAGAAAATTAAAAATGAAGGAATATTGCGTTGGGCACAATTTTGTTGTTGTAGTGTGATTGATTTCCTC
The DNA here is from genome assembly GCA_031772625.1 of Pinus tabuliformis. Lineage (NCBI taxonomy): Eukaryota > Viridiplantae > Streptophyta > Pinopsida > Pinales > Pinaceae > Pinus > Pinus tabuliformis. Next base: position 601,693,346 of record CM062809.1, on the reverse strand, counting down.
ATTTTACTTCCATTGCATTTTTTTTTTGAGTTAATATACCAATGTGTTTAGTTTATCAACGATTTTAGAAATATTTGAGATAAATATTTTTTGGGTTTTTAATAAATGTTTGAAGTAAAATAAATTAGATCTAGTATAAGGGAATTCAACAAGTAGTGTCATCAACCATTGGTCCTCTATATAACTGATAGAATATAATTGATACTTTATGATAGGCTTGAAGTCCTCCCAGTTAGTTATTGGGGGATCACCCTTTAGCCTAAGTGTCTTCGTATGGCTTTCCCACTAGGTTAGGGCATCACCCTCTAACTTAAATCTAGTGAATTCTATTTTACGCTCCTCATCTCTATGGTGAATGGTAAAATATAATTCTATTTGCTATGTCTAGTGATTTAAATTTAGGTATCGATGTCACCTTAGTACAACTTTATGTCAACCTTCACTTCCATCTTAAATAAGTATTATGAATGGATAACAACACTCAAACTTGAATGCTCTTTCTCAGGTTCTTTCGTTGACTCCTGTTCTCAGTCTTGATGATATCATAATTTTTCCTTTCATCCGATCTTTGAGTTGGAACCTTCGTCTTCTCCAATTCCAAGCTTATTTGCTAGAGCTTCATAGGTATTTTCATATAGTGGCTAATATCAATGACCCATACTTCAAGCCACACAAATCTCTCTTCTATTGAGTCAAGGTTATTATTAACATACTTGTTGGTCATGGTCAAGGTTCAACAACTTTCTATTTATATCACTTCCTAGATCCCCTGCATCTTCCCATGCGATTCGCTAGAGAAACTTGATCTAATACCAATATTATCTATAAACTACCATGGGCATTCCATTGAACAATTTGTCACAACATATCTCACAAAATAAATTGAAATCTATACTATGAAGGATAAATTGATTTAGATTGCAGATCACTAATTACTAAATTTTTGCTTATTAATGAAATAGATAAAATATGGAAAATAGACAACAACAAATACAGTCACACATCATCCATAATTAATACAAATATTTTCTTTAGGAAACCCTTACAAGAGAAAACCTAGCTAGAAGGTAAGACTGCTCTACTCTCTTTTTTCTATGGAATGGAAAAATGCAAGTACAAAGTGTAGCATACCTAGTTCCCTCAATGACTTACAAAGGTTATGAGGTACCCAAAAATTTCTTTAACTTTTTACTAGCTTGACAATAAGCTCTAATACCACTTTGTCACATACCCTTACTAAATTTATCATAACCACACTCGTAAAAAAAATGTTTTTCATCTCTCATACATTTTGTCAATCATTTTGTATGAAATAAAATAAGAAATATTTTTTTTTATTCCATTTATAACATACCAGCTGAAATATACCACCCAATCATGCAACTTTTGATTTCTATCTTTGAGGTATTTGTAGGTTTTAACCCCGGACAAAAATTACCCACAAACGAATTCTTAAAATATAAAAATATACAATGGAGAGAACATAAAACAAATATACACAGAGATTTTCCCCTAGATCCAAAAACTGAGACTACTAGATTGATTTTTCATTATATTCCTTTCAATGGTACAATATATATATACATGTCAAAGCATTCATAAACCCCAATCCATTAACCCTAGATATAACATAACTATAGTTCCCTTAACTGGATCTACAAAATACCATGGGCAGAAAACCATCATGCCCAAAACCATGTGCAAAACCCATGCACAAAACCATGGGTAGGTCCGCCCACCATCTTTGGGTCTGCCCCCCATCCTTGGGTCCGCCCAACTATTATTGGGTTTGTGCATGGAGCTAGTTGTGGAAAGAATATAACACACACCCAACAATATTTTTACGTCACAAGGCATTCCCCTGTGAGAAGAACTTCCCTCTAGCCTCTTGTCATCACTTTGGATCGTCAGATTATATGTTAGACGATGGATGGATTTTCAACCATTAGATCATCGTAGGTTATGGTAGTTGAAAAGTCGTTAGAAACCGTTGGAAGGTATTTGGTTGCCAAAGTAGTTATCAAGGCACCCTATTTGTAGTACGATCATCCCATTGAGCAAGAAAAACTTGCTACCTTGGAGCTCATGAGGAAAGTCTCCCACTTTCACCCACAGAGTCCTTGGGTAGAGCTTCTGTGAGAAGAATTGCATCTGAATCTGAGATGAGAAATCGCGATGTATTAAAAATATTGTGGAAGTTGGGTGGAGCGAGGGTTTCTGAGCATATATACCTCAAAGTAACACAACAAAAGATACAATAAACTGAACACGTCTAAGCAGGCAATGAACGAACTTTGCTGCGTGGTTGATGTGTATACGAAGAAAGGAGAAAACATATCACCATTACCAACCACACCCTTGGGGCCAACCTCACTCTTCTCAGTGTCTACGATGTCACAGCCAAGGGCCTCAATTCGCACAAAGACGACCCTGGCAGGACCATCCCTGTGACTATTTTTTCTTTTGAAGCTACGAAAGTGGGAAACTAGGTTTTCAAAGACAGATTGGAGGTGCTAGGGGTTAATGTTCCCTGCTTGGTGAGAAAATAAGATGTGGTTCCTAAGATGCCCAAGATCATCTCGAATGAAAGGATGGAAAAATTCAGCCAACTGATGAAGCCCATGCTTGACCTTCTCCCCTGGACATATCCCACGTTGGAGTGGAACTCCAGTTGGATCATCGACTTTCGCCTTCTTTGAAATGAATTCATTTGTTGCGTGGGGTCAAGATCCCGTCTACCCCGTTCTGACTAAATGCCAAGCGAGATGTGGCATTGGTGAACAACGCTTCCAACATGTTGAGGCCAGAGTTAATGGTGTCAGGAAACTGGTATCAAGTGGAGAGCAGGGGCCTCGTCCATAATTCATATGGAAGATGGGTACAACCTGAACGAGATCCCGAGGATGTTCCACTTCCTAACCATGTACTCCAACAGTCTCTCGGTTTGGAGTTTCCAATAGAAATGGGTGCAGGTTAATGTGTGAAAGTTCTACCTTCTTGAGCACATCAACATATATTTCCAGCGTAACTTAACTCTGATCTATCTGACTAAGTCAATTATGATCTAGAACTTTGCATGGGTTTGATGAAAAATCTGTTAAAATAGTTATATTGTAACAGTTCACATAAATATATGCCAGTAAAAGAAAGCAAATCTTGTAAATATGAAGATTTATTTTGCTACGTTTTATTTTTTTTGGAGAATAAAAAAACTTATGTAATTTACATCTGTATAGTATTTATGTGACCAATGTAGCCCAAAATGATGTTATAAATTTTTATGCCAGTAAAAAAAAGATAATCTTCTAAATATGAAGATTTCTTTTACTACTTGAAAATATGAAGACTTCTTTTACTACATTTTATTTTTTTTCCGGAAAATAAGAAAACTTAAGTAATATTATTTGTAGAAAAAAAATTAATTTACATCTATATAATATATGTATGGTATTTATGTGACCATTGTAGCCCAATGTAGCCCAAAATGATGTCATATATTTTTGTTTCCTTATCATTGCTTTTTAAAAAGCTTTGAAGTACCCGCTCATGTTTTTATGCATTGCCGTTCTACCAGCAGACAAATATCAAAATAATAACGTAGTATGAAGTGTCCAGTAAAGATCCATAGTTGTGCGTAGTAGGAAGTGTCATGTAAAGATCCATAGTTGTGCATTTGGGAGATATATAATCTGTCAACTGTGTTGAACATATAAAATTAGTCACATAGATTAAAATACAAGAGAAATAAGATGAAATAGTTATATTATTACAGTTCACATAAATATATGTCAGCAAAGGAAAGCAACGCATATGAATATGATGATTTTTTTAACTATGTTTTAGTTTCTTTGGGAAAATGAAAAAAAGTATGTAATATTATTTGTAGAAAGTAATTTACATCTGTATACTATTTTTGTGACAAATGTAGCCCAAAAGATGCTTTAAATATTTTTTCCATAACATTGTTTTTTGTTTTTTAAATACTTTTAAGTGGAAAGGAAAGCAACGCATGTAAATATGATTTTATATATATATATATATATATATATATATATAATTTTAATTTTTATTTATTTATATATTTTTTCAGAAAATAAGAAAACGTATGTAATATTATTTATAGAAAATAATTTACATTTGTATAGTATTTATGTAGTCGAAAAGGATACCTTAAATATTTTTTATTTAACATTATTTTTTAAAAGACTTTTAAGTATCCGCTCTTGTTTTATTGTCGTAATACCAACGAAGAAATATCAAAATAATATCGTCGTATGAAATGTCCTATAAAGATCTATATCTATCAAAATAATAGCATCTTATGAAGTGTCCTGTAAAGATCTATATTGTTTCGAAGATATATAATCCGTCAACAATGTTAAACATATAAAACTCGTCACACAATTTAAAATACAGAGGAAATCAATTCTTTCCATTCATAATAGTAGTGCATAAGAAGAGAAAAACATGTAAACTGGTTTGAAGAAACATTGATTTTTTACATCTTTTTGTTCAAAGAATTTTGTCGTATTTTCATCCACACACACATATATATATAAAAGTAATATTTATTGGGTAAGTTATGTGAACATTTTATTAAGTGAATCAGTGTATGAATGCATTGAAATATTATGTTATGTCTTCAAAGTCTTTGCATGCTTTTAAGTGGCAAGGATGGAATGATCATATATCACATGATTAAATTTAATTTAATTCCTAAATATTTGAGAAAAACTTAATAATGATTGTTATACTATCATAAAACATAAATGATATAAATGTCAATGAATAAAATACACCTTTAAATACTTACTAACAAGCAAGATATTCAAAATTATATAAATAAATATGAAACTTGAAACATTAAATAAGACAACACACAATCTTATTTTTTCTAACCATCCATTAAAATAGATATTCATATTCATTTTCATATAAATATATATCTTAAAACATCATTACCTGTCAATCCCTCGGTCACCTCTCATACAAAGATGGGAAAATACAACAAGAACTTTAAGGTTTATACAATAACCTTCATTTGTGGTAGGATTGCATTGCTTGATTAGTTTCCATCAATTAAGAAGTAGATGGCCTTATTGCATTGAAGAATTCATTTTTCTTTTTAGAATTTTCATTAATGGTTGTTAGGGCTTACAACTCAAGGCCTACTGAGAGTGATGTGATTGGTATTGATTTGGGTATTTCCAACTCATGTGTGGCCATCATGGAAGGGAAGTTTAGTTGTTTATCCTTGAATGCTAAATTCCTTATTGTTTTCTCTAGGTTGAGTTGACAAAATAATTAGTGTTTTTATTTTCATGCATTCTTCTCGTTTGACTATTTTTTGAATATCTGTAGAACCCAAAAGTAATTGAGAACTCAGAAGGGGCTAGGACAACACCATCTATTGTAGTTGTGAATCAAAAGGGAGAGATACTTGCAAGTATTCCTTCCCAACATCAAGTTGTGACAAATCCCACAAATACTGTGTTTGGGAGTAAGTGTTTGATAGGAAGGAGTTTGATTTAATATTGTTAAAGCAACTAATGTTGATGCTTGGGTAGAAATAAATGGGAAAAAAACTCTCCCAGTCAAATAGGTGCATTTGTGTTGACCAAGATGAAAGAAACTATCGAGGGTTACCTTGGAAGGACTGTCTTGAATGCAATCATTACTATGCCTGCCTATTTTAATGATGCTTAGCACCAAGCAATGAAAGATGTTGGTAAAATTGCAGGATTGGATGTAAAAAGAATCATCAATAAGCCTACTGCAGTGACCCTCAATGTTGTGAGTTATCCATAGTCATCCCTACATGACTTGTAATATGCTTACTTTCCTTGTGCTTTCAATAATGTTATATGTTATTGGTTTTCAAGTCGTGGAAATCTGGGATCAAGAGAATATCCTTGAGGTGACACTATGTTCATTGTGCATTGCCTAGTAGCCCATTAACTCATGTAGGTGGATTATTTCCATCCCCCCCTCCACATTTGCAATTGGATATGCAAACTCAAATGTGCACAAATGAGAGACCACTCTTGTTAAGTACATCGATAGTACGCTAAAAAATAGTTGATACATATATGTTTGTTGTGTTCCAAAGATATAAGATACCAATTCTAATCTAGTACTATGTTGTGTGAAAATCTATGGCTCATGGGAGAGAATCTCCCAATACAGAAATCTTTGAGGGAATACTAGATGAGAGCAAGGAGGGAAAAACCTTAAAATGAGCATATTTTCAAAACTAGAACAAGTGTTTCAAGGTTTCATTCTTCCTACATAGTGGGAATTTAAGGTGTAGAATTAGTAGGTGTCTTCTCAAATTTATGCCTTACGACGTTTCCTTTGCAACATCTGGTGCAATTGCTAGTAATAAATGATTTGTGTGCATATTGTAATAAAACGCCTTTAACATAATTCTTTAAATTCTTTGCATGCAAATAGGCATAGATAAACTACAATAGCACTATCATACAAAAATTCTAACATACAAAAATACTATCCCCATCCACAAAACCAAATTTTGATTACGACATTTCATCAAATAGTTTGTATGCAATGAATCATTAAACCATTTAGGCATTTCTTAAAACGCTTTGCATGCAAAATAATATAGAAACTTCCTTAGGGAATTTCCTAAATTATAACATTTTAAGTTTTAGAAACTAAACCAGATGATCATTGGGATTTTCCCTCACTATGATCCAATTTTAAGCTTTTTGAACCTCCTAGAAGAAAAGTTGTAACATAAATGCCAACAGGACCTATTTGATGAATGATTTTAGGAGCATCAAGGAAGCTCGACTTCCTCTGATCATATCTCCTAAAATATTGTGACTTAAGGTCTAAAAGTTGGACCAAATGATCAACGAAATATCCCCTCACTACGGTTCAACTTTTAGCTTTTGGAACCTCCTAGAGGAAAAGTTATAGTAAAAATGCCAACATAAATTGTTTGATGCATCATATTAGGAGCATACAGGAAGCTAGACTTCCTCTGATCATATCTCCTAAAATATCACAACCCATGATTGAAAATTTGTACCACATAATCAAAAATTTTTCCCCTCACTGTGGTCCAAGTTCCAATTTTTGAAACCTCCAAGAAGAAAAATTATAAAAAAATACCAATATGACTTGTTTAAAGACGCATTTAGGAAACCCAACTTCCTAAAATTTAATGACCAAAGAGATAAAAACTGGACCAAAGGATCAACATGATTTCCCTTCACTATGGTCCAAGTGTTAGCTACTGTAACATCCTAGAAGAGAATTTATAGTAGAATGCCAACATGTCCTATTTAATGAAGAATTTAGGAAGCCTATCTTCCTCAACTAGTGTTGTTACAAAATTTAATACATATGAAAAGCTATAGAAAAATAGTATAACAAATACAACCATGATAAATTTGTTTAAGGGTAAATGTATGTACATATAAACTTTATGAATAGAGAAATTAAATATTTTGCATGTTACTAAACCATTTATGCCAGAAATATCATTATCATAGAAATAAATATTTATTTATTGTAGCGAGAAAAATATTGAAAGATGAAGTAGGGTGCACCACTTTCCATGCCACCATAAGCTCAAATGTTCTACAATTTTGCTCACTGTTGGACATCCTCGTGCCAAATCATGTTTCCTAGAGGAGAACTTAATTCGACGGTATTTCACACACTCATATTCAGACTAGATTTTAACACCAGAAGTGAATTCCATTCTCCTTCACACACAAAGGAAAACACAGTGATAAGCCTTTCCATATTTGACCAGGCTCACATTCACAAAAAGACCATGTAAGTCTACACAACACAAGGGAGTCATTCTATGATCTCTGCGGTCACTCAACCCTTCTCTCTTCAGTGCTCTATGTGCCACACGCAACTAGAACCATTCCCAGTCCTCAGAGCCATCTAGTCCAAAGAGAAAGCAATGCAACAGATTCATTTCCTATCACACAAGTTTTCGCCAATTCTCATGCCAATTCAAATTTGCAAGTGAGAGAGGAAAAAATGAGTGTATGAGAAGAATAATGGAGTAATGGTTAGAACCAAAAAGGAAAAAAAGAAAAATCTATTTAATGGTTGTTTTCTTTCATTTTTATAAAAAACACTTTTACTTGTTATCTTCCCAACCTTTTAGCTTCTTTGGATACTAACCATCTGTTGGTGCCCCGAAATTCGTTGCAACAACATCGGGGAAACCACCCGGTCCGGACCTTAGTGCAGCTCCTTTTCCGTTTGGGATAGTGGCTCCGACTGGGGATAATGGGACCAATTTCCCAAGAATTATAAGTAAACGGGATGGATGAATGATTTACGATATAAGGTGGTAATAAGTGAATAACTAAACTATAAGAGAAATATAATAACTATAATCTAATCCCGGGAATTATCGATTTATGAAGTGTAGCGTTTGATAATCTGTGCTTAATGGCAGGCATATAGATGACTCTAACACTAAAGCATAGATGTTTAAATCATTTAAGATTGCTCTGCATAATTAGTTATGCAGAGCGATAATAGCGAATTACTACACTTAGTCATTTATATCGTTGCTACACGCATGAGTAAGAGAGATAACAAATCACAAAACATTCAATAGTGATATGAAATGAAGATTTGCTGTTATATTGCATACATGTATTCAAAAATAGCAAAGATAATAACACATCAATTCATATAATAGAAAAGAGCACAGATACAGATAATAGTACCATGTAAGCTGTTTGATCGATCCAGTATATTAATCACTATGTCGCGGTCCTTCCTTCCAACCAGAAAGCATTCCAAACAAATGACAATAGTGCACAATTGCATAAAACAACCTTCTAAGCAAAATTAAGAACCATCGGTCGAGTTTCACAAAAGGATATAGACTGAAGCACAATAGTGCAAACTTCAGCCTTTAAGTCTTTTACAAAATTTTACGACCCTTTCCAAAACAATGAAAGGATCTATAAATACTATGCTAATCTAAATATCTAAATATCTAAAAACTGAAAAGCTACTAAATTGGCATTAACAAATATCATCTTCTTTTCTGGCGATCTGGCAGTCGGCGGCGATGCTTCATTCAGAGGTCTCTTTGCCTTTACTCCTTCGCTGACATATCGCCAGCATTGGCTCTACTTCTGGTGGAGTGTTGAGGCGCGAAGTTAGCTGGGCGTCATATGTGGCATCCTGAATGTCGGAAATCAGATATCGGAGGGCATCTGTTAAACAGTTAAGAGCTGACCTTTGAGAATGTGGTTTAATCAGAAAGAGCCAGTATGTGTCGGCGGTTAAAGTATTTACTCCGGTGATTAACCGTCCTTGTTTCTCCAGATCAGGGTAATTTCTCTGCTCCAGCATGTTTGCTGTTGTTATGCTTCCAGGTGTGCATTGTGAAATCATGTTTGCCAGATACAGTGTGTCGTTGACTAGATTGATCATGTTGCTGGCAATCATTTTACATATTGAGGCCGCCCTTTCAGCTTTCATTACCTGAGTGTTCCATTCCATGAAGAGTATGTCCTTGTATGTTACATGGATTCGGGACAAATTTGCTGCTTTCCCTTCTGGAGTGTCTTGCCACTCAATATATTCCGATATGTCATCTTCGGCTTGATCTAGCTTATTCCTGGCCTTTTCTATTTGCTCACACACTACTGTAGATGTTTCACATAATGACTCAGCGTCAGCAAGTTGTCGGCACAAGAGTCTGATCTGAGATATTAATGCGCCATTTATTCGAGTTGCCTCTGCTCTGAAATCATCAATACTCTGGGCGTCCTTGATTCCTTCGAGCTGTGCCGATAGCTGAATTATTTGCTCGTCTTTAGATTTTATCATCAACTCATTTGATGCTTTTAACTGAGATAATGCCTCCGATAATTCTTTTGCCTTCTGGACCTCACTTTGGTCTATCCTCTGTTTTTCAATTTGCAGCTGCTGGGTTAACAAATTGTTTTCTTGCTGTTGAGCCAACAACTGCTCTTCTACCTGTGCTGCCTTATTTTTCGCCTCAATTACTTCTGCCTGCAATGCATATATTTCATGATCTTTAGTCTTCAACAGAAGACTTACCTCTGATGCTTTGTCAATAGTCGCTGCCGAATAAGCTCCCGCAAATTGCGACAGCTTAGTCAGATCTTCAGAGGGATCTAATTCCCCCTTCCAGACCACATTGCCCGTGACTGTTTGCTCAGGAGAAATAGAAGGTTGATCAAGCCTTCGTCTTTTCCTAGAGCGCCTAACAACGGCTCTATGCTTTGGGCTGTAGAAAATATCTAGGGGAGGAATTTCTTCCACCTGGAGATCAATTTGATCGGACGGGTCTTGAGTGATTACCTCGACATTCTGTAAAATGGGTGGGCCGCTGGTTCCTTCTAGAACCTGAGAAGAAGTAGTATCGGGAGCATTACTTGTTTTAGAGGTGTCTGAGTCTTTGGAGGCTTCCTTACCACTGATAATGGAATCGAATTGGTTCCATTCCTTAATCAATTCAGGATCGGTGGAGATTTGCTCACGTTGTTCTGTGTGGGCTTTACTCTGTTCTTTTTCTTGTTCAATCCTCTGCTGTTCCTCGAATGCCTTCCGCTGCTGCTCCTCCTGTGCTCTCTGCTGCTGCTCCTCCAATTCCTTTTTCTGCCTATCTTCCAGTTCTTTCTTTGCTTTCTCTTCTTCTTCCTTCTTCCTCTGTTCCTCTATCTCTTTCTGTTTTCTTTGCTCTTGATCCTTTTGTGCCTTTTGCTGCCTTTCTATCTGCTCCCTTTTATGCTTCTCTGCCTGCAGCTTGTTTTGCCTTTCCTCCTGTTGTTTATCATACTCTTTAATTGTAACAGAAGGTGGATGTATTTGATGCTGACCAGGCTCGCTTGAGGAAGATGCTGGGGTTGTGGATAATAAATCTAGAGGCAAAGTTTGCAACCTTTGCTTTCTAAGTTTATTAAATTCAGTTAACTCCACATCTTCGTATCTCATTGCAGCAAGCTGTTTGATTTGGCTTATTGAATCGGCACTTACGAACAGGTCATCAAACTGATCTTCTTGATGGACAACCTTTGACAGTTTGGCCTGTTCCAGGGCAATGAAAGCAGTCTTTTTTGGATCATAGAGTCTGTTTGGGATAGAAGCCAGGGATATCATTTGGAGTTTTGCTGCTTCCTTTTCTGCATGCTTGTAATTCTGCAGCGTATAAACTCCAATTCTTAAAGGAAAAGAGGGCCATCCTCTCTTTTTCTCATCTTTGAGAGTTTGTGTGACACCCTCGGACATAATCTGGTAGGAGATTTCCCGGGCTAACAATTTGTCTGGGATGTATAGAGGGAGAACGTGTGGCCTAGCCTTGCTTCCAAAAACTCTAATATAGGTAAAATGCTCTTCCCCGAACCAATGCGCTACGGCTGGTAGGTCAAAAAAAGCTTCATAGGAAATTCTTGGGATGGGTCTGTCGAAAATAGAATAGTGGATGGGCACCATGAAACCATTGCAAATTTGATACAAATGGTCCTTGTAAGAGGGCTTCCATAATTTCCGATGGTACAAGTGAATGGGTGTTGGGTCATGGGTGGTCCATCTCCAACCAAGGACAGGAAACTTAGAATTAAAACACAGGGTATCCATAATGTAAGCAGAGTAATAAAAGGGTGGGATTTTCCTTTCGGTGACTCTGGTTTTGGCTCTAAACTCACGAACAACTATGACCAATTTATCAGATAGAATAGTGGCCCAATCCATAATTGTACTATTGACGGCCGCTTCCATTAAGGGAACCATGTCAATATGGATATTAGCAGAGTCATGTAATCCCCACAATCTACACATCATAATCCCAGCATAGCAATAGGGAGAAGCCAAAGAAGCATTGGAGTACTTACCCGAACTTTCATGCTTGTGTTTGGCTGGATTCTGCCTCCAATCTCGGAGGGGTTCGGATGGTGATTCATTCTCGTTCGCGAACTTCTCCACGAAGGTTCTGTTATAGACTAGCTCAGGTTCAGGCAAATGATACATCCGCCTCAGGTCATCAGGCTTGAAGGACCCGAAAATCCTTCCATCCCTTGTATGAAAAGTTCTATCAGTGAGGGTAATTTCCTCAATTGCCCAGCGTACCACATCAGTGTAAGGTAGGACCTGCTCTCTAGCTGCTATTCTGTGTAAAAAGGAGTCGGCCAAGTCTTTGAGAGTTGCCTCGGACTTCCTTTGTTCATCCACACTAGCCTCAGTCACTGTTTTTTCTGGTTGCTCGGCCTCTAACAGATTATATGTACCCTGCCATGTAGTGCTAGGAAGACCAGTGCATGTAGTATCTGAGATTAGGCCTTTCTTCGAAACTATAGCAGCTTGACCTGCGACAGGTGTTACAGTAGAACCTGCAGCCTTCTTGAATTTCTTTCCCATCATGTTCAGGCTTCTCTCGATAGTTGAATTCTACACAAATGCAAGAGAAATCGTAACAAGGAAATAACAATGACAATCCATAACGGGATAGATATATTACTTGAAGCGTGGCAAGATTAATTCTAAAAGTGGCTGCGGATCTAATGATTTGAGAAGGCACCGCAGATGCAATGATGGTGATTTTACAGCCTGCAGCTCCATAAATGACCATTACTTAGTTATTAAACCGAATGACCCCTTAAAGCGTGCAACAGATTTTTTCAAAGGTCTAATCGTAAGTGTTCGTTAAATCGAAGGGGCAAAGTTTTAAATACGCATGCATTACCTTATCCCTGCATTTAACGGCATTTTGAAATCTGTGCTTTTGTCAATCGGATTCAAATATAACTTTAAAGCTTTGAAATAATCACCTTTTAGGAATTCTGGTCATCATTAAGCGTCATCGCATCGCATCGGGGGTGTGAGTGATATTATCGTTTGGGAGAGATCTTGGCGAATGCCGATTGCGACATCGCATCGTATTAGCACGCGAACATATCCCTAGATGTATATCAAATGATTTGCCGACTACCGATAGCGATATCACATCGCATCGGGGAAAAGGTCTGAGCGTCTTATGAAAATGTATAAGATTCCGCCGACTACCGATAACGATATCGCATCGGGTCGGGGCTTAAAGCGTTTTTTACAAGAGGCAGCGCCGATAACCGATCGCCGATATTACGTCGCAGCGGGGAAAAGACATGTGCTCTTTTTGTGTGTGCATTGACTATTGCCGATGGCCGATAGCGATATCGCATCGGAAAGGACCAAGGTAACAAGCGATCTTGCGATTGCTTTTTCGGACTTAACCAAAAATTGCTTGTTATTTATTCAAAAAGGCTTTTATTCACAAATTCATTTGATTATCATACCTTTTTCGAACAAATTCATTAATGCCAATTAAAATTTTAAAAGGGACCCATTTCATATGTTAATTGTTTGTGATAAAAAATGTTATGAAATGGGGGGTTGTTGTAGGGCACAACACCATCACATCAAAGGGAAATATGCATCCAAGGTATATTTTTGCTCTTAAATCAAGTTTTCTCCCTCTCAAAGGAATCATAATCTATTGGTTTCCCTCTTTCTTTAGCTCTAGATTTTTTATTATAAAAAAAAGAATTACATCATATAATAGAGTTTGACATCATAGCATCAATGTTGGAAACCCATCATTATATGTTCCTAATTAGATTACAAAAATTGAGGTAATGAAAGGGGGTGTCACAATCCCCTCCCTCTTTAAGGAATAATATCCTCCGTGTTCTACTATCTGTAGAACCATTCTATGTAGAAGAAGGGATATGCCACTTTCATATTAGCAACATTTTCCATGTCCTTAGTTGTCACTTCGAGCAATGCCATTCATTTTTCACAATCTAGTTACCTCTAGACCTCCTAGCATTCCAACACATTCCTGCATGGTTTTTTGTTGCTTCACAAGGCTTTTATAGGGAACAAGTTCAACTCATTTTTTTCTTGGACATACCCACTGTGTTCATAATCCTAATGAGTATGTATATGAATATTTGAAAACTAATTCATTCAAGTCTCCCCTTCCTCGCAGTCACACACCTTCCAAGTTCAATCATCCCATTATCCTCCTCCCTAGTCCCTCAGGTGATCCATTCCTTTGCAAGGCTTCCTCACACAAGAAGAGTCTAGAGAATTATGGAGTCTTATAGCCAAGGCATCCCCTGGCTTTCTCTAAATAACACAACACATTTGCCATAACATAACTCATGGTGTTCAATGCATGTCACAGGGTTCCACTGTCACACAATGGCCTTGTCCCTAAGATTTTTAGCTTCACAACCATCATCTATCCTTTCTAGATATATCATTATCTCACCTATATCACAAACATACCGTTTCTATGAGATTAATAATAATAATTTAAATCAATTATTCTTCCCTTTTCTCTTCTTTTCCAAACTTGCTTCATATAGGAATCAAATTTCATAAATATGAGATTCTTATCATGATGTTTGACTCTTACATATGGTAGTACTCAACTTTCATTATCATAACTAAGGCCATTTCAATTGCAATCTATACTTTCAATCAACCAAATAATGGTAAGTTTTCAAACATAAAATATTTTCATTACAAGATTTATAACATCCCCTAAAGTGATCTTAGAATTATTATATACATAATAATTCAATCACATTCAATTGATTTAAAAATAAATTGAAATGATGCTATCATTTCATTATTTATTTTCATCACAATCATTCCAAGCAACCAAAGGGTCAAAACTGAAATATAAATATCTCTGAATTCATGAGTGATTAGCTTCTACTTTGCATTGCAGGATGAGGGATTCATGTCACTGATTCCACTAAACAATTCCTAAAAATTATTAGAAGCTATTTATTTTCATGAAACTCAATCATGCAATTGATTTTCTCATACAAGCATGCATGCACTCAATGTGCCAAACATATGTACCATTGTGATACATAAAATGAATGTCATGATCAAATCATGCCACAGTAACTCATGTATGCATCACAAAGATTCTAACAATCTTTACACATTGAAGGATTCTTGCCTTTGTCATAATCCACAAGATTTTAATGAAAAACTTGTTTTCATATACCAACAATTCCATACAAAATTCACATTAACTAGGGAAAACCAATCCTTCAATTACATGTTCCTTACCAATAAACTCAACATTAATAAGATTTTACCAACAAACCAATAAACCTTACCAACAAACCGATGAATGCACACATTATTAATATTTTACTAAATCTTTTTGTGCTAAAATTTTTCTACCTTAACCATACCTCTTATTGAGCATCCGTGCGATACATGCATAGATTTGAAAAAAAAAAACAAAAAGCTATTAAATTCAGTTGAAAGGAATTCTTACCCAATTCCTTTACCCTTTTACCTTTGCTTGCTACTTTCCCTATGTTATGAAACCAATTCACAAAAAGATAGAAAAGATAGATCAACGCCTTAGAAATAAGCCTCTTCGAGGGGGCAACCTCCTTTACATTACACAAATGAACAATTCTTGGATGATACAAATGACAAGACCTCCTTTCTATATATAGGAGTCTAAGGGGTCATAATATAATCCGAGCCGACATAACAATAATGTCAGGGCACAATAATAACAATAGTGGGCTTCTATGGGGCACAATAATAACAATATGGGGACTACATGGGCACAACAATATAATAAGGGGGTTTTACTAATAACAATAAGGGGTTACACTAATAGTATAGGGACCTAACATGCCCCTCTCCTTCAAAAAATGTTGTCCTCAACGATTGAGTAGTTCTTGATGCTTTTGTATAAAATTCTTGTCCTCCCATGTGGAACCTTCAGCGGGTAAGTTCTTCCAATTGATGAGATACTTTGAAATTGATCGATTTCATAGCTATCGGTTTCTTGTTTCTGTGATTGCTCCAGGTTCCAATATGATTTTTCCTTCCTCGTCAAGTTCTGGCAATATTGTTTGAACTGGGATCTTTTGCAACTTTTGAATGAATGGCCACACTTCTTCGTCCTTCTTCCATTCATCTATTGCTTCATTTATCCAATCTGGTTGGATAATAGAAATAGCACAAAACAATGCTTCCACATCCTCATCCTTTCTTGAGAGTGCATCTGCAACAACATTTTGCTTCCCTTTTTTGTAGATGATTTCAAAGTCATAACCCAACATATTTGTGATCCATTTTTTCTGTTCTTCTAAAGATAATCTTTGTTCTAAAAAGTATTTAAGGCTATCATGATCCATTTTTATCTTGAAGTGTCTTCCCATTAGGTAAGGTCACCATTTCTTAAGTGCATGTAGTATTGCCAACATTTCCTTCTCATAAATAGCTTGCTTGAGATGTAGCCGTAAAAATACCCAATCACCTACACCAAAACTTCTTTCACTGCGATGTTGATATGCCTGTTGTTTCATTCGATTCTGCACCAAAGTGGCATTATCCTTTAAAAGTTGCAGAACTTGCTGTTGATGCTTGATGTGATCTTTCACTGCTTGAATCTTTTTCTTCTTGACATGTCCTTCTATCTTAAGAGTTTGAGGAGTGGTAATTTCTTCCAATGCATTACAAGATATGGTTGGATTCATTTCTTGATGCTCGATGTGATCTTCGCTTCTTGAACATTTTTCTTCTTGATATGTCCTTCTATCTTGATAGTTTGAGGAGTGGTAATTCCGACTAATGCATTACAAGATATGGTTGGATTCATTTCTTCTTTCTCGATGTGATCTTTCACTTCTTGAACCTTTTTCTTCTTGATATGTCCTTCTATCTTGAGAGTTTGAGGAGTGGTGATTCTTGCCAATACTTTACAAGATATGGTCGGATCCATTTCTTCTTTCTCTGGGGTTGGTTCCTGGTGTATATCATCTTCTTTTGATGTTCCTTGATCCTTTTCTTCCTCCTCTTCATAATCTATGTAAAATAATTTCTTCTTAGCACACTTATGACCTTTAGTATATTTGCTATCACAATTGTAACAAAGCCCTTTTTCTCTTTTTTCTTCCAATTGTTGTGGTGTAAACCTTGTAGGTTGTGGAAGGGTAGGAGAAAAAAACAATTCCATAATTATAGTCGCGAGCGATGGGATTCCTTGTTTCCATAATTTCACTTTCAATTTTTCTTGCCAACTTGAATGCCTTCTCCAATGAATTAGGTTCCCAAAGACGAACCTCATGTTGAATGTTTTCCTTTAAAGTCCCTATGAAGATATCAATCCTTTGCTTCTCTGGAATATCATTTACCCTTATATTCAATTTTTGAAAATCCTCAATATGCTCTGCCATTGAACCCTTTTGTTTGAGATTTATCAATTGGCTAAAGAAGGTGTTTCTCTTTGTATCCTCATAATGTGTCATCATTTCCTTCGTGAACATTGACCATGTGACAAGTGGTTTACGAGAACAAAGCCCATCATACCATAAAAATTGATTCAGTTCTAAATATAAAGATGCAATACGTACCTTTTGTAACAGTTGCACCTCATGTAGATCAAAATATTTCTCCATATGTAGTATCCAATTTACCTGATCCTTGCCATCAAACTTCCTCATATCGCATTTTCTTGATTTTAGGAGCTCGATCTTGAAACGACTGTAACTCTGTAATTTCAGATCTCATAGTTCTAAAATTGCGGCCTGTAGTAGCCCTCTGTGTCCTCTTTCCAATGCCACCAGTCTGATCGAAATTGGATTCTCCAAGAAAGAGTTATTCAAAATCTCCCAAGATGACCTGGTTATATACCTTTTCAGAAGAGCGAACTTGTACGAAGTGCCACGTGTCACTATTTCAACCTTCGAATCTAAAAAAGATACACAGAAAACTACAGTCCATACTCTTTCTGTAACTTCTTATGAAATTTCAATATGATGCTCAAAGAGACAATCATGACGATTTTCCCCAGGTCGCCTGTTTGGGATGTAATGCGGGAGTCTCCAGAAACCCTAAATGTCTTGGAGTGTATCTCTGAAACTAAATTCGGATCTGAGCTTCACCAAGCTTTTGACTCAAATGGGTTTTAAATTCATGATCTAAACCTTCGTAGAAAATAAATTATAGTGAAAATTCCAAGATGACCTGTTTGAGATGGAATTCTGGAGCTTACAAAAAACCCTAACTTACTCAGATTATATCTCCGAAAATATAGTGTAACAAGATCAGAAATTCAGACCCGAGGTTCAGACCGATTTCTTCTAAAATGGGTTTTTTATGTAGCTTTTGAAACTTTGTAGCGAAAAAGTTATAGCGAAAATTCCACAATGACCTATTAGGAGCATCAAAACCCTAGAATCCAAAGCTTTGATACCAAACGTTATGAAACAAGCTCACAAAAAGATAGAAAAGATAGATCAATGCCTTAGAAATAAGCCTCTTCTAGGGGGAAACCTCCTTCACATTACACAAATGAACAATTCTTGGATGATACAAATGACAAGACCTCTTTTCTATATATAGGAGAATAAGGGGTCATAATATAATGATAGGCGACATAACAATAATAATGTAAGGGCACAATAATAACAATATGGGGACTACATGGGAACAACAATATAATAAGGGGGTTGTATTAATAACAATAAGGGGTTACACTAGTAGTATAGGGACCTAACACCCTACTTACTTGGCTACCATCACATACATTCTTAGCTAAATGATTTTCAAGGAGTTCAACTACCTCTTAGCATACTTGATGTTGCAACACTCAACAACTCCTGAAATTATCTGAATCTCACATATTAGTCACAACTCTATCATTTCATCTACTTACACACAAGTTTCAATGAATATTCATAAAGGGAATTTGCACTATGTATCTAATTTACACATTCAAACAATGCCTTCAATCATGCACCCAAACATGTGCATATACATCTTGTCATGCATGTGCCATACTTGCACATATTCCATGTTATTCATACACATTTATTTTTAAATTTAATTTTCAGCCTCTCTTGTTTTCAATCATTCACATGAGAACTCTCATAAGCATAAGCATACGCACATTACTTTCTTTCATGTGGTAGTTAATAGCAAGATATCACTCTTACACACTTGCCATATGAACATTCCGTTTGACATTGGAATTCATTAGGTAACCTTACTATATTACTCAAAACATAACAAGTTCCAGTTTCTATTTTCTTACCATTCACGCATTCATGTTATTTTCATAAATAAAATATATCAGCCAAGCACAAATTTTCAGTTAAAGGAAACTCTCTTATTAAGTCATTTTCACAGTTGTGACTTCACTATCCATCTAGTTCATATTGACCCAATCAAGCCCTCCTTGACTAATCCTTTATCCACATCTACCCTCTAATGTGACTTTGCAAGGCAAGCTTCCAAGCTCATTAGGAATTCATCACATGAATAAACATAAAAATTTTATTAAACAAAGAATTATTTTTTCTCAAATTCTTAGTAGGCTCACAACTCAAATTTCTTCCTCGTAACAGCTACGGGGTCCCTCCCCCTTGCACTCCTGTGCATATCAAATATCCCGACGCACATTATATTTATACATTTTTCTTAGAACATGATCATTCCTTCATGAAATATCACAAGAATATACTCATATCATGCACTTAATTAGGCATTCAAACAATCTTTGAGTGTCCATAAAATTCAAGAGACATAATCAATAATTCTTAGAACACTTATTTGGAGAAAGACACTGGCTGATAAGAAACCTTTCATTTTCTCTTCGCCATAGGCTCTGCTTCTCCTGTTTTGTTCAATAGTGGGTCATTCTCAAGCTAAGCCATGAGTTCACAAAGACATTGGCTTACCAAGATTCATGTATGATACATAACCAATATTAAAACAAACAAGGTCAAGGTACCAACCTCATTAGCCCATTCACACATACCCCCATTAGTCCACTCAACCCAAGGTAGTGCACCTCCCTTTCTCTGATAACAACAGTCCCTCAGACTATGTCACTATCCTTCTAAGGTCTCTAACTTGAGTTGGCCAAGGATGCCTCTCAGCCCTGTGGCTTATAGGAGTTTCATCTACCTTTTGGAATATAGGTACTCTCTATGCTCCATGTAAAAACACTTGTCCCTACACTCTTCCCTCCAAGGGTCTGGCCTTCCAAAAGGCAACCCAAGGAGAAGTGCACTCATAATAATGTCACACATGCATATCAACATGTATAGGTGCCACTTGTACCATTATCTAATCAACACCTTATCTTTCTTAGCCTTGATTCCACAAGATTACATGCAACACCTTCATTGGCTTCCTAATCATGCTATTAACTTGTTCCTAGATACATGTTCACCATTAGCCACTATTAGTCATCTGAATCATGTTATGATACCATACCACTCTGAGTCTTTATGCATGCACATCTGTTACTATATGCACCTAAAATATCTTCATGCATCTAACATATGATTATTTAATATCTATGCAATGGACATGCATCTTTGAAATATTTCATCTCTTGCACTTTTATCATGCCCATGCTATTATTCATCAACATGTGACAACTTCTCAAAACATTAAAGAAAAGTATTAAAACTAGCAAGATATAAATTAAGAGATTCCCCCTCATAGTTATAGTTGCGTTACTCAGCGATAAACTTTTTCAATTCTGTTGGGCTACTTTAGGCAATCTAGTCAGCATCTTACATGTATATCTTGTTACATCAAACTCAAATCAATCTTCAAGTAATATAGGTGTATTCATATATATGACAAAATAATTTCACATAAGTACACATGCTTCCCTAGATATTAATTTTAAAAATTAAATTATTTCCTCTACTCGAGCTCATCCAAGTGCAATGTTGAACCTTAGCTCTCATACCACTCATAACAATGTATTAGAGAATCCCTTTGCATCTTTTCTTGAACCCATCTAGTTCAAGTGTTGAATTATGCTCTGAATCAATGAATTACAAAGGTTACAGCGTACCCAAAAGTTTTGTTTTCTTTTTACTAGCTTGACAATAAGATTTGATACCACTTTGTCACATACCACTACTAAATTTATCCTAGCCACACTTGCAAAAACTTGACTTTCATATCTCATACATTTTTTCAAACAATTTACATGTAAACGTTTCTTCAAATACTTTGTATACAACCAATTGAATATTCTTTTTCGTGTAGACAATTCATGAAACATTTTGTATGAAATTAAATAAGAAACATTTTTTAATTCCACTTGTAACAAACTAAGTGAAATATACCACTCAATCATGCAACTTTAATTTTTTCCTTTAAGGTATTTTATCAAATACTTTGTATGCATATTGTAATAAAACACCTTTAACACATTTCTTCAAATGCATTGCATCCAAATAGGCATAGATTAGCTACAATAGTACTAACATGTGACTATACCATCCCCATTCACAAAACAACATTTTCATTAGGACATTTCATCAAACATCTTTTTTAATAAAGACAGTTATATTTTGTATTAATTCTGAAAAGTTGTGGCTAGAATGCCTTGGTACAAAGTTGCAGAGAGAAAGGGAAACTCTATTGCAAGATTTCCTTGTACATAATTTCTAACATCTACAAAGAAGCCATCTATTCTTATTGCACTGATTGTGTAAATTCTTACAATTGGTAAAGGAGAAGACTATATGTGCACTTCACTAGTCATTACATCAAAATTGATGGTTTGTTAATGCTTCTTGTAAGTGGCACTTTGCTCAACCTTGCTATTCCTTGTTGATGGAGAGTTCCTCTGCTAGGGATTGATTGAAGTTTCGATTGTTTAAACCTGAGTTATCTACATCTTTCCTCTTCTAGATCGAGATACATTGCTCCTAACTTCCGATTCATCCACGATGTGCATCGATTACTTCTTGCAAGACGTTTAATGCGTTCTCAATATGAAGGCAATGTTGATTTGTTTTGTTGATCACCTCTCTGATTGAGGTTGTGCTAGCTTGCAAAGAGCCAATCTTAGTTTGACATTCTTTTCTCCACTTCTTCTGCAACTCCTTGACTTGATCCAACACAACTTTAAGAGAGACGCAGTGGTTGCAAGGGGTATTGGAGGCCATTGCAAATTGATTACAATAAGGAATGAGTAAAGGAGCATAGAGAAGTAGAGGAGTAAGGAGAGGGAAAGAGTATATGGGAAGTTGATTGAGAGATGTGATCGCAAGGGTATATTTAAAGGAATACAATCACAAAGAAACAAGTGGTCTGAGAGATTGGAATCTCTATATTGGATCGATAGTGATGATGTAGAAGGGATTATCCTCTGAGTGAATCATCCTATGAGGTTGTTCAAATATACTGAAAAGGATGAAATTTGACGTTGAAGGGTCCTTGTATTGTCAATGGTACTATGGATGCTATCTTTTATGTGAGAACCTATCTCAGATTCAGAGGTGGACAAGACTAAATTAACAAGGAAGTTGTGATCTAAGTGCATGATTAGGGAATGTGAATAAGTAGGAGATCATGGTTTATTTGATCCTCTCCTTAGGACCAGTGGCAGGCTTGGTTTTCCTGGAGTTTTGTTGCTACATTGTTATCTCTCAAAACATGGTAGAAATATACATCCCCCAATTGCGCTAGGTGATGTCGAACGCATGATAGAATTTGACAAATCTCTATATTTTTGGGATTTAATCCTTTGACCAACTAATGGATAAGTAGATCAGAGTCCCATAGCACAAAGGGATTTAAAATGCATAGGTCATGAAGGATTATGATTCCCAAGAGATGACCATAAGCTTATGCTCTATTTTTTGATTCATAGTCGAGGCCCCATTTGTATGATGCCTTTTCTTTCCCTTTAGAATCTATTATGATTCCCCCTTCCTCTGCTCTTCCTGTATTATTTTTTGAGGTTCCATCAAATAAGAGACATGCTTGGTTTTTCTTTTTTAACCAAATCTTGAATGCACCGTCTTTCAATATGGTTTTCCAGTTAAGGAGAGTGAAAGAGCTTCTAGGAGGGTTTTGGGTGACATGAAGAATTTTTTCCACGATAGATTGAAACCATAATGTCTCTCCCCCCTACAGGATTTTTTGATCAAATTTGTTGTTGCCTTTTGAGAGAATGGTTTCAATTGGGAGACCCCACACTTTGGCCAAACTCTTCCTTTGCTTTGGCTTCTTACAGTGAAATATGACTTTATTTCTTGCTAACCAGAGCTGCTAGTAGAGGAATGTTGGAAAACTTAGCCAGAAGTGCTTTAACATTTTTTTCTTTCTGATTATATAGGGGTAACTTGGGTTCTAATGTGAAAAGTATTTTTTGATGTTCAATTTAAAATTTGGATGAACGAGGAGGGGATGGAACAATGCCTTCTAGAACATTTGAGAGAAGGGATAGGAGAGGAACAAATGATGGATTTCTTCCTCAACACTCATGCATAAGGGGCATATTGAAGGGCCCTTTATGTTGAAGTTTTTGAGATTGTCAATTGTTAAGATATTCCCCCTGAGGAGGGTCCAAATGAAGAGCTTTATCTTGGGTAGATTTTCTGTTTTCCAAATGACCTTCCGACAAGGACATAAGGGTTGCTACTCTTGATATCCTTGAAGTGCATTACATCCACTTTTAACTAAGTATTCTTTCCCAGTTAAATTCCATTTGAATTTGTCCTGTTGCTTGAGTTGAATAAGTGTTGTGTCTTTTAAGTGCTTGAGAAGAAGAGTCCATTGATGAAGGAGATTAGCTAGAATGGGTGGGGATTTCTAGTCCCTCTAGGATGAATCATTTTGATCCTAGGATGAGATTTGTGCCAACTTGGTTATGCCTTTTCTTTCACACCAATTATTGAGTTGTTGGATTTATGGAATAGAGGATAATTTTGGTCTACACATTATACCGTCTTCCCAGAGATTAATCTCTTGTATGCCCTAGAAATTTTGGATGTGTGGGATTAACTGGTGGGGGGATTTTTTTGCACAGATTTGAAAATGGAGTACATGGTCTGATTGGAATATGGATTTGAAGAAGTTGTTGATGAGAAGTATTCAAATATTTTTTTTTAATGACATTCTTCCACCAAGCAGGCTCTTCAGTGACTAATCTCCATATGATTTTCACTCCCAGTTAAATTCATCAAGTTAGGTTTTTTTATGGCTATCCCCCATCCTTCAATGGGGATATTGACTTTTACCAACTGATTGTTGGAAAAACAAGTTTCTTGTAGATTATAGTTGATTCTCCTTGCTTGATGATTACTTGTGATATTAGTTGGCCTTTTATTACTTTTTATTTATTCTTCATTAAGCAATTACCAAAACACTAAAGATCACAAAAAGAAAAAGTACACATGATATAGGCTCCAAGTCAGGGAAAAACCCCTCAAAGGGGAAACCTAGAAAAAATACTTCTTTGCAGAATCAATTCAAAATGAGACTTCCAAGACCCAAGGACCAAAGCCAAGATTCCTCCCAAGCACCAAGTCAACCCTTCAACAAGATCTTCTTCAAACAAGATGAATTCTACCAAGGCCAACAAAGATCGAACCTCTTCAAAGTCTACTCCAAACAAGTCCTGGCCTCCACTTCAGATTTACAACTTCAACCTGTAATTCTCAACCCTGAAATTAGCGCTAGAAACCCTAGATTTTCGCACGTGTGGACATAATAAGGTCAGATTTCAACCTTCCTTCCTTTGCTTGGTCTTTCTCCTTGCCTTCTTGTCCTTCACACTTGTTTTCCTTCTTCTTTTATCGCAGATCGAACTTGACTGATTGATTATCCAAATGAGTTGAAGTCCCTTCTAGTTATAGTCTTCTTGAGGGGTCAAATAAGATTCCTTTTGGCTGACTTCTCCTTGGTAGGTCTGACTTGGTCTTGGAGGACAAATTGACTTATTAGACTCAAAAATAATATTTTTCCTTTTGTTACAACAAGTTCAATTGGGACTATTATACATGACAAAAATTCTTCATTGACTCAATAAGACCTAGAAGCATGAAGAACATGCTTTGACCTAGACTTTGAGCATGAAACCCATGCTTGAATAAATACAAATCCTTTTTCTCTTTATATATAAAATATACAATGTAATTATTATAAAAGTCATTAAGAAGACTAAATCTAGTTACATTCTCCAACAATCCCTCTTAACCAAGGAGGTATTCATAATCCCATCATGAGGTGCAAGGATTTCTCAAATTGAAGTATTATCATAAGAAGAGTCATGTTGATAAGCCATTTTTTGAGCATCTACATCACAACCAACATTGTCAACAAGGCCTTAACTGATAAGCTCTACTTATATGAGAGCATAATGTTGGGAGGATTTATGTACGATACCACACAACCTCTAAAGGAACATACCCATCCAGATGTTCACTAGGTATGTCCTTTTATGACTATTCTTATCTTGGATTAACGATCCTCAAATAATATCAACCCTCTTCAACTACTCTTATCTTGGATGCCATACCTCATCTTTAAAGAGTATCAGACTATGAGTTTACTTTTATCTTGGATTTTCTAATCCTCAAGAGGTACCAATCTCATATGCTTATCCAATCCTCCAGACCCCATTCTCTCTTCATGGCCTTCACTTGGACTTATGATTGTTAGTCCTAGTCTAGTGCATGACACATGAAGAAGATAATCTAATGTCCATCATCTTTCCCTCTCAATCAAGGAAGAGATAACTACCAAGCCAAGCTTGCTTCTTAAGTACTCAGGCTTCTTTTTTGGTAGTGCCTTTGTCATAACATAAACTACGTGCCCATATGTAGGAATATAGTGTAGCTTCATGACCCCATCTTGTACCAGCCTTCCAATATAGTGGTGCTTATTATTAATATGATTTGTCCTAGCATGAAACACAGGGTCCTCTGTCAATCTTATGCAACTTTCATTGTCAAAATCTATACCTGTAAGGTTTAATGGTCCTTCAAATAAATATGATAGCAACTTCCTAAGCTAAACAACCTCTTTGCAAACTTCATTTGCAGAAACGTACTGAGCTTCAAGACTACTGAAACCAACAATATCTTGCTTCTTGTTTATCCATAAGATCATGGAAGATCCCAAACTGAAGCATCGACCTATAGTGCTTCTTCCATCTATGTCACTGCCACCCCAATTAGAATTTGTGTACCCCAAAAGTTGGATCTCATTACCAACATATTTAAGGGAATGATGCATGGTCCCATGAAGATACCTTATTATGTGTTTAGCTGCTATCCAATGGTCATGCTTTGGCTCCAATTGAAATTGACTAAGGACATTTACTACAAAACAAATGTTAGGTCTAATATTCATAAGATACATTAATGAACTAATCAACTATCTATGGCATGTGGGATCCACCATACTAGATTATGAACTCCTTAACTCCTTAACTCCTTTAGATTAATAATCATAAGAGTTGTCACTGGCTCACTATCCATCATCCAAAATTTCTATAGTATCTTGATAACATATTTTCCTTAACCAAGATATATTTCACCAGGTTTCTACCAAATCTCTAGTCCCAAATAATAGTGCACAAGCCCAAGATCCTTCATGTTAAATTTTGCTTCCAAATGCTTCTTGCATTCCTAAATTCAATGCTCTACACCTATAACAAGTAGATCATACACCTATAAAAGTATGATAAGAGGTTCATCCTTGAACACTTTGATGTAGAGGTTAGGATTTGCAGAATTGTTGACAAAACCAAGTCTCAATAGGTATGCATCCATTCTAGTATACCATACTCTAGGTGCTTGCTTCAAGCCATATAGATCCTCCTTTAATCTGTAGACATTTGTCTCCCTCTTATGGACTTCAAATCCTTGAGGTTGTTCAATGTAAACCTCTTCATCAATGGTACCATTCATAAAATTTGTTTTAACATTCATTTTATGAATGTTCCATCCCATAGTGGCAACCAAAGAGACAAACTATCTTATGGTTGTATATCTCGCTCTAGTGGAAAAGGTTTCTTCATAATCGAACCTTATTTTTTTGAAAAGCCTATAGCCACAAATATTTCTTTATACTTATCAATGCTCCCATCCACAAAATGCTTTATCTTGTATATCCATTTGGAAGTGACAATAGATTTGTCACTTGGTCTAGGAACAATTTCCCAGACATCACTCTTCATAATTGATTGGTATTCTTCCTGCATTGAGTTCCTCCATTATTGATGTTTAGATACATCTTCATGAGAAGAATGTTTAGTTTAAATGAGCTTAGACATGTAAGCTGCATAACTAAAATACCTTTTAGGTATTTTAATTTCTCTAAAGGTACCCTCTATTGCTGCATGTCCCTCTCCCTCTTGTAGAGTTGTTGTCAACCAAGCAGGTCTCTTACAAGTTTCTAGATTAACATATTTTTGCGCTAGTTCTCTAAATCCTTCAACATATTCTTGAATTGATGTAGGATCTTGAACATTGCCACCCCTTGATATTTCTTCAAAAATGGGTAAATATTTTTCATCAAAAACTACCAAGATCTCTTTGGATTTTTTGCAGGCAACATTTTCATCAAAGATGTCATCTATGCTTACTTCAATATGACAATCCTCTTTAATATAGATTATGTATGCCTTTGATGAAACATTATAACCAAGAAATATGCATTTTGTACTTGTAGGATCCAATTTCTTCCTCTTGTCCTTTGGAATGTGCATGTAAATTGGACATCCAAATATTCGAAGATGATCCACACTTGACTTCTTTCCTGTAAATGCTTCTTCCGGAGTCATATTGTTGAGAATATTATGAGGAATTTGACTATACAAATGCTTCTCCCCATAAGAAATAAGGGAGATATTGTCATGTAGCATGGCTCTAGCACATTCTTCAATTGTTTTGTTCTTCTTTTCAGCCACACCATTCTATTCAGGGTTATAAGGAACAATTAGCACCCTCTTGACTATGGTTCCTTGCAAAATGCTATAAGCTCTTTGAAGGTATATTCTCCACTATTATTAGACCCGAGAGTTTTGATCTTCCTTTTTGTCATATTTTCTACTTCATTCTTGAATTATTGAAACATCTCAAGTACCTCATATTTGTTCTTGAGAAGATATATCCATGTTTTCCTAGAGTGGTCACCAATAAAAGTCACATAGTATTGATGTCCTCCAACATATTTTAATGCCATAGGTCCACACACATTAGTATATGAGGTCTAGGATGTCCTTTTATCTTGTATCACTTCTTGCAAAAAAAATTCTTCACATTCTTGTATAGAGAGAATCCCTTACAAATTCCTTCATGTTCTTCCTCCAATTTAGGGATGCCAGTGACCATTTGATTTAGAGATGGAAAAATCTTGAAGCGAAGGTGTCCATACCTTCCATTCCATAATTGAGATGGGCTAACATCTAAGTGTACTAGGGTTTGAGTGAGAGGTGTAAGAAGTCTATATAATGTCCCCTCACGAATCCAGTTACCATATCATGTTCAATGCTAGAGCCTTTTCCCCAA
The DNA here is from genome assembly GCA_031772625.1 of Pinus tabuliformis. Classification (NCBI taxonomy): domain Eukaryota; kingdom Viridiplantae; phylum Streptophyta; class Pinopsida; order Pinales; family Pinaceae; genus Pinus; species Pinus tabuliformis. The sequence goes on along the minus strand of CM062809.1, from coordinate 601,665,000 downwards.
ACCAAAACTTTACCATAAAAAAAAGCAATCCTATCAGCTTTATCTTCTAGGTAAGAAACAAAAAGTCAATTTTTTTCCAAACCTGTAACGTAGAGTATGTTATTGAGATAAATTCTTCCATCGGTCTCTAGCTCCAACGAGATAGACCCAATTCCTTTCAATGGATATTTCTTCTTGTCTCCTAGTTCGATTAGATGAGAAGACGTTCCTTTTGCCAAAGTTTGGATTTGATTGCATTCTCTTGTCATATGTCTGGAAGCCCCACTATCAATAACCCATACATTATCATCCTTAAGATTTCCTGAGAGAGTGGAGAAGACAATTCCATCCATTGCTTTTTCTGCTAGCTTGGAGATTTTCTTCAAGATGTATCATTTGAGAGTTACAAGGAGGCTCCCAAGAGACTTGAAACATTTCTTCATGACAACTTCTAGATCTTCAACAAGAGTGCCAACTAAGATGTGATCTTCAATCCCCTTATTTCACCTTAGCTCTGATACCATGTTGGAAAATAAAGGTTCTTGTAGATTATAGTTTATTTTCCTTACTCGATAATTACTTGTGATATTAGTTGACCTTTTATTACTTTTAATTTGTTCTTCATAAAGCAATTACCAAAACATTGAAGATCACAAAAGGAAAAGTACATAAGATATAGGCTCGAAGCTAGGGAAAAACCCCTCCAAGGGGAAAACCTAGAAATAATGCTTCTCTTCTTATAGGATCAATTCAAAATGAGACTTCCAAGACCCAAATACCAATTTCAAGATTCCTCTCAAGCACCAAGTTAGCCCTTCGACAAGATCTCCTTCAAACAAGATGAAGTCTACCAAGTTCAACAAAGAACCTCTTCAAAATATGCTCCAAATAGGTCTCGGCCTCCACTTCAGATCTGCAACTTTGGCTTGCCATTCTCAGCCCTATAATTAACCCATAAACCCTAGATTTTCACACGTGTGGATAGAATAAGGTCTGATTTCGACCTTCCTTCCTTCGCTTGGTCTCTCTCCTTGATTTTTTGTCCTTCACACTTGTTTTCCTTCTTCTTTTATTACAGATCGAACTTGATTGATTGATTATCCAAATTAGTCGAAGCCCTGTCTATTTATAGTCTTCTTGAGAGGTCAAATAGGCTTCCTTTGGGCTGATTTGACTTATTAGAATAAAAAATAATATTTTTATTTTTGTTACAACAAGTTCAAATGGGACTATTATACATGACACAAATTCTTCTTTGACTCAATAATTCCTAGAAGCATGAAGAACAAGCTTTGATCTAGACTTTGAGCATGAAACCCATGCTTGAATAAAAAAAACATTTTTCTCTTTTTATATAAAATATACAATGTCATGATTACAAAAGTCATTATGAAGACAAAATCTAGTTACATTCTCCAACATCGAGGAGATTGAACTTTTTAGATTTTGTCTTACCTCCTTGCCACACAAATTTTCTTAGGATGAGCTCTATTTGTTTTTGAATGCTGGCAAGTGCTTGCAAAATAACATACTGATATATGGGGAGGGTTAATAATATGAATTTAATTAAAATGACATTTCCTACCAAATTTAACCACTGTGTTCCCCATTGTTGTAGTTTCTTCTTCATTTTGTCATGGTCTCTGACCAAGCCTCACCCTTCACATTTTGCTTAAAAATTGGCATTTCTAAGTATTTGAAATGTGTCCACTTTGGTTTGTAAGGAGCATCTAAGATTTGTGAGATGCACTTGAGAATTATAGGAGAGGTATTCCAACCATATATACTTCTCTTTAGCTTGTTGAGTAATCCTCCTTACACTTCCAGGAACTTATCCAGAGTGTTCTTGAACCTTCTAACCACAATGGGAGATGCTCTTCCTATTAATAGTGTATTGTCAGTGAATTAGGGATGATTTGTTGTAGTGTATTCTAGTGATCAAACCTCTTTGACTGTCATGCTCAAGTTTCCTACTAAGGGCTTCTGCCATAATGAATTGCCTTGTCTTATTCCTCTTGTGCTCTAAAAGAATTTCCCTAGCCTTCCATTTACAAGTGCAACTATCTAAGGCTTGTGCATGCAAGCTTTGATGAGATCAACAAAATCGTTAGGAAAACCATATTTTATTAAGACATCATAAAGTAATGAGTGCCTTATTGTCGGCTGGATAAATCGTTCTTGCGGACAAGACCGATCTCCCTAGTATCAACAGATATCTAGCGACAAGCAGAACAAGCAAATCCATCTTTCTCTAAATATTGCGATTCATTAATATAAACCAAGAGGTGTTTTAGACCCTACCTTAAGTCCAACACTAGTTTGTGGCAGCCACGCTTCGACCATCCGAACAAGTTTCATTTTGAGAACCTGCAATCACAAACAAGCACACATCAAATAACAACTGCATAGCTAATATAATAAATCATATTCATCATGGTGATCAAGGAATCCATGAAATAAACCATAAAACACAACTTATCGAGAAAAATAAACTTGATTGTATTAACTTTAAGAATAGAAGAACTTTACAACCTTTGGTGCCTTGATGTCGTACAAGCTCCTCCCAGGGTCCAAGCAAGAATCTCCTCTACTTTGACAAGCCTCACACTCTTCCCAATGAGATCAAAAAAGGTATGTAATCTCTCCTCTCAAGCTCAATTAGGAAGACTAAATTCCAACATCATTTACCCTAAAAAATATTCAGCTTTCAACCTCCCCAGTAACCAACCCAATGCTTCATTTTATAGTGCAAAGGAAAGAGGTTACAGGTCCACCTATGAAGGGATAGAATCCTCCTTCAAAGGGATAAGCTCCTCACATCAAGGGGTTAGCTCCTTAAGGTATGGGATGCATGAACCTTAAAGGAGCGAACTTGCCACCTCAAGATTCCTTCTAGAAGCTTCCAAAAATGACTCAAAGTGAGTTTTTAAGAATGTACTTGCGCCTTTTTGACTTTTACAGGGGTCCGCACCCATTACATAGAGACAGAGCGGTCAAGTACGCAGGGAACATGAACATTAGGTGCGGGACCGCAGGTAATGCTAAGACAAAGTGCGGAACCAGAGTTTTAGAGACTTTTAAGGGCTTTCTCTTATTTTTCAAGGCTTGACATGAAGAACTGAGGTTTAAGACTTGCAAAGGAGGAAAGTATGAGTGGTGATAGACTCACACTGATTGCAGAATGTCATGGTGACAATATTTTGTGCAACACTTATCCTATCAAAAGTGTTTGCCATGTCGAGTTTGAGAATGGAAACTTATTATTCTTGGGAGAGGCTTGAATGGATAACTTCCTGTACTAAGATAATATTATCAATGATTTATCTTTTTTGGATGAAACCACCCTGGTTTTCAGAGATCTACTGAGGGAGTAGAATTTTGAGTCGATTGTTGAATATAGCAACAAGAAAAGCTAAAAATAGAAATGCTAAAAATAACATTGCTATAGATAGCATTTCAGGATGTTAGCTACCTATACCAATAGGTTTCATATTTCATGATTGGCTATAGAAGTTCCAAATATGCTCTGCTTTGATGATTCAAAGATCACATATTTCCAAGAGAATCCAATCTGTGCTTATAGCTTGGTATGGACTTAAATTTTGATGGATGGTCCAACAGTCTAATCTGGATCATTCCATGGTTTAAATTTGCAGTTGTAGATTAGAGAAAGAAGTCTGTCCAAACTGTTTAATCTTGGCAGACAAGTAGTTCAGGTAGAGAAGAAAAGGCTCCCAACAGCTTAATCTGGGACCTTGGAAGAAATAAGGGTAGAAGTAGATAGAAAAAACAAAAGAAAAAGCCAAAGAAAAGAAAAGGCAAGTAAGGGTCTGCAAGTCCAAGTGCATCCCCCAAGAAGAAATAAAAAATGCTAGGCAAAGTAGCTGGGTAAGTAGATGGGGTTGCAGAAGTGGCGTTCATTCCAGATTGAATCTTGCTGGTTTAAATAAGAAAAGCAAGGCAAAGGAGCATGTCTAATTCCCCAAATTCCCCTCCCACTCTTATTACTAACATCCCTTCATCCATGGAGATTAATGAGAAATTTCTAAGGTTTTATGATGGTTCTTGTTCATCTAAAAGCCACATTTCCTGTGTAAAATTCTTTTCATTTTGATCTACTCCCTAAACTAAGTAAGTTTTAAATAAACTTAGTGATTTTCCCCTTCATTCTCATTTTCCCCCATACTAACTTTAACTCTACTATGTAAATCCCCTATGGTACCTTTCCCCTACTAGTACTAACACCATGGTGTATAAACCCCAAATTTTGTATAAATATCCCTCCCCTGGCATTATAGCCATATGTTCTCTAAAAAAGGAATCAAAATGACATCTGGTCACTTTGATGAACCTATACCTCATCTTTATCCCTTGTTTCAATTCATTCCACTCATTAAACCGTCATCTGCAAAGAAAAACCCTATAAAAACCCCTTCCTACCCATAACCCCTTTGAAATTATGAAAAAACCCATGAAAATCCCGAAAGAACAACAAAAACCCCCTTTCCTATAGTTCTCCGCTCTAAATATTTAAATGAATATTTAATTAAGGCCGGCGGGACCCCCAAACCTGCACGATCCGTCGGAGGGCCCGCCAGTCGTTGATCTTCCGCCACCCATGATCTAACAGTGGGCGGGTATTCTTGGGCCCGGATCTGCCGACCTTTAGTGTCCGGGGAAAGTGGTTTCCCGCTCCGTACCCTGGACGCGTGTCAAACGTTGGGGTTGTTCGGAGCCCCTCCTCCCAATACCACTCATCAGTAAAGGCGGTGCGGGGAACCCGCTTACCACCAACCCGATACCGCCCCTCCCACACGCCATCACCCACGTCATTATGACGTCACACATGCCGCCCACTCCCGCGCCGCGCGGCCCTCCACGTAGCCTTGCCACCGCATCTGCCCGCTGACATGTCCAGCCACGATGGCCTCCACCTCACCATCCGTGTCACCTCCGTACCCGGACCCGCTGTGACTTCATGCTGACGTCATTGGCGGAAAAGCGCCAATAAGCCGTTTTTGCCAAAATTACCGTTATCAAGGCCCGAATTAGCCGTTTTGTGTCATTTTCAAGCTAAAATACACTGAGCTCTTGCTGCTGCTGCCGCGCCAGACTGCCCCTCAAGTTGCTAAATTCGAATTTGTACCATGCCAACTCATCGAATCGACCACCACAAAGCATTCACGGTTCGGCCCGCAGGCTTGTCGAGCGTTTATCCAGGTATTCACCGTAAATCTCATGTTTTGCCCCATGCATGCCATTTCTCTGCTAATTCACCATTGAACACTGGTCAAAATCCTAAAATCCAACTCTGTCTGCTACCTGAGAGTCAACTAAAGTAACCTACATTGCCTCTGCACTATAATTCGGCATCGAAACAGTCAACCCACGCGCCTAAAACCATAAAATTGTTCTTAAGGTGCTCGACATTGTTCCCTTTTGCCGAGTACAGGCCAGCTGCAAATTAACCAAGATAGATCCTGCACACCCTCTGCAAAGCATTCCTAACAATTCACAACCCTTGTGAATTTGCTAAAACCTGCAGAAACAAGCCGACCTCTTTCACTGTGAAGAAAAGTTCAAGCATTGACAACATTGAGGCTATTACTGAACTCTGAGGAGCCTTGCAAACCACTGCAATCTCATTATTCACAATCAGATTATACAATGGCTGCCCCTGCACCCACAGCACTCAATGTTACTCCTTTAAATGCCCCAAACAAAGACCTGGAGGCCTTGCCTCTTGTTGACAGGGACTCCCTTATTGAAGACTTTGTGGGTAATAGGGACTTCATGCAGACCTTCAGGCAGTTGAGAGAAGACTATTTGAATGGCAAGGACACCTATGGGATATGGGAGTCAAACCTACCATACTACTGCCTCCCCTCTGTTAATGTTTTCCCTCAGATTGTGTGCCTATGTGCTGAAAACTATGATGTACAGCAGAGAGCCGTTAAGTCTCCATCTGGGAGAATCCTCTTTCACATCAATCCTGAATCCATTAATAAAATGCTCCACTTTGACCAGACTGAGCTGCTATTTCCCTTTTCCATGAATTATCTGCTGGATGCTGCTGCCAAAATGACTAGTGAGGAGATTCAGAATGTCACCAGGACATTCATGAAACCTGAGTGCCAGCCTGCAGGGCCACCTCCCTATATGGATGTCTCCTTTACAGAAACAGGCAGACTACTACTAGATATGATCTCTTATGTGCTGGGGTACAGAACCAGTGAGCATGTGGAAGGAACAATGCTGGTTTTGCTGTCTGTTTATAGTCCAGGCCAGCCCCCTGCCCGCAAGTTTAACTTTGCTAAGTTCATAGCTAACAAAATTCATGATCAGTTGAGCAAAGTGGACAGACAGGGTGTCTTCAAATACTCCTCTTACATCTATCATCTTTTCATGTATTATCAGTCCCAGGTTTTTCCATGCTACATCAAAAAGCTGGATTATAGAGGGGAAAGAAGATCTGTCATCTTCTGGACATCTGTTTATCACCTGGTCCAAATGTCACCCTATTCCTATTGTGAGTTTATTGACCAGTTTGTATACCCTGTCTCCTGCTTGTTGATGAGGGCTCCTCCTCCCAGAATATCAACTGAAATACAGAAAGCTTTGCAGCTTTCCAAGAAGTCCAAAATAGGCGATTGGTACCTATATGAGGATCATACAGTCATCAGAGTGTATGGCTGTGAGCTTTGTCCATTCAGGCTCCCAAAATATGTGCCTATGAGGATATTTGCCCTTGAATATTATAGGCAGCTGATTCAGTCTGACCTTACCCACTTCCACAGCTCCAAAAAGAAAGCCCACCTCAAGTTCAAACATCAGCTGGGCCCTTTCATCATGAATAAAAAGGAAGGTTGGGAAGAGGCTGACCAGATCCTCAAAGACAAATACCAGCTGTCATACAGTTTTCGGTGGGTCCCTTATGACCCTGAAGGCTTCATTTCTACTAGGAGAATGAAATACAGACTAATAGGCATTAAACATTGCAGTTATCCCCATATTGAAAAATATGCCAACCAGCAGGAATGGCTACAGGATTCTATAGTTGACAAATTAACTGAAGAGGAAATGATGGTAAAGAATGTCAAAGAATTAGAAAAGACTCTTGACCTAGACTCTGTGCAGCAGGTACCCTTCAAACGGCCTCATTCAGTAGGGGAAGGGACCTCAACCTCAAGGACTGCACCAGCCACACAAGCACCTTCTACAATAGCACCAGGCTTAGACAAAGGAAAAGGGATAATGGGTGCTGAGGAGGAAGCAGTAAAAGAGAAGGCTGTCCCTTCAACTCAGTAGCAAACTGAACAGCAAAATGAGCTGTAGAGAGAGGAGGTTTCAGAACGGCAGCAAGAGAAAACTCCTCCTCCACAAACTGAGCCACTAATAGCACCAATTTTGCAGACCCCAGCACATGAGGAGAGGGGTACTAAAAGAGACAGAGAAGAGTCCACTCCTATTAGTGGATCCTCCCATCAGCCAGAGGCCAAAAGGCAAAGGGCTGACTCTCCAGAAGTTGAAGACATCACTGAGGAATTCTTTGACAATTCAAGGAAAGACAGGGAAGCAAGCCAGCACACTGGTACCAGCTCATTCCAACAGGAGCAAGGCATGCAACTTGGTTTGGAGGTGTCATCTTCTTCCCAGCAGACCAAGAAGCCCAAGAGCACCAAGGCTTCTTTCAAAGAAATAAAGGCTCAGAATGAGCTGCTGAGGGGTGAAGTATACAAGCAATTTATAGATGCTACACCAGCCCAGCAAGAGAGATTAATGTCTGTATATGACATTAAGGAAGAAAAAATGATATTCAGTCATTTCAAGCCTACAAAATCTCAGCCTACATCATCTGTAGATTTTGTGAAAACAAGGGTGGAGGTCTTGGCCAAAGACATTCATCCCATGGACCAAATAGAACTCCACAAGCAAGCTGGAGAAATGGTCTATGCCACCTTGGTAGAAAAGGCCACCATGGCCCATGAGCTGAAAGAATCCTTAAAGAATACCAACACACAGTTGGATTTTGAGAGAATGCCCTCACTGGCCAAAGATAACAGAATAAAATCTTTGGAGGACATCATCATTGATCTCGGACACGATCCTAGTGATCCAAAGGGTGTGAAGGCCCTCATGAAGAAGAAAGATGATGACCTGAATGCACTGAAGAAGAGGTTGAAGCTGCAGCCCACAGAGCACCCTCAAACAGCTGAACTTCAAAAGGAAAAACAGGCTGAGGACCAACTAGACCTCCTAATGCAGCAAGACCAGAGGATCAGGGAATTGGAGAAAGAGCTAGAAGGAGCACTACAAGACAAACAGGGAGAATCCACATCCCAAGCTCCTCCAACAACTTCAACAACAGCAACAACTACAGGGGCAGCAGTGGCCCCCGCATCAGAAGCAGCAGGAACAACAACGGCCCCAGATGCCAGTGCAAGCATAGAAGAGTTAACTAATGCCATCAAGGAAATGGAGCTCCAGGCAAATGAGATAAAAAAGGCCAAGGAAAAATTGGCAGAACTGGAGGCCAAGTATGACAAATCAAAAGTAACTGTAGCAGAACAGGCCAGAGAAATAAAGGCCCTAAAAGACAAAATCAAGGCCTTGGAGAAGGAGCTAAATCTGGAAAGTGCCCTGGCCGACTTAAAAAGAATTTTATGGGGTAAGATTAGCCAAAATATCACCAAACAATGGAGATCCATCAAGACAATCCATGAGAAAATGGATTTGATTGGCCAAGCACAGACAGAAATCCAGAGGGCCAAAATAGTGCTGGGAAACAGACCTGAGCAAGCAAACAGACTGATAGATTTTTTGAACGGGCAGGACAAAGAGGAGCTGGCAGCCATTGGCATCAACAACAGAACAGAGGCCATCCTCACAGCTAAAAAGGTGCTAACTCTCAGAAGTTATGTGCAAACTGTGGAGAGAAAATGCTATGAAATACAGGCTGAGGTGGAGGAGTATAAACTTAAAATGGGAATGCTGCAAGCAAGGGGACTGCCCAGCCTATTAAGCAGCATAGGGAGATTGATCACCAAAGATCAATTTACCAACATGATGGTCACTTATATTGAAAATCAAATCACTGCATCTGGCAGTACTCCTGAGCAAGCAGGGCCACCAACGGGACAGAGCTTGTACACTAAACTGGAAGGCCTATTCTTAATTGAAAATGAGGCAAACCATTTGTTTGAAACTCCTCCTAACTTTTGGCGGTATACAGAGGCCGATGAGACCTTAATAAAGATACGGAGACATCAAATGCCTAAGGAGGATTGGTGGCAGGCAATGCTCCAGATTTTGCCACGGTAGCTTCAGTCATTCGGCCACTGCCAGCTCGAGGTCCCTAGAAGACAAACAGCGGAAAAGGGTTAGCATTTAAAAGCATCTAAAAGGTGACTCATCACGTAAGACGATGACAGCTAGCCGAGTTTTGAACAGCGCATCTCCAACCGACTCTAACAGTCATAAAGTCCAAATATCTTTTGACTATTTGACAGCTGAAGCATAAAGGAATTTCGGCTGCATTCACTCCTTCAGCTACTGCATTCCGGAGATTAGCATATCATAAATGAGATATTAACTCATTCGTTGATATTTTTGATGTAAATTTTGTATATAAACTCCCCTGAGTAACTCATAAGGGGTTGGTAATTTTCTCTATGAGAACACTTGTATTGTACACTTTCAGAATTATCTAATACAAAGGGCTGGATGAGCTCAGTGATTTCCTGAAATTATTTGATGTCTGGAGGATGCTCCCTGTGTTGATGCAGAATTCCTGTGCTGTCTGACGAAATAACAAGTTTTCTTCAAAACTCTGTTATTGTTTTTTTTATGTTTATCAAATCATACTTATCTCATACTAAGCTAGCAGTGAAGAAAAAGAATAGTACAAGATCTGTTTATCACACCTTGTGCTCAATTTTTGCTGCTGTAAATGTTTGTCTTCAGGGTTAAATATGTACATGAATTCTTAATTGCTCATGTGTCTGTTAATTCTACATGTACGAATATCACCTAGAAATTCTTAAATGCTCCTGGGTCAATATTCTCGCTGTCTTACTCCAACAGTTAACTGTAAGATTCTTAATTTCCTTGCACTAACTGGATACACTCCATTCCATCATTATTTCAAAAGTTATTTCTCAGACACTAATCTGGCTCTGCAGCATCACTACAGTATCACAGCATCACATCAAGCATCTAAAGGACCACTAACTCCATAGCCCAATGGACTAGAACTCTTTGGAAAATACATAAGCACCTTGATTGAGATTATCATCCAAGCAAAAACTCAAAACAGACCTGAACTTATAGCTAGCCTAAAATCATTACAAACAGAGATAAACTATAAAGAGAGAGCCCTCTCGGACTACAGTTTGGCTAGAAACTGTCGTCCAAAGATTGGTTAGTGGTTACCCCGGCCGTATTCCCTTGGGAGTCATAGGGAACAACCTGGGTGTTAACATAATTGGCGACTCCACTGGGGACTTCTTGGGATTTTCCAATTTCTATACATCCCTCAAAGCTTGAAATCAAGCCTGAAACAAGTCAGGAGGCCTTCAAAACTGTTTCTGTGTAACAGTGACATTTTTAGGGAAGAGCTCTTTCAGAGAATCTTCATCCCAACTTTGAAGTATATATAGCCATTCCAAAATCTTTATCCAGTCCTTACAGATATAAAAAGTTCCTAGAAAATTCTAAAAAACAGTTAGAAGCTGGCTCCTAAGAAAAATCCACGGCACACTAGGGCAAATCCTGACCCTAATCCACCCATCATTGTTGATAATCCAAATACCATCCCTAGAAACATCAGGAGGCAGCAAAGGCAGGAGCAACCTGCTGATTTAACCTCGGACTTAGATCATCCTAGCCTTATCTCTACCCCATGCAAGGTCCTCTTCCGGTCTACCCCTAATTCCCCTAGTTCACCATCCACATCTCAAAGTCCTCCTCTCACATCTTCATCCACTGCACATATCCCCTTGACCAACACTCTAAGTTCACCCCTACTTGTTACCCCTGTGGTACCCACTGTTCCTATTATCCCAGCTGCCCCTGTTAATCCTCTAAACCCTGTAAATATGGCTAACAGATATGCACCTTTGCAGATACCAGCTAATGCTGCAGCTCTACCCCAAGATTACCAAACCAAAATCTCATATTTTGACTCCAATGGTCCTCTGACAGCTGTTCAGCATGCTAAGAAGATGCAAGACCATTTTGAGACCTATGAAATAGATGATGACAGTGTCAGAATGAGGATGTTCGTTCAAAGCCTAACTGGGGATGTGAGAACTTGGTTTAGATCCCTGAATGCAAACTCCATTGCAACTCCTGATGAACTGTATCAAGCCTTCACTAGTAGATGGGACAAGAAGAAAGATCCTCTGCACATACTTGGGGAATACGACACTATCAAAAGAGGTCCCCAAGAGACTGTTTTGGAGTATTGTGCAAGATTTAACAATGTATATAACGCGATTCCACAAAATTTAAGACCTCCTCCTGATTTAGCCTTGTACAAATTCCCTGATGGTTTTGACCCTGACATGGCCTATCAGTTGAAGGAAAGAGATCCTCAATCCCTTGCAGAGGCCCAAAGGGTTGCTGTTACAGTGGAAGCCAACCTAATTGCCAAAAGAAACAGGGCAAGGTTGGAAAAGAGGACTGCTTTCAAAGAGGAACCCTCTGCCTTTGATCAGAAGCTGGATGCAATACTCAATGGAATGAAAAGATTGGGGGATAGAGTGGAATCAGTTGAAAGAAAATCATCATGGGAAGCACCACAAAATAACCCTCCTAGGAATCCAAATTTTAGGAGAACTCAAAACCCAAATGTCGGCAAGACCAGTGCTGACCAAGACATAAGACCCCCTTTCCAAGAAAATTATGCAGAAACTTCCACATCAATAGAGCCCAATGAAGATCCTGAGATTAATTTAATGGGTCTAGATGGTGAAAGTCAAGTTTTCTTAACACAAGAAGATCATGAGGATGATGAAATCAAACTGTTCCAAACTAAATCAGGTGAATCCTTTGACTTCAAACAAGGCTATGACACTGCTGTTTATGAAGTCCATAAACAATACAAGCTGAGGAGCAGAATTGTGAATGTTAAACAGTCTGAAAAGAAAAAGGATAATCAACAGCCTGAAAGAGTCATGGTCACAGAAACTAATGACAAAATAAATTCACATACAGAAGAAGTGATTGTTGAGGAGATCACTGAACCACTGTCCTTAAAACAGCAGCCTATGGTCACTCCCCCTTCTCATCCTTATTCAACTATTTCTCCTCAAGAGATGAGTAAAAAGGATAAGTCCCAAAGTCAAGATAAAAATCAAGAAGAAGATTTAATGAACAAGGAAAGGACTGTCACCTATAACCCCAAGACCCAATCTGAAAAATCTTTTGATCTAGAAACTGAAATTGGCAAACTAAAAGTAGCAATCCCGCTTTCAGAACTAGCCAAGCATGACATCTACAAACTACAAATTAAGAAGTCCCTGCAACTCACTAGCAACAAAGATGATGTCAATGTGCTGGATGACACCCCAGAACTCCTGTTTGGCCCAGAAGTGGATGGAAAAACGATAGTCACAGGGGTATTACCTTTCTATGTCAGTTTACATATTCATGATAAAATATTACATAATGCAATGTTTGACTCAGGTGCCTCTCACAATCTCATGCCAAAAGCAGTCATGGAGAGATTGAATCTAGACATAACAAGACCATACAAGGACCTGTTTTCCTTTGACTCCAGCCAAGTCAAGTGTTTAGGTCTCATAAAAGACTTATGTGTGTCTCTGGTTCAATACCCAAACAAGACAATCCTAATGGATGTGGTAGTTGCTGATATCCCACCTAAGTATGGGATGCTGTTATCAAGATCATGGGGAGCTAAACTCCAAGGTTCCCTACAATTAGACATGTCATATGCCACCATCTCTATTTTTGGGCAACCAAAAAGACTGTACAGAGAAACACTTATGAAATACATGGTCAGCAGTGAAGAAAAGCCTCAAAACTTTCCCATATATGCTGTCCATTCAGACATAGACTCATACATCCTCTTCAATAACACCACAACTCTCTTAAAAGGTGAGGTTGACACCAAGATACTCATACAAGAGGAAGACTCAAATGAAAGAATTATCACCTATGAGACAACAGTCAATCAAACACTAGATACTGCTGCTGTTCTAAATGTCAAGAACACCCAATCAAATGATAAGACTGTCCTAGAAGACAAGCTAGAGGAAAAACCACAACTGCTACTCACATTGCCAGCCCATGAACAGATCATCAAATCTCCTTCCCAACAGGATATTCTATGGTTCCTTGAATTTGATGGCTCAGTCAACAAGTTAGGGGCAGGAGCTGGAGTTTGGGTACACAATAAAGAAAATAGTCATGCAGAAGGCAGAGCCTATAGACTGAATTTCAGATGTACTAACAACATGGCAGAATATGAAGCTCTTTTACTAGGCCTCAAGTTAGTAAAGTTCTTACAAGCTGCCAGGGTTTCAATCATGGGTGATTCAGATTTGGTTATCCAACAAGTGAAGGGAAACTTTGTCACCAATGACAAAAGACTAAGGACTTATAGGTCTGATGTTGCTGAGGTACTAAACTTTTTCTCTGAATTCCAAATTACTAAAATTCCCAGAACCCACAATCTACATGCTCATAGTTTAGCCACCTTTGCAAGTACCTGCAAACTACCTTTTGAGCCCCATCATTGTTTTACAGCTGAGGTAAAACACAGACCCTCCATTCCAAACAATGTCAATGATTGGCAAGTATTTGAGGATGACAAGCAAATAAACCATTTTCTAACTCTGCAGCAAGAATTTGCAGGATTAAATATTGACACTGAGACAGCAAGTCAATCACAAATATTTGAGACAACAAGTCAATCACAAATACTTGATGGAGCAAGTCCATCACAAATACAGTTTCAACAGATTGCTCACCCAATATCACCTAGAACAGCAAAACAAATACTAAATCCAACTATTTTCAACATAGACAACATTCAGCAAATTCAATCAATCAATGGTGAGGAAATGGCCAATGCTGAAACTGAAATCATAGAGCTAAAAGACAATTTTCTGCCAACAGGCCTAACCCCACTAGAGGACATCTTTGACTCAAATGATATTCCCAGAAAACCAAAAATGCAGCCCTTAAATGCAACCATTGAAGAATGTAACATAGGTACAATTGACAAACCCAAGATAATTAAATTATCTGCTTCTTTACCTCCTGACCAAAAGCCTAAATACATTGACCTCTTTAAAGAGTTCCAGGATGTCTTTGCGTGGAGTTATGAGGACCTAAAGTCCTATGACACCTCTGTAATCCAGCACACTATCCCTCTCAAGCCTGATAAAAAACCATTTAAACAAAAACTGAGGAGAATTAATCCTATGCTTCTCCCAACAATGGAACAAGAAGTATAGAAAATGTTCAAGGCTGGCATCATAGCACCAATCAGATTCTCTGAATGGATCTCCAACTTAGTCCCTACAAGGAAGAAGACTGGTGAAATTAGGTTGTGTGTGGACTTAAGGAATCTGAACCAAGTATCCCTCAAAGACAACTATCCCTTACCCAAGATGGATCGCATTCTCCAAAGAGTGGTAGGGGCCTCAAGGATCTCATTATTGGATGGATTTTCAGGCTTCAATCAAATCCTGGTACACCCTGATGATCAAGACAAAACAACATTCACTACCCCATGGGGAACTTTCAAATATGTAAAGATGCCTTTTGGATTGAAAAATGCAGGGGCAACTTTTCAAAGAGCCATGGATATTGCCTTTGCCAAGGAGATTCATGACTTTTTAGTCATTTACCTAGATGACCTTACACCTTTCTCAAAATCAGACCAAGAACATATAAGACATCTGAGACAGATCTTCCTAAAATGCAGAAAATATGGAATCTCCTTGAATCCCAAGAAATCCCTGTTTGGTTTAGAGGAAGGTAAGCTATTGGGCCACATCATTTCTAAAGATGGCATTAGAATTGACCCAGATAGGATACAGGCTATCCTACAAATGCCCCACCCAAGAAATGTCAAAGAGTTGCAAGGATTCTTGGGAAAAATCAATTTCTTGAGAAGGTTTATCCTAAACTTAGCAGAACTAATCAGATTATTAAATAACATGCTAAAGAAAGATTCAAAAGTCAAATGGACTATTGAAGCCAATCAAGCCTTTGAAGGTATAAAATTGGCCCTTACCCAAACCCCAGTGTTGACCAATCCTCAGTTTGACAGAGAATTTATCATTTTCTCTTTTGCCTCCCAGCATACTATTGCTGCTGTTTTATTGCAAAAAGATGACCAAGGAAATGAGAATCCAATTGCTTTCTTTAGCAAAGCTCTTAGAGATGCACCTTTAAAGTATCAAATCATGGAAAAGCAAGCTTATGCTTTAGTCAAAGCCATTAAAGACTTTAGGATTTATATCCTTTATTCCCATGTTATAGCATATGTGCCAAGTCCTATTGTCAAAGACATTCTCACCCAAGAAAATTTAGAGGGCAGAAGAGGAAAATGGATTGCCAACATCTTGGAATTTGACATTGAGATAAAACCTACAAAACTAATAAAAGGGCAAGGCTTGGCCAAATTAATGACAGAAACAAATTTCCAAGCCTTAGACATCAATCAGCTGGACAGTGAACCGGAGCTGGCGACTCCAAAGATCAATGTAGCCTTTGAACAATCCCCCTGGTATTCTGATATCTGTTATGTGTTACAAAACCTGTGTGCTCCCCCAGGACTGTCCAGAACTAAGTGTAGATTCTTAAAAATGAAAACCTCAAGATTTTGTGTGATGGATGGAAATCTGCTTTGGAAAAACCATGAAGGTATATTGCTGCACTGTTTAATTGAAAATGAAACTGACAATATCATAAAAGAATTTCATGCAGGTGACTGTGGTGGGCACTTGTACTGGAAGTCCACTGTGGACAAGATACTAAGGGTTGGATATTACTGGCCCACCATGTTCTCTGATGTCAAGAGATTCATCACCTCATGTCATAAATGTCAAGTGTTTGAGGGAAAGAGACAGTTGATGCCACTTCCTTTAAGGCCTATTGCAACAGAGAGACCTTTTCAACAATGGGGCTTGGATTTCATTGGGGAAATTCACCCCTCATCTTCAGGACAACACATATGGATTTTAACAGCAGCAGACTACTTCACTAAGTGGATTGAAGCTGCCCCATGCAGACAAGCAAATGATTCAATAATTATTCAGTTCTTGGAGAACAACATATTGGCTAGATTTGGCTGTCCTGACAAGATAATAACAGAAAATGCTGCTACTTTCAGATCCAAGAAAATGGTGAAATTCTGCCATAAATTTCACATCACTTTGGGCCGTTCTACTGCATACTATCCCCAAGGAAATGGCCTTGCTGAGTCATCAAATAAAAGTCTGGTAAATATCATAAAGAAAGTACTAGAAGAGAACAAAAAGAATTGGCATAAGAAGCTTGTGAATGCCCTATGGGCAGATAGACTAACAACCAAAAGATCAATTGGGACCAGCCCATATGAGTTGGTTTATGGATTAGAGGCCAAATTCCCCTCATCATTAGGAGTGCCTGTTATGAAGCTTCTTCAAGAAAGCCAAGCTGAACCAAATGATGTGCAAAGAAGAATCAATCAAATTATATGTCTGCAGCAAACCAGAGATCAAGTTTTCAGCAGAGCTCAAGTGTTACAAGAAAAGCTAAAGAAGGCTTTTGACTGCAAAACTAAGGCGGAAGATTTCAGTGTGGGAGACAAAGTCCTCAAGTGGGATGCAAGAAGAGAAGACAAAGGAAAACATGGAAAATTTGATTCCTTGTGGAGAGGACCATTTGCTGTCCAAGCAGTGCAAGGTAACAACACTTACTTCCTAAAAAGTCTTAATGAAACTGACTTGGATGAAGGTCCTGTGAATGGCAGGATGCTGAAGCATTATTTTGACTATTACCCATGAGTATAGCCTGAGGTTCCCTTGTATATATGCAGATGTGTATATTATTTTCTGTTTAGATTGTAAAAATGCAGTTTTCCAAGTTTATTGACTGCCAGCAAAAGGTAAATGGCATCAGAGGTCTACCAAGAAGAGAAACACACAATTTTGGCATTTCAAAGCAGCAAATTTCAAGATTGGCAAAAACATGTCAAGGGCCAAGGCAATCTGACCTGCTGTTCTTGGTCTTTCAAATGAAAAACCATCCCCATGTGGAGCCACTGTTAGCTACCTATACCAATAGGTTTCATATTTCATGATTGGCTATAGAAGTTCCAAATATGCTCTGCTTTGATGATTCAAAGATCACATATTTCCAAGAGAATCCAATCTGTGCTTATAGCTTGGTATGGACTTAAATTTTGATGGATGGTCCAACAGTCTAATCTGGATCATTCCATGGTTTAAATTTGCAGTTGTAGATTAGAGAAAGAAGTCTGTCCAAACTGTTTAATCTTGGCAGACAAGTAGTTCAGGTAGAGAAGAAAAGGCTCCCAACAGCTTAATCTGGGACCTTGGAAGAAATAAGGGTAGAAGTAGATAGAAAAAACAAAAGAAAAAGCCAAAGAAAAGAAAAGGCAAGTAAGGGTCTGCAAGTCCAAGTGCACCCTCCAAGAAGAAATAAAAAATGCTAGGCAAAGTAGCTGGGTAAGTAGATGGGGTTGCAGAAGTGGTGTTCATTCCAGATTGAATCTTGCTGGTTTAAATAAGAAAAGCAAGGCAAAGGAGCATGTCTAATTCCCCAAATTCCCCTCCCACTCTTATTACTAACATCCCTTCATCCATGGAGATTAATGAGAAATTTCTAAGGTTTTATGATGGTTCTTGTTCATCTAAAAGCCACATTTCCTGTGTAAAATTCTTTTCATTTTGATCTACTCCCTAAACTAAGTAAGTTTTAAATAAACTTAGTGATTTTCCCCTTCATTCTCATTTTCCCCCATATTAACTTTAACTCTACTATGTAAATCCCCTATGGTACCTTTCCCCTACTAGTACTAACACCATGGTGTATAAACCCCAAATTTTGTATAAATATCCCTCCCCTGGCATTATAGCCATATGTTCTCTAAAAAAGGAATCAAAATGACATCTGGTCACTTTGATGAACCTATACCTCATCTTTATCCCTTGTTTCAATTCATTCCACTCATTAAACCGTCATCTGCAAAGAAAAACCCTATAAAAACCCCTTCCTACCCATAAACCCTTTGAAATTATGAAAAAACCCATGAAAATCCCGAAAGAACAACAAAAGCCCCCTTTCCTATAGTTCTCTGCTCTAAATATTTAAATGAATATTTAATTAAGGCCGGCGGGACCCCCAAACCTGCACGATCCGTCGGAGGGCCCGCCAGCCGTTGATCTTCCGCCACCCATGATCTAACGGTGGGCGGGTATTCTTGGGCCCGGATCTGCCGACCTTTAGCGTCCGGGGAAAGTGGTTTCCCGCTCCCTACCTTGGACGCGTGTGAAACGCCGGGGTTGTTCGGAGCCCCTCCTCCCAATACCACTCATCAGCAAAGGCGGTGCGGGGAACCCGCTTACCACCAACCCGATACCGCCCCTCCCACACGCCATCACCCACGTCATTATGACGTCACACATGCCGCCCACTCCCGCGCCGCGCGGCCCTCCACGTAGCCTTGCCACCGCATCTGCCCGCTGACATGTCCAGCCACGATGGCCTCCACCTCACCATCCGTGTCACCTCCGTACCCGGGCCCGCCGTGACGTCATGCTGACGTCATTGGCGGAAAAGCGCCAATAAGCCATTTTTGCCAAAATTACCGTTATCAAGGCCCGAATTAGCCGTTTTGTGTCATTTTCAAGCGAAAATACACTGAGCTCTTGCTGCTGCTTCCGCGCCAGACTGCCCCTCAAGTTGCAAAATTCGAATTTGTACCGTGCCAACTCATCGAATCGACCACCACAAAGCATTCACGGTTCGGCCCGCAGGCTTGTCGAGCGTTTATCCAGGTATTCACCGTGAATCTCATGTTTTGCCCCATGCATGCCATTTCTCTGCTAATTCACCATTGAACACTTGTCAAAATCCTAAAATCCAACTCTGTCTGCTACCTGAGAGTCAACTAAAGTAACCTACATTGCCTCTGCACTATAATTCGGCATCGAAACAGTCAACCCACGCGCCTAAAACCATAAAATTGTTCTCAAGGTGCTCGGCATTGTTCCCTTTTGCCGAGTACAGGCCAGCTGCAAATTAACCAAGATAGATCCTGCACACCCTCTGCAAAGCATTCCTAACAATTCACAACCCTTGTGAATTTGCTAAAACCTGCAGAAACAAGCCGGCCTCTTTCACTGTGAAGAAAAGTTCAAGCATTGACAACATTGAGGCTATTACTGAACTCTGAGGAGCCTTGCAAACCACTGCAATCTCATTATTCACAATCAGATTATACAATGGCTGCCCCTGCACCCACAGCTCTCAATGTTACTCCTTTAAATGCCCCAAACAAAGACCTGGAGGCCTTGCCTCTTGTTGACAGGGACTCCCTTATTGAAGACTTTGTGGGTAATAGGGACTTCATGCAGACCTTCAGGCAGTTGAGAGAAGACTATTTGAATGGCAAGGACACCTATGGGATATGGGAGTCAAACCTACCATACTACTGCCTCCCCTCTGTTAATGTTTTCCCTCAGATTGTGCGCCTATGTGCTGAAAACTATGATGTACAGCAGAGAGCCATTAAGTCTCCATCTGGGAGCATCCTCTTTCACATCAATCCTGAATCCATTAATAAAATGCTCCACTTTGACCAGACTGAGCTGCTATTTCCCTTTTCCATGAATTATCTGCTGGATGCTGCTGCCAAAATGACTAGTGAGGAGATTCAGAATGTCACCAGGACATTCATGAAACCTGAGTGCCAGCCTGCAGGGCCACCTCCCTATGTCGATGTCTCCTTTACAGAAACAGGCAGACTACTACTAGATATGATCTCTTATGTGCTGGGGTACAGAACCAGTGAGCATGTGGAAGGAACAATGCTGGTTTTGCTGTCTGTTTATAGTCCAGGCCAACCCCCTGCCCGCAAGTTTAACTTTGCTAAGTTCATAGCTAACAAAATTCATGATCAGTTGAGCAAAGTGGACAGACAGGGTGTCTTCAAATACTCCTCTTACATCTATCGCCTTTTCATGTATTATCAGTCCCAGGTTTTTCCATGCTACATCAAAAAGCTGGATTATAGAGGGGAAAGAAGATCTGTCATCTTCTGGACATCTGTTTATCACCTGGTCCAAATGTCACCCTATTCCTATTGTGAGTTTATTGACCAGTTTGTATACCCTGTCTCCTGCTTGTTGATGAGGGCTCCTCCTCCCAGAATATCAACTGAAATACAGAAAGCTTTGCAGCTTTCCAAGAAGTCCAAAATAGGTGATTGGTACCTATATGAGGATCATACAGTCATCAGAGTGTATGGCTGTGAGCTTTGTCCATTCAGGCTCCCAAAATATGTGCCTATGAGGATATTTGCCCTTGAATATTATAGGCAGCTGATTCAGTCTGACCTTACCAACTTCCACAGCTCCAAAAAGAAAGCCCACCTCAAGTTCAAACATCAGCTGGGCCCTTTCATCATGAATAAAAAGGAAGGTTGGGAAGAGGCTGACCAGATCCTCAAAGACAAATACCAGCTGTCATACAGTTTTCGGTGGGTCCCTTATGACCCTGAAGGCTTCATTTCTACTAGGAGAATGAAATACAGACTAATAGGCATTAAACATTGCAGTTATCCCCATATTGAAAAATATGCCAACCAGCAGGAATGGCTACAGGATTCTATAGTTGACAAATTAACTGAAGAGGAAATGATGGTAAAGAATGTCAAAGAATTAGAAAAGACTCTTGACCTAGACTCTGTGCAGCAGGTACCCTTCAAACGACCTCATTCAGTAGGGGAAGGGACCTCAACCTCAAGGACTGCACCAGCCACACAAGCACCTTCTACAGCAGCACCAGGCTTAGACAAAGGAAAAGGGATAATGGGTGCTGAGGAGGAAGCAGTAAAAGAGAAGGCTGTCCCTTCAACTCAGCAGCAAACTGAACAGCAAAATGAGCTGCAGAGAGAGGAGCTCACAGAACGGCAGCAAGAGAAAACTCCTCCTCCACAAACTGAGCCACTAATAGCACCAATTTTGCAGACCCCAGCACATGAGGAGAGGGGTACTAAAAGAGACAGAGAAGAGTCCACTCCTATTAGTGGATCCTCCCATCAGCCAGAGGCCAAAAGGCAAAGGGCTGACTCTCCAGAAGTTGAAGACATCACTGAGGAATTCCTTGACAGTTCAAGGAAAGACAGGGAAGCAAGCCAGCACACTGGTACCAGCTCATTCCAACAGGAGCAAGGCATGCAACTTGGTTTGGAGGTGTCATCTTCTTCCCAGCAGACCAAGAAGCCCAAGAGCACCAAGGCTTCTTTCAAAGAAATAAAGGCTCAGAATGAGCTGCTGAGGGGTGAAGTATACAAGCAATTTATAGATGCTACACCAGCCCAGCAAGAGAGATTAATGTCTGTATATGACATTAAGGAAGAAAAAATGATATTCAGTCATTTCAAGCCTACAAAATCTCAGCCTACATCATCTGCAGATTTTGTGAAAACAAGGGTGGAGGTCTTGGCCAAAGACATTCATCCCATGGACCAAATAGAACTCCACAAGCAAGCTGGAGAAATGGTCTATGCCACCTTGGTAGAAAAGGCCACCATGGCCCATGAGCTGAAAGAGTCCCTAAAGAATACCAACACACAGTTGGATTTTGAGAGAATGTCCTCACTGGCCAAAGATAACAGAATAAAATCTTTGGAGGACATCATCATTGATCTTGGACACGATCCTAGTGATCCAAAGGGTGTGAAGGCCCTCATGAAGAAGAAAGATGATGACCTGAATGCACTGAAGAAGAGGTTGAAGCTGCAGCCCACAGAGCACCCTCAAACAGCTGAACTTCAAAAGGAAAAACGGGCTGAGGACCAACTAGACCTCCTAATGCAGCAAGACCAGAGGATCAGGGAATTGGAGAAAGAGCTAGAAGGAGCACTACAAGACAAACAGGGAGAATCCACATCCCAAGCTCCCCCAACAACTTCAACAACAACAACAACTACAGGGGTAGCAGTGGCCCCCGCTTCAGAAGCAGCAGGAACAACAACGGCCCCAGATGCCAGTGCAAGCATAGAAGAGTTAACTAATGCCATCAAGGAAATGGAGCTCCAGGCAAATGAGATAAAAAAGGCCAAGGAAAATTTGGCAGAAATGGAGGCCAAGTATGACAAATCAAAAGTAACTGTAGCAGAACAGGCCAGAGAAATAAAGGCCCTAAAAGACAAAATCAAGGCCTTGGAGAAGGAGCTAAATCTGGAAAGTGCCCTGGCCGACTTAAAAAGAATTTTATGGGGTAAGATTAGCCAAAATATCACCAAAGAATGGATATCCATCAAGACAATCCATGAGCAAATGGATTTGATTGGCCAAGCACAGACAGAAATCCAGAGGGCCAAAACAGTGCTGGGAAACAGACCTGAGCAAGCAAACAGACTGATAGATTTTTTGAACGGGCAGGACAAAGAGGAGCTGGCAGCCATTGGCATCAACAACAGAACAGAGGCCATCCTCACAGCTAAAAAGGTGCTAACTCTCAGAAGTTATGTGCAAACTGTGGAGAGAAAATGCTATGAAATACAGGCTGAGGTGGAGGAGTATAAACTTAAAATGGGAATGCTGCAAGCAAGGGGACTGCCCAGCCTATTAAGCAGCACAGGGAGATTGATCACCAGAGATCAATTTACCAACAGGATGGTCACTTATATTGAAAATCAAATCACTGCATCTGGCAGTACTCCTGAGCAAACAGGGCCACCAACGGGACAGAGCTTGTACACTAAACTGGAAGGCCTATTCTTCATTGAAAATGAGGCAAACCATTTGTTTGAAACTCCTCCTAACTTTTGGCGGTATACAGAGGCCGATGAGACCTTAATAAAGATACGGAGACATCAAATGCCTAAGGAGGATTGGTGGCAGGCAATGCTCCAGATTTTGCCACGGTAGCTTCAGTCATTCGGCCACTGCCAGCTCCAGGTCCCTAGAAGACAAACAACGGAAAAGGGTTAGCATTTAAAAGCATCTAAAAGGTGACTCATCACGTAAGACGATGACAGCTAGCCGAGTTTTGAACAGCGCATCTCCAACCGACTCTAACAGTCATAAAGTCCAAATATCTTCTGACTATTTGACAGCTGAAGCATAAAGGAATTTCGGCTGCATTCACTCCTTCAGCTACTGCATTCCGGAGATTAGCATATCATAAATGAGATATTAACTCATTCGTTGATATTTTTGATGTAAATTTTGTATATAAACTCCCCTGAGTAACACATAAGGGGTTGGTAATTTTCTCTATGAGAACACTTGTATTGTACACTTTCAGAATTATCTAATACAAAGGGCTGGATGAGCTTAGTGATTTCCTGAAATTATTTGATGTCTGGAGGATGCTCCCTGTGTTGATGCAGAATTCCTGTGCTGTCTGACGAAATAACAAGTTTTCTTCAAAACTCTGTTATTGTTTTTCTTATGTTTATCAAATCATACTTATCTCATACTAAGCTAGCAGTGAAGAAAAAGAATAGTACAAGATCTGTTTATCACACCTTGTGCTCAATTTTTGCTGCTGTAAATGTTTGTCTTCAGGGTTAAATATGTACATGAATTCTTAATTGCTCATGTGTCTGTTAATTCTATGTGTACGAATATCACCTAGAAATTCTTAAATGCTCCTGGGTCAATATTCTCACTGTCTTACTCCAACAGTTAACTGTAAGATTCTTAATTGCCTTGCACTAACTGGATACACCCCATTCCATCATTATTTCAAAAGTTATTTCTCAGACACTAATCTGGCTCTGCAGCATCACTACAGTATCACAGCATCACATCAAGCATCTAAAGGACCACTGACTCCATAGCCCAATGGACTAGAACTCTTTGGAGAATACATAAGCACCTTGATTGAAATTATCATCCAAGCAAAAACTCAAAACAGACATGAACTTATAGCTAGCCTAAAATCATTACAAACAGAGATAAACTATAAAGAGAGAGCCCTCTCGGACTACAGTTTGGCTAGAAACTGTCGTCCAAAGATTGGTTAGTGGTTACCCCGGCCGTATTCCCTTGGGTGTCATAGGGAACAACCTGGGTGTTAACACAGGATATATTCCAATTTTGATTTGTCCTTGAATTAAATTCAAATTTAGTCTCACCAGCTGTTTGAAAAATAATTAGTTAATTCATCTTGAGTTAATTAGTTGGTGAAATTCAAACATGTAGTCTTTGTGAATACATGCAACAGTTATCCCTTTGATTGAGGAAGTTATCCCTTAATTAAGGAGATAAGGATGAGTTGTATTTGAGTTGATATTAGTTAGCTCAGTTAACTGAGAGAAGTCCAGTTAACTTAGTTCCAAACAGTTTGTGGAACTAATTGTGAGTTCATTCAGTTAATGCATGCATGCATGCAACTAGTGTTCTCCAGATAACTGAATATTCTCTCATAAATAACTCATGCATGTCAGTTCAGACAAAGACCCAGTTGAGATTAAAGGCAGGGACAATGTACTGTAAGTTGCTAGAATATTCCGATGAGAATATCTCTTGCATGCAGAAGGAATTCATTCCTTGAGGCTTGTGCAATTACTACAGAGGTCAGAGCAGTGTGTGAGGTGAGAATCACATAGGTTATAGCTGACCCAAGAGAAACTGCGCAAGGAAATAAGAGGCTTGGAGGACTGAAGGAAGGAATATGTGTTGTCTATTCTGTCTATGAGCAGCGGTGAGGGATTGTACTGAGATCTGGATAGTTTGAGAACTAAAGCTTTGTGTAATCCTGAGATATTTCCACTTGTATGATAATACAGATAGCGGGGTTTTTA
Source organism: Pinus tabuliformis (assembly GCA_031772625.1). Taxonomy (NCBI): domain Eukaryota; kingdom Viridiplantae; phylum Streptophyta; class Pinopsida; order Pinales; family Pinaceae; genus Pinus; species Pinus tabuliformis. The sequence continues at coordinate 601,639,997 of CM062809.1, read as the reverse complement.
GCTGAGGCTTTCCTCAGAGTATTATTTTGTGTTTCATGTTTGATTGAATCTTCTTCCTTGTTATATGTTTTCTGTTTGATCTTGCTCAAAATCGATTAAGCTTCTGCAAGTTTAATTGTAGAAGTAGATTAAGTATTTTGCTTTAGTACATTGCATAATCAGTTTAAGCTACAGTGAGAATTTCTACATGGTATCGGAGCAAAGGTGATCAAAGCGGAGAACAATATACAAACAAGGGAGAAGTTCAAAGTTTTGAAGTTCTTGATTGTAGGTACAAAATTGATTTCTTATCACATCTCAAAGTTCACCAATGGCGTTAAATGGCTTGAGACTCGAGTATGCCCTGGATGACAGCTCGAATTACATAATATGGAAGGATCACATGGAAGTGGTATTAGAAGACAATGGTTTGAAGGATTTCATTGATCAGGAAGTCCCCAAGCCAACAGCTAATGCCCAAGAATTAGCAAAATGGAAGAAATGTGTGGCGAGAGCGAGGAGGATCCTTCTGGAGGGAGTTCGAGACCATATTGTCTCGAGTCTCCATGGGAAGGAGACTCTGTTTTCAATGTGGAAGACATTGAAGGACCTATATCAGAACAAAAACAACCAGAGGAAGCTGGTGCTGAAGGACAAGTTTCGAAAAATCAAGCGTGAAAAGGGCGACACGATCTCTACATATCTGATCAAGCTCACCACCCGCAGAGATGAACTTGGAAGTGTAGGAATCATGACCATTGATGATGATATGGTGAGTCTTGCTCTCCTCGGTCTTCCTAATAGCTGGCATAACGACTAGGAATTAGTGAATGGAAGAGAGAAACTGCCAGATTGGGAACGACTGTGGTCGGATCTGATGCAGGAGGAGATCAGGAGAAGCACCAGAGATGGTTCTTCATCTAAGCACGATGATGAAGAAAATCTAGTCTTAGCAAGTAAGGTGCGCAAATAGAAAGGGAAGGCTTCCCATTCCAAATCGAGTTCTTCCCATGGTAGGAAGAATATTGACAGATCTAAAGTGAGATGCTTTAATTGTCATGAGGTGGGCCATTATGCAACTAATTATCCATTGAAGAAATCCAAGAATGGATCCTCGAAAGGATCAGAAGGTGAGGCACTGGCCTCACAGTTCAAATTGGATTTTACCCTCATCACATGCATGGTTTCATTGATGGTGGGTTGTGTTTGATACCTGGAGAGTGGAGCCTCATTCCACATTACCGACGATAAGAGTTTATTCAGTACCTTGGAGGAGAAAGACCTCCAGATGCACATCGAGATGGGCTATGATGGAAAGTATCGTGTTTTAGGTGAAGGTACGATTGTGTTTCAGAGGGAGTATGGAGCTCATCTCACCCTGACTGATGTAAAGTATGTGCTTGGACTGAAGAAAAACTTGGTATTGGTCATGATGTTGGAAGACAAAGGCTATGATGTAGTCTTTAGTAAAGGAAATTCATTCCTCAAACACATAGCCACGGGTTAGACCAAGAGGATTGGGATTCGAGTGAAGAATCTCTACAAGCTGGAGGTAGATGACTATGCTACATTGATTTCGAAAGCAGAATTGGTGCAAAGCCAAGATATTGGCGAGTTATGGCATAGAAGGTTGGGCCACTTGCATCATGTGGCCTTGAAGATAATGCAGCAGATTTCTACCGGACTTCCCAAAGGTAAACTTGAGCAAGTGGACACATGAAAAGGTTGTACCTTGGGTAAGTATGAAAAATCTTCCTTTCATGATTGAGACAGTTGAGCTGAAGCAATTTTGGAGCGAGTTCATACCGATGTGTGTGAACCATTCTTGACAGCCTCCATTGCTAAACAAAGGTATTATGTGATTTCCATTGATGATTTTTCTCGTAGATGCTAGATCTATTTCATGTAGAAGAAGGATCAAACCTTCTCAAGGTTTTGTGAGGTCAAAGCCTTGGTTGAGAAAGAATCAAGAAAGAAGGTTAGGGCCTTGCGAAGCGACAATGGTGGAGAGTATGTCTCTCAATAGTTTAAGGACTTCTGTGCTATAGAAGGAATTAAACGAGAGTTGACGACACCTCATAACCCACAACAGAATGGGGTGGTCGAGAGGAAGAATAGAATGATTGTGGGAGCAGCTCGGGCGATGCTGCATGACCAAGTCCTACCACTTCATTTGTGGGCTAAGGCATGCAACACAACGGTTTACTTGCAGAATAGAAGCCCGCATCGCATACTTGGGATGAAGACACCAGAGGAAGCTTTCTCCAGGAAGAGACCAGATGTGGGTCACTTCAGGATCTTTGGCTCATTGGTTTATTTCCATGTGACCAAGGATGCCCAGAAGAAGCTAGAGCTGACAACAGAGTTGGGGATACTTGTGGGGTACACTGATACTCCCCACAACTATCGGGTGTATTTGCCTACCAGTCAGAGGACAGTGGTTCATAGAGATCTTAAGTTTGATGAGCTGAAGGCCATGCGAGTTTCCCTTGAGAGGGAGCTCAAGTTGCAGGCAGAGGAGGAACTTTTGGTTCCTAAGGAGGAGGAGCCTCAGACTGATGTGGAGCAGTCGCATGCAGAGGTTCTAGGAGTGGAGACATCCACTCATGCAGAGTCTTCCAGAGAGGGGCAGAAACACACAAGGGAGGCTGACAGATTGTTGATGGATGCAAGAGAGAATGTGGGAGAGCCATCTTCTCAGCGCAGATAGAGGAGGTCACCTGAGTGGTACACTGGTTACATGGCCCTTGTTGGGGAATGTGTAGAGATCGAACCATCTTCCTTTGAGGAGGCAGTGCAGCAACCAGTTTGGGTTGATGCTATGGTGGAGGAGCATGACTACATAGTTCATAAAAGTGTTTGGGATGTTGTTCCAAGACCAAAGAACAATTCAGTTGTGAGTTCCCATTGGCTTTACAAGGTAAAGCAAGCTGTTGATGGCAGTGTGGAGAAACATAAGGCAAGGTTTGTTGCCTGTGGTTTCTCACAGGTCGAGGGGATCGACTATGATGAGAATTTTTCTCCTGTAGCAAGGTACTCATCTATCAGATCAATGTTGGCACTATCAGCACAGATCGGTGGGAAGATCCATCAGATGGATGTGAAGACTGCATTCCTCAATGGCAAGATTGAGGAAGAGGGGTACATAGAGCAGCCGGAAGGATTTGAGACCTTCGATTGTGAGTCGCATGTGTTCCGACTCAAGAGAGATTTGTACGAGCTGAAGCAAGCAACCATGCTTGGTACACCAGGATCGAAAACTACTTCATCGGGTTGGGCTTCACAAAGAGTGAAGCGGATGCGAACTTGTACCACATCATGGTGGAAGGTAAGCAGTTGATCATTGTTCTTTATGTTGATGATTTGATATTGACAGGTGATGATCAGTTGATCATGTCTTGCAAGGAGGACGTTGCAAGAGAGTTCGAGATGAAAGACATGGGTCTCATGCACTACTTTCTAGGCATGTAAGTTTGGCAGATGGATGGGGAAGTGTTTGTGTCTCAAGGCAAGTATGCTAATGAGATACTCAGGAGATTCCACATGGAGAAGTGCAAGCCCATGCAGACTCCTCTAGCAAGTAACTGGAGGAAGGAGGATGCTACTTCAAGAGAAGTAGTAGAAGCTACTGTGTATCGACAACTTGTGGGTTCACTGATGTACTTAGTGAACACACGACTAGATTTGTGCTTTGCGGTGAACCAACTGAGTCAAGCTATGGTTCAGCCTACCAAGCTATTTTGGAAGGCAGTGAAGCATGTTTTGAGATACCTTAGAGGCACATCTCAATATGGATTATGGTACAGACGAACAGAGGGAGTGAAGCTTCAGCACTTCATAGATGTAGATTGAGCAGGGAGTCCATCAAATTGGAAGAGCACATCAAGAGGAATTTTCAACCTTGGTTTAGCTGCAGTTTCTTGGTACAGCAGGAAACAGAGGTCAGTTGTAATTAGCTCAGCAGAGGCTGAATACATGGCTGCAAGTTAGGCAGCATGTGAGGCCATTTGGATGCGGAAAATTCTAGTTGGTTTGTTTGATCAGAGGATGGATCCAACTGTGATCTATTGTGATAATCAAAGATGTATCAAACTCTCTGAGAATCCAGTATTTCATGATAGGTCCAAGCATATCGACATTCGGTATCATCATCTTAGACACTATGTGGCGAGGAGGATCATGTTGTTGCAATATATTTCGACCGAGGAGCAAGATGCTGACATTTTGACTAAGGCATTATCAAAGTGTAAATTTGAGTTCCATAGAGGTAGGATCGGGGTGACAAATAATCCCTTTCTTGTTGAGAGGGAGTGTTGAAAATAGCAACAAGAAATGATAAAAATAGAAATGCTAAAAATATCATTGCTATAGATAGCATTTCAGGATATATTCCAATTTTAATTTGTCCTTGAATTAAAATTGAGAATTAAAATTCGAATTTAGTCTCACCAGCTATTTGAAAAATAATTAATTAATTCATCTTGAGTTAAGTAGTTGGTGAAATTCAAACATGAAGTCTTTATGAAGACATGCAATAGTTATCCCTTTGATTGAGGAAGTTCTTCCTTAATTAAGGAGATAAGGATGAGTTGTATTTGAGTTGTAATTAGTTAGCTCAGTTAACTGAGTTAAGTCCAGTTAAATTAGTTCCAAACAGTTTGTGGAATTAATTGTGAGTTCAGTCAGTTAATGCATGCATGCATGCAACTAGTGTTCTCCAGATAATTGAATGTTCTCTCATAAATAACTCATGCATGTTAGTTCAGACAAATACCCAGTTGAGATTAATGGCAGTGACACAACGTAGAAGCAGAACTCAAGAAAACCCCAAAATCACCCTGCGGATCCCCTTTAAACTATAACCCGACTGTTTTCCTTTTTCCCAAAATACATTGAAAAACAATGCAAAACATTGATATTTACCTTTTTATATTGGCGTGCTTATCGTACGCTGAAAGTCAACGCATCGACCCTCGGTGACTGTTGATCTGTATCTATGATATTTGACGATCCTTGGAGATTTTGGATAGAACAATAGATCGGAGGTTAACCACCCGATAAAGCAGTTTTATTCCCCTCCGCCTTTGCTACGTGGCAACATTTCAATGGAATCGGGTGCCAGACCACTAAAACCACTTACAGCTTTTGACGCGCCTGATAACCATTCACTGTAGTGAGACCACTTGGCGATCCAACGGTCGTGGTTGATCATGATCCAACGGTTGCGATTTAATCGCCCGATCGCAAGTCGCCGTGTCCAATTCCCAGGCTCCTTATGCTTCAAAGCACCGATCCGATATCATTCTTACGGACCCGATATGGTATAGATCCTCGCCTATAAATGTTTCAAGTCCGGATTCCAAATCCAACTATGTTTTGCGCTCATTTTTAGTGTATTTCGGGTTTTACACTTGCGGGCCCGAAACTACATAATAAACTCCGCCGACCTGATAAAGGTGATCCGACGGTCAGGATTTAAGCGGATCAAACAATGATATTTAAAGGAAAAGGCCTCAGACTTCTATAAAACCCGCGATTTCGACATGAAACACAGAATAGTAAAGGAAATAACACTATGTCCCGAATACAAAGGATTTGCAAGCAAACAAGGGTTTCCATAGGTTCGATAACCAATCTTACACACAATATGATTTATTCATAATAAATTACTTACAAAGTCTCGGCCTTGGGCCTGATTACAACAAAATAAATACCTTTGTCTCAAAACCCAATCCACACACTATTCCTGCTCTCACTCTACTAAATCCACTCCTCAATCCTCTCTCCGTTTTCATTACATTTTCCTCCCTTTTATAAATCGGATATCACTCTAACTATGTCTAACAAATCAATCCCTATTTTTAATAAATATAACAACAAATCTTCTAATTCCTAGCTCTATCTCACACCTATGCTAACAACTCATCTTTGAGCCTAAAATAAGACAATTTCTAACTTATTACAATAATGAAATACAACTCATTTCTTGAGAGATCAAACCCTCTTAGTAAAACTGCCTTTTGACCAATCAGGTCAATGAAATCCAACTTGTTTAGCCACAACATGTGAACAAACTTTCACATTGCTGGCTAAGTCTGAATGCTCCTGCATCAGGCAGGGACAGTGTACTATCAATTGCTAGAATATTCCCATGAGAATATCTCTTGCATGCAGAAGGAATTCATTCCTTGAGGATTGCGCAGTTACTACAGAGGTCAGAGCAGTGTGTGAGGTGAGAATCACATAGGTTACAGCTGGAGGACCCAGGAGAAACTGCGCAAGGAAATAGGAGGCTTGGAGGACTGAAGGAAGGCATATGTGTTGTCTATTCTGTCTATGAGCAACAGTGAGGGATTGTACTAAGAGCTGGATAGCTTGAGAGCTAAAGCTTTGTGTAATCCTAAGATATTTCCACTTGTATGATAATACAGATAGCGGGGTTTTTAGCTGAGGCTTTCCCCAGAGTATTCTTCTGTGTTTCATGTATGATTGAATCTTCTTCTCTGTTATATGTGTTCTGTTTGATCTTGCTTAAAATCGATTAAGCTTCCGCAAGTTTGATTGTAGAAGTAGATTAAGTATTTTTCTTTAGTACATTGCATAATCAGTTTAATCTACAGTGAGAATTTCTACATTGATTTGCTAGAATTTTGTCGATTTGCTAGAATTTTGTATGATGAATAGTATAAAGAATTGGCCAAAATGGATCAAATGTGGTTGGCCTAGTTTGTTTTGGAATTAGAGCTAGGAAGGTTGAATTGGTATTACCCCGTATTTTTCACTTTTTCTAAGCCCATTAAATCATCTTAAGGAGATCTTTTTTGATGAGATCCCAATAAGAGAGGTAGAAGGCTATGGTAAATCCATCTGGGCAAGATAAGTTACCTAGATGTAGGCTCTAGAATTCCCAATTCAATTCCTCTCAATCTACTACCTTTATTAATGTTGCATTGGCTTCTTTTGATACCATTTTTACAATTTTCCTAAGGATTTCTTCAAAATTGGCAAGCTCTGTATCTACTATAAGTAATCTTTTGAAGTGTTGGCGTGCTTCTTCTTTGACTACTTATGGCCCTTCAATGAAGATGTTTCCTTCTCCGAATATCGAATCAACCCAATTTTTATTTCTTCTAGATTTGCTTGATTATGGAAAAAAGTTTTATTTTTTCATTGGCTTGTATCCATAGGCTTTTGGATTTGATCCTCCAACTCTCCTCTTCTTTCCTTTGGTTTGGTATAATTTCCATTGTAGGTCCTTTTATTTGGCTTGCAATTCTGCTATTTCTTCCTCATTTTCCAATCTTTCCTGCACATTTGCCATTTTCTTTTGAAGATCGATCTTCTCCTGAGTTGGCTCTATGTAGCTTGCTTTTGCCCAGCCTTTTAAATATGATTTAAGGGTTTTAGCTTTGACTCCTAAACATAGCTAGGGGTGCCATTGATTCTGGTGTGCCAAGCTAGTTGGATCATTTATTTGGCATCTTCAATTGTGGACAAAAGGTTATATCAAAATGGGATAGGTCCCAAGTTGATGCTTTCTCCCATGATTAAAGTGATGTGGTTATGATCATATGTAGTTGTTGAAAGAATTTTAGATGATGTTGTTCCAACATCTGTAATGAGATTCGTGTGGATTAAGAATCGATCCAATCTTTCCTTGATATTGCCTGGCCCTATGCGCATGTTTCTCCAAGTATACTTTCCATTCTTTAGCTTGATATCCATTAGGCTATGCTAAATCATTATAGCTTCAAGCTTATCTTTGTTTGGATTTGGAAGGAATAACCCGCCTCTTTTTTCTCCAACATTCATAACAAGGTTGAGATCACCACCTAGTATGACATGTTGATTATCTTCAAATTTTAGATTGGTTTCTAGTGAACTCTGACACTATTATTTGCCTCTGTAATGAACAAGGGCATATATGTTATATATTTTAAGATCATCCCCACTTTATTTATTATGTAAATTAGTTTTAATCCAATGCTAATATCTGTTATAAATTATTTGGATACCCATGATTATTTGGTTCCATATAGTGCAAATGCCTCTTGATGCCCCTCTTACACTAATTACTGCTTCTTTGAAATTCTTGATCATCTTAACTACATATGAAATTTGCTCCTCACTAAGCTTGGTCTCATGGAGTAGTATAATTGCATTGTTTTCTGATCTAATTAGGTCTTTTATTACATTTTTTTGGTTGAATTCCTAAGGCCTTTGTAGTTCTAGGAGACCAGATTCATTATTTACCTTTTGAGGGGGTAGAAGAGCCCTTGCCTCTCCCTTTCTGGGTTTGTGTTTCCTTCATTACTATCCCTTTGTCTAGATATGTGTCCATTGGTTGCTAAATACTCATTGCCATGTCTTTTTGCATTGCTTCATCTCAAACTTCTTTATTAGTCTTCTTTCTAGTTTTCTTTTGAAGCAATTTTGGAGGCACTAAGACCTCTTTAACTTTGGTTATGGTTAGAATCCCTATAAAGGAAGGAGTAGAATAATTTAAGAGATGACGAGGTGTTTTAGTTGGGAGGGAGGTAGGATCTATGACAGCGAGGTCAAATACAAGATGATTGGCTAATAAAGGGTGGGATGGGGTCAATCTAACTCATATAAGAAAAATGAAGGTGAGACTGGAAGGAAGCAAGTGGATCTTCGAAATTTTCCTCCTCTTCGTGCTCAAGGATGCTAGTAGGGTGATCATCTAGAGCTAGATCAACAAGGAGATTAGCTAAGAATCTGAAAGAGTTGGAGGAAGAGTGTTGAGAGTTCCCGGTTTGAGGCAAGGGGTTGAAATTTGAGGATGAAGGAACACAAGAAGAGGGTACATAAAGGGGTTGTGCATGTTTATTAGTGGGTTTGTTGGGATTGATGGAATTTTTGTGCCTAACAATTTCCCATTGTGCTTCTTAAGCCTCTTGTCCTTTGCTGATTGATTTAGACATTTGTTTATGAAATGACCATATTTTTGACATACCTTGCATTTGAATGGGAGTTGTTCATAATCGATTTGTTGGATGTGTGTCCAAATATATACTTTTATATTCACTTCATATGGTATCCCTTTGGCTAGATCAGATTCTACACAGATCTATGCGCATGCATGGAGGTTCTCCTTTGGTTCATTTTAATCAATATATTTCATGAATTCTTTGCCTGTGGCTCTTACCGATTCGTCTCCCTAATAATGGATAGGAAGATGGGGAAGGCGAACCTAAACTGAAACTAGATTTGGTATGTTAAGCTCCAGATCGAAGTTTGGAGTCCATTGATTTAAATAAAGGCCCCTTGAGTCCATGAAGTATGGTATGTTCCTAGAAATTAGATTGCAATATTCTTTGGATTTGAAGTAAAAGGTGAATTATTATGTACCACAAAATGAACCGAGATTTTCCCTTAAATTTTCGGAGTCTAGTTGCATTCTATCCATTTTTGCATAGTTTTTGGCAAGGGCCAGAGTCTAGTGAATTTTCTGACCAATCCGTGCCATGTAAGAGAGAGAGCTGCTTTGCGGGGGATGGTGGGAGGTATACCTATCTTAGGAATTGAATTTAGTCGCTTGAAAACCTTGGATATTGAAGGGTGATCCCAAGGTGGTCCAACCAAAGGGATGAGGTTAAAGAATGTGTAAGTAGCTAGATAGATAGGAGGCAAAGGAGGAGGAGATCAGCCCCCGAGAGTGGTCTCTGGAGGGCTCATCGAGCCAATTGGAACCAGAGGGTGAGATCCAAGTCAATTTTGTAGTTGCTTTAGAGCCATAACACATATCTCCTTCCAATTCATCAAACATCCTTTATGTAATGAATCATTAAACCGTTTAGGCATTTCTTATAACACTTTGTGTGAAAACTAATATATCAAAGTCCTTAGGGCATATCTCCTAAATTATAACAGCCCAAGTTTTTAAAATGAAACTAGATGATTAGTGGGATTTCCCCTGATTATGGTCAAAGTATAAGCTTTTGGAACCTACTAGAAGAAAAGTTATAACATAATGAAAACGTGATCTACTTGATGCATGATTTTAGGAGCATATAGGAAGCTCAACTTCCTCTGATCATATCTCCTAAAATATCATGACCTAAAGTCTAAAAGTTGGCTAATATGATCAACGAGATTCTCCCTTACTCTGATCCAAGTTTTAGGTTCTAGAACCTACCAGGGGAATTGTTTTAGGATAAGTCAGTTTGATGCAAGATTTTAGGAGTATCCGAGAAGCTCAACTTCCTCTGATCTTATCCCCTAAAATATCATGACCTAAGATCAGAAATTTTAATCAGATGACCATGAGATTTCCCCTCACTATATCCAATTTTTAGCTTTCGTAACATACCAGAAGAAAATTTGTAGTAGAAATGCCAACATGACCTATTTAAAGATGCATTTAGGAAGCCTAACTTCCTTTGATCATATTTTCTAAAATTTTGCTGCCCAAGATCTGAAAATAGGACCAGAGTATCAACAAGATTTCCCCTTAGCATGTTTCAAGTTTCATCTCATGGAACCTCCTAGAAGAAAATTTATAACATGATTTCCAAAATGACATATTTAAATAATAATTTAGGAAGCCTATGTTCCTCAATTAGCACCGCCACAAAATTTAATACATATGAAAAGTTACAGTAAAATAGTATAATTGCTATAGGCATGATAAATTAATAGAAGGGTAAATGAATGTACATATAAATGTGCTAAAAAGAGAAATCAAATAATCATGCATGTCACTAAACCATCTATGCCAAAAATATCATTAACATATAAATAAATATTTGTCTATTGCAACTAGAAAATACTGGAAACTGAAGTAGGGTGAGACACATTCCACCCCACCATAGGCTCAGTTGTGTTGAATTTTTTCTTACAGCTGGCCACCCCTATGCTAGATCATGATGCCTTGAGGAGAACTTAACTCGGGGGCATTTCACACACTCAAATTCATACCAATTTTTAACACCAGAAGTGAAGGCCATTCTCCTTCACACACATAGGAAAAATTAGTGATCAACCTTTCCATCGTTGAATAAGATCACAATCACAAAAATACCATGCAGGTTTGCACAACACAAGGAATTCCTTCTCTTATCTCTACAATCTTTCAACCCTCCCCTCTTCAGTTCACTATGTGCCACACACAACTAGGACCATCCCCAATCCTTAAATCCATTTATTCCAAAGACAAAGTGCTACAACACATTCATTTCTTGTCACACAAATTGTCACCAATTCTCATGCCAATTCAAATTTCTGAGTGAGGGAGGGAAAAAATGAGTGTATGAGAGGAATAATGGAGTAATGCTCAAAACAAAAAAGGAAAAAGGAAAAATCTCCTTAATAACTTTTCTCTTTCATTTTTATAAACACACTTTGATCCTTCATCCTCCCAACCTTTTAGCTCCTTGGGAAGACTAATCATCACATTAAAGGGAAAAATTCATCCAATATATATTTTTCCTCTTAAGTCAAGTTTTCCCCATCCCAAGGCATCATAATTTGTCGGTTTTCCCCTTTCTTCAATTCTATCATTTTTAATAATAAAATGAACATGTTGACGAACCAAATTTTACCGCCAACAATAAGGGATCTCCCTGGTTTAGAATCCCAACTAGACTCTACACGGTTTGGTATCGGAATCCCATCTGGTATGTAGTCCTAACTGCTACCATGTAGTTTGAAGGATCACTTTGGACAAGATGAACACCAAAATTTAGAGAACAATTAAGACTTTCAACAAAGACAAGTTAAGTAGCTTTATGGAAATATATCATGTCAAATGCCATGAACATAACAATGGCTAAATAATGTGACATGAATTTTAAAGGAAGTAATGTTAGAAAATTTTTAGCATAAATTAACGTATAAGATAAAAATTCATTCATCAACCATAAATTAGTTGATAATTGATAACAAATATGAAAGCATATAAAATCACACAACCCCATAAATGATATGCGCTTAAATCAATAAAACAATTTATTTAACCTAAACACAATAAAAGAAACACATATACCATTATATCATCACAAAAAGAATCTCACAACGTCTGACAAAACATGGAAGGAATTGCATACTTTGGCTCAAAGAGATTTGAACATTAAGTTGAAATTTTCATAACACCATCACATGAAACATCCATGAACTCCACTAGTGGAAATGTAAATCCACTACATGAATCCTCAAGAGGTATATTAGCTCTCAAACAATATACATAAATTGAGTCTGAAACTAAGGGTCCCTTACATCTAGCCATGAGGGTTTATTTATAGAAGGTAAGGCGATTTTTCACCTACCATGACCTTTCACCTACCCCCATGACTCTTCATATTCCACATGGCCTTTCACATTCCATGTGATTATTTATACTCTAAAGCCTAGTTTACTCTCAACAATATACAAATTATATTAATATTAAGAAAACAAAAGATCTTCAATCAACTTGTCTAGTAAAGGTGAGTTCTGGAACATCTACTTGTAAATCCCGAACAAGGTATGATTTCCATAGCTTGTATTCACCCACGAGAGTCAAGATTTTGTGTTGGAACTCATCCCCATTCATGTTAAGGCATTCTAGTGCATCCAATATCAAGGTAGGATTTTTGGCTTGTACCAGATTTGACAGAGTCATGAGATTTGTATATAGCCTCATAGACTAAACCACATATTGATCAATCATCTCTTTTGTAGCTTCCAAGTCATCTCTTGTAGCAACTCGTTTGATGGGATCCCATAATTATTGAATCTTTTTCTTGAATTCTTCTTTGGATCTTGTTTCACCTAATGCACCAATGGAAGGGATCTTGTGCATCTCGACAAGAGATTCAAAACTGCCATGTAAGGTCTTATATGATGCTATTACCTTGTCCAAATCCTTGGCCAATTTGTCGTGTGACTACATTTTGATACAAACAACAACCTTATCATTCTTCATTGTTATCCATTTTTTCCTTGGGAACTCCTCGGGTGCATTGGGATACTGGTTGGTCCATCCATATTGTGATCAACTACTAAGGTGGCCAATTTTCTCATATTCCCTCTTTCCTTTGACTCACTATTCATGGTTGGGAACATATCCATGACATGATCCAATATCATCATTTAACCAAGTTCATCGCCTCTTCTAGTATCTTTGCCTCATTTAAAATAGATGCCTGCAAGTTCTTGCTTTGGGAATGAGAGATGGGCAAAGCTTGGTTCTCACTCTATAATTATAGAATCCTTTTCTCAAGGGTCACCAACTTTTCCTTCAAATCTGCATTTTCTTGTTAGCTGATTTATATTCAATTCCGTAGTGGTCATAAAATTAGTTCCAGTGGAAGCTATCATCGTGGTGTTCATGGCCATTTCCCTTTCCATGAAAATTGATATATGCTTTAATAGGTTCTTCTCCAAGAATATGCGCCTCTTTTTCATGATTTTGAATTGGACTTGGTTTAATGTGAGTTTAGAGATATCCAACACTTCTTCCTCCTCTTCCTTCGTAATACCCGATTTCTACAGTGGGAAGTGTCCACCAGTGATGGGATAGATGGTAGAGTGTTCAAGGTGGGCAGCTCTAATTGAATTTATGAGATTTTTGATTGATGGCATTTTTCCTGTTTGTCTTCTTGTTCTTTGGAAAGTAGATATCATTCAAGTTGCTTGGCTGAAGCCTCTCGTTTTTGCTTAGTTTCCTCTTCCTCTTTTATCTTCTCTTCTTCTTCTGATTTTCTTTCTAGTTCTTCTTATATTTTGTTTTTAAGTTCTTCCTCCTCCCTCTTCTTCTTCATTGCCTCTTCTTTCTTTTTTTTTTTCTGCTTCTGCATTCTTCATCTTTATGGATTCTTTTCTATTCTCCTCCTCCTCTTTCTTTTTCAAAATTTCTTCTTCCTCTTTCTTCTTCCTCAACTCTTCTTTTGCCTATTTCTACTGATCTCCCTCCTCTTTTTTTCTTTGAGCCTATTCTTCTTGATTCTTCCTCTATTGCTTTTTTGCTTTATCCTTTTTCATTGCTTCCTCTTGTTTCTTTTGCCGGCATTCCTGATTATCAACCTTTTGTTTCTTCTGCTTTTCTTTGTTGGTTTCCTGCCCCTTCTTTCTGTCGAGAATGGTTTCCCTTGCCTCTAGACTTATGCTTTCTTGTGTGTCATTATCTGATTGCTCCACCTTCTTTTCTAGTTGCTAAATTGATTCTACTGCTCCAGATGCATTATACAAGTTCTTAACCTTTTCTTCTTCTTCATCAGTGAAATGAGCATAAGCCCAATTAAACCCAATTGCTTTGCAATGTGCCGATGTAATACCCCTTGGGTCATAATTATGGATAATAAACTCAATAAAATGAAAAAGATTTAGATCTTCAATTATTGCTTTGGATTCCTTAAATTTTTGGATAATGTATTATCTAATGTCTAATGGGAAGACATGCCAAGGTCCATTCTTGCCTTTTACCAAAGTCTTGGACAATCTAGTGGTGAGCTAGTAGGCAACCTCCTGTAATAATACTTTATCTGTCACCAATGTGGAGAGAGCATGAGGAGGCTTATAGGCACCAAAGACCTTGATATAAGTAGTCTCTCCAATTGGAAACCAATCCGTGACATTACGAAGAGAATTCAGGCCCTTTCTGTTAACGGGAAAAGTGTATATTCAGAACGACCCTATCCCACTAAGGTGTGACAGTGACCTTAGAAACAAACAGAGAAAACTACTTTCGTATTCTTCTTTATGAACTATAAACGAAGAGGAATAGGATGAACCAACCTGTGTCTTGCGCTAGTCCTTTGATCCAATCTCTCTCCTCTTTGACAGCTTCCAGCTACCTGCTCCCTTACTTTCCCAGCTTCACCAAGTTCCTGTAAGATCATAGAAGAAGAAAACTACACAAAGACATGGATTTATATTCATAAATAGCTTAGGATCAGATTTAAGCTAAACATACAAATGTAACAAACATCAATGATACACAAGCATGTAGGAGAAACTCAAATAGTTTTATTGATATAACAAGAAGATCCAGGAGGAGTTACAACCGATGATTCCTGATCTAGCATCAACCTCCCAACAAAGAATCCCCTCTTCACCTCCAACAAAGCATAAATCACCCAATACTCTGATATCTATCTCAGAACCAACATCAATTCTCTGCAATGTAAAAAATTCCAGCCTCTGGATCTCTGGGATGAGGGATCCATATATAGATGTATGAAAAGAGGATGAGTCAGCTTATGATTTGACTAGTGGCTTCTCTCTGTTAGTTCTTGCTTCCACTTGGAGACTGAGAGCCTCTTACTCATCCTTGGTCGAACTGAGTGAGGCAAGTGTCATTGGAGAAGATTCTGGAAGCTTCCATTGTCTTTCCACCTCGTGGAATGGCACTGCCATTTGTCATTTCCCGCTCAACGCACCCTGGTAGTGCATTTAGGTGCGTTGCAACGCACCTAGCTAGTGTATGTGGGTGCTATGCAACGCAGCTAGCCAGTGGAGCAGTTGAAATGATCCTGATTTGACTGATTCTGAGCAGTTTCTGGTGGAGAACTTATGGGAGAAGCTGTAATTTGTTGACCTTGTTCCTTTAGGGGTCGGAACAACACTTTTAGGGACTTAGGATCCCTTAGTTTATGGAAATTTCATGCTTAGAGCTGTAAGGCACAAAAATGTCTATAACAGTTGCCCCCTAAAGTATGAGGCCGTTTATCGGGTGAAATGCTTTATTAGGAGGATCTAAAGTTCTTTCAATGCTGGGAGGAGACCTGTAATAAGATACAATACAATACATTATCTTCATACTGTTTTCATGATTTAGCTGAGGCGAGCATTCCCATGCTCAGCTTTATAAATTCATTTTCATGTACATAGGACAGACAATCGTCTGATGGTAGACTGATGATTCTGATAGAGCCATCATCCTTTTGGTAGGATGATTATCTGTGCTGCAATGACGTACATTTCAATGTCTTTATTTTCCTGAATATATATCGCAGCCCGGATGGATGAAAATAGATCCGGGGTCTTCAATCTCATCCGATCTTCACTCGAAGTACAAGTCGATCCATGTGAGAAATGTTTTGAAGTCGAACATGGAAAGACATCGCTTGATTACCAATCAATGATGTAAACTGTTAACAAGCGTGAGAGGAATCACCGATAATGATGATGAACCTCAAGGTACTGTAGTACAATTCACGTGGTGTGAATAAAGGACTTGGCGTCGAACACCACGCAAAATCTTTCGGTCGAAGGTCATTGATGTATACCTGTCGCCGGAAGTGAGAAACTTGCCATTGAGGCATGCAAGCTTCAAAGTACTGAACGGGGTGTTCCTAGATCAACTTCTTGGATAATGAGCTGATGTCGAAAAGAAGCGATCCGTCAAAGGAGGGCCTTAATGAATCCCACATCAATGACACAGAACAGAGCAAATGATTTTGATGGAGGTGAA
This sequence comes from Pinus tabuliformis, assembly GCA_031772625.1. Lineage (NCBI taxonomy): Eukaryota > Viridiplantae > Streptophyta > Pinopsida > Pinales > Pinaceae > Pinus > Pinus tabuliformis. Next base: position 601,623,604 of record CM062809.1, on the reverse strand, counting down.
AACAGTCTGATGATATATGGTTCAGGATGGCGGTCATGAAAGAATGAAGTATAATGTATGGTAGTGGATGGGACACAGGTGACTTCTATGGATGAATTCTCTTGAACATGTCGGCGACAATTATGTGATGGATTGGTAGCATTTACCCCAAATGTGGATGGTATGGCGTGACCATGGTGATGTGACCGGTGAATGAAACAACCCAACCCGACTTGGACACGGAGTGGAAGTGTCATGTTCAAGAGCGACTTGCTACCAATAAAGATTCTTTGAGTTTTCTTCCCAATTTTTCCCCAGTCATTGCTGACCAATACCTCTTTATTTTTGTCAAGCTTGAGGAGGATAACATATGCTTGTTCTATAATTTTCCCTTTGGGAAAACCCATCGCTATGTTTTAACGAGCCTAGCGATAGTGAAACTCGTTCTCGTCTAAAGACAAGTTTGTCGCTATTAATCTTTTTAACGAGTCTAACGACAAAGATAACTCGGTCCTTTTCATTTTTAGAGAGTCTGAAAAGGTACGTAAAGTTAACTCCAAAATTCCTTTTTCGTCATCTAATCCCTTAAGTCCGAAAAAGTATAAAACAATACAGAAGGGATGAATTTTCGATAGTTTTAACGAGCTGAACAAAACAAGTGCTCGATCTTTTTGTGCAATAATCCCTCAGGTCCAAAAAGATTAAAATCTAGAGGAGGGATAGCACTTCCGGTCGCTTTAACGAGATGGAAGGCCAAAACTCGGCAATCTTTTCATATTTTATAAGTTAGTTGAAAAGAGCTTAAAGAAGACTCGTCTTTTGAGGAACGAGTGATAAAATGGGTAGCAGCTGATTCCAGGTAAGGGTTGGAATTTTCCAATCACGACAGTGTCACAAGGATGGCTAGTGAAATCACTCTTCGCAGCTGTTCCTCAAAACGGGTAAACAATCAAATGGAGGTGAATGATCGGCCAATGAAAAAGTGGAGGTGACGGTGCAAACACGACCAAGGCTTTAATGGCTGAAGTACTACATTCACGGTGGTTATTTACCAGGGGAATAGTTCATTTTTTTAACGAGCTTAAACGCGGGTGGAAACATTTGCTCGGTGCGGGTTTATTTTTTAACGAGCTTGAACCTTGCGGTAACACTGCTCGATAAGTTTGCATGCCCCCAGCATAATAACTCAAATCGAGGTGCATGCCCCCCAAGCTTCATTGCATTCAACTCGGTGGTTGGAATGAAGGTTTACCTTTGAGACTTGGAAAGGGGATTTGTTTCATTTTTTAATGAGGTTGACATAGTAAAAGAACTATCCTCATAATCCACTGTATTTACAGTATTTGATAGAAAATAAAAAACTGAAGGATGATAAAGGTCATCTTGAGTATCTTCTCCACAATCCGGGAGAAGGGAACGATGGTGGGAATCATTCCATGGTGCCCCGTCAATTACCATTGATTGGACAATTCCTTCGTCGGTGACATGCACTTGCGACCAAGGATCTGAAGGGGTACCATATTCTTTAGACCTATCTATCCAAACGCTTGATGAGCGTTGATTTGGGTTTGCCCCCCAGGCCAAGAAAATTGATTGCTACAATATTTCTATTAGGGCGATGATCCATGCTGACAAAATGTTTAGGAATCTTTCGAATCCATTAGATATAGAAGATTTCATATTGCAGGTTTCCACTGTGGCCACTTCCGCCAGCTTACTCGGAGGTAGCAGGGCAAAAGTACCCATTAAGGCAGGGTCTTTTAGGAGGCCTACTCCAATATTTTGAAGCGAATGATTGTTTCCATGGATCATTGGAATGCTTCCCGTAACTTGTGAACTGTTGGGGAGAAAAGTTTGTTGGTCGACGATTGTAATTCCTCCTTGGAAGGGAAATTCATTCTTCCTAAAATAGGTCGACACAACAGCAGCCATAGCATATATCCATGGTCTTCCCAGTAGGATGTTGTAATCGAGGTTTCCGTCGATTACTTCAACATCAATTTCTACTGTTTTCCCCCCCAGTTCAATTTGCAAGTTACTTAAAATCCCGTATGGAGTGTATGATCGTCCATCAAATGCTTTTAACGTAGTTGACGATTTCGACAAGGGTGGTGAGCCTAAATTTTTCCAGCAACTCATCGACATAATACATGTAGATGCCCCCTCATCAATAATTGTTCGATGAACAGTTTTGTTGAGGGCTTTCACTTGAATGAGGAAAGCTAGTTGAGCTGGTAACTGAGGGTCATATCCTTTATGATCAAAGGCCACAAGATTGGAATCCATTGGGTCAATCCCACCTATTGCTGATAATAAAGCTTGCTCTTGGGAGAGGCAATTTTGCGGTACCTCAAGTGTCGACATAGCGCATGGCGATTGGGCCAGGTCCTCTACCATATTATAATTTTGTGCTACTTTAGCACGAGGATTAAATGTCGACTTGTGTACTACTCTCTTTGGCGGTTTTATCGTTAATTCAGGAATGGTGGGTGACACAACTTCTGTCGAAGTTGTTGTCGAACTACTTGGTTGATCTTTATCCTTGTTGTTCGACAGCTGTGGATTCCCATAATATTTGTTCCTTGTCGATATCAAAGCATCATTTTGCTGTTTTGAAACTGACAACATTAGCACTTGAGACGGGGAAGCATTTCCACTTTCAACCAGATTTGTTCCTGGATTTGGAAACGGATCAGTTAACACTGCGGAGGTTTTTGAATTCTTGAAGAATTTTTTAAGCTCTGCTATGTGTGGACAATCTAAAGTCCGATGATCCTCATCGCATATCATGCATGGATATTTTTGTTTCCTATTTCTAGGAGGGTTTGAAGAAGATTTTTCAGGTGATGATTCCTCCTGTTTCTTCTTCTTCCCTTTGCCTTTCTTCTTGCTCCCTGGTTGTTTGGTTTCTTTGCCTTTATATGTCGATACGGCATTTAATTCCGAAGCAAGAAGTTCGTCTTTTGCATTTTGACCTGAAATCTTACAGGCCTTTTTGGATGTAGCATTTGTCGATTTCGTGTCTATCGTGCCAATCATGCCATCGCCGGCATGGGAGTCATTGTTTGATTTAGGAGGAGGAGGAATTGAGAATTCTGGTCTAGGGGCGTCAGGTATTTTGTCGTAGAGCATGCCAGACTAAGTGTAGATCAAGTCCAGATATTGTGCACGAGCGATGACTTGCTCTTCTGTTACGACTCCCCCCTTTGCCACATCTTCTGTGATGGAAGGTAGTAATGACTTGATAAACCATTAAGCTAACAGCTGATCGGGGACGTACGTTTTTACCATCCTACGACGACGTCGCCACTCATGTATATGATCAAATATGTGAGTGGCCGTTGTTTATTTGAAGTTGGTAAGGAGTTCTGTTCCCATTTCATACCTTATCGATAATTGAAAATGGGTTAAAAAGGTTGTGGCTAAGGTACTAAAGTTTTCGAACGAAGCTCTAGGCAATTCAATGTACCATTTTGCCGCTGGACCCGTTAACGTCCTCTGAAAGAGGCGAAGTCTTATCGAATCATCATTTAGGGTGTTTGATGAACACCATAGATGAAATGTCATCACGTGATTCGATGGATCTTCACCCAGATTTCCATTAAATTTAGGAATGTCTGACGGAATTTTATGCGGAATCGCTGGCCACCAAGGGGCGTAAGCAATTGGATCGTTTGTTAACCGGTTTAAATCAGGTAACTCTAAAGTTGCCACGAATGGTAACTGCTGATTCAGATTAGGTAAAGCATACCCAGGGTAAGATGGGATTGCCTGAGTAGTTGGTATTTGCATGCCAGCATAATGCATTTGATGCTGGTATGAATGATAAGGTTGGTGGACATGACCATTGTAAAATGGTTGATTTTGACCGTTTTGACTGTACGGCTATCCACTTTTCGCAAATATTTGCTGCTCAGAACCTTGGTATACTTGTTGGAATTTTGGTTGTTGGTATTGCAGTAGCCATGGTTGTGAAGCCATGTGCTGTTGCGCTATACTAACCGTTGGACCAAGGTGTGGGGTAATTGTACCCATCTGGACCTGTGTCACCCTACTAGTTGGTGATTGTGGTTGAGTCACAGGGTCAAGGGGCTATTGCATTACAACCTAAGAAACCTGAGGTTGGCATACAACAGGTAGCGTTTGAACTTGTGACACCGTCACAATAGCTGGTGTAGTCAGGATATTCGACATAGGTACACATTGTTGCATCGAATACACAACTCTTGGTTGTTGAGGTAGTATAGGTACCCAACCACTTGAGGTAATTCCAGTATAACCTGAATATTGTTGTGAACTCCCATATGGATATCCTCCCGGAGGGGATAATGAAAGGGCATACTGCCCCCCATACGGTGGTAATCCAGAACTCAAGGGAATTGTTTGCCCTTGGGGACCGGACTGCCCAAATTGACCTCCAAACGGATCAATTTGTTGAGACTCAACATAAGAGTTTCCGGATATTATTCTGGATGAACAAACAGGAACGAACTAGACTGTCGAAATAGCCCCTGAGTGGGCTCCTTCTAGCGGTTGAGAGCTAGTCGGGACAGATGGTATGCCGACGAACATTGTCGGAGTGACGGCAGGGAGTTCTGCTGTCACTGTGTTAGATGACACAGTCCTAGATGTTGACGGTTGTTTAGACATTTGTAGTCTATCCAAAAGATTACCTAGCGATTCTACAGGAGCTTCCGCTGGTGGTAGACTAACTTCTGATGAAGAAGGATATAGAGTGATCCCGACTCCAAAGTGCGTTGGAGTACTTGTTTGAGGATCTTCTATAATTTCTTCAATTGCAATCAGACCAGGTGGAAGGGGAAGACCGTCAGGTCCGTAAAATATTTCTGGTGCCGAAGAAGGGATGGAATCGACAGCGACAGATGTTTGAAGAGTAAGACTCTCCGAACCGGTTGTAGATGGAACTGGTTCGGTAACACAAGTGTTCACTCTCAGACTAGGATCAGTATCACTGTCCCTCTGTGGCTGTTGAACTTCTTCTGTAGAGGCAGGGATTCCAGAAATGTTTGGAGTAACCGGAGTCTCTGATGTCGTTGGAACACTTGTTCTAAATTTAATAGGAGATTTGGAACTGGTTAAACAAGTTCGCTTTGTCCGTACTGGTTTCGATTCCGGAGACAAAGACGGTTGACTCGTAAGCCTCTGCGAACTACGGGGTTTCAATTGAATTTCTTCCACGATTGTGGATTACTCGATCAACTAAAATAAAAGGGAAATATGTTTCCGAATTAAATGAATTTTAGACGCTTTTGACACAACTTGTTTTTTCAGTTTTTAAGAGTTGAGAAAAAACAAAAGATGACTCTAGTCTCCTTCGATTTTTAATGAGCCTGAAGTGACAAGTGCTCAGATGGACCTTTTCCGTTAAGGAGGCTGAAAAGGAACGGAAGGGACTGCTCTGGAGATCTAGGTAGAGGGAGTACCAAACCAATCGCAAAACTGCAGAATACTTTTTACGGTACGGCAGTCAATCTTCCCGAATGCTGTGCTCGGTGCATTGCGATCAGTAGGGCGGCCGACACGGCTTCCTATGGATAAAAGGTTTTAAGCCTATAGGGGTCTCCCAATATATACTCGACGGTACATGGGAGCACAAGTCCGTACTGGCACTTATCGTGTCAAAGTGGAGGAATCACCCAACCATCAGTGAGGACAACAGTTACCAGGCTTTACGACGCCGGAATACGTCTCTAGCCTAGACCTCTAAATGTTGTGCGTTAAGTTCCAAAGCGTTGTTAGATTCATTCAATTTATTTTAAGTTGATCTTTCTTATGAAGTTTGCCTTTTGGGTTCACCACGAAATGTAGATGTAACTCCTAAAATGAAATCTAAAGATGATAAGAAAACTTTTATCTCTTTTCAACAATGAAAATCCTAGCTACAAGGGGAAAAGTAAGACACAATCTTTTCACAAAGAGCAAAGAGCACACTGTAAATGCACTTTCCTAAATCAAGCCAAACAGACTGCCAATATGCAAATGCACATGTGCATGTATTTGTTTTTCACTTTCTTAATATTGATGCCTAAAAAGAAAGTTGATGTACGAATCTGAATTTGCTTTCAAGTGACCAACACAAACAAGCTTCTTTTTGAAATCAAAAGGTAGAGATGATTACGACACTTTATGATTTTGAAATAAATACTCGTTTCGACACTAGAAAGTCACAAATTCAAAACAAAGGCAAAATTAAAAGCATAATCGACTGTCAGCAGCAAACAAACTTTCTCCTAAGATCAAAATCGACACTTGCGACAGATCTAAATCAAAGGACAACAGTATGACTATTCTACTTTTGCAATGGAAAACTGTAAATGATGTAACAAACACACAAAAACATCTACAGTATTTTTGTACAAAGGAGGCAGAATTAAGGCAAAGAAAAGGGGTTTTTAAACAGACACATATACTGATCACAGGCTGCAAAAATCAGAGACAAAACTGAAAAAATGAAGCAAAGAACCTCAGCTGCACAGGGCTAGGCTGATCAGCGCACCTGTTATACAGAGAAACTGGATTGCAGCGCAGGTAGCCCTCTCGGGAACTGCGTTGAAATGCAAAACCTCTTCACAGAGCCTGCGCTGGGGCAGAAACGAGAATTCTATCCGGGTTCTGGGTCACGGTTTGCAGTTTAATCTATGGTTTTTGGCCGAGTAAAAGCAATCAATAATGCACAATCAGAGGGTAGATTTAAAGGAGGTCTAAGAGCTATCACAAAGGGCAATTAGATTATTTGTGAATCAGCTGTTCAGATCATAAACAGATCCAGTGAATGGATTGAAGTAGCAGATGTCTACTTTGCATTTGTTAATGGCAAATGCAGTTCGATTGCTACTTCTAAGTTTATGAAACAAACAACAAGAGAAACACAAACAAACTAACTAGACAATCGTCCCTAGCGGAGTCGCCATTTTGTTAATGGGAAAAGTCTCTATTCAGAACGACCCTATCCCGCTAAGGTGTGACAGTGACCTTAGAAACAAACAGAGAAAACTACTTTCGTATTCTTCTTTATGAACTATAAACGAAGAGGAATAGGATGAACCAACCTGTGTCTTGCGCTAGTCCTTTGATCCAATCTCTCTCCTCTTTAACAGCTTCCAGCTACCTGCTCCCTTACTTTCCCAGCTTCACCAAGTTCCTGTAAGATCACAAAAGAAGAAAAATACACAAAGACATGGATTTATATTCATAAATAGCTTAGGATCAGATTTAAGCTAAACATACAAATGTAACAAACATCAATGATACACAAGCATGTAGGAGAAACTCAAATAGTTTTATTGATATAACAAGAAGATCCAGGAGGAGTTACAACCGATGATTCCTGATCCAACATCAACCTCCCAGCAAAGAATCCCCTCTTCACCTCCAACAAAGCATAAATCACCCAATACTCTGATATCTATCTCAAAACCAACAACAATTCTCTGCAATGTACAAAATTCCAGCCTCTGGATCTCTGGGATGAGGGATCCATATATAGATGTATGCAAAGAGGATGAGTCAGCTTATGATTTGACTAGTGGCTTCTCTCTGTCAGTTCTTGCTTCCACTTGGAGACTGAAAGCCTCTTACTCATCCTTGGTCGAACTGAGTGAGGCAAGTGTCATTGGAGAAGATTCTGGAAGCTTCCATTGTCTTTCCACCTCGCGGAATGGCACTGCCATTTGTCATTTCCCGCTCAACGCACCCTGGTAGTGCATTTAGGTGCATTGCAACGCACCTAGCTAGTGTATTTGGGTGCTATGCAACGCAGCTAGCCAGTGGAGCAGTTGAAATGATCCTGATTTGACTGATCCTGAGCAGTTTCTGGTGGAGAACTTCTGGGAGAAGCTGTAATTTGTTGACCTTGTTCCTTTAGGGGTCGGAACAACACTTTTAGGGACTTAGGATCCCTTGGTTTATGGATATTTCATGCTTAGAGCTGTAAGGCACAAAAATGTCTATAACACTTTCTGACATGCATGGTGGTTCATTGTTGAAGATTACACTATATAGAGGGGAAATAAAGAACTCTGCAATCTTCTCGTACATACCCTATAGCCTATACTCCATAAGCTCTTATAATAGATATGCATAGGTTCTTGTTCATCTGGAGTCTACTTCAAACCCAAACCTTCAAAGTTTGACTTTGAACATATTACATCTAAGAGATAGGGAGCCATATAGAGCTTTTATTGTTCTCCTTTTGCCAAATTCTTGGTTGCATGGGTGTTTTATTTGATGGAAGATGCAAGTATGCTTACCCATATGAAAATTATTCCTTTCATGTCATCTGAATACATCAAGGGAACCCAAGTTCCTTAAAAGGTGTCGATGTTTGGTTTCCCATAAAGTCTATTCATCACGACAACTATCGGTTGGTAAACCTTCATGAGAAACTCCATTTTATAGATTCCATTTGCTTTGAGCCTAAATTTATTTGTCTCTTGCCATAAATATATCAATATATCCTTGATGGGATCATTGAATGTGGATAAGCATATGGTGTTGAAAGCTTCTTGATGTTGGGACAACTTGTAATAGCTTTCAATTTCTGCGATAGTGAAGGATGCCACAATTTCTCCATCATGCATTAGGGGAGTTTTGAGGTCTAAAATGGCCCTCCTAAGGAAATTATAAAATAATAGTGGAAATAATAAAATAAGATTAGATTACATCGTCAAACTTTAGAAGGAAAAAAGAAAAAACTATTGTTTCAACTCGTATTCTCAACTTATCTCCCTATCGGTTTACTCAAATTTTGAGTGAAAACACTCATTGGATAAAGAATTTGATTCCCCATACAAGGAGTACCCATGTTCCATACTTTCGATGGAACCTCCTACACGAAAAATGAGAAATATATGAAAACACGATTGCAATCACGTTTTTTTCATGTATTTCTTATTTTTCGTCTAGAAGGGCCCATCGAAAGTATGCAACATGGGTACTCCTTAGATGAGGAATTAAATTTTGCATCCAACGAGTACTCCAAAAATGGTGAATCATCCCCCATGGTTGATATCATCATCTTGAATCCTATTGGTTCTTATAAAGTTTATTTTGGTTGTACATTTTTCTTAGGAGGCCCATTTTAGACCTCAAAATTCCTCTAATGACCCTTAACTGTCCATAATGCTTCATCGATGTGTTGAAGGATCCATTCTATCATCTTCACCCATGAGAATATTGGTGGGTGCAATGCCACTTTGTGCAACCAAGACTTCTTCACATTGATATATGGTGAGCCCTGGTATTGCACCAAGAATGTTTCAACTCCCAAGAGCTCCTCAACTCGAATTATCAACTCGGGGTTCATACAAACTTCGAGGGGACAATGATATATGCACAATAGATAGGATTCCACTCATGACACCCTCAGTTATGACATTAGATCAAAAGTGCTCAAAGACCCTTCCTCCTACTGAATTAGAATGAAATCTTGCTGATAAAGGTACAATTGGAAATTTCTTCTAGCTATGAAAATAGAAATTCCATTGACTCAACTTGTAAATGTTAACTAATCAATTCATGAAAGGAAAAAGGCTAATCTACTTGCAGAAAGAAAGCTATGTTATCTTGCAGAATTCATCAAATTACCACATCTACTTGCAGAAATGAAGCTAATTTATCTTGCATAATTCATCAAACTACCAATCAAAATTTCATGTACCATCTACCTAGTTCACACTTGCTTATAAATCAATAACCTACTTGCATGATAAAGAAACTAACTCTACTCTGTTTTTGTAGTGAAGAAAAGGAAGGGTTGGAGTGGCCTAGGAGCTTTCCCTAATCAAAAAATCACAGCTGGGGCTCATTATGCATCTATACTAAGTCAAATTTGTAGTGGGGATCAAAACTGATGAAGGAAAATGCTGCTACAGGTTTGCTACAGGCGATTGCTACAGGAGGCCTATAATGATATAGGAAGGACTGTAATGCTACAAGAGGGAATCTAAGTGGTTTTTGAGGGTGAAAATGTTGTCATGAGGGTATGGAGAAGTGGATGTAAGTTGAAGAAAATGGAGGGAGGTTGGTTTGAGCCCCTATACAAGCTCAGGACCTCTCAGAGTCCTGTATTGCACTAGGGTGAGTACTCCCAGTGTATTAGGAAGAATGGATTATAAAACAGGGCTTTGGGACAGAGTTTGGAAGTGGAAGAAGAAGATGAAGGAGCTTAAGATGGAATTGGTGAAGGTTCCCTTCCCTACAGATTGACCAACCCTGCAATCAATCACATACATGTAACCATTTATCATTGGAAAAATGAAATAACTTATGATGGAAAAGATGAGTTGAATTTAAATAACATCTAATTTATGCAATACCATTGATCTAATGACTAAACTAACTTCTAAGATACATAAAGCAAATGTAAAATATGATAAATAACACTAATATATTTCTAAGAAATCATAAACAAAATATTTTTGGATCGTGGTTGTGAATCCTTCCACTCATTCTCCCATAAGAGAGGCGATGTAGAGGCTGCAACCACATGATTTTATAGATTAATATCTACTCAAATGGAAGAAACTATGAACTGCTTGGAATCAAGAAGAAACATAAGTACAAGAATAGGGACCAAAGCCTTTGGGTTGGGCCCAAACCCAAGGGTATCAACCCTCTGAAACTAACTCATATGCAGCTTAAAATCCATCTTCTCATTATAAAAAAGTGTAGGTCTAATACATCACATAAAAGTTGAAGATAACAACATCAAGCTTGAAGCTCAATAACTACACCTAACTTAACAAAAACTTCGAATCCTAATGAGCTCTTCTTCTAGTTTATTTATAAAAAAGGGAAACTAAAGCAACTCCCTTGAAAGTAGGAGTGGTTCCCTCCTTGATCTCGAAAATGGTGGATCTTGTCCCTCTTGATCTTCACTTGGACTAGGAGTCACTCGGTTGCCAATGAACTCGAATTGGTGAGAGAGGATATTGTGATCCCAAGCCGAGTTTAGGGAGTTAAGGAGGTGGAAAAACCCCCTAGATTATCTCCTAGTTGTCTCCATCAAGCCCTTACATAGTAATAGCCTAAAAAATGCTTCATTTTCCTGCAATTAAACCACATTAGGCCACATACTATGACAAACACCTTTTACTCCTCTTACTAAGCATAATATAACAAAAAATGTGAATTAATGTAAGAGAAGGATAGTTTTAAGGCTGAAGGATGGCATATTGATATTAAAAATGTACCTATTGATGGGACTCATTAATATATACTTAAAAATCCGCCTAACCCCATGGAATATATTTCTTTTCAAACTTTGAGTAAATTTTTTCCCAGGTGAGTTCTATTGCCTTGTTAATATGACAAGCAATATCACCATAAATAGGAAACTTTGGAGGGATATCCATAACCTCTTATATGTTGCTTTCAATTGTGGGAGAGATTCAACTATATCTTTTGATTACGGGCGACACCATCTCTTCGAAAGAAGATGAGATGTTTACGCAATTTATGTCAATGGTACCTGACATTTCGAAGATATCTATCAAATACATAAATTTCATTTCAAAGCAATTATAATCACTAAACTCACGAGAGAAATGTGAAATCCAAGGTCAAGTTTCAGGATGATAGGGTTATGTTGATTAGGCTTGGCAGGAAGATAGCTCTAGAGCAGGTGAGAAAATTGAATTATAGAACAGGTTGCAAGTTTGAATTATAAGGCAGGTCATAATTTCTAGTTTCAGTGTGAAGGGCTAAATGTGCGATTTATCACCTAGGCTAAGTCGCGGGCCCAGTCTACAAGGTAAGTCACGCTTTAGAATCCCATTGTAAGTCACGTAATTAGACAACATAAATTGGATGCTAAGTGTGTGAGCTACAACCTTATTATATTAGTCACAACTCACAACTCTAACGTAGGTTACTCCTTCAAATGAGAGTCAAATATGTGAAAAGTAATAAAAATGTGTAAATGTGTCACTGTTTTTATTTGTGTTTGGGTCTTCAAACCCTATATCTTTCAAAGCCAAACGAAAAGGGTTTCCTAGGTCATAAATGTGGTGTGAGGTTGCAAATAAGGGTCACATCATAAAATTTGAGCCATAAACAAATGCATTCTTAATATGAATTTGCAAAGGACTAAGCCCTACTATGGCATTAAATAACAATGTTTACACCTCAACACGGTGGCAATTTCCTTTATGCATATTCAAATGAAGATGAATGGAATTAAGTCATGGGTATGAACTCAACTTGATAATCATAACTAAATTTAATAAGGCTTAACATATACTAGGGTGGGAGTCAGTGGTCTCAAAGCAATATGCTAAGGAAAGGGTATGCGAAACCATAAATTCCCAGCCTTGAAGCTTAGAGGAAGTTTGATCCATATTTATGGAGGGTTCTATTAATATAGTTCGATGGCTAAGTGATGGAAACATCCTTGAATGAAAGAAAACTGGGTGAAGATCTATGTGCATGGAGCCATTATTTTCTAAGTTTAAAGATTGAAGGGAAGAATAGAGGTAATGGTTTGATGGATAGGTATAATAGGAGAGGGTGAATGCTAAGGGTTTGAGTGTGCATGGGTATGGAAACCAAGATGGAACAATTTTCATTCTAGCAAAGAAGTAATGATTACAAAGATGGATTGGCTACTTACCCGTAAGACGTAATCGCAATTTGCATCTAGATAGAGGTTCGTTCATCAGAATGAAATGACAAGAATAGGCGAGTTTGATATATAAAGTTGTAACGCATGTGAGGTAGGTAACGTGTGAGAATTATGTGGTAGGTATATAACATGCGATATGTGAAAGGACATCACAAGTCGCAAATTTAGTGGGCCAAAGAGGAGGTCCCTTTAGGATTTGTGTGCTTGATTTATTGCATGCGATAGGTGTAAAGGGGTCATAAGTCACATTTATATATCTTAGAAAAGAGCCAATGTCAAATCCAAATGTGACTTGCGACTTTCATATGATGTGTGCTTAGAGGAGGTCATAAATCACATTTGTAGATAACAGTAGGGAACTACTATGTTTTTAAAGTGCGATCTATGACTTTGGGGTATAAAGACTCATGGGAGGTCGTAAACTGCAATTTTAATGGTTAGGGAGATTTAATATTGAAAGTATGATTGTGACCTTAGTTTAGAAAAATACAAGTGACAAAGCATTGAGGCTAGGCTTGCTAGAGCTCATGGAAACACTAGCTAGGTCAGAGGAAGGATGAAACCCTAAGAGACCATATGCGAAGGGTGCTAGGAGGTAAAGTAAGGGGGTCTCCAAAATTTTGAAAAGGATGAAATTTGGGGGCTATTGTAGTAGCTACCATAGAACATGACATCATATAATAGAGTTTGACATCATACCATTAATGTTGGCACCCATCATTATATGTTCTTAATTACATTACAAAATTTGGGGTAATGAAAGGGGGTTTCACACAAATGAGAATTCATTCTCTATATAGTTATCTATGACTTATGGGTTGTTAGGTTGCTATTTAACTCAAACTCCCTATTCTATGCTCTCAAAATCCCACTCCTAGTTTCTCTAATCTATTATGGAACAAGATATAATTGATTAGAATGGAACCCCTTCTCCTCCTAGTGCCCAATTTTAACATAGCTCGATAGGCAACTAAGGGTAAGGTTTGATTGCTTCAACTCTCAACTAGAGTTATAATTTTGATCAGTCTAGAGTATTCTTCAAAATCCTCATGTGGCTAGCCCCACATGCATGAGTAACAGGGGTTGACGTGACAGTCACTAATACCATGGTCGTCAAACACAACATATCAACTTATGGGAGGCATAACTCTCTCATACGAACTCTGATTGACATGATTCTTGCACCATTGGAAAGGTACCTAAGTGTATAACAATGTCACGAGGTATTATGCTTAAGAAAGAGAGTTTTGACCTAAAAAACCATCATTTAGTGCCTCAAAATGGCTTCAACATGCTTTAGACCCTAACTTTCCAAACCGATACTCAATAGTAAGAATGACCCGACAAATCAATACCTCTAATTTTTCCACTCTAAAATCATCGCGATAGATGAAAAATAATATAATGATCCAATCTGGATCAGGATGAGTATCCTAAAAATTATATCTAAAATAGGTTGTGGAAACATTCATGGAGTGTGAATAAGATGGAAATGATGCAATTGATTGCACGCCCCATGAAACTATGATGGGATCACATGTTACCTCATAGATTCCTTATGAAGCATGGAAAAATTATATTAAAGTGTAGAAATATTGGTGAATATTACTAATACTTAATATGCACACTGTAAAATGCTTGGCAATATTTTTGTAAAATAATTCAAATTTATAAGGATTCTATATAGTTTCTATAAAATTTTGGTGATTTTTAAGGTAAAATAATTTTACCCTGTAGAATTTACATGAATCATTATTAGAAAAAAAGGAAATTAGCAAATATTTTTTTTGGGTAAAGGCATGGAAAATTACCACATTGAAAAAACTTACCCCTAAAATTTTCCCTCTTAGAGCATGGAAATGGTAGTGAGGATGAAGGAGAGGTTTCATTTGGTTGCAAGTTTAAATAAGTGGTGAAGATCCTAGTAACATATGAAGATAATACTCTCATAAACATGGCAAAGATGAAAAATTAAATAAGGATGATCATGCAATAGATTGCATGCATAGACACCATTTGGCTAAGCTTGTATTTGGGCTTGTTTTTAGTGATGTTTACTCCCTTAATTGCTTGAAGAAAGACATAACATAAAGGGGAAGTAAGGAATGTGACTCTTTTCTATGAACTCTACAAAAAAAATATTTATATAGAGAATGCAATATCATGCACAATCTAATGAGTGGTGTGACGATTCACCAAGAAAACTTGTTACGATAAACAAAAGAGTTGAATATAATTGTTCAAAGTGAAATTGTAGAGATGGGAGCTATTATTGATATTGCTAATCCGAGAGTGATTGCATTCAAGGTTGATATTTTTCATCAAATTCATTTGATGCCATCATACATATTAGTAAATGTGCTCGATTGTAATGATGAAGTAAAGGGGTACTTAAAGGCATTGAAGTTGCTAAAGGTGAAACTTGTAAGGAAGAATGTTCTAGTATTTGTGTGGAAGGGTACTAGAAGATTGTGGCTAAAAATAAACCAAGATTAAGGTCATGTTTTACCTTCCCATGATGAATTTCAATTTCTCAAAACCAATGTTGATGGATGAGTTTAGGAGAATTGGAAAAGGAGTGAAGAGAAAAAAGGAATAGGTATGAAAATCTTGACTAAGGGAATTACTTGATCTGTAGACTTAGCAATTCCTTTGATTTGTGGAGAAAGTAACAAGGTAAACAAAAACATATATATGAAGCATTGTTTATAATTTTTTAAACTTAGGGAGCATGATGCAAAGCATCCTATGGCATCTCTAAAACACCGATAACATGGGAGAAGCTGGTAAATTATTCTCAAATGAGCCTTTGCTTATTGATTTATTTCCACCCAAGTGTGTCGTTTATTAATATGTAATTAGTGCTTGCAAGGATTGACTCAAGGGTTCTTATATGATGTAATGGTGAGTTTGGCTCTTATTTTAAGTAATTTGTATTTTGTCTCTTTAATTTTTTTTTGTTTAAAATTGTTGAAAGTATGGTATTTGGGATTATTGTTTGTCTTTGAACCTGTCTTGCTAACTAACTTGATATATCAATATTATCCCATCCATTTTGATAAAAAAAATTGTATTTTTTTTTCACGCAATGAAAAAAAGAACAATTATAGGCATGCATGGTAGATTCAAAGGATGCATTTAACGTAAGTTGAAAGTTATCACATCATTTACTATAAAAGTCAGTGATTAATTATAAGGCTAAAAACATTCATACAACACATTACAAATCTCAAAAATAAAATAAAGAGGACAAAAATAATAACCTAATGGTGCTTAATCTTGGATTGATTATAATAGCAGAGATAAGACACTAAGAACTATCATTAGACACCTCTTAATTTATAATTAGGAATCGATGGGTATTCACATAAGCATGTTTAAGAGATTAGAGGAGAAGACTAGAGATCCATATTCATTGCACGAGGAATCTCGATGAGTTTAAAAAGTGCAAATACTTATATATCTCAAAGAAAGTCATCTCCTTTCTTTCTACTAGAAAACTACGCCCTTTCTTTCAACCAACTCTTTTCTCTATGAGAATCGAGTACTATACTAGTAGAATTGTTCTCTTGTTAACAAGTTGTTAAGGCATTCTCACCCTAATTATTATGCCTTATGCTATAATATTAGTATTTTCCCATGAAATATTTATTTTAGAATTATTATTTCTCACATTAAAATTACATAATGAATTGTGCAAAGTCTTACTTTTGATTGGTCTAATTTTACATATCCCATTTGTTATCTCTATAATATTTCCCTTCCTTAAAGTATCCATGTGCCGATTTTCTCATAAACATTATTTTGTTGTTGTTGTTAAATTGGTATCATCCCTATGATACTAATTTCTTCTCTACTAGTTATGTGCTTGAGGACATAGGAACATGTCTACCTACTTTATTAACCAAAATCATACCAACCCAAATCCATTTGTAGTTGCAAATAACTATTTAGAGAACTATATTTACTGACTAGAAGAACAATATGCCACAAGATCATATGGACCTTTCCCATCAATGTCTCTCTCTCTCTCTCTCTCTCTCTCTCTCTCTCTCTCTCTATATATATATATATATATATATATGACAAGTTTCTTCACCATCAACAACTTACAAGGACATCCTCTCCATTAGTAGCACACAAGGATTCACCACCTACCATTTGACTACGTTGAAACAATACTCCTATAATTGTTCTAGAGTTTATTATATATATATATATATATATATATATATATCTATATATATATATATATATATATATATATATATATATATATATATATATATATATATATATATATATATATATATCTATATATATATATATATATATCTATCTATATATATATATATATAGATATATATATATATATATATATATATATAATAAACTCTAGAACAATTATATATATATAGATATATATAATATGATATATTCCTATATGAAAAGTTTCTTCACCATCAATAACTTACAAGGACATGCTCTCCTTAGTAGCACACAAGGATTCACCACCTACCATTTGACAATGTTGAAACAATGCTCCTATAATTTTTCTAGAGGTTATTGCAGCCTCACACACACCAAGGAAACATGCATTTGCTAAACCACCTACAACATACCCTAAATTCTCAAGAAATTTTAGTGTGAATTCTAACATGCATGAAGACAACATTAATTGGGTTCATCATCTAGAACATATCATGTACACCAATACATAATGCTTCTTCTTAATTGTTGCACACCTTAGTGTACCAAAATTTTACTTATAATGCACAATCCATGTTCCTTGCAACATGTTTTAGACCTTGATTACCACAACAACAACTAACCCATGAATGCTAATGTGGGGATGATTAACTCATGTGCCAATCATACAATCAACATTGCCAATTTTTTGTCCTTCTCTAGACAACAATGAGCATGAGTTGACAAGTCTATTGAGTTGCATAGATTAGATGGTGAGGACATTGTAGGGCATGTGAAAGCACATTTCTTATAAACCTACCACCACAGATAATTTTTTACAAAATATTGGCGATTGTCAATACAATTTCTATTTCCAACTCCCCTCTTACCCTTTTGTTCTAACCTTGATCATTTTCTTGAAGTTATGGAGATCATGTTAAGTTTTAGTAGCTAGATCCTTTCACTTATTTCCACATCAACTTGCATGCATGACATTAGATTTTATTAGGATTTAGTATCCCAATCCATCTAGCTACTACCACATCAATATGCACATGTGACACTAGATAATGCTAGGCTTTAGTGGCCTAATCCATCTTGTCATTAATATAGATTTGCATGCATTGAGAAAATCAAATTGTCTTTGCATGTACAAGCATAACATCTCCACCCATTGCCATGTTAACCACTGTCAAATTAGCTCATAGTCCTCTTTATATGCAAAACATCCCCACTCCTTCCCTTGTTTTGTTTTCATTTTCTAGTGTGTCTATGACTTGCAAGGCTAGCATGTGGTCTAAGAAACCATGACCCATGTACATCTAAGTTGTTAAAATCACCTAAGGATTGCTCCTAGCTTAGGCCACACCAACTCTTAACATGGTTGGATTTACTTTGGTGTCTCCTCTCAATTACTACAAATTGTGATTCTTGACCCCCTTAACAAAGCTCTTAAAATCGAATCATGCTATAGGATTTCACCCAATTATTACCATGTTAGTCACATTACATTATTAAATTGGACCTCCATTAATAAGTGGCTCACTCCTTATTGCCTTATCTCTCACTATACCACCCATAAATAAGTTAATATTTTAGGGTTATATTAGCTCAATTCCACTGTAATATTTCATGAATGAAAAGTTATGGACATTATTTGTCAATGATCCCTTGACCTTCTCCATCCTATACCAATGCATGTCATGTCTCTTCAATCCCTTCCATAGCCAAAGTTGGCATAGTACTTATCAGATACTATGTCAATATTGTGCTTTTACTTTTAATTCTCTTGATCCGTCTATATTCTTTGATAATATTTTATATGTGTTTATCTATTTTATTGGGGTTTCTTTTCTAATGGTAGAACATACCCACTATTTTCAGTCAGCATGATCCCCCTTTAGATCCTAATTCCTACCTCTATCAATTATCCCACCCTAATAAATTTTATTTTTCCTGACAAAGGTATTAAACTTCCCAAGTCCACACCACTAGAACAATTATATCATATGACGCCTTTATATATCATGTAAGACCCTATGTCTACTTATGAACCTGTTGTGCTATTCAACAACCCCCCCATTTATTGAAATAATAGCCAATATTCTATTAATGAATGGGACCCTTTATAAAATCATTCAAAAAGAAATTTAGCACTTAGACAATTTCTTTTAAGTTTTTCTAGGAATAAAGCAAGATATCAAGTTAAAACCCTTTGAAAGCTATCAATTCTCGCCTTTTCACATACCGCTAGACCAAGTGTGTCAAAAGCCTTATTAACGAGCAAAACCTGCGAAAAGCGATCAAAAGGATCACCGCGCTTAACTTAGATATCATTAGGCTTTTCATTTAAAACTAAGACCTAAGGCATTTCCTATTAAATAACGGCCGTATCGCATATCGTCATTCACAAAGGGCGCACACTCACAAATCATGTTGAAACATGCAAAATGCAATATGTGATAAGATGGTCAACCTTATCACATCGTGTCAGAACACTTAAGTAAGGTATGAAATCTTACGAACTGTGCGATGTTGTGAAATACGATAAAAGCCATAGAGGCCAATATCATAAAATGGTGATTAAGTACGCGCATGATGAAAAGCGCTTTATAAGGTAAATAGCTTTAAATAACAAAGAACACACTGCTTATCCCACATCTCGCATCCCGCAGGAACCTAAGGAACTTTGAGAAGGCACACAATCAAACATGCGATAATGCGATTTGCGATATTGCATCACAATCGCAAAATCAACATTCTCACAACTTAAGTCCTCCACCTTAAAAGCCATCCTTCCCGTTTTGTGATGTGATACATTAATGAGCAATAAAGGCAACGATAAGGGACCATTAGTGGCTATTTAATATAGGTTAATGACATTTATGTTAAAAAGCGACTTGACGTGATACGATATCTTTTCATCTATGTTTGATTAAAACTCCTTTCTTGTCACCTTTTCAAATTATCTGTATCATTCATTCCTTATCATTCTCACTTGTGTTTATCGCTAGCTTCTGCTTTGAACCATTTTAGGAAAAATCCATAGGGAGCATTGTTGGAAACAATGGGAAAGAAGGGAAAGGTAGCTGCGTTTGAGAAATCAGAAATGATTCCTCTTTTCTCCGATACTACATGTAGCAGAGACGGAGGAACTACAACCTGGGAGGCCATGTACAACTTGTTAGAAGAGGAGCACCCAAGGCCACTGGAAACAAAGGCCACAACAGATTCCTAGGAGTCATCTAATGCCTCCTATTTCGAGACGGCATGCTTTTTCATGCACAACATAGCTGCACGACCAAAGATAATCCCATATACTGACATGGTTAAATGGGTAATCGATGAGGCAAACATTGTAGACCGAACATTCACGAATCACAGGCAAGAGGTCATGGGGTCTTTTTCAGCAGACAACTTACAACTCATGTACTAGTTACCAGAGCCGAAAAATCTCTACGACAAATAGTTCCTTGAGAAATTTTCCAAGGAAAATGAAGACCCAGTAGACATCACGAAAACCTGGACAACAAACAAAGACAATCTCAAACGAGATAAAATGGGTATGTACTCTACGAAATCCATTTCTTCCCCTCCTAGTTTTACAACAGAAATGCTATGTAGATTGTTTGGTAAACTTGATAGCACTAAGTTCTCCCCGAAATGGATCCCATTGATAGATGCGGCAGTGAATGCAAAACTGGGCTCAAATTCTATAAGAAAATTTGGCCAAGGCTATTATAGAATATATAAGGAAGAGAAATTATTCTCTAAGAATGTTTCCCCTCTTTTTCATGAGTGCTTTTATAATGGATGCAATCTATTTTAATTCTAAATTTCCCAATATGGGATGGAAGTGGACTGTACAGGACCCTCTTCCCATCCATATGTACCATAATATTTTATGGGAATCTCAATTTCACCCCCATTTTATAAAATCTGTCCAGGAGATATGCTACCCATCCATAAATAAGTGTAGAATAGAATCACCCCTAGGTTTTCTAAAGAAGTCGAGATAGATATTTTTCCAGTAGCCAGCTGGTTTGGGGAAGAAACATTTACCTACATTAGAGTATTCGGGAGCATCGCTTCACCGCATGTTCTCCCATATTATGTCCTAAACAAATTAATGGCCAGAGAAATAGCCTACCAAACAAAAGGGGAAGGTGGATTAAGCAGAGGACCGAAAGAGAAAAAGAAGGCCATTTGGCCTACATTCCCATTACAATGTGGTGCATTTGCGCTACATGATTTTGGACATGCATGCAAAGAAGCATAGATTATTAAATCTCTGAAATTAGCTACACTTCTAAGAAGGTAGTATGACCCAAATGACACTGTTAAGATTTTTACTACTATGGTAAAAGTAAATCCATTCACCCACAAAGGGGACGCCTTCAATGACCTCTTCCTACAAGCAGAAACATATTCACAAGTGTTGCATTTGGCATCGGAACGTTTGACCCCAGATGATCTTAGGGATTTCCATGTATATAGGGAAAAAATATTATTGAAGGTCCCATTGGACCTATTGCAGATAGAATCAATAAGGGAGCCAACTCCCAATGTAAGCTTGGAGGACAACTCTAGAGAAAACTCTGAAGAAGATACCCAAGAGAGATCTACACATGAGTTGGAGCACTTAGAGAAGAAGTCTCAAAATGGAGGAGGAAACACAAATAAAAAGTCCAAAAAGGACACAACTGGAACTACAAAAGAGACGGCTGAGCAAACCTCAACAAATAAACAAGCATAAATTGTCTCTTCTTCAACTCAGTCAGGTAAAAGCCCAATTATTGACTTGGAATAGGAATGGGAACAATTCAACAAAAAGATCCACACAGATTCAAACCCTGAGCAAACATCTGAGATACAGACTCCTAAGAAACCTGACATAAGTTAAATCTGGAAACGATAGAGGAAGGAGTTAAGGGCACTGAGGATGTTGAAATTATTCCTATCACTCCTACTTCAGAAATTGTTTTGAGAGTTGAAGAAATACCTCCACTAGATGTATTTTATAGCCCTACCCACAAAGCTATAGTCAAGAGACAGAGAAAGAAAAGAAAGCTGGATGCTCTAACTGTTACAACTTCTGAAAATGAACCAATGGACATCGTTTGGAAGGACTCACCCATGGACCCATATGAAAATCTCACAAAATTGTTGCAATACATAGGGGCCTATGCCACAACAACTATTGACAAAGCAACAGAGGTCCAAATGCTGCTTAAGGAAAAAGAACAAAGAATTCTGTTGTTAGAACAACAATTAGCTTAGGAAAAATCCAATCAACAAGAAGAATTACAAGTAGCCAAGCTCCAACATGAATTTTAACAGATGAGAATACAACATTAGGCTAGCTTAGAAGAAAGAGATGCGCGGATACAAGCCATGACATATAAGTTTAATGATAATCCACAAATCGATGAGTCCATAAATGAAGCACTCAGTCTTAATTCCCAACTAATGCAACAGAAGGAAGTACTTTGCCAAAAGATCTCGCAAATAATTCCTTACTATGAAACGAGTGATAAGCTAACAAACCAAGTCATTGACATGAGACTTGAGTATGATGAAATTCATAAAAGGATTTTCGACTTTATCACATGGCAAGAATTAGAGGATGGGAGAAAGGTTGATCTGCCGAAGCTGGAGGAATCTCATAAAGACATCCTTTTCACAAATTGGGATTCTTGGTTGAAGCAAGCGGAAAGGGAAACAACGATAGAAATGATAACAACAAACGTCATAATTGAAGCCATCAATGAAAATCTTCATGGTGCCAATCTGGTTAAGGAATGTATACCATGATTTCTTCCAAATGTCAAACAGTTAGAACAACAGTGGAGACAGGCAACACAGGAAAAGGAGGAGGCAATTAGACAGCTCAACAGGCTGAATTGGGAAGCATACTGGCAGTTTTTAGTGAAACCATATAGTCAGTGGATGACTTTGAGGTTCTTAACAACCTCAACACAAAAGATGGTGCCAGCACTAACAAACGTTATATTTATGGGGCAGTTAAAATCTACGATCGGCTAACCGAACCAGCTCAAGCCAATGACTGATATTTACGATCTTAGAGATCAAGTACAAAGGAGTTAGTCATTTAATTTATTTTTCTTTTAGTTTTATTTTTGCATATTCTGAGGAAGGTCGTTTAAACCTCCTCAACTATTTTTTGTAATAATCTATTTTAGGACCTATAGTTTAGTATTTAACCCCTCTCATGCATTTAGAGAGGGTTCCATAATTTTATCGGAAACATTCTTCGAAACATTTCACTTCTGTACTTTTGAGGAGGTTTTGATTGAATGAATGGAACATGATCTATTTTCTTTCAAATATCTAGCATGCTCTACTGAAATGCACTTTTGTACTCTTAGAATGTGTTGGATTGATTAAGATTGGGTTAATATTGCTGAAGCACATGAGCAGGACTCGTCATATATGGTACTTTTATCTTATGATCTTGTTTTATTTATGTATTAGGCAATACTTATTCTTTAAGTTGTTTTATGTGTGAAAGTTGGACTTACAGTTTAGCGTTATTGCACTGTTGTATGATGTTAGCTTTGAATCTATTCTGAATACATGAACGATTTTGTATGCAATATATATTTCACAATCATTTTGTCTAACTATTTATCCAAAATGATTACTGTTAAATGATTTCACTTATTATTGCAGTTGAATGATCTTTATTATCAATTGCTGTAGGACATCATTGTAGATCGCATATTGTATTTAACAACCAGGTATATTATGGCTAAACAGTGTTAAATTAGTATATATGCATGTGTTTAATAGTTAGATTATATTACACTTAGCTTAGTAATTTTCCCGTTACATCATATATCACCCCACAAACACTATCAAAATATTTTTTGGGAAACTGGTCCGATTATCCCTAGTCGGAGCCACTACACCAAACAGAAAAGGAGCTGCTAACCAAGGTCTGGACTGGGTGGTTTTCCCCCATGTAGTCGCAACGATTTTCGAGGCTTTAACATTTAGCACTAGAAGAAGGGACGACTATGAATGGCAAGTAAATTCAAATCAATAGGCCATTCTAAGAGTAAAAACCCCTCACCTTCTCCTCCAACTTCTCGAGTCCATTCTAAATCTCCAAATCCTAAGCGAGAAGTTGTAAAGAATCCCTTAGAATCCACTATTGTGATCTCAAAAAAGTTAGATCACTCTTCTTCTATAGAAACCCTTGAAGTCCAGTCTTTGATCCATAAGCTATTGGGGATTTAAATATTTCAAGAAGAATCTGAGTTATCCCAAGCTAGTGTTTCTTCTCAGTTTCCTTCCTCTCACAGGTTAACCAGATCATAAAGCGAAAAATTTGGGATCCCCCCATTTGAGTTCCCTCTACCAAATCGAAAGAGAGCTAAGAAGACACAATATAAATCCCATAGTGAGTTTCTTTCATCATCACCTCAAACACCCTCATTCGTTCCATCCACTTCATTGCAAAATCAACCATCTGCCTCACAACTCCAGATTGTGGTTTACGCAGGTACTGGAGCACAAGCCTCCTCTACCCAATCACCTTCAACTACAGAAACCTCTTCTTCTACATAGATACCTACGATGGGTCAAAGACCATGGACAAATCTAGGAGTTGTTTGGATGACGAGACTCTTACATCCATTGCCCACCCATCCAGAAAAGTGGTTACCAAAGTTCAACCTTGATGATGGCCTACGAGCTGAAGAACATTTAAACAATTTTATGTTGTCCATAAATCTCAACGAAGTAGTAGAAGAAGATGCTGTTGTAAGATTATTCCAATATACCTTACAAGGATCAACATGATCATGGTATTTTTCATTACCATCCGGTTCCATTAATAGTTGGGATGCTTTTCAAGAGCAATTCTTAACTAAGTTTGGAGATGACCGATCAACATCTACTCTTATCAATGATCTCTCCAACTTGAAAGCTGAACCAAGAGAACCCATTAAGGACTTCAATTCACATTTTAATAAATTATTAAATAAAATCCCAACAGTATCCAAGCCCAAGGATGAAGTCCAAAATGAATGGTACATTTTTGCTCTTCCCTCAAACACAACTATTTTTGTTGATAGAGCTACCAAATCAACTTTGGAAGAAAACATGAAAGAAGCCATAGCTATAGAAAAACACATTTTAGCCTTAGATAAGAAGAATGCATTAGAAGAATGAAAATCCAAGAAAGTAACTTTTAGGGACGAATCCAAGAAAAAACCGCCTAAAGATCCTTTTGATCTTGAAGGTCTACAAAAGGTCCTTAAGACCATGTCCAATGAAATGGTTGATATCAAGAAATAGGTAGCAGAGACTTCTTCAAGGAAACCTTTCAGACCATACAAAAGAAACCTTACCTTTGATCCTAAGCCTCCAATTACCATGTCAAACATGGAATCAGATGTAGAGGAAGAATAAATCTTAACGGTCGAAGAACAAATAGATGATGAAGAAGTAGTTGAGTTACAAGGAATGTGGGATTTTATTCTCCCTAATGAAGAAGCAAAAGAAGCATTACCTGTCGCAACCAGGAGTAGAAGCCCTGTTGATTTTCCACAAACAAATCCAAAGCAGAAGGCATCAACCCCGACTCCCAAAGACAAAGCAATTGGAAAGAAATATTTGTCCAAATCCACTCAAACCACTCCTCCTCAAAAAAATTCTTCACCTTTAGCTAAAACCCTATTAGTCTCTGATGAATGGAATACAACATCATCAAAGATATGGAAAATACTAGGGAAAATATCACATTCCATGAGCTTAGCAAGTTAAAACATCAATAGAAGCTATTGCTCAAAGATCTAAAAGCAGTCCCTACTTCTCCTCTTCTCGTTGCTGTAATCTCGCAAGCTGCTCAAGAAATGGGAAGGCCTCCTACTACCTCATTAGACAGAATCAGTCCTATTGATATTGCTCTAATAGGAGGAAGATCCAAATCCCATACTCCTCCATTTCTTTTGACTTTTGAAGTTTTCAACAAAATTCTACACAATTGTTTAGTTGATTATGGAGCTTCATCTAACATTCTACCAAGAATAGTTTGTGCAAAATTAAATGTGGAGCCCCAAAAATATGTTGTTCGCATTGTGCAGTTAGACCGATCTCAAGTCGAAGTTATAGGAGAACTCAATCAAGTCACTATTAGATTATCATAAAACCTGAAAGTGTGTCAAGTCATTGACACCCTTGTGGCTAATATCCCAAAATTCTACGGCCTAATCCTTAGCAGAGACAGGTAAGAAAAGCTTCATGGCTATTTCGCAATTGGTTGGTCCCACATGTAGCTTCCCTATAATGGTAAGCCAAATCAAATAAGGGTTGATCGAGAGACACATCAAAAGTATATCGTCACAAAATTAGAATGGGAAAATGAACCAATCACATACAACAACAATATCATTGGAAATTACTCATTCGAATCATTTCTAGGAAATTTTAATGCAAATACTTCACCTTTCTTGGAAAATTCTATCACATCACAAGTTGAAAATTATTCTCAAACAAATGCTTCTAAGTGTATAAATTTTGTAGATATACTTGTAGTTAGCTCTTTATTTTGGAAATTATTTTTTGATGGATCTAAATCTAATGATGGAGCTGGAGCAGGATGCATATTAGTTAGCCCAAAAGGGGAAAAAACTATGTTAGCATGTAGGATTGAATTCGAATGCACAAACAACACTTCTAAATACGAAGCATTGGTTCAAGGGCTGTATAAAGCCATCGACCTTGGTATCAAACATCTTCAAGTATTTAGAGATTCAGAAATTGTGATATAACAGGTAAGAAATACTATACTATTTATCTGGACATTTGAAACATTATCAATCATTAGTCCAGGACCTCACTTCTCATTTTACAACGTTTAATATTTCCCCTATCCCAAGACTCCAAAATGCAAGTGTTGATCTTTTGGCTAATGTTTCATCCAAGCTCATTCCACCAGGATATTATAGCCCCGATCGCTTTTCTATTGAATTAATTTTTAGGCCTTCCATTCCTGACAATATCACCAATTGGCGAGTATTTAATAATGATCCAGATATCATAAGTTTTCTAACATCTGAAGGCTCTTACGATGACCAGATAATAGATGAAGATCAACATGACAACTAGCTTAAGCAAGAAACAATTGTGAATTCCATACCTAAGTCTATGGTTAAGCTGGAAGACTTATATGATCTTAAGGACAGGTTCAAAAGACCCACTAACTCAAAAATTAAAAGTTCAACTTTGAGGTTTGAACTAGTTATGTTGGGTGCTGAGCATGATTATTTAGAGGTCTTTGTTTCAGCCGGATGTTTACCCCAGGAAGATTGTACATCCCTCCATGTGGGGGGGTGCAGGGGGGACTTGTTCCCCCCGCGGGGGTTCGGGGGGGCCGATCCCCCCCGGCTGGGGGGGTCTGGGGGCCAGCGGTCCCCCGGCGAGGGTTTTGGGGGCAGCGCCCCCGAAGCTAAAAACAATTGTAAAATTGCCTTGTAAAAGTATAGTAATTTCTAGTCAATCTGGGCCATTCATTAGGCAGATGATCTGATGGTAGAACTTATGTTTAGTTTAGGGTTTTTCCCTAGAAGGCAACCCCTCTCTTTGTATGAGGGTATTGTATTGAGGCTGTGTAATAGATGTGTATACTCCGAGCGAGAAACATAGAGGTGAGATTGTGAGAGAAAACAAAGGATATTACAGCGGATCTACTGTAGGTTGTGTCTCTTCATTTTGCTAGATAATAGAAGGAAGGACTGGCTGTTCGGGGTGGACGTAGCCCAAACTGGGTGAACCACGTATATCTGTGTCTCTCTGGTTTTATGTGTTTGTGTTTTTCCGCATATTATATGTCTTGAATTTCTCTGTCATATATAATATTTTTCTAACAACTGGTATCAGAGCCGAAGGTCTATTTGGCTGATAAACTCATAGGAAAGAAGGGTTCCTCATTCGAGTGGGAGAAATGGTAGAAGATGGTAAGTTTAGGGTCAAGAAATTTAACGGCCAAAACTTCTCGCTATGGAAGATGCAGATGGAAGATTATCTGTATCAGAAAGATCTGTACCTACCATTGGGCAGAAAACCAAAGATGCCGACGGGTATGACAGATGAAGAATGGAACCTTCTCGATAGAAAGGCACTCGGAACAGTATGGTTGTGCCTCGTAGTGTCGGTGGCCTTCAAAATTTCGAAGGAAACAACAACAGAGGGTTTGATTAAGGCATTGGAGAAACTATATGAAAAACCCTCGGCCTCAAATAAGGTATTTCTTATGAAACGATTATTTAATATGATGTCGGAAGGTGGATATGTTCCAGACCATTTAAATGATTTTAATACTGTTACAAGTCAATTAATTTCTGTAGGGGTAAACTTTGATGATGAAGTTAGAGCTCTGTTATTCTTGTGCTCATTGCCAGAAAGTTGGAATGGTTTAGTAATAGCCATTAGTAACTCTATTTCTGGATCTAGTACTTTAAAGTTTGATGATGTTGTCGGTGCTATCCTTAGTGAGGAAATGCGACAGAAAAGCTCCAGTGAGACATCGGGTAATGCTTTGAGTGCAGAGTCTAGGGGAAGAAAAATGGAAAGAGGAAAGAGCTCAGGATATCGTAGTAAATCAAGGAAAGGCAGATTCAAGTCCAGATCGGGGATAGTGTGCTGGAAATGCAGAAAGAAAGGACACGTAAAGAAAGATTGTAGATCTCAGAAGGGAAAAGAAGGAGATGCACAACAAGAAAACAATCATGAAGCAAATGTGACAGGTGAGGTGTTACAAGATGCTTTGATTCTTTCTTTCGAAAATGTTATTGATTCCTGGGTGGTAGATTCAGGGGCCTCATTCCATGCCACACCTGATAAGAAATATTTTCATGACTAAGTTCAAGGAGATTTTGGACAAGTCCATTTGGGTGATGATAAACCCTATAAAATTGTTAGAATGGGTAAGGTTCTTGTAAAACAGCAGAATGGAAACCAATGGATACTAA
The DNA here is from genome assembly GCA_031772625.1 of Pinus tabuliformis. Classification (NCBI taxonomy): domain Eukaryota; kingdom Viridiplantae; phylum Streptophyta; class Pinopsida; order Pinales; family Pinaceae; genus Pinus; species Pinus tabuliformis. The sequence goes on along the minus strand of CM062809.1, from coordinate 601,594,795 downwards.
AGGAGGTAAGGCATGTTCCAGATCTGAAGAAAGATCTGATTTCAACAGGGCAGTTAGGCGATGAATATTGTGTGACAACTTTCATAGATAAAGCTTGGAAGGTCACCAAAGGAGCCCTGGTAATAGCAAAAGGCGAAAAGGTTGGTACATTGTATTTATGCAATGGTATTTCAAACTCTGTTAATGCTTTAACTTCGAAAGGAGCAGATGCAACATTATGGCATCATAGGCTCGAACACATGAGTGAGAAGGGGATGAAAATTCTTCACTCAAGGAATTTGTTGTCGGGTTTGAAGAATGTTGATTTGGACTTCTGTAAGAATTGCATTTATGGAAAACATAAGAGATTCAGATTTCTCAGAGTTGGGAAAGAAAAGAAGAGCAAAAAATTAGAGCTTGTGCATACATATGTATGGGGACCTGCTCAGGTATCATCTCTCAGTGGCTCTCGTTATTATGTTACTTTTATTAATGATGCAACTAGAAAAACTTGGATTTATTGTATTCAAAATAAATCTGATGTATTTGATACTTTCAATAAATGGAAAGCTTTGGTTGAGATTGAGACAGGAAAGAAATTGAAGTGTCTCAGATCAGATAATGGAGGTGAATATTGCATCAAAGAGTTTGATAGGTACTATTCAGAGCATGGAATTCATAGAGAGAAGACAGTTGCAAGAACACCACAAGAAAATGGTGTGTCAGAAAGGATGAACAAAACAATCATGGAGTGTGCAAGGTGCATGAGATTGCATGCAAGATTGCCTTTATAGTTTTGGGCAGATGCTATAGATACTGCTGTTTATCTAATAAACAGAGGGCCTTCAAGTTCCTTGGATGGTGGTGTTCCAGAGGAAGCATGGACAGGTAAAAAGGTAAACTACTCTTTTTAAAAGCCTTTTGGTTGTGAGACCTTTGTCCATATTAATAGAGAAAATAGAACAAAGCTTGACTCAAAATCAAAGAAATGTACCTTTATTGGATATGGTGTTAATGATTTTGGTTATCGCTTATATGATTATGAGAATCACAAAATCATTAGGAGCAGAGTTGTAATATTCAATGAAAAGGTCTTGTATAAGAATTAGTTGCAGGAAAAGAAACAGGAAAAAGAAAACAAGGAATACACAGTTCTTGATGGGATCACTGAAAAAGTAAAGGTGCTTGAAAATAACAATAATCAACAATAACAACAACAACAACCACAACAACCACAACAACAACAAACACCACAATAGCAACAGGCACCCCAAACACCTGAAAGTGGTGTTAGAAGATCTACCAGGATAAGTATACCCCCTGAACGATACTCTCCTTCATTATATTATTTATTGTTGACTGATTCTGGTGAACTCGAATGTTATGAAGAAGCAATGTAGGTTGAAAGCAGGAAGAAGTGGGAGCTAGCCATGGAAGAAGAGATGGACTTCTTAATGCCTAACCATACTTGGGATTTAGTCAGGTTGCCTGCAGGTAAAAATACATTGCAGAATAAAGAGTTTATAGGCTGAAGGAAGAAGATGGAGGAAAATAGAGGTACAAAGCTAGACTTGTGGTGAAGGGGTTTGCACAGAAGAAAGGTATTGATTTTGATGAAATATTTTCTCCTGTTGTTAAAATGACTTCAATTAGAACTATTTTAAGTCTAGTAGCAATTGAAGATTTGCATCTTGAGAAATTAGATGTAAAGACAACCTTTCTCCATGCGGATTTGGAGGAAGAGACATATATGCAGTAGCCACAAGGATATGAGGTAAAAGGGAAGGAGAAACTAGTGTGTAGGTTGAAGAAGAGCTTGTATGGCTTAAAACAGGCTCCAAGGCAGTGGTATCTAAAATTTGACAAGTTTATGTCTGAACAAGGTTATACTAGATGTCACTCTGATCATTATGTTTATCTGAAAAAGAAAAATGATGGCAGCTATATTATATTGTTATTGTATGTAGATGACATGCTTGTTGCAGGGTCTAACATGCAGGAAATAAATGTGCTCAAAAGAAAATTGGCAAATTCATTTGTAATGAAGGATTTGGGAGCTGCAAAACAAATCCTTGGTATGAAAATAACTAGATACAGGAAAAATCACAAATTAACATTGTCTTAGAATGAGAACATACAAAAGGTGTTGAAAAGATTTAATATGCACAATTCAAAACCAGTTAGTACACCTTTTGCTAGCCATTTCAAACTTAGTAAGGAGATGTGCCCAAAGACCCATGAAGACATGGATTATATGTCTAAAGTTCCATATGCATCAGTAGTTGGAAGCTTAATGTATGTAATGGTCTGCACAAGGCCTGATATTGCACATGTAGTGGGAATTGTAAGCAGGTACATGAACAATCTAGGAAAAGAACATTGGATGGTAGTGAAATGGATCCTCAGATATTTGAGAGGTACCACAAATCAAGCATTATGCTTTGGTAGTTCAAACATTTCTCTACAGGGATATGTTGATGCAGATATGGTAGGTGACAGAGATAACAGGAGGAGCACTACAGGATATGTATTTACTGTAGGTGGAACAACTGTCAGTTGGGTTTCAAAAATCCAAAGTGTTGTTGCACTTTCAACAACAGAAGCAGAGTATGTTGCTTCTACAGAGGCTAGTAAAGAAATGATTTGGTTACAAAGGTTTATGGGTGAATTGGGTAAGAAGCATGATATGGGCACGTTATACAGTGATAGCCAAAGTGCCATTCATCTTGCAAAGAACTCAACATTTCATTCCAGGACTAAACACATACAGCTCAAGTACCATTTCATACGATCAATGTTGGAAGATGGAGAGTTGAAGCTGGAAAAGATACACACTAGCCAGAATCCTGCAGATATGCTAACAAAAGTTGTAACTAGGGAGAAACTGAGAATATGCTCAGTTTCAATTGGTCTTCAAGGATGATGATGAAGATGAGAAACAACCAGGTCCAAAGAGGAGTCATTGTCTAGCAAATGAAGCAACAATGGAGTTGCTACAATCATTCTCCAAGTGGGAGATTGTTGGGTGTGGAGCATGATTATTTATAGGTCTTTGTTTCAGCCAGATGTATACCCCAGGAAGATTGTACACCCCTCCACGCGGGGGGGTGCGGGGGGGACTTGTCACCCCCGTGGGGGTTTGGGGGGGCCGATCCCCCCGATTGGGGGTTTCGGGGGCAAATCCCCCGAAGCTAAAAACAACTGTAAAATTGCCTTGTAAAAGTATAGTAATTTCTAGTCAATCTAGGCCGTTCATTAGGGAGATGATTTGACGGTAGAACTTATGTTTAGTTTAGGGTATTTTGCCCTAGAAGGCAACCCCTCTCTTTGTATGAGGGTATTGTATTGAGGCTGTGTAATAGATGTGTATTCTCCGAGTGAGAAACATAGAGGTGATATTGTGAGAGAAAACAAAGGATATTATAGCAGATCTGCTGTAGGTTATGTCTCTTCATTTTGCTGGATAATAGAAGGAAGGACTGGCTGTTCATGGTGGACGTAGCCCAAACTGTGTGAACCATGTATATCTGTGTCTCTCTAGTTTTATGTGTTTGTGTTTTTCCACATATTATATGTCTTGAATTTCTCTGTCATATATAATATTTTTCTAACAAGTTAATCTTGGATCTGACCTTAAGCCTCAGAATATCAATCTAGGACTTGGTCTTACACCAGATGAAAAAACAACCTTCATTCATTTGTTGAAGAAATACAAGAATATCTTTGCTTGGAACTATGAAGACCTTAAGACATATGACACTTCCATCATTCAACATACCATTCCCATGATATATGATGAAAAACCCGTGCAGTAAAAGCTGAAAAAGATTCACCCGAATTCATAAAATAAGATCAAATCTGAATTGAGTAGGCTGCTTAAAGCCAAAATAATCTTTGCTGTCAGAAATTCAAGGTGGGTTTCCAACCTTGTCCCAGTCAGAAAAAAGAATGGCGATTTTCGAATATGTATAGACTTCCGCAATCTCAACAAAGCTTGTCAGAAGGACAACTTCCCATTACCCCCTATGGAACAGATACTGCAATCAGTTGCAGGCTTAGAACTAATGTCTTTTTCGGATGGATTTTCAGGTTATAATCAGATTCTAGTACATCCAGATGAATGGCTAAAAACTACATTTCGAAATGGGGCACCTATGCCTATCAAAAGATGCCATTTGGCTTAATCAATGTTGGTGCCAGATTTTAGAGAGCCATGGACATAGATTTCAAAGGTTTGGTGAATAAATCAATGGTAATCTATTTAGATGATATAACTGTGTACTCAAAAAGGTGTAGTAATCATTTAAAGGATTTAAAAGAAATCTTTGAGTGTTGTTAGAGGTATGGAATTTATCTTAATCCCAAAAAATCTTTCTTTGCTTTAAATGAAGGAAATCTCCTTGGATTTATTGTATCCAAAGGAGGAATTCACATTGATCCTGATAGGATAAGAGAAATTTTTGAAATCCCTTTACCTCATAACAAGAAATCCATGCAATCTTTCCTAGGTCAGTTAAATTTTGTCAAAGCATTTGTCCTTGACTTTTCACGAAATGTTTTACCTCTCCAATCTGTGATTAAGAAAAATTCTCTTTTTAAATGGGGACATATTAAGCATGAAGCATTTGTTTTGATTAAAAAAGCAATCATAAATGCTCCCTCATTAGCTACCTCAAATTTTTCTAACCATTTCATTTTATATACCTTTGCTTCCGAGAAATCATATGTAGCCATATTAACACAGGTCAATGATGACAAAGCCGAAGCGCCAATTTCTTTCTTTAGCTCCAATTTATAGGGGGTTGAATTAAACTACTCAGATGTTGAAAAACAAGCTTTTGCAACATTTCAGATCCTTTTTCCTCAAAACTCACACCATGGTAGTAGTCCCATTCTCAGTAGTGAGAAATTTATTAATACAAAGAGATGTAGGTGAGAAAAGGGCAAATTGGGTAACAACACTGCAAGAATATGACATTGAGATCAGACTAGCCAAAATTGTAAAAGGTCAAGGTTTTTGCAGAATGTTAGCAGTAGCATCCAACTTACTAGCACTGCAATATTCAGGTGATAATATACAAGTATATAAGGTAAGCCTCAACGACACTGAATCCAAATATGATAATATCATCTTTATTTTGAAAAATGGATATGCCCCTACGCAACTAAGTTACAAAAGAAAAAGGGCTTTGAGATTAAAAGCTAGACAATATGAAATCATTAATAATGTGTTGTTTATATTAAATTATGATTTTGTTTTGCTTAGATGTCTTGAAAAATTTGAGGCAGAAAAGGTTTTGCAGGAACTCCATGATGGACATTTTGGAGGGGACACAACCGCACATAAAATCCTGCATGTTGGCTATTATTGGCCAACCTTATTCAAAGATGCACATGAATATGTAAGGAAATGTAAAATTTGTCAAACAACTGCTGGGAGACAAAGGAAACGTGCATTACCATTGCAGCCGGTCAACATTGAACAACCATTTGAACAATGGGGACTGGACATAATAGGTGAGATCATTCCTCACTCCTCAAAGAAGCATAAATATATCCTTACAGCCACTAATTACTTCACAAAATGGGTGGAAGCAATTCCACTTAAGGTAGCCAATTATGATAACATCATTGAATTTATTGAAAAATTTATTATTACTAGATTTGGTGTACAATCTACCCTCATGTTTGACAATGCGTCTTATTTTACAACCAGTGCTATGACAAAATTTTCTCTTAAAAGAGGTTTTAAACTTAAATACTATATTAACTATTATCCCCGGGGAAATTGCTTGGCCAAATCTACAAACAAAAATCTCATAATAATCATCAAACAATCCGTTGATGAAAGTCAGAAAAATTGGCACAAATCTTTAACATTTGCTCTATGGGTAGATCAAATAACTCAGAAGGCCTCAATAGGCATTTCTCCTTTTAATTTGGTCTATGGGAAAGAAGCTATCCTCCCTACAAATATAGCTATTCCCTCTCTAGCCCTGGTTCAATTTGTGGGTTTTAACCCTATACAAAAATTACCTGCATACAAATTCTAAAACACAGAAAATAAACAATGCAAGAGCATAACACATAAAACACATATACACAAATATTTTCCCCTGAATCCCAAAACCGGGACTACCAGCTTGATTTTTCATTATATTCCTTTCAATGTTACAATACATATTTATACATGCCGAAGCATCCAATACCATGGACTGAAAACCATTGCGTCCAAAACCATGGATCGAAAACCATCACGTCCAACACCATGTGTGAAAATCATGCACAAAACCATAGGTAGGTCCACCCAACCTAATATAGGGTCCAAAAAACAAAATTTTCCGGGGTGCTGCCCCGGACCCCATAAAGGGGGGTTACCTACACCCCTCAAATCCCCTGTGACCCCCCTGCTACGTAATCAATGCAACAAAGGGGGGGCTCCGCCCCCCCTCTAATCCCTCGGTTAACTACGTGGGCTAGTCGTGGAAAGAATATAACACAATCCAACATTCTCCCACTTGTTGTTTTCTTTCCACAGGGGGCCACAAGAGAGATTAGTCATTTATCTAGCCCTGCAATGCCCATTGTTTCTCTACACCAAGAGAAATTCTCAGAGCTCACAGATTTTTTCAATGCATCTGCAATATTCTTCAAAGTGTCCACCTTTACCAGCAACACCTCTTTGTCTTCTATCATATCCCTCACAAAGTGATACTGAACATCAATGTGCTTTGTATTCGAATGGTAAGCAGGGTTCTTTACCAAGAAAATTGCACTTTGGCTGTCACAGTCTATCCTTATAGCTCCCTGTACTAACCCCATACTTGAACACAATCTCTACAAAGAAACTACTTCCTTGCTTGCATGAATGGCTGCCATGTATTCTGCCTCTGTAGTTGGTAGTGCCACTGCAGATTGTTTCTTACTCATCCAAAGGATTGCACCTCCAAATAGGTTAAACACATACCCACTAGTAGATCTTCTCTGATCCAGATCTCCAGCCCAGTCTGCATCAAGAAAGCCATGAACATCCAACACTCTATCCAATCCTGGTCTTCCTTGGTAGCACAAACCATAATCACTAGTGCCATGCAAATACCTGAAAACCCACTTCACTACTATCCAGTTTTCCTTCCCTGGTTTTGACATAAACCTGCTCAATACTTCCATTGCATGTGCAATGTCTAGTCTAGTACAAACCATTGCATACATCAGGCTACCGACTGCACTTGCATATGGAACACGGGACATGTCCTCTTCCTCTTCTTGTGTCTTGGGACACTATTCAACAAATAACCTCACACCTACAATTATAGGAACCTTCACCGGTTTACTATCCTGCATATTAAACCTCTGCAGTATTGTCTCGATAGACTTCCTCTGGTTTAACCAGAGCTTCCTCTTTTCCCGGTCTCTTTTAATTTCCATGCCCAAAATATAGTTTGTAGAACCAAGATATTTCATGTTGAATTTGGAGGACAATTGGGTCTTCAAATCCTGGATAATTTATTTGTCATTTCCAACCAGCAACATATCATCCACATGCAAGACCAGATAAATAACACGGTCACCAATTAATTTAAAATACACACAGTGATCTGCTTTGCTTCTAGTGAAACCAAGTCCCTGTATAAATGTATCAAATTTCTGATACCACATCCTTGGTGACTGTTTGAACCCATACATAGACTTCTTTAACTTGCATACCATTTCTTTCTTACCCTTCACCGCAAAACCTTCAGGTTGCTTCATGTAGATCTCCTCTTCTAGATCCCCGTGAAGAAATCCTGTCTTCACAGCCATCTGTTCTACCTCAAAATCAAAAGCAACAACAACAGATAAAAGTAATCTAATAGAAGCTACCTTGGAAACAAGAGAAAAAATATCACCAAAGTCAATTCCTAGCACCTGGGAATAACCTTTTTCTACCAACTGAGATTTGTATTTCTCCACCTTTCCTTCTGCATTTGTCTTCTTCTTGAACACCCATTTGCTGCTAATGGGTTTCCTTCCAGTCATCAACTCCACCAGATCCCAAGCCTTATTTTTGTTCAAAGATGCCATTTCATCAACCATGGCCTCTTTCCAGAGTTTTCCATCCTCTGAATCTACTGCTTCCTTCACAGTTTTGGGATCATCATCAGTAATAGATAAAGAAAAATTTGAACAGAAAGCAGATGGGTTATACCTTTCTGGCTGCCTTCTTTCTCGAACAGATCTTCTCACACCGAGAGTTTTTGGCTCTTCATCTCTTGATTCCTTCTCTGCTGTAGAGTCTGATTCTTCCTCCTTAAGCTAAAACTTTATCTTCTCAGGTTCCTTGGGTTGGAATTCATGTTTAATAACATCTTTCACCTCTCTGAACACCACATCTTGGCTGTACACGACCTTCCTTGTTACTGGGTTCCAAAGCTTATAACCCTTTAAACCATCCTTATACCCAATGAAGATGCACTTTTCAGATTTACTATCCAACTTGGTTCTTTTCTCCTTTGGAACATGTACATATGCATCACATCCAAATACCCTCAGGTGTGAAAGAGAGGGTTTCTTACCAGTCCATACCTCTTGTGGAGTCTTATCCTCCAATGCTGATGAAGGTGATCTGTTGACCAGGTAACATGCTGTCTCCACTGCCTTTGCCTAGAATTCCTGTCCTAACCCGACACCACTAAGCATGCTTCTTGCCCTTTCCATCAACGTCTTGTTCATTATTTCTGCAACTCCATTTTGCTCAGGTGTGTATGGAGTAGTCTTCTTCCGTGCTATACCACACTTCTTACAGAATTCTTCAAATTCCTTGCTGCAAAACTCTCCACCGTTATTTGACCTCAACACCTTTATCTTCTTCTCTGTTTGGTTTTCCACCAGAGCCTTAAATTCTTTACACCTGTGAAAGACTTCAGATTTCTTCTTAAGGAAATATATCCATGTATTCCTTGAGAAGTCATCTATAAATGATACATAGTACACAGACTTACCCAGTGATGGAACCTTCACAGGTCCAAACACATTACTGTGCACAAGCTCTAATATCTATTTTGCCCTCTTACCACCAGATGGGAAACTCATCCAATTCTACTTCCCATATACACAATTTTCACAGAAATCAAAATCCAGAGAGCTATTACTCATACCTTCTACCATACCTTTACCATGAAGTATTCAAAGACCCTTCTCTCTAATATGTCCAAGCCTTTGATGCCACAACATGGTCTTCTCTCTAGAGACCACTAGATTTTCTGCTCCTCTTTCAAGAACCACAAAATTGTTGCACCCATCAACAACAGTGCTACCTTGTAGCTTGTACATAGTTCCAATCTAGACTCCCCACATCAATACCAGTGCTCCTCGAACCATATTGTAGGTATCCTCCTCTAACATTGTTTTTACACTTGCATCATCCAACTTGCTTACAAAAATCAGATTTCTGGCCAATGCAGGGATATGCAAAACACTCGGAAGTGTTTTAACCCTTCCACCTTGCAACTTCAACTTTAATTTTCTGTGACCAACGATTCTATCCTTCCTGTCATCCCCCAAGAAGACATCACCACCATCATATTTCTCATACTCGCAGAACCACTCTCTATGGGGAGTGAAGTGAAAGGATGCACCCGAGTCAATCAACCATGCCTCATGATCTACATGTGTACTTGAAGAAGCCAAGTACACATCCCCACCTACATCTGAGGTGGTTTTCACCTCTCTAGAAGGATCATCATCAGATCCCTTTCCTTTATCAGGAGCTTTAGATTTACAATCCCTTTTGTAGTGCCCTTCCTTTCCACATTTCCAACACACCACCTTTACAGGTTTCCCTGGAGATTTAGATCTCCCACTCGATGATTTATTTTTGTTTCTGTTCTGCGACTGTCCTCATACAGACAAGGAATCACCATTCTGGCTCTCCATATTTCTCCGTCTCATCTCCTCTGTCAGCAAGGATGAGACTATTTCATCAAACTGCAAGGCAGTTGCATTTCTACCTATTGCAATAACCAGATTATCCCACGAATCTGGTAGAGAACACAACAAGCTGATGCACTTATCTTCATCTGAAATTTTAATATCAACAGATAATAATTGACTTACCACAATATTAAATGCGTTTAGATGCTCTGTCACAGAGTCTCCATATTTCATCCTCAGGTTATAGAAATTTTCCCGCAGGAACAATTTATTCACCACAGACTTAGATTGGTACAAAGTCCCTAACTTGTTCCACAAAGCCTTCGCCATAGCTTCCCCTGATACATTCAACAATACTGAATCTGAGACACACAATCGTATTGTGCTCTTTGCCTTTCGATCCAACTTCTTCCATTCTTCATCGGACACTCCCGTTGGTTTAGTACCCGGATCTACTGTGATCCACTAATCTTTATCCACCAACAAGTCCTCCATCTTGAGTTTCCACAACTCAAAACTCTGACCATTAAATTTCTCGATCTCTATCTTTCCACTACTTGCCATCTTCTTTCACCACCAGAATTGATCTCATAGATCTCCCACTGAACAGGGTCTACCACAGGCCCGAGTGAAACCCCTCAGCAACAAAGGCATCCCCTTGAAGCCAAAACAACTCTGATACCAAATGTAGGTTTTAACCCTGTACATAAATTACCTGCATACGAATTCTAAAACACAGAAAATAAACAGTGCGAGAGCATAACACATAAAACACATATACACAGATATTTTCCCCTGGATCCCAAAACCGGGACTACCAGCTTGATTTTTCATTATATTCCTTTTAATTTTACAGTACATATTTATACATGTCAAAGCATCCAATACCATGGACTGAAAACCATCGCGTCCGAAACCATGTGCGAAAATCATGCACAAAACCATAGGTAGGTCCGCCCAACCTAATATAGGTTCCAAAAAATAAAATTTTCCGGGTTACCTGCACCCCTCAAACCTCCTGTGACCCTACCACTACGCAATCGACGCAATGAAGGGGGGGCTTCATGCCCCCTCTAACCCCTCGGTTAACTACGTGGGCTAGTCATGGAAAGAATATAACACAACCCAACACCATTTATTGAAGAAACCCCTTACTCTTCTATGCAATTAAGAAAATTACAAATCCTGAAACTTGAAGAAGAAAGGGAAAAGACCAAAATCACACATGCACACCATCATCAGTTGGTCAAATCTTCATTTGATGTGAATTCTATAAATTCAAAATCCTTTCAACTCGGAGACTGGGTATTGAAATGGGATAAAGCACACGAGGAAAAAGGTAAGCATACCAAATTCCAAAGAATGTGTCTTGGCCCATTTCAGATTGTGGAACAACTAGGCCCATCAACCTTTTGATTGCAAGATTTATCAGGTAAGAGAGATTATTTTCCTGTTAATGGGCAGATTCTAAAAAAATATTTTTCATAGAAGATAATCTCTTCTATTCCTTGTATACTATTGCTTTTATTTGTTTAGGAAAATAAAAATTGAGTAGCATTTACTTTCGGCCTTTACAATAATAATCTCTTTTATATTTTGACTTTTCACTTGTATAAGTAGAGATTGTTGAGAAGATGATTTTTGCATTTGAAACATAAGCTAAGTTATATTACTATGAAATTGCTCGTCCTCTGCTAAAATTACTTATCCTTTGATAAACCTCAACTTTGTAAAGAAAGCTTTGTTCTACCATCAGTTAAGAAAAGTATTTATAACAAAGCAAAGACTCTCCACAAAGAAGCATCTTTAACTCTATAATTTTCATCTAGAAACTCTTAAGGAGTCAATGATTCTCCCCATATAGTAAGCTTTCACTTTTTAGAGTGTAATTATAAAATAAACTTAAAGGATAAGAGGTCTCATCAAGAGCCGACTTACCAATATTGCATATCAAAACAGGGTAATGGCTTGAGATTATGTTAATCAAAAGGCAAGGGGTCTCATCATGAGCCAGCTTGTTTAGTTAAAAGTTATAACCAGTGAATGGCATTGTCAATTTTGGCCACCAAACCAAGACAATGACCTTGAAGAAGAAAATGAAATTTTTTAAGAAAAATGAATTGTTTAGAAAAGAATGAGAAAGAAAGTAAGTATCTGAATATGCATTTATCTTTAAGAATTGCACTGTTATCTAGATGGGACATTGAATCACTGCTGGTTAAAAGGTAACCCTGCCGAGGCTATGGACGCCCGCTGGCAGTTGAGGCTCTACCTATGACAACTGAGTACATCTAAAAGCTAATTTGCGAAGAGCCCCCTGTTTTTATCTTTAAAACCAAGTAATGACTGATGTAGACAAAGAAAATTTCATAATGAAGAGGATAATCAAATGGATGATAATGAGGTAGATTTTGTTTTTATTACTCATAGAAATGTTACTTATCTTATATTTCATGTATTTTTATTTTCTGAACTATCTTTATTTTGGAAGTTTTTAGAAATTTCAAAAAATTGTCGGAGATAACTGGTTCTTCCAGCGAATCGCCAATTGTTGTGCTATTCAACAACCCCCCCATTTATTGATATAATAGCTGATATTCTATTAATAAATGGGGACCCTTGATAAAGTCCTTCAAAAATAAATTTAGCACTTAGACACTTTCTTTTAAGCTTTTTAGGAATAAAGCAAGATATCAAGTCAAAACCCTTTGAAAGCTAGCAATTCTCACCTTTTCGCATACCGCTATACCAAGTGTGTCAAAAGCCTTATTAATGAGCAAAACCCATGAAAAGTGATCAAAAGGATCACCACGCTTAACTTAGATATCATTAGGATTTTCATTTAAAACTAAGACCTAAGGAATTTCCTATTAAATAAAGCCTGTATCACATATCATCATTCACAAAGTGTGCACTCTCACAAATCATGTTGAAATGCGATATTGCGATAAGACAGTCAAACTTATTGCATCACGCTGAAACACTTAAGAAAGGTTTGAAATCTTATGAACTATGCGATGTTGTAAAATGCGATAAAAGCCTGCACCTGATATAGGCCAATATCATAAAATGCTGATTAAGTTCTTTGCATGATGAAAAGCGATTTATAAGGTAAATAGATTTAAATAACAAAGAACACACTGCTTATTCCGCGTCTTGCATCCCGTAGGAACCTAAGGAAATTTGAGAAGGCACACAATCAAACATGCGATAATGCGATTTGCAATATTGCATCGCAATCACAAAAATGACATTCTCACAACTTAAGTCCGCCACCTTAAAATCCATCCTTCCCGTTTCGCGATGCGATACATTAACAAGCAATAAAGGCAGCGTTAAGGGACCATTAATGGCTATTTAATATAGGTTAATGGCATTTATGTTAAAAAGTGGCTCGACATGATATGATATCTTTTCATCTGCGTTTGATTAAAACTCCTTTCTTGTCACCTTTTCAAGTTATCTGTATCATTCATTCATTGTCATTCTCACTTGTGTTTATCCGATAACTTTCACTCTGCATCGTTTTAGGAAAAATCCACAGAGAGAATTATTGGAAACAATGGGAAAGAAGGGAAAGGCAACTATGTTTGAGAAATCAGAAATGATTCCCTTTTTCTCTAATACTACGTGTAGCAGAGACGGAGGAACTACGACCTGGGAGGCCATGTACAACTTGTTAGAAGAGGAGCACCCAAGGCCACTGGAAACAAAGGCCACGACAGATTCCCAAGAGTCATTTGATGCCTCCTATTTCGAGACAACATGCTCTTTCTTGCACCGCATAGCTTCACGACCAAAGATAATCCCATATACTGACATGGTCAAATGGGTAATCGCCGAGGTAGACATTGCAGACCGAATGTTCAAGAATCACAGGTAAGAGGTCATGGGGTCTTTTTCAACAGACAACCTACGACTCATGTACCAGTTAACAAAGCTGCAGAAGCTCTACAACAAATAGTTCCTTGAGAAATTTTCCAAGGAAAATGAAGACCCAACAGACATCACACAAACCTGGACAGCAAACAAAGGCAAGCTCAAACAGGATAAAACGGGTATGTACTCTACGACATCCATTTCTCCCCCTCCTAGTTTTGTATCAACAATGCTATGTAGATTGATCTGTAAACGTGATAGCACTAAGTTCTCCCCGTAATGGCTCCCATTGATAGATGCAACAGTGAATGAAACAATAATGAACTGGGCTCAAATTCTATCAGACAATTTGGCAAAGGCTATTATAGAATATAGAAGGAAGAGAATTTCTTCTCTAAGAGTGTTCCCCCCCTTTTCATGAGTGCTTTTATAATGGATACAATCTGTTTTATTTCTAAATTTCCCAACATGGGATGGAAGTGGACTGTACAGGACCCTCTTCCCATCCATATATACCATAAGGTTTTATGGGAATCTCAATTTCCCCCTCATTTTTATAAAATATGTCAAGGAGTTATGCTACCCATCCATAAAGAAGTGTACAATAGAACCGCCCCTAGGTTTTCTAAAGAGGTCGAGATAGATATTTTGCCAATAGCTAGATGGTTTGGGGAAGAAACCTTTACCTCCATTAGAGTATTCGGGAGCATCGCTTCACTGCGTGTTCTCCCATATTACGTCCCAGACAATTTAACGGCCAGAGAAATAGCCTACCAAACAACGGGGAAGGTGGATTAAGCAGAGGATCGAAAGAGCAAAAGAAGGCCATTTGGCCTACATTCCCATTATAATGTGGTGCAATTTCTCTACATGATTTTGGACATGCATGCAAAGAAGCACAGATTATTGCATCTCTGAAACTAGCCACACTTCTGGAAAGGCAGTATGACCCAAACGACACTGTTAAGAATTTTACTACTATGGTAAAAGTAAAGTCGTTCACCCACGAAGGGGACGCCTTCGATGACCTCTTCTTACAGGCAAAAACATATTCACAAGTGTTTCATTTGGCATCGGAACATTTGACCCCAAATGATCTTAGGGCTTTCCATGTATATAGGGAAAAAAGATTATTGAAGGTCCCATTGGACCTATTTCAGATAGAATCAATAAGGGAGCCAACTCCCAGTGTAAGTTTGGAGGACAACTCCAGATAAAACTATGAAGAAGATACCTAAGAGAGATCTACGCATGAGTCAGAGCACTCAGAGCAGAAGTCTCAAAATGGAGGAGGAAACACAAATAAAGAGTCTGAAAAGGACACCACTCAAACTACAGAAGAGACGGTTGAGCAAACCTCAACAAAGAAACAAGCATAAATTGTCTCTTATTCAACTTAGTCAGGTAAAAGCCTAATTATTGACTTGGAACAAGAATGGGAATAGTTCAACAAAAAGATCCACACAAATTCAAACTCTGAGCAAACATCTGAGATACAAAATCCTAAGAAAACCCAGCATAAGTCAAATATGGAAACGACAGAGGAAGGAGTTAAGGGCACTCAGGATGTTGAAATTATGCATGTCACTCCTACTTTAGAAATTGTTTTGAGATTTGAAGAAATACCTCCACTAGATGCATTTTATAGCCCTACCCACAAAGCTGTAGTCAAGAGACAGAGAAAGAAAAGAAAATTGGATGCTCTAACTATTACAACTTCTGAAAATGAACAAATGGACATCGTTTGGAAGGACTCGCCCATGGACCCATCTGAAAATCTCACAAAATTGTCATAATACGTAGGGGCCTGTGCCACAACAGCTATTGACAAAGCGACAAAGGTCCAAATGCTGCTTAAGGAAAAAGAACAAAGAATTTTGCTGTTAGAACATAAATTAGCTAAGGAAATATCCAATCAACAAGAAGAATTACAAGTAGCCCAGCTCCAACACGAATTTGAACAGATGAGAATAAAAAATTAGGCCAGCTTAGCAGAAAGAGATGCATGGATACAAGGCATGATAGATAAGTTTAAGGATAATATGCAAATCAATGAGTTTATAAAGGAAGCTCTCAGTGTTAATTCCCAACTAATGTAGCAGAAGGAAGTACTTTACGAGAAGATCTCGTAGATAAGTCCTTACTGCGAAACCAATGATAAGCTAACAAACCAAGTCATTGACATGAGACTGAGTATGAAGAAATTCATAAAAGGATTTCCAACTTTATCACATGGCAAGAATCAAAGGATGGGATAAAGGCTAATCTGCCGAAGCTGGAGGAATCTCATAAAGAAATCCTTTTCACAGATTGGGATTCTCGATTGAAGCAAGTGGAAAGGGCAACAACGATAGCAACGAAAGCAACAAACAACATAATTGAAGCCATCAATGAAAATATTCATGGTGCCAACCTGGTTAAGGAATGTATACCAAGATTTCTTCCAAATGTCAAACAGTTAGAACATAAGTGGAGACAGGCAACATAGGAAAAGGAGGAGGCAATCAGACAACTTAGTAGGCTGAATTGGGAAGCATACTGGCAGTTTTTAGTGAAACCATACAATCAGTGGATGACTTTGAGGTGCTTAACAACCTCAACACAAAATATGGTGCCAACACTAACAAACGCTATATTTGTGGGGCAGTTAAAATCTGCGATCGACCAACTGACCTAGCTCAAGCCAATGACTGATATTTGCGATCTTAGAGATCAAGTACAAAGGAGTTATTCATTTAATTTATTTTTCTTTTAGTTTTATTTTTGCATATTCTAAGGAAGGTGGTTTAAACCTCCTCAACTATTTTTTGTAATAATGTATTTTAGGACCTATAGTTTAGTATTTAAACCCCTCTCATGCATTTAGAGAGGGGTCTAGAAATTTTATCAGAAACATTCTTCGAAACATTGCACTTCTGTACTTTTGAGGAGGTTCTGATGGAATGAATGGAACACGATCTATTTTCTTTTAAATATCTAGAATGCTCTATTGAAATGCACTTTTGTACTCTTAGAATGTGTTGGATTGATTGAGATTGGGTTAATATTGCTGAAGCAAATGAGCAGGATTCGTCATATATGGTACTTTTATCTTATGATCTTATTTTATTTATGTATCAGGCAATACTTCTTCTTTAAATTGTTTTATGTGTGAAAGTCGGAATTACAGTTTAGCATTATTGCAATTTTGTATGATCTTAACTTTGAATCTATTCTGGAAACATGAACGATTTTGTATGCGATATATCTTTCACAATTGTTTTGTCTAACTATTTATCCAAAATGATTACTGTTTAACAATTTCACTTCTTATTGCAATTGAATGATCTTTATTTTCAATTGTATTGTATTTAATTCCCAGGTATATTATAGCTAAATAGTGTTAAATTAGGATATATGCATGTGTTTATTAGTTATATTAGATTACAGTTAGCTTAGTCATTTTCCCGTTACATCATATATCACCCCATCAACGCTATCAAAATCTTTTTTGGGAAACTGGTCCCATTATCCCCAGTCGGAGACACTAGACCAAATGGAAAAGAAGTTGCTAACCAAGGTCCGGAATGGGTGGTTTTCCCCGATGTTGTCGCAACAATTTTCGAGGCTTCAACAAAACCTCATTTGTAATATCCCAATGGTGATGACCCTTATGAAATTACCCACACTCGATGTAATTTTTTCTAGTATCAAACCACAAGTCTCAACAAATATTTGGATGCATATAACGCACAAGCACACCCCTACATGCCCATTGAGTTGAATTCCCTCTTCCATGCCCTTAAGCTTATGGATTTCAAAGTTAGTCACACCCTATTATGAAAGAAAATATATAAGTATTAGCACAAAAGCTAACAATTAGTCAATAGATCATGAACCTATATCTCTATAACCCAACCCCATTAGTGTTGCACTAGTAGATGAATGTCGAAATATTGAATGAGGAGATAATATATACCTTGTCTAGAATGACGTAGAGATCACTCTTACATTTATTTGTTAAGTTTCTTGGAATACAATGAAAATTTAGTTCATTATCAACTTTTGTCCTCATAACCAAGTGCCCCTCTTCCTAAAAGGCTAACTCAAGACATCTCCATTATAATATATCATATTTATTCCCATGCTAAGACCAACTTTCTACCCTTTTAAAGATGATAATAGTTTCCCATGCCTTTCATGAAATGTAGATTTCCAATTGAGTTAGTTTTTCTTAGCAACAATTAATTCACATAGTTCATGAATCTAAGTATTCACGGTCCTCTTTCCAAATAACTAGAATTCTCCTTTCATCCTTGTTCATTGTCACTATGCCAAACCTATCCCACTACATGGTTGATAATAGGCACATCAACGCCATCTCCTCGATTATAATTTTGATGAAGACATTGTAATTGGAGATCATGATGCCTACTTCCTTATTCCAGGGGTTAAGTAATGTTTGTTTTCCTTTATTTTTAATAGATTAAAGATTATTATGCATGATTTTTCTAATGATGGTTTATAAAGAGAATTATGTAATATAATTCATGGTTTCAATCTCCAAGTTCTCACCCAGATCACAAATCCAAGCTCCAACTCATGGTCAAACGTTGCAATTTAGAAATTTGCTAGATAAAAAGTGTTATTTTGCATTAGATTTTACGGGAAAATGAGGAAGAATATTAAAATTCTGCGAAATGGGTTGTGTGCAGAATTTCCCAATATAGTTTGCACATAAGCGGGTTTCCAAAATTCACTTTGGTTTGATAGATACATGTGATTCTCTAAAGGTGATTTTACGAGATACACTTTTGCGACCAGTTCTCAATTTCCCCAAGTGCACAATCAAATTTGACTTGCTTTCAACTGGTTATTGTTGAAAAAATATTTGAGATAAGATATTGTTCAATTAATCTTTCATAATTGTAATGAAAACCATTTTGTAATCTTCTCATAGATTAGGAAGTTCAGAATCAATTGTGATTTTCTTTAACTCTTTGTGCATTTAAATGAGTAATTCATAACAAAATGCTAGTAGCAGTTGTAGAGACTTAGAAATGGATGTATGATTATTGAGTTTAAAACAGTAAAGAACTACACCTATGATTATAATTATTTCTGAAACTTCTTAATGAAATAAATCATCAGTTGAATTCATAATATGTTTATTTAAGATCTGATATGAGTCTCTTTTAGACAGGTTGACTCCTAGGCAGCTAGGCTCATTTCCCTTGACAAGGCATTATCTTGTGATTAGTGTTGTTTATTCGATCAAATAGTTGTGTATTACTTTGAGTTTTGATTATGTATGTTATCTCTTATTTCTAAACAGTTCATAGTGTTTTTCCCTTAATTACTATTTACTTAAATATACATTGATTTTTAATCATTGTTTCATAAAACAAAGTTTTTTGTTCTCATATGTAGCTTTTAGTTTATTTGTGAATTGGCTTAGATTGAAGATTTCCTTTGTTATTCCTTAATAGAGTTCGCAAGTTGAAATTTCTGTCTAGAATAACATTTTTGAGTAGTGTAGATTTCAATTGTAAATAGTGTAATCATTAGCTTGATTCCTATTTTGTATATGTAGTTTCAATCCAATTATAAGTAGAATATACTTTTCATTCTTGTCATTTTATTTTTTGAATTCTAAAATATTAATCTTGTTCATTAGGGTTTATGTTTGATCTCACGATTGATGCATTAGAAGAATAATTCTAATAAACTAGATTAGTTAGAGAGAGTGCATAAATTTGATTTTCTTCCAGTAAATAGGTGTCATTGTTAAAATACATAGAACATTTCATATAGAACTAGTGTTAGCCTCTGGTGGTCTCTTGCATAAAATTTGTGGGTTGCCTTGAAATAAAAAGACACTCCTTGGGTTGAGAATTAATGTCTATGTGATCTATTGTTTTTATTAAGCAATTAAATCCCAACATATGCAATAGTACTAATCTTTTGCAACACCTTTTAACGGACATGGTACTTGGGTGATAATTTATTATCCTTTTTAGATTTCTTGAGAGACATTTGTTTGTATGGTTGTAGCCGTAAAAATATCCTATTTCCCACATCAAAACTTCTTTCACTTCGATGTTGATCTGCATATTGTTTCATTCGATTCTGCGATAGAGTCAGGCTATCTGATCTAGGAAGATATGGATGGCCACTCACCTATTCCACCTGGACCTCCAGTTGGTTTCATCAATTTCCTTGTTTAGAGCATAATTTACTATTTTTAGCATTTTTTCAGGTCTTGAACTTTAGGAACTATTTTGACCCACTAAACAACATTTTTTTGAGATCCGTAGCAGGCCCATAAACATAGATAGCGGCCTGCTGCAAATGTTATAGTACTCAGAGATATTTTTCTAACAAGGTATCACATGCACCAAACATAGATCATATGACCAAGTTATGACCGTGGGAAGTTAGCTGTCCAACTAACCCAAACGAGGCCCACAAACTCTTGGTGTTCCATATCCTAGGGTTAGGGTTTTGGTTGTTTAGGGTTTTCCCTTCTTGTTCAATAATAAAAAAGACCCTTGAGCCTCATTGTAGCACAATTCAAAGGCATGTAGCTGCCCATGTCTTCTTAGAGATAAGCTACCATCGCCCGAGCTAGTTTATTTCTATTCTATATGTAAGCATTTTCAATTCTTTGATATGAATGAAAATAAGATTTATTTTTGTTGCATCTATGTGTTTATATTTATATCCATATTTTGTTGCGTTCCTGCATAAGTTCGGATCACTATCCTTTAAGAGTTGGAGAACTTGTCGTTGATGCTTGATGTGATCTTCCATTGCTTGAACCTTAGAATTGTTTCTTAAAGATGATGTGATGGATGGTGGATGATATTCATAAAGCACCATAAATGGGGTCATTTTTGATGTGGTATGGAAGGAAGTGTTATACCACCATTTTGCTAGAGGTAACCACTTGACCCATTGTGTTTCTTTATCAGATACAAAGAAACGAAGATGTTATTTAACCAGATTAGAAAAAAAAAGAAAATATAGATCAATGGCTTGGAAATAAGCCTCTTGGAAACCTCCTTTTACATCACATAAATGAATGATTCTTGGATGATACAGATGACAAGACCTCCTTAATATATGTAAGAGTCTAAAGGGTCACAATATAATTAGGGCCTACATAACAATAATAATTTAAGGAAACAACAATAACAATATTGGGCTTTTATGGGGCACAACAATAACAATATGGGGCCTACATGGGACACAACAATAGAAATATGGGAGATACACTAGTATTATAGGGACCTAACATTCCTCTCTCCTTTAAAAAAGTGTTATCCTCAATGCTTGAGTAGTTTTGGATGATTCTGTATAAAATACTCATCCTCACATGTGGAATCTTCAATGGGTAAGTTCTTCCACTTGATGAGACAATCTGAAATTGACCGATTCCTTAGCTGCTAGATTCATTTTTCCTTGACTGCTTCAGGCTCTAATATGATTTTCCTTCCTTGTCAAGTTCTTGAAATATAGTCTGAACTGGAAGCTGCTTGTCACCTATAACCTTCTTCAAACATGAAACATGGAAAACTGGGTGTATTTGTGAAGAAGTAGGTAGCTCCAATTTGTATGTCATAGTACCAATATTTTTCAATACCTTATAAGGGCTATAATACTTGGGTGATAATTTATTATCCTTCTTGGCTTGCTTTAGTGACATTTGTTTGTATGGTCATAGCCGTAAAAATACCTAATCACCCACGTCAAAACTTCTTTTGCTGCGATGTTGATTGACTTATTGCTTCATTTGATTTTGCGCTAGAGTCAGATTATCCTTTAAGAATCAGTGAACTTGTAGTTGATGTTCAATGTGATATTCCATTTCTTGAACCTTAGAAATGTCTCTTAGAGATGATGTGATGGATGGTGGATGACATCCATAAAGTGCCATAAATGGGGTCATTTTTGTTGCAGTATGGAAGGGAGTGTTATACCACCATTGAACCAGAGGTAACCATTTGATCGATTGTGTTTTTTTACAAATACAAAGCAACAAAGATATCCTTCAAAACATTTGTTCACTATCTCAGTTTTCCCATGAGATTGAGGATGATAAGATGAGCTACAAGCCAATTGAGTACCAAGACAAGAAAATAATTTTGTCCAAATGGGATTTTTGTCAGTTACAATAATTTTTTGATTTCCATGAAACTTTTAAACTGTTTCCACAAATGAAATAGTGACTATACTAGCCTTGAAAGGATGATATAGAGAAAAAAAGTATGCATACTTGGTAAGTCTATCAACTACCACCATGATGATACTCTTTCCTTCGGACTTGGGTAGACCTATGATAAAATCCATTGAGACCTCCTCCCAACGCTGACTTGGAATGGATAATGGTTGTAAAAGACCTAATTTTTTAATTGTCTCGACTTTATTTTGTTGGGAAACCAAACATTTGGCCACAAACTTCTAAACATTAGATTTAAGGCCATCCCAACAAAATTCCTTCTTCACGCTTTGGTAAGTTTTTAAAAATCCTAAGTTCCCTCCTATAGGAGTGGTGTGCAATTCCAAAATAACTTTTTCTTTGATTTTGAAATTCTTACATAGACATAAGTGATCCTTGTACCATAGTGAATCATTTTTCTAGATAAAAGTATCAAATGCACTAGGATCTTGTTGCAAATTTTGAATAAGTGTCCACACCTCTTTTTCATTCTTCCATTAATCCCTTGCATCATTTATCCAATTAGGTTGGATAATAGAAATGGCACAAAGTAATTCCTCCACATCCTCATCCTTTCTTTAGAGTGCTTCTAGAACAACATTTTTCTTCCCTTTCTTGTATATTATTTCAAAGTCATAATCCAAAATCTTAGTGACCCATTTTTGCTGCTCTTCTGAAGACAATATTTGTTCCAAGAAGTATTTAAGACTATCATGATCCATTTTTACCTTGAAGTGTCTTCCAATTAGGTAAGGGCGCCATTTCTCTAGGGAATGTGGGATTGCCAACATTTCCTTCTCATAAATGGGTTTGTGTAAAATTATTTCCCTTGATTGGATGACTTTCAAAGGAAATTGGTCTTCCTTCTTGCATTAAAACAACACCAATTCTATTTCCCGAGGCATCACATTCCACAATAAAGGTTTTTGTGAAGTATGGTGTAGATAAGACCAAAGCTCGACACATTTCCTCTTTAAGATGTTCAAAGGCATTAGTTGCTTTTTGACTCTAATAAATGTATCTTTCTTCAGTACGTCATTAGAGGCGCTGCTATTTTCCCATAATTCTTAACAAACTTGCGATAATACCTTGTCAACCTAAGAAATCCTTGAAGATTCCTTAAACTTGTCGGGATTTTCTATTCCTTGATGGATTTAATTTTGTTAGGGTCTAACTTAGCACACTCGTAAGATACAATATCACCCAAATAGTCCACCTCCTATACCCCAAAGAAACATTTGGAGGTTTTTGCATACAATTATTTTTCCTCCAATAGTTTGAGCGCCTTGTCAACATGTTGAACATGATCCTTCCAAGACTTGCTATAGATTAGTATATCATCAAAAAATACTGACACAAATTTTCTAAGGAAGGGTTTCAAAATGGAATTCATCAAACCTTGAAATGTGGAAGGTGCATTAGCAAGGCCAAAAGGCATGACCAAAAATTCATAATGACCTTCGTGATTTTTGAATGTTGTTTTCAGAATGTCTTTAGTTTTCATTTTAATTTGATGATAATATGAACAAAGATCCAACTTGGTGAATTAAATTGCTCCATGTAATTCATCCAACAATTCATCAATGACAGGAATGTGGAATTTATCTTTAATAGTGAGTTTGTTGAGCTCCTTATAATCTGGACACATACGCTATGATCCATCCTTCTCATGCACCAATACTACTAGAGCAGAGAAATAACTTTGGCTAGGTTGAATTATACCAACCTCTAGAATTTTTGCAACCATACGCTCAATTTCACTCTTCTAGGCATAGGTGTTGAAATTTCTAAGTCTAACCCGTTAGAAATTCTTCCTGCATTATCTGGTTTATTTCACCTACTTTTTAATTAATTAACAAGTTACTTGACCATATAAATACTGAAAATAAACACAGGTACAGTTTCAACCATCTGCAGATCATCAGCTGAACGAATAGACAAACACACAAGGGACACCGTTATTTTTGGACAATCGTCCTTGGAAAAACCCAACTTGGGAAAAATTGTGCAGTAGTTCTTAGGGTTTTATTATTAAGCAACTTTCTTGAGTACAACTGGGTGCCAAGCTAGCTCACCCAATAGAGAAATCAATTTGGCATTAATACCTCTCTTTGGAAGCAGATATTCGATAAGTCTTCTCCACGAAAAAACTCTCCAATGCCTCTCTAAGGCTCTGCGTCAGCCCTCCTGGCCTCTACATCAGCCTAGAACCCTCTGCGTCAACCAAGAACCATCCGTGTCAACCTTCTGCTTCTCTACACTGGCTCTCTGGCCCTCTGCGTCACCCACGCAGGCCCTGCTAGTCTCTGCACAATCACTTTGGCCCTTTGTGTGGTTCCTACTGGCTCTGCATAGCCTTCTCTACCTTTGCATTAGTCCTTTAGCACTATCTCTGCCTCTCTGCTATGCACTCATTTCCCCTCTCTGCAACTTAGATCACTTGTTCGATTTCTCTCAAGAAACCCCACTCCAAAAAATCGAATTGACTGATCAATCTTGGTGTGTTCTCCAGCTGACCCTCAAGCCCCCTCTTATACTTTTCCTGTTGGTACATCAACGACCGAGATTAAATCTGTAATCAATGGCTAAGATTATACTTGGCTTGATCCATGACTTTTGGAACCTTCTAACCCAGTTTTATATTAATACCCATTAATATTTTATTTTTCTTAATTTTAGACTTAGGAACTCCATTAAAAATATTAATTATTTTAATATCTCCCAAACCGGGTACAATCTGTCCAAAATATTTTTGGGCCCTTTAGATCTCATGTGCTTTAGCCTCTCCACCAATTTTCATGGCTAGATCACATCCGATTCTACCCAAAATCAACACTCCCTCTTAGCGAGGACTATGCTCTAGTAATACTCCTCACTGATCATCACTCTAATTATCTGAAACCAATACCTGTGCTAATGCTAGGCCTCCCCGCCCAACATCCTCTACACTATTGCATCATGTATTACTTCCCATGGCTCGGCCACTACCACTGTTGCATCTGTATGGTAGCTCCCTCTGCATCTGTGTTGTTACTGGTCCATCCTCCCAATACTGCATCTGCACTACATACCCCTCTCATCATGTTGCATCGTGCTACTACATACTACTACTACACTGCAACTCAATTACTGAGAAGTAAGTAGCTGATCCACCCAACTTTTGACATCCCTGTCAGACTAGAAACACTCCCGATGCTGAAGCCCTCTCTGTCGCTAATAAGTGCTCCCTCTACTGACCTCTACACTGTTGCAACAACTCCCTGCATATCCCACCGTTGCACACCTCTATGTGCCATCCTACATTGGTGCAACACTCCCATGCCTCTCGCACTATTGCAGCATGCTAGCCTCGCACTGCCCAGAGACTCCTGCATTGTAGCTCTCTCTGCTGCTTCATCCGCATATGTTTCTACTGACATCTGCTGGTCCTACTACTCTCTCTTCGGGCTCCTGTAGTAAGGTATAATCCAAGAAGTTGGGTACCTCAAGGATCCTGCCCCTCATCGCCTGTAATCCTCCTAACTACAGCTCCATGTCTCCCCACTTCTTCTCAAGTGGCACATGAGAACTCATGGCACAATCATCATCCTCCTCGACTTCTTTCTCCACCCTCACTAGTGTTGCCTTTGAGTTAGAAACCTCTACCTTACTCTTCTTCCTTGGACACTGGTTCGCATAGTGACCCAGTTCCCCACAATGGAAGCACTTGACCTTGGAGAGGTCCTTCTTCTTCCTCTTCTCCTGATTTCATGCATATGTTAGAGCCACATCCTCTTCCTCCTCGTTCTTGATCCTAACCCCTTTGCTGCTACTCCCCATCTTGGTCAGCCGTCTAATCTCTTCTTGACGAAGGGCCGCCCACAGTTCTTCCCAATCTGGAAGAATCACCCTGCACAGTATGCTCTAGAAAAATGTCTCCCAATCCTCGGAGACTACGTTAAGTGCGGTCCTTACCATCAACTCCTGATCAGGTGTGGCCCCTATGAAAGTCAGTTGGTCACGAATCTCCTTCAACCGACCGAGGAAGACATCGATCTATTCTCCCTTCTGCATCTGGTATGAATTTAGTTGATTCTCCAGGAGCATCTTCCTCTGCATGGAAGTATGCTGGTATAATGTCTTCAAAGTGTCCCACATCTCCTTTGTTGTTTCCTTCTTGGAAATATGTGGGACTACATTATCCTTGACCCCATCAAGGATTATGCACTTTGCCTTGGCCATTGCATACTCATACTTTTCATTATCAGCTGGGTCGACTCGGATAGCCACGGTTCTCAAGGTGAAGGCCTTGATGTGATGTTTATCTAGAATAGACAGGATCCTAGCCTTCCAAATGATAAAGTTGGATGCCCCATCCAACCTTTCTTGATCCCTCAGTTCATTCATTTCCATCTATGCTCTTCTTTTCAACTCCCTATGCATCTCTACTTCCCTCCTGGAATTTCTTCTTCAAGAATCCCTCTGAGTCTCGATTTCCCTCCTGGAAATCCTCTCCTAGAATCCCTCTGAGTCTTGATTTCCATCCTGTAAATCCTCTCCTTGACTCCTTCTGAGTCTCGATTTCCCTCTAGAAATCCTCTTGCCAACTGTCGAACCACTCCTCTCCAATCTCCTTTGCTCCTGCAACACTGTTATGGATTTCTTGGCTAGAAATCCACCTAGGTAGTGACTCCCTCTACCTTGTATCTGTCCCATTAGGTATTGTTCTGCTTCGACAGCAACAAAACCCCACCAGCTTCACAACCCACAATCTTCCCACAGCTCCCTAGGTCCCAGCAGATGAAGAAACTGAGCCTCTTGGCTCTGCGCAATCCTGGCAAGGTTGAATTGCTCCTCTAACCAACTGCGTCAAGCCTAGTTGACTGAGTAGGATGACGTGGCTCTTTGTGAGCCTCTTCTTCCTTCCTCTGCCTCTACGTTGATTGTTTCTCTGGCTCGAAATGATGACATAGGCCATCTACATCACTCTTCTTTGCTGCTTTCTGCTTACGAACAACTTTTGTCTCTCGGGACAACTGTTTCTGCGACAAATTTTCTGATTTTAGCTGGTGCCTTCAACTCTCCTATGATCTGCAACGCTCTGATACCATGTTGAAATTTCTAAGTCTAACCCGTTAGAAATTATTCCTGCACTATTTGGTTTATTTCACCTACTTGTTTAATTATTTAACAAGTTATTTAACCATACAAATACTGAAAATAAACACAAGTACAGTCTCAACCATCTACAAATCATCAGCTAAAAGAATAGACAAACACACAAGGGACACTGTTATTTTTGGACAATCGTCCCTGGAAAAACCCAACTTGGGAAAAATGATGCAAAAGTTCTGAGGGTTTTATTATTAAGCAACTTTCTTGAGAATAAATGGCTGCCAAATTGGCTCACTCGACACATAAATCAATTTGGCAGTAACACCTCTCTTCGGAAGTAGATATTCGGCAAGTCTACTCCATGAAAAACTTTCCAATGCCTCTCCAGGGCTCTGTGTCATCCCTCCTGGCCTCTGCGTTAGCCTGGAACCCTTTGCGTCAGCCTAGAACCCTATGCATTAGCTTTCTGCTTCTCTGCGCTGGCTCTCTGGCCCTCCGCATCACCCACGCAGGCCCTGCTAGCCTCTGCACAGTCACTCTGGCCCTTTGCGTGGATCTTGATGGATTTTCATAGCCTTCTCTACCTCTATGAGGTTCCTTCAACAATATCTGTGCCTTTCTGCTGTGCACTCACTGCCCCTCTCTACAACTTAGATCACTTGTTTGATTTCTCTCAGGAAACCCCGCTCTAGAAAATCAAATTGACTGATCAATCTCGGTATGTTCTCCAACTGACCCTCAAGCTTCGTATTATACTTTTCCTGTTGGTCCATCAATGGCCGAGATTAAATCTCTAATTAATGGCTAAGATTAGATTTGGCTTGATCCATGACTTTTGGAACCTTCTAACCCAGTTTTATATTAATACCCATTAATATTTTATTTCTCCTAATTTTAGACATAGGAACTCCATTAAAAATATTAATTATTTTAGTACATCCCAATCCAGGTACAATTTGTCCAAACCATTTTTGGGTGTTGGAGATCTCATGTGCTTTAGCCTCTCCACCAATTTTCATGGCTAGAGCACATCTGATGCTACCCCAAATCAACAATAGGGATATCTATCAAGTCCGATATTTGGAGGAACATTTTCCTGGATCAAGTGAATAACATGATCCTAATCAAAAAGAGGTGGGAGACCCTTGGGAGTCTCAAATACCTTGGAATGATTGTCAAGGAATTTTTGGAGATATGGGGAAATGGGAGACTTAGATGTTTGAACATCTAGTGAACATAATTTTGAAATTACGACTCATTATTTCTTCTTTAAAATATTTGTTAGGCCATTAGAGCTGATTATCTTACCAAGTTTCCCAATGATATCCCTTAATTCAATTTCCCTTTGTTTGTAGAAAAAATTCAAAAAAAGTTCTTAAAAAATAAAATCTATCGTCCCCAAAGATTGTAACCATTGGACTCCAAATACAACATCAACATCACCCATTGGAATGGAAATTATTGGTCTATTTAATACAGATCCCCCCATGGTTAGATAGATATTATGACATTTCCCTAAGCAATTTATAGTTCCTCCATCTGCAACCATCACTTGACACTCTATTGCTGGGTATAGAAAGAAATTGAAATCCTTGACTATCTTATAATGAATAACATTATGGGTACTACCTGAATCAGTCAATACTATTACCTTTTTCTTCTTGATATATCCTTCTATCTTGAGATTTTGAGGAGTGGTAATTCCCACGAATGCATTACAAGATATGGTCAGATTTATTTCTTATTTTTCAGCCCCTAGTGTTGGTTCTTGGTGTCTACCTTATTCTTTTGATGTTTCTTGTTCCTTTTATTCCTCATATTCACAATCTATGTAAAATAATTTCTTCTAAGCATACTTATGACCTTTAGCATATTTTCTATCACAGCTGTAACAAACCCCTTTTGATTTTTTTCCTTCCAATTGTTGTGTTGTCAACCTTATTGTGGAAGGATAAGAGCAACAACACTTCCATATTTATAGTTGTGAGTCTAATACCTCTTTGTTGCCATAAATTTTCTTTCAACTTTTCTTGCCACCCTGAATGCATTCTCCAATGACTTAGGTTCCCAAAGGTGAACCTCATGTTGGATATTATCCTTTAAAGTCCCTATGAAGAAATCAATCATGTGCTCCTCATGAATATCAGTTTCCTTGATATGCAATCTTTGGAATTCATCAATGTACTCCTCCATTAAACCCTTTTGTTTGAGATTTATCAATTGGCTAAAGAAGGTGTTTCAATTTGTATCCTCACAATGTGATATCAATTCCTTTGTAAAAATTGACCAAGTTACAAGAAATTTATGAGAACAATGCCATTGATACCACACAAACTGATTGGGTTCTAAATACAAATATCCAATGTGTACCTTTTGTGTGTGTTTCACATCATGTAGATCAAAGAATTGTTCCATCTATAGTATCCATGTTACCAAATCCTTGCCATCAAACTTCCTCATATTGATCTTTGGAATGTGGTTCGTATTCAACCCAAAGTTAGAGTCTTAAAATCATGATTCACATTCCTCTTGTTTTCATCATGGGTTTCATGGAATACCTTGTCACCATTAGGAAGCTTTTCTTGTAGCAACTTTGTCAATCCTTCCTTCAAACATTCCATTTCTCCTTTTAAACCATCCTTCAAACCTTCAATTTTTGTTTCTAAACCATCCTTAAAACCTTCCATGTTCCTTTTTATTTTTGATTTTAAACCATCCATCTTAACATTCATCATTGCTTCCAATTCATTTTTTGTTACTTTTTGCAAGAGCGAAATTTGTTGCATTAGGTCTCGTAATTTTGATATATCATGTTGCATTTCTTCCTTTTCTTCATACATCATAGTGGAACTTTCTGATTGCTTACTAGGATTATCCATTTTATTGTTGTGAGGAATATTGGAACCAAATAATCATATCTATTCTTTATTATTCCCTTTGAATTACTTCAAACTGATTTTTCAAACAAAAGTTATGCAAATTTTAAAAAATACACGCCTTTTTTTCTTGCTTTTGGAGCTTGATCAGGAAACTATTTTATCTTTGTAATTTTGGCCTCCCAAGGTTTGAAATTCCTTCATGTGGTATCCCTATGAGTCTTATTTCCAACACCACAAGTTAGACTAATATTGGATTCTTCAAGATAAAGTTATGCCAAATCTCCCACGATGACTTTATTATGGGTTGGTTTAGTATAGCAAATTTTTATGGAATTCCACGTGTCAATGTTTCAAACTTTGGTCCTAAAATTGATACACGATAAAAACAAGTCCTTCAAATTTCACTAAATATGTATGAAATTTAAATTCTATGCACAAAGAGAAAGTTATGACGATTTTTCTCAGAACACCTATTTTAGACTGAATCCTGGAGCATGTAGAAACTCTAACTTCTTTGGACCATATCTCCAAAAATATAGCGAACCAAGATTTGAAAAATTTCATGTGGTTCAACAAGATTTCAACTCGATGTGGGTAAAATTTTAGCTTCTGAGGCTTCACAGAGAAAAAATTATAGTGAAAATTCCAAGATGGCTCATTTGAAGCAGCGAAACCATGTAACCAGATAAGAAAATAGAAGAAATGATACATCAACGACTTGGAAATAAGCCTATTAGAGGTGGAAACCTCCTTTTACATAACATAAATGAATGATTCTTGGATGATACAAATGACAAGACATCCTTAGTATATATAGGAGTCTAAAGGGTCACAATATTATTAAGGCCTACATAACAATAATAATTTAAGGGCACAACAATAACAATAGTGGGCTTCTATTGGGAGTAACAATAACTATATGGGGCCTACATGGGACACAAAATAGCAATATTGGAGCTACAAAAGTATTATAGGGGCCTATATCCTTCCAAACATTTGTTCGATATCTCAGTTTGCCCATCAAATTGAGGATGATAAGATGAACTATGAGCTAATTGAGTACCAAGACAAGAAAATAATTCTATCCAAAAAATTCTAGTGAAAATGGGATCTCTATCACTTATAATAATCTTTGGGTTTCCATGTAGCTTTTGAAATGTTTCTACAAATGCAGTAGAGACTGTACTGACTTTGAAAGGATGAGATAATGCAGAAAAGTGTGCATTCTTGGTAAGTCTATCAACTACTACCATGATGACACTCTTTCCTTTGGACTTGGGTAAACCTGTGATAAAATCCATTAAGACCTCCTCCCAACGCTGACTTAGAATGGCTAATAGTTGTAAAAGACCTGGGGTCTTAATTCTCTCAACTTTATTTTGTTGGGAAACCAAACATTCTGCCACAAAATTTTGAATATCAGATTTAAGGCCATCCCCAAAAAATTCCTTCTTGACCCTATGGTAAGTTTTTAAATATCCTGAGTGCCCACCTATAGGAGATATATAAGCAATCTTTGTACCATAGTGAATGATTTTCCAGATAAATGTATCATATGCACTATGATCTTTCTGTAAATTTTCAATTAGTGTCTACACCTCTTCATTATTGTTCCATTCATCCCTTGCTTTAGTTATCCAATCAGGTTGGATAACAGAAATCGCATAAAGAAATGCTTCCACATCCTCATCCCTTCTTGAGAGTGCATCTGCAACAACATTTTGCTTCCCTTTTTTGTAGATGATTTCAGAGTCATAACCCAACATCATTGTGACCCATTCTTACTACTCTTTTGAATATAATCTTTGTTCCAATAAGCATTTACTACTATCATGATCTGTTTTTACCTTGAAGTGCCTTCCTATTAGGTAAGGATGCCATTTCTTCAGAGCATGTAGTATTGCCAACATTTTCTCCTCATAAATAGGTTTTTGTAAATTCTTTCCCTTGATTGGATGACTTTCAAAAGAAACGGGTCTTCCTTCTTACATTAAAACAACACCAATGCCATTTCTCGAGGCATCACATTCCACAATAAAGGTTTTTGTGAAGTATGGTGTAGCTAAGACTGGAGATTGACACATTACTTCTTTAAGATGTTCAAAGGCCTTAGTTGCTTCCGAAGTGTAAAAAATGTATCTTTCTTTAGTAAGTTGTTAGTGGTGTTGCTATTTTCCCATAATTCTTAACAAACTTGTGACAATACTATGTCAACTAGAGAAATACTCAAAGATGCCTTAAGGTTGTGGGGATTTTACATTCCTTTACAACTTTAATTTTGTTAAGGTCTACCTTAACACCCTCATGAGATACAATATGACCCAAATATTCACTTCCTATACCCCAAAGAAACATTTGGAGGGTTTTGCATACATTTGTTTCTCCTCCAATAGTTTGAACACCTTGTCAACATATTGAAAATGATATTTCCAAGACTCGTTGTAGATTAGTATATCATCAAAAAATACTAACACAAATTTTCTAAGAAAGGGTTTGAAAATGGAATTCATTAAATCTTGAAATGTGGAAGGTGCATTAGTAAGGCTAAAAGGCATGACCAAAAATTCAAAATGAGCTTCATGAGTTCTCAATGTTGTTTTTGGAATGTCTTCTATCTTCATTCTAATTTTATGATATCCTAAGCGAATATCCAAATTGATGAAGTAAATTGATCCATGTATTTCATCCAACAATTCATCAATGATAGGAATGGGAAATCTATACTTAATAGTGAGATTATTGAGTTCTCTATAATCTAGACACATATGCCATGATCCATCCTTCTTGTACCAATACTACTAGAGAAGAGAAAGAACTTTGGCTAGGTTGAATTATACCTACCTTTGGCATTTTTGTGACCATACATTCAATTTCACTCTTCTGGGCATAGGGATATTTGTAAGGTACAATGTTTGAAGGAACACTTCCTAAAATCAAGTGAATAGCACAATCGTGACCGCAAATAGTGTGATACCTTTGGGAGTCTCAAATACCTTGGAATGATTGTAAAGGCTCTTTGGATATCTGGAGAAATCGATGACTTACATGTTTGAACATCTAGTGATCATAATTGAAAAATTACCCCTTATAGTTCCTTCTTGAAAATCTTTGTCATGCCATTAGAGTTCATTATCTTCCCAGGTTTCCCTAAGATATCCCTTAATTCAATTTCCTTTCCTTCATGGAAAAATTTCAAGAAAAGTTCTTGAAAATTAAAAGATTGTCCCCAAAAATTGTGGCTGTTGGACTCTTAATACAAAATAAACACCACCCATTGGAATGGAAAAAATTAGACTATTCAATACATATTCCCCCATGGTTATATTAATATTATGGCACATCCCTAAGTAATTTATTGTTACTCCATTTGCAACCATCACTTGAAACTCTAATGCAAGATATAGAAAGCAATTCAAATCCTTGGCTATCTTACAATGAATAAAATTATGGGTACTACCTGAATCAACTAGCACGATTATCTTTTTATTCTTGATATATCCTTCTATCTTGAGAGTTTGAGGAGAGGTAATTCTTGCCAATGCATCACAAGAAATGGTCAAATTCATTTTTTATTTTTCAATCTCTACATTTGGTTCTTGGTGTATATCTTCTTCTTTTGACGTTTCTTGTTCCTTTTCTACCTCATCTTCACAATCTATGTAAAATAACTTCTTATCAACACGCTTATGACCTTCAATGTATTTTCTATCACAACTGTAACAAAGCACTTTTGTTCTTTTTTCCTCCAATTGTTGTGGTGTCAACCTTGTAAGTTGTGGGAGGCTAGGAGTGGTAACACTTCCATCTTTATAGTTGTGAGTGATTGACCTCCTTGTTTCCAAAATTTTGCTTTCAACCTTTCTTGCCACCCTGAATGAATTCTCTAATGACTTGGGTTCCCAAAGGTGAACCTCATGTTGGATGTTATCATTTAAATTCCCTAGGAAGACATCAATTAGATGCTCCTATGGAATATCAGTTACCTTGATATTCACTCTTTGGAAGTCCTCAATGTGGTACACAACTGAACCCTTTTGTTTGAGATTTATCAATTAGCTAAAGAAGGTATTTCTCTTTATATCCTCATAATGTGATACCAATTCCTCCATAAAAATTTTCCAAGTGAAAAGTAATTTACGAGAACAAAGCCAACAATACCACACAAACTGATTGGGTTCTAAATATAAAGATGAAATGCATACCTTTTGTGCATGTTTCACATCGTGTAGATCAAAGAACTATTGCATTTGTAGTATCCATGTTACCAGATCCTTGCCATCAAACTTCCTCATATCAATCTTTGGAATATGGTTGGTATTCAACCCAAATTTAGAGTCTCTAAAATCATGATTCACATTCCTTTTGTTCTCATCATGGGTTTCATGGATTACCTTGTCACAACTAGGAAGCTTTTCTTGTAGCGAATTTGTCAACATTCCATGTTTCCTTTTATGTTTCTCTGATGTTTGCTTTTAAACCTTCCATTTTTTATTCTAAACCATCCAATTCATTTTTTGTTGGTCTTTGTGACAACGAAAATTGTTTCACTTGTTCCCGTAATTTTGATATATCATGTTACATTTCTTCCTCTTCTTCATTCGTCTTAGTAGATATTTCTGAGGGCTTAATGGGTGAATTATTTTTGGGTTTGGGAGGAATTTTAGAACCAATTAATGATATCTATGCTTCATTATTCCCTTTGAATCACTTCAAATTTATTTTTCAAACAAAGTTATGTAACTTTAAAAATGCACACCTTTTAAGAGCTTGATGGTGAGCTTGTTGATAAGATTGAAATTGAAACTATTGTATCTCTATGATTTTAGCCTCCCAAGGTATGAAATTGTATCTTGAGGTATCCCTTTGTGTATTGTTTCCAACCCCACCAGTTAGACCAATATTGGATTCTTCAACGTAAATTTATGCCAAATCTCTCACAATAACCTGATTATGGACTAGTTCAGTAGAGTAAACTTGCATGAGATGCCATGTGTCACTGTTTTAACCTTCAGACCTCAAAATAATACCTGAAAAAATGCAGTCCTTGAAATTTTAGTTGCTTTTTTATGAAATTCAAATTTGATTCTCAAAGAGAACTTTATGACAATTTTCCGGGGGATACATGTTTGATATTGAATTTTGGAGCAGAAAGAAATCCTATCTTCCTTAGACCATATCTCAGAAAATATAGCAAACCAAGGTTTGAAATTGTAACCATGTGTTCATCAAGATTTTATATCCACATGGTAACAATTTCACGGTCTGAATCTTCATAGAAAAGGAGTTATAGTTAAATTTTCATGATGCCCTATTTGAAGTAGTGAAACCCTAGACCAAGAGCTCTGATCCCTAATTTTTATGCATATCTTTGTATTCCTTCCATGTTAAATACCCTTATAATTCCTATATATGTTGCAAAGTTGTTGGTTAGTTATGCTAATTAGTTCCAACATTATCATTATTGCATTATTTTCCTTTTTGGGACTTCATGGTCCTATCTTAAGTTGTGCAACCATCTTGGCTACATGATGACTCATTATTTGAGATACATTTCAAGAATTATTGAAAGAACAACTTGGAGAACATATGTAAAAATCATGACACCTAATTTAACTTGAACTTTGATCTAGCTAAGAAGAGATAACCAACCATTTTTATTGGGTAATAATCATTTAAGACAAACCCCTTAATTTTCAAGGAATGGTATGGAATGAGGTGAGATAAAATTTAGCATGGGACTAAGGAAGTTTGGTGTTTAAATGATGCTAACCCTTAATCCAATTTGACACTTAATTAGGTTCTGAGAGTCATAAGAAATCCCATCAAGTGATTGGAGAATGGTGAGCACATACTCATATCATTATTCTTTAACTACTTTTCATTATTGAAGTACTATGCCAATACATCCAGGTGTCAAATATGTTAGCCTATAACATATAACAACATGAATCATAGCTCCACAATGACATTCTCTTCTACGGACAAATCAATAATATACAAGACATTTCACTCTAATTCCCACTTCAGTAGTGTCATAAAAAATAGTACTGCAAATTGTGATGAAGCCCAACATTGTGATCCTATGCTTGAAGTTGAAGTGAACAATTCTATAAAAAAACCATGACAACATCATAAGAAATAAATGTAATCAAGGTTGAATATTTGTTAAACTAGAGTTAGTAATGCACAACCATGGGGTGTCCCTAATAACATATGGGTAAGTTTAATCCTTAGACTTCTACAACCTCCCACTACCTAGAAGTTGCCACATTTGTATCAATTACTTCACCAAATACCAAAGTTTAAAATGTGTTAACCTATAATGACTAAAAATACAAATCATAGCTCCACAAAATCATCTGCCTTAAGGGCCAAATTAAGAATATACAAGGTATTTCACTTTAATTCCCACTCTAATAGTGCCACCAACAATAATGCTACAAATTTTGATGAAGACCAATATTGTGACCCTGTGCTTGAAGTTGAAGTGAAAAATCCTATAAAAAAATCATGAAAACCTTATAAGAAGCAACCGCAAATCAAGGTTCAATATTTGTTAAACTGATGTTAGAAGAAATTCACCACCATGGAGTGTGCTTAAAACATATGGTTAAGTTTAATCCTCAAACTTCCCCAACCTTGCTCCTTAGCAGATTCCACATTTGTATCATTTCCTTCACCAATATCCAAGTGTCAAATGTGTAAGCCTATAACAACATAGATTAGAGCTACACAAATTCATATCTAAGGCATTATACTTTAATTACCACTCTAGTAGTGTCACTAACAATAGTTTTTCAAATCTCAATGAAGACTAGCATTGTAACCCTATGCTTGAAGTTGAAGTAAACAATCCTATAAAAGATTCATGACAACTTTTCAAGAAGAAAATGGCAATCAAGGTTCAATAGTTATTAAACCAATGTTAGCAATGCACAACCATGAGTATGCCTAAGAACACGTGGGTAAATTTAACCCTCAGACTTCCCCAACCTCCCGTTACCTAGTAGATGCTACATTTATATAAATTCCTTCACGAAATGTTTTACATAAATATTTGACATCATGTCCATATACAACCTAAGAAAACATATACAAAATTTGGAATGATACATAGGGCTTTCATCAAGGAAACATGCCAATTGAAGGGAATGTTTTTCACATTGCAATGAGCCTCAATTTTGGTAAAAAAGTTAATGGCATCTTGGATTTCTCTTTTATTATTGGTTCCTTTGCTCCGCTTGCTAGTATATACTTGAGTTTGTGCATATTTCTACCCTCTCTAGATATTTTTGTAGTCATTAATATTGTCTCAACTCCTAGTCTTGACCCATTTTTTGGTTCATTTCCACGCCCATAATAGTGTAAATTAACTATCACCACTACAATGCCCTCACTAATCTCTTTGTTAATCACCTCATCCTAATAATACATAGAATAAAAAAATTATAAGTATTTCTTGTTCAATTCATCATCATCAACAACTTCCAATCTATTTATAGTAGATCAATATAACGTTGAGTTGTAGTTCAAGAGCCACTAAGAGAACCTTTAATATGTTGATGCAATTATAGATGTTAAGGGTCTTCCCTTAAAGTAGGAAATATCCATTAAACTACCTTTGTGATCCATCTTGGTTAGATCACCCTCCATTCCAGATAAGTTATTATATTCTATCAAGCTACTTGAGCCTCCTACAATTTTTAATATTCGGATTCATCTATTGATAAAAGGGATTGACTATGTGTAAATGGTACATTTTTAAGAAAATTTGGAGACCATTGTATCCCTTGAGGGTTTCCTTTCCCCTCATCAATTAAGGATTTCTTAAACAACCATCTTATAGTGTGGTAACCTTAATCATTGTTATCTTAGTGTTAAGTTGTAGTTCACACAATCAAATGGAAGGTCTCAAAATTGTGTTATGATCTTCATTTTTTAAGTAACAATAATAATTTGTACAAGAAGCTTATGACCACCTAATGTTTCCCCATTGAATCAATCATAGATGCTCAAGAGTTAAGAGGTGTATTAAATTCAGAGAAGGAAACACTATCCACATGGCATGGAGAAGAATAAGTTAAGTTTCCATACCCCTGCCATCACCAACTAGTGAGTATTTAGATGTGTATAATGTTAATGTGTTAGCAATAGTGCTTCAATTTTACATTTACAATGTTGTATTTGTCACTAAAAGGCATATATCCTAAAGAGTTATGGTGGATGTTAGGCCCATGGCAATTAGTCAATCCTAGATATTTTAATGGATCAATTGTATGGAGATGTGGATGCCATGGTAAAATACACATACCAATTCTTTAACACGTATAACCACTTGGTAAGCTACTTGGTGTAGTTGTAAGTATTAACTATTGGATGAAAGTTCACATATTTTTTCTAAATGATAGGATGAATTTTCTCTACCTTGTAACTTGTGTTGATAGATGACTTAAACTCTTCCAAGCTTATTTCAAATGCACACAATTTTAGTTGAATATGATGTAAAATAGTATTATCATATCAAATAAAGTTGAATCAACATAAGAACATATCAAAGCAAGTTGAATCGACATCAGAACATATGGAAAGCCATTCATTTGCCAAATTTTTCATCATTTTCTAATTAATTTCCCAAGGTTCATGACTATGTGTAACTCCAATGACAAAAGATTCTCATTTATGTTAGGGTCTTGAATTAAGTCATCATGTTTTCTTATAAATACACTATTATATAATGTTAGTCAAGAGAGGATATTTGCAATAGTTGGTACAATATGGTATAATGGAGGAACATGAGGAAATTGATATTTGGTGCCGGTTCAAGGTCAACTCTAATGACAACAAATTATCATTTATGTTAGGGTCTTGACTTAAGTCGTCATGATTTCTAATAAATACACTATTATAGAATGTTAGTCAAGAGAGGGTCTTTGCAATAGTTTGTATAACAGGGTATCATGGAGGAACATCTGGAAACTGATATTTGGTGCCAGTTCAATGTCAACTCCAGTGACAACAAATTCTCATTTATGTTAGGGTCTTGACTTAAGTCATTATGATTTCTAATAAATACACTATTATAGAATGTTATTCAAGAGAGGATATTTGAAATAGTTGGTACAATAGGGTATCATGGAGGAACATGAGGAAACTGATATTTGGTGCCACTTCAATGTCAACTCCAATGACAACAAATTTTCATTTATGTTAGGGTCTTGACTTAAGTCATCATGATTTTTTATAAATACACTATTATAGAATGTTAGTCAAGAGTAGTTGGTACAATAGGGTATCATTGAGGAACATGAGGAAGCTAATATTTGGTGTCAGTTCAATGTCAATTCCAATGACAACAAATTCTCATTTATGTTAGGGTCTTGAATTAATTCATCATGATTTCTTATAAATACACTACTATAGAATGTTAGTCAAGATAAAATCTTTGCAATAGTTGGTACAATAGGGTATCATGGAGGAACATAAGGAAACTGATATTTGGTGCCAGTTCAATGTTAACTATAATGACAACAAATTATCATTTATGTTAGGGTCTTGACTTAAGTCATCACTATTTCTTATAAATACACTATTATATAATGTTACTCAAGTGAGGATCTTTGCAATAGTCGGTAAAATAGGGTATCATGGAGGAACATGAGGAAACTGATATTTTGTACCAGTTCAATGTTAAACTACCACATTTGGTTGGCTCTTTAGGACTAGTCCTAGCTCTTCCTATCTCTATGATACTAGTCTTATTGTCTCGTCCTATCTCTCTATCATGATTATTTATATTTCCTTCCTAATTGACTTAAAATAATGACCATGAGTATGGGGGATTTTATTTCCATGCCAATGTTTGTCAGCATCAACCTCTAGGGTTTTGCTTGCTCCAATTTTAATTAATATTACAACGATTAACACCCATTACGCAACTGATAACCCTTACTTTCATTCAAGTAAAGTGGAAGTTTAAAACCTTATACAATAATTCAATGAATACACAAATTCTTAATAAATAGAAAAGTAAACAATCACAATAATATATTACACAAATATTTACCTTGGAAACACAAACCAGGAAAACCAACAAACTGTTTACCACATCTCTAATTTTTATCGTCAATGAACTTCATTGTTTACAAATAAAAATATAAGATCCTACAACATATAACATCCCTAATTCATTAACCAAAATTATATTACAACCTTAATTTATTAATCTAAATTAAAAAAAACATGGGTTGAAGCACCATTGGCATAAACCCTCCGAAAATTGTATGTCGAAAATACAAAAAAAAATGTAAAAATTTGCCCATTTTTTTTTGGGGTTTCACTTCCCCTATGATCCCCCCCACTATGCTTGATGTAGACATATCATGAATGGGGCTAGTCATGTAAAGAATATAACACATATATAACACAATGAACTTGGCATATCACACATCACTATGTTCTTCCCTCCAAGCTTCCACCACTTAATCTACCCAAGGACCAAATAATGTCGATCAAAGATTTGAAGATAAAGTAGAGATTAAGGGTTGGACAGTGTGGAGAATAATTTTCATTCAACATCCTTCTGAAAAATGTTTGAAACTTAATATCATCTTCTTAGCAAGATGGAGCATTAATTTCCCTCCTTCACTCTTAGCCAACTTTGCTCCAAAATTAATTGGGATATCATAGTTATACCATCATCGAAGTATGCACTAATTGGTAACACAAACCCTTTTCATATTAGTTTACACCACTTAGAGGATCATTGACACTTTTGAATTCATGCCAAATAACAAAGCCTTGACACTTGTGATTTTGCATTATCTAATATATCAATTCCTTGGAGTTCAACCATTTAATAAAAAACTACCACATTAATGTTACCGTTGGTTGATCAAACTATAAAGTGTGTCTCATAATAGTGGCCACCACTTTTTTAATGAAACTATATGTGAATTAACCTTAAATTTCTCCATGATGAGTATGGAAATTGTGTCATATATTACATTTGTGCACAAGGTGGTTGATTTATATAAAGAAGTAAGCTAATAAGTGGAAAAACTCAAACTATTTATGCTTAAAATTATTCCCTAATTATGGTAGGGAATTTGATCAAAGGTCATAGTTTCATCTAATTGATGGGAATGCTGGCCATGCAACATTGTCCTTAAGGATTGAGCCCATTCTAAGGCAATTCAAATCGCCAAAATTTTGGAAAAAATGAGTAAATCAATAAATAACTCTGCTTCTCTAGAAAAAAAGGATCTTTATGAAAAAATTGAGGTTGTCCACTTATTTACTCACTCCTTTATATAAATATCAAATAATCCATGTTAGAAGATTGATAGGTGAGAGTGAACTATTGAATTACTATAATTATTCTTTTGCTATAGAGTTGTTGAGGAATTCTCACCCTACTTATTGTGTCTTATGCTTAAATGTTGCGTAATGTCTATTTTAGAACGATTATTTTTTGCATTATTAATATGCAATAAACTTAACAAGTTTTACTCATGCATAATAATATTTTACCTAGCCCATCTATTGTATCCAGAACAAAATGCTTTATTAAGTGTTCACATTTCCATGTGTATATAAATAATTCTCTCCTTCAAACATTGATCCTTTTCTTTTTCATGTGACTCTTCATCTTTATATTAGTTGATTGAGGTCAGTAGAAGTAGGGAGGTGTTTATTTTTATTACAAACAACTTGTTAGAAAATTATATATTACAGAAATATAAACACAAAAAATGCATGAAATAAGAGAGACACAAATATACACGGTTCACCCAATTTGGGCTATGTCCACGGGAAACAGCGAGTCCTTTCTTTTATATTATCCAACAAACTGAAGAGATACAACCTACAACAAATCCGCTGTAATTCCCTCTTCGTTCTCACACAATCTCCTCTCTCTTTCTCACTCAGAATACAGATCTACATAGACGCAATACAATTCCCTCATATATAACGAGGGGTTTCCTTCTAGGGCAAAAAACCCTAAATTAAACATAACTTCTACCGTCAGATCTCCGCCTAATGAACGACCCAGGTTGACTATGAAATTACAACATTTTATAAGGCAATTTTACATCTATTTTAACTTCGGGGGCACTGCCCCCGATCCCCAGCCAGGGGGGGAGCTCCTAAAGATCGTTGCTGCCCCCCTGGACCCACCTTGCAGTGCAAATATTACGGGTGGTGTTTCCGCCACATTATGAGTTGGGGTCAAATGTGGTGATACCTCTGAATAAAGAAGATAATCAGGCTCCACACCCAACAATCTCCCACTTGGAGACTGATTATGGAAACTCCACCGCTACTTCATTTGCTGGACAATGACTCCACTTTGGACCTGGATGTTTCTCATCTTCTTCATCATACTTGAAACCAATTCAAACTGAGCAGAATCTCAGTTTCTCCCTGCTTACAACTTTTGTTAACATATCTGCAGGATTTTAGTTACTGTGTGTCTTTTCTAGCTTCAACTGTCCATCTTCCAACGCTGGCCGTATGAAATGGTACTTGAGCTGTATATGTTTAGTCTTGGAATGAAATGCATATTTCTTTGTAAGATGTATGGCACTCTGGTTGTCACTGTATAACCTGCCCAACTCCTGCTTCTTACCCAATTCATCCAGAAAC
This sequence comes from Pinus tabuliformis, assembly GCA_031772625.1. Classification (NCBI taxonomy): domain Eukaryota; kingdom Viridiplantae; phylum Streptophyta; class Pinopsida; order Pinales; family Pinaceae; genus Pinus; species Pinus tabuliformis. The sequence continues at coordinate 601,552,207 of CM062809.1, read as the reverse complement.
CTTTGTAAGCAAATTGTTTCTTTACTAACCTTTGTAGCAACGACATACTCTACTTTTGTTGTTGAGAGTGCAACAACACTTTGTAGTTTTGAAACCCAACTAATAGCTGTTCCAACTATAGTAAACACATACCCTGTTGCGCTCCTCCTGTTATCTCTATCACCCGCCATATCTGCATCAACATATCCCTGTAGAGCAATGTTTGAACCACCAAAGAATAATGCATGATTTGTGGTACCTCTCAAATACCTGAGAATCCACTTCACCTCCATCCAATGTTCTTTTCCTGGATTTTTCATGTACCTGCTTACAACTCCCACTACATGTGCAATATCAGGCCTTGTGCAGACCATTACATACATTAAGCTTCCAAATGCTGATGCATATGGAACTTTATACATGTAAGCCATTTCTTCTCGAGTCTTGGGACACACCTCCTTACTTAGTTTGAAATGGCTAGCCAAAGGTATACTAACTGGTTTTGAACTTTGCATATTAAATATTTTCAACACCTTTTCTATGTATTCACTCTGAGACAATGTTAATTTTCGATTCTTCCCATCTCTAGTTATTCTCATACCAAGGATTTGTTTTGCAACACCCAAATCCTTCATTGCAAATGAGTTCGGCAATTTCTTTTGAGCACATTTATTTCCTGCATGTTAGAACCTGCAACAAGCATGTCATCTACATACAATAATAATATAATATAGCTGCCATCATTTTGCCTTTTGAGATAAACACAATGATGCGAGTGACATCTAGTATAACCTTGTTCAGACATAAACCTGTCAAATTTTAGATACCATTGTCTTAGAGCCTATTTTAAGCCATACAAGCTCTTCTTCAACCTGCACACTAGTTTTTCCTTCCCTTTTACCTCATATCATTGTGGCTGCTGCATATATATCTCTTCCTCCAAATCCCCATGGAGAAAGTTTGTCTTTACATCTAACTGCTCAAGATGCAAATCTTCAACTGCTACTAGACTTAAAATAGTTCTAATTGAAGTCATTTTGATAACAAGAGAAAATATCTCATCAAAGTATACACTCTTTTTCTATGCAAACCCCTTCACCAGAAGTCTAGATTTATACCTTTTTCTACCTCCATCATCTTCCTTCAACCTGCAAACCCATTTATTCTCCGATGCTGTTTTACCTGCAAGCAACTTGACTAAGTCCCAAGTCTGGTTATGTGCTAAGGAGTCCATCTCTTCTTTCATGGCTTGCTTCCACTTCTTCCAGGTTTCTACCTGCACTGCTTTTTCATAACATTCTGGTTCACCAGAATCAATCAACAAACATAATATAATGAAGGAGAGTATCGTTCAGGGGGTCTACTTATCCTTATAGATCTTATAACACCACTTTCAGGCGTTTGAGGTGCTTGTTGCTGTTGTGGTTGTTGTTGTTGTTCTGGCTATTGATCATTATGATTTTCAAGCACCTTCACTTTTTTTGTGATCTCATCAAGCACTGTGTATTCTTTGTTTTCTTTTTCCTATTTCTTTTCTTGCAGCCGATCCTTATACAAAACCTTTTAATTGAATATGACATCTCTGCTCCTAATGATTTTGTGTTTTTCATAATCATAAAATCAATAACCAAAATCATTAACACCATATCCAGTAAAGGTACATTTCTTTGATTTTGTCTCAATCTTTGTTCTATTTTCTTTATTAATGTGGACAAAGGCTTCACAACCAAAAGTCTTTAAAAATGAGTAGTTTACCTTTTTACATGTCCATGCCTCCTCTGGAATACCACCATCCAAGGAAATTGAAGGCCCTCTATTTATTAGATAAACAACAATATCTACAACATCTGCCCAAAATTGTAAAGGCAATCCTGCATGCAATCTCATGCACCTTGCACGCTCCATGATTGTCTTGTTCATCCTTTTTGACACACCATTTTCTTGTGGTGTTCTTGGAACTATCTTCTCTCTGCAAATTCCATTCTCTGAACAATACCTATCAAACTCTTTGCTGCAATATTCACCTCCATTGTCTGATCTGAGACACTTCAACCTTTTTCCTGTCTCATTTTCAACCAAATCTTTCCATTTCTTGAAAGTATCAAATACATCAGATTTATTTCGAATGCAATAAATCCAGGTTTTTTTGGTTGCATCTTCAATAAAAGTAACATAATAATGAGAGCCGCCGAGAGATGATACATGAGCAAGTCCCCATACATCTGTATGCACAAGGTCTAATTTTTCGCTCTTCTTTTCTTTCCCAACTCTGAGGAATCTGACTCTCTTCTATTTTCCATAAACACAATTCTCACAAAATTTTAAATCAACATGCTCCAAACCTAGCAACAAATTTCTTGAGTGAAGAATCTGCATCCCCTTCTCACTCATTTTCCTAAGCCTATGATGCCACAATGCCATATCTTCTCCTGTAGAGGTTAAAGCATTAACAAAATTAGAAATACCATTGCATAAATACAATGTACCAACCTTTTCTCCTTTTGCTATTACCAGGGATCCTTTAGTGACCTTCCAGGTTTTATCTCTAAAAGTTGTTACATAGCCTTCACCTCCCAACTGCCTTGTTAAAATTAGATTTTTCTTCAGATCTGTAACATGCCTTACCTCCTTCAATAGCCATTGATTTCCATTCTACTATTTTATGAAAACTGCACCCATTCCAATGATTTTGCAGGGTTTATCATCACCCAAACAAACCTGTCCAAAATCTCTTTGAACATAATCATGAAAATGTTTCCTATCAGGTGTGGCATGGAATGAGGCCCCTGAATCTACCACCTAGGCATCAATAATATTTTCTAATGAAAGAATCAAAGCATCTTAAAACACATCACCTATCACATTCACTTCATGATTGTTTTCTTGCTATGCATCTCCTTCTTTTCCCTTCTGAGACTTGTAGTCTTTCTTCAGGTGTCCTTTCTTCCCACATTTCCAGCACACTATCCCCGATCTAGACTTGGATCCGCCTTTCCTTGACTTACTGTGATATCCTGGGCTCTTTCCTCTTTCCATTTTTCTTCCCCTAGTCTCTGCAGTCAAAGCATTACCTGATGTCTCACCGGAGCTTTTCTGCCGCATTTCCTAGCTAAGGATTGCACTGAAAACATCATCAAACTTTAAAGTACTAGATCCAGAGACAGAGTTACTAATGGCCATAACCAAAACATTCCAACTTTCTGGAAATGAGCATAGAAATAACAGAGCCCTAACTTCATCATCAAAATTTACACCTATAGAACTTAACTGATTGGTAACTTTATTAAATTCATTTAAATGATCAACAACAGATCCACCTTTTGACATATTCATATTAAATAAATTCTTCATAAGAGATAGCTTATTTGAGGCCAAGGGTTTTTCATATAGTTTGGCCAATGCCTTCATTAAACCCTCTGTTGTCGTTTCCTTTGAAATATTAAATGCTACCGATGCCGCTAGGCACAACCGTATTGTTCCAAGTGCCTTTTTGTCGAGAATATCCCATTCTGTGTCTATCATACTCGTCGGCTTCTTTGTCTTTCCGCTCAATGGTAGGTACAAATCATTCTAATACAGATAATATTTGATCTGCATCTTCCATAACTGGTAGTTTTAGTCGTTAAATTTTTCGACCCTAAACCTACCATCTTTCGCATTGCTCCCACTCAAACTAGGAACCCTTCTATCTTGCGTGTTTATCAACCAAATAGACCTTCAACTCTGATACAAGTTGTTAGAAAATTATATATTACAGAAATATAAACATAGAAAACGCATGAAACAAGAGAGACACAGATATACGTGGTTCACCCAATTTGGGCTATGTCCACGGGAAACAACTAGCCCTTCCTTTTATATTATCTAGCAAATTGAAGAAATACAACCTACAACAAATCCGCTACAATTCCCTCTTCGCACTCACAGAATATCCTCTCTATTTCTCACTCAGAATACAGATCTACATAGATGCAATACAATTCCCTCATATATAGTGAGGGGTTGCCTTCTAGGGCAAAAAACCCCAAATTAAACATAACTTCTATCGTCAGATCTCCGCCTAATGAACGACCCAGATTGACTATGAAATTACAACATTTTACAAGGAAATTTTACATCTATTTTTAGCTTCAGGGGCACTAACGCCCCCCCCGAACCCCCCTTGCAGCAAAAATATTACAGGCGGCATTGCTGCCACATTACGAACTGGGGTCTAATGCGGTGATACCCCTAAATAAAGAAGATAATCAGGCTCCAAACCCAACACAACTGACTCGATTGGTTACTTTCCCATGGTTCAATCAACGTAGTTTAGTTTTGTTATTATGTGGCCATAAGTTTTAGCAATGTTTTCATGTCAAGTTTTAGCTCGTTATATCATTGGAACACTACTACGATCCACTATTCTCATAGTTATTATGGTTGTAATATGAAAAAACAAAACTAAAATTTTTAACATTACCTATAAATATGTTCAAATCCATTAAATATTTACTGATAATACTTGCTTGGATGTAATTGGGTGAGGATAAGCTCCAAGCCTTCTCGCTAAGAAATATCCTTAATCCATAGCTCAACTTGTTACACCTCTACTTGAGAATTATGAGAGAATGTTGTTATTGTGAATTTCTCCAAAGGTGCTAAAATAACAAGAAATTTTGAAGGATAAAAAAGGGAGTTTCCTTAGCCCACGTGACATAGAGAAGATGTTGACATGGTGTTTTGTTAAACCACTCCATGGTGTAAAGGTCATTGGTTTGTAACTTTGTGGGAAAAAATACAGCCACGCTAAGGGTTGGTGTGGCCCAATTAGGTGCGATCCCTAGGTGATTTTGACAGACAAGATGCCCTTGGGTCATGAATACTCAAGCCATAGGTTAGGCATCCCTGTCCTCTCAGGACTCACATAACCTTTCAAACAAAAGAAAAGGAGTTTCCTTCTCATATTTTTGGGTATACTTGAGTAGAAAAAATTGCCAACAACTTTGTTTGTTATCAATTTGATATTGTTTGTCCTTCATTTCTCCCATCCTTTTTTTTCTCTTCCCTTCATTTTTTTTAAACCTTATTTTCCTTTCTCCCTCTTATTCTTCTTCTCCATTGTCCTTTCTTCCCACCCTTTCATCCACTCTTGTGAAACCATGAGGAGGTCTACTCTCCTTACATGTATCCCCTTCCACTCCATTCATTCCTCTCTAATTGAAGTGAATAGTGGTGTATATTTTTCTTCCTCACACAAGAAAATGTAAATTCCATTTGAGATTAAAAGAGGTGACACTCTACATACACATTCTTCATTTTAAGACCATCCAAAAGATTGTTCTACTAGCATAATACCCCAAAATTAGAGCATAGGATCTCTTAATTAGAATCTAACATATTCTAATAAGTTCATCCATGTATATATCAAGAATATATCAAAACAAATATGGAATGAGGTCAAGAAATATTACAATAAACTATTCAATAGTCCCTTCTATAAAGTTAAAAAAGGATAACCATAGAAGATAAAGTTGGAATAGTCTTCATAAAGCCAAGACCCTTAGGAAGGTCTATTATCTTAGCTATGAAAAGAAACATCATAATGATATAGTGAACAATTGATCTGTAAACTTCCGTGGATATTCCACTGGACAGTTTGTCACAACATATATGATAATAATATATTAAAATACTGAAATTTTACACTATTACAGTTTATTAAACTTTAATATTTGTGGATTTAACTGTAATTAGTGCATGCATGCGAATATAAATTATGTATAAAATTAGAGAATGAAAAAATAAGCTCACACACACATAAGACACAATATATGCTCTATGGGAAACCCTTTTGGGAGAAAACCCAACTAGAAGGTGAGGTTGCTTTGCTCTCTTTCTCTGTCTGGAAATATGGATGCAGGTACAAAGAAGTAATGCTTGTGGCCCATGGGCTTCTACAATGCATAGATCCTCTGTGTGTGATGTACCTCCTATCTCTCCTGGCTATCTTTGTTCATCTATGGAACAAAATGCTCTTGAAAGAATGGAAAATGCCTCTTCCTCCTAGTGGCCCGGTTATAACACACCCTGATAGCCTACTAGTGGTTAAGTTTGATTACATCAAATCTTATCTAGAGTTACCAAATAGACTCTTCTAGAGTCTGTTGCATCGCAAACATGTAACTAGCCCCTTTTTCCATGAATAATGGGGGCTGACGTGGCATTCTCCCGAGCTATAGATGTGAAAACAAGAAGGACAAATTCTGAGTGGCATAACTTTTGCATACATACTTTGATTGGTGTGCTTCTTGCGCTGTTGGAAAGGTCTCTATGTGTAGAATAACATGAAAATGTTCCACGTAGAAGTGGCAAAGTTTTACCCACCAAAAACTTCGTTTGATGCCTCAAAAAGCTCCTAGAAGGTTTCAAACCCCGTTTCACCAAACTCGGTCCTGCTAGTAAAAATGGTCCCATGAGATGATTCCTCCACTTTTTCCACTCCAAATACATTGATATGGATGGAAAAAAATATAATGATCCAATTCGGATCACACCTCCCCATTTTGGGAGGCTTTTGGTCCCCAAAAGCTTTTGCTGAATGAGGTGAGGAAAATTTTCCTCCACCTTCTCTCTAGTGTACCATTTAGCTTTGCCTAGAATTTGTCCCTTCAACCCAATCTACCAAAGGTCATGGTGCCCCTATCTTGTAGTTCTAGATCTCTTTTGCAAAACTGTCTTCTATCAACTCTGTTTGAGCATCTGGTGCCAAATCCTCCACAGAAGGTATGACCTATTCCTCTTCTTGATCTAGCATGGAAGGTCCATAAAGTTTCAAATTTTCTACATTCACAACTGAGTAAATTCACATATATGGTGGAAAATTGAGTCACCCACCTTTTCTAGTATCTGAAAGGGACCATACTTTAGAGCCTTGATTTTCTTACTAGGCCCCTGCAGCCTCTCCTTGTTCAACTGTAGCCATACTCTATCTCCCACCTTGAATGATTTATCTGTTTTGTGCTTATCATGCCTATCCTGATACTTCTCCTGCAACTTCTACAATGTTTCTTGTACATGTAGATGGATCTGCCTGATCTTCTTTATAAAATTTTCAGCCCTCAAAGCATCTCCTGTAAGATCTTCCTTCACTCCTCCTTGCTACCCATATGCAATATCCAAAGGTGAAGGTGGAAAATATCCAAAACAAGTCTCAAATGGGGACTTTCCTGTAGAAGTGTGGACTACTCTGTTATAATAATGTTGTACATATACCATATTTTCATCCAAGGTCTTAAGATGCTTCTGGTTGTATCCCCTTAGAATGTTGAGTTGTGTTATATTCTTTCCACGACTAGCCCACGTAGTTAACCGGGGGGGTTAGAAGGGGGATGGAGCCCCCCCTTCATTGCACCGATTACGTAGCGGGGGGGGGGGGGTTCACAGGGGGTTTGAGGGGTGCAGGTAACCCCACTCTATGGGGTTCGGGGCAGCGCCCCAGAAAATCTTGTTTTTGGACCCTATATTAGGTTGGGCGGACCTACCTATGGTTTTGTGCGTGATTTTCGCACATGGTTTTGAACGCGATGGTTTTCAGTCCATGGTTTTGGACCCGATGTTTTTCAGTCCATGGTATTGCATGCTTTGGCATGTATAAATTTGTATTGTAACATTGAAAGGAACATAATGAAAAAACAAGCTGGTAGTCTCGGTTTTGGGATCCAGGGGAAAATCTCTGTATATATGTGTTTTATGTGTTATGCTCTCACGTTGTTTATTTTCTGTGTTTTAGAATTCGTATGCAGGTAGTTTCTGTACGGGGTTGAAACCTACATTTGGTATCAGAGCTGTTTTGGCTTAAAGGAGACACCTTTGTTGCTGAGGGGTTTTGCTCGGGCCTGTGGTAGACCTTGTTCAGTGGGAGTTCTGCAGGATTGGTTTTGGTGGTGAAAGAGGATGGCAAGAAGTGGAAAGATAGAGATTGAGAAATTTAATGGTCAAAGTTTTGAGTTATGGAAACTCAAGATGGAGGATCTGTTGGTGGATAAATATCAGTAGGTCGCAGTAGATCCAGGTACTAAACCAACGGGAGTGTCCGATGAAGAATGGAAGAATTTGGATCGGAAGGCTAAGAGCACAATACGATTGTGTGTCTCAGATTCAATATTGCTGAATGTATCATGGGAAGCTACGACGAAGGATTTTTGTGACAAGTTAGGGACTATGTACCAATCTAAGTCTTTGGTGAATAAACTGTTCCTACAGAAAAAGTTGTATAACCTGAGGATGAAAGATGGAGTCTCGGTGACAGAACATCTAAATGCATTTAATATTGTGGTAAGTCAGTTATTATATGTTGATAATAAAATTTCAGATGAAGATAAGTGCATCAGTTTGTTGTGTTCTCTACCAGATTCATGGGATAGTCTGGTTATTGCAATAGGTAGCAATGCAACTGCCTTGCAGTTTGATGAAATAATCTCATCCTTGCTGACGGAGGAGATGAGACGGAAAAATATGGAGAACCAGAATGGTGATGCCTTGTCTGTATGAGGACGGCCCCAGAACAGAAAAAAAAATAAGTCATTGAGTGGGAGATCTAAATGTTGGCTTGTTCGGGCCTGACCTAGGTTCAGAAGTGATTTAGCCAAACAAATCCCGCAACTACTGGCCCTTTCGGCAATAGTCCGCGGTGCGTGAACTGAGGTGTCACCCAAGGGATGTCTTGATGAAGTCTAGGAAGTTCGTGAACCGATCCTACACGCTCGCACTATTCTACGCAACTGTCTGACCTTCACATAACTCTGTAAAGAGCACGAAGAGGCACGGTCTAGATCCCTTATCCTTACTGCGTTATTATTATAGATATTTACTTAATTTTGTGAGCCCAATATCCTTATTAATCTTTCAACATTCATAACAAGTGCGCGCAATCATAAACTGTAAGGAGATGCATAAATATATAACAGAAGCATAAACATACAGATCTACGAATAGATGCACAATATTTCAGAATCAACTTAGCTTTTATTAAACTTCTATTCCGTTACAATCCCAACTCTGCCCTGCACACTCAACTGCAGGGGTCCGTGCACACAGCTGCGGACTCTACCAGGCCTCTGCGCACACAGTTGCAGAGCCTCTTCCTACTCCTACAACCCAAGACTCAGACTTACAGACTTAGAGCGAATATCACATTTAAAACCTCATATCACTTAAGATCAAATCTCCCCACTTCCTTCTACACTTAGAGCCTCACTCTATTTATACATTCCCATGGTCTGCAGACCATGGGTAGGCTGACACGTTCTATATTAAATTACAATATCTTAGGGTGGAAAACCCTAGACTCTCGGGCTCTGCGACCACATTTCGCGGGGTCTTACATTACTTTTGACCAAAATTCAGGTTACAAGCCCCAAAAATCCGCTATGGGGGAATCCTCTGCCCAACACTAAATCTAGAGGGAGATCTAAATCTCCAAGAAAACCTGTAAGGTGGTGTGCTAGAAATGCGGAAAGGAAGGGCACTAAAAAGGGATTGTAAATCTAAAGCTCCTGACAAAGGAAAGGGATCTGATGATGCTCCTTTTGCAGAGGCGAAAACCACCTTAGATGAAGGTGGGGATGTGTACTTGGCTTCTTCAAGTACACATGTAGATCATGAGGCATGGTTGATTGACTCAGGTGCATCCTTTCACTTCACTCCCCATAGAGAGTGGTTCTTCGAGTATGAGAAATATGATGGTGGTGATGTCTTCCTGGGGCATGACAAGAAGGCTAGAATCATTGGTCGCAGAAAAGTAAAGTTGAAGTTACAAGGTGGAAGGGTTAGAATACTTCCGGGTGTTCTGCATATCCCTGCATTGGCCAGAAATTTGGTTTCCATAAGCAAGCTGGATGATGCAGGTGCAAAAATAGTGTTCGAGAAGGATACCTGCAAAATGGTTCGGGGAGCACTGGTATTGATGCGGGGAGTTCGGATTGGAACTCTTTACAAGCTGCAAGGTAGCATTGTTATTGATGGGCACAATAATTCTGTGGTTCCTGAAAGTGGAGCAGAAAATCTAGTGGTCTCTGGAGAGAATACCATGTTGTGGCATCAAAGGCTTAGACATATTGGAGAGAAGGGCCTTTGAATACTTCATGGTAAAGGTATGGTAGAAGGTATGAGTAATAACTCTCTGGATTTTGATTTCTATGAAAATTGTGTATATGGGAAGCAAAATCGGGTGAGTTCCGCCTCTGGTGGTAAGAGGGCGAAACATATATTAGAGCTTGTGCACAGTGATGTGTTTGGACCTGTGAAGGTTCCATCACTGGGTAAGTCTGTGTACTATGTATCATTTATAGATGAATTCTTAAGGAATACATGGATATATTTCCTTAAGAAGAAATCTGAAGTCTTTGACAGGTTTAAAGAATTTAAGGCTCTGGTGGAAAACCAGACAGAGAAGAAGATAAAGGTATTGAGGACAGATAACAGTGGAGAGTTTTGCAGTAAGGAATTTGAAGAATTCTGTAAGAAGTGTGGTATATCACAGCAGAAGCCTACTCCATATAAACCTCAACAAAATGGAGTTGCAGAAAGAATGAACAAGACGTTGATGGAAAGGGCAAGAAGCATGCTCAGTGGTGCTGGGTTAGGACAAGAATTCTGGGTAGAGGCAGTGGAGACTACATGTTACCTAGTCAACAGATCACCTTCATTAGCATTGGAAGATAAGACTCCACAAGAGGTATGGACTGGTAAGAAACCTTCTCTTTCACATCTGATGGTATTTGGATGTGATGCATATGTACATGTTCCAAAGGAGAAAAGAACCAAGTTGGATAGTAAATATGAAAAGTGCATCTTGATTGGGTATAAGGATGGTTTAAAGGGCTATAAGATTTGGAACCCAGTAACAAGGAAGGTTGTGTACAACCGAGATGTGGTGTTTAGAGAGGTGAAAGAAGTTATTAAACATGAAGTCCAACCAAAGGAACCTGAGAAGATAGAGTTTGAGCTAAAGGAGGAAGAATCAGACTCTACAACAGAGGAGGAATCAGAAGATGAAGAGCCACAAATTCTGGGTGTGAGAAGATCAATTCAATAAAGAAGGCAACCATAAAGGTATAGTCCATTTGCTTTTTGTTCAATTTTTGCTTTATCTATTACTCATGATGATCCCAGAACTGTGAAGGAAGCAATAGATTCAAAGGATGGAAAACTCTGGACAGAGGCCATGGTTGATGAAATGGCATCTTTGCACGAAAATGAGGCTTGGGATTTGGTGGAGTTACCGGCTAGAGGGAAACCCATTGGAAGAAAATGGGTGTTCAAGAAGAAGACAAATGTAGAAGGAAAGGTGGAGAAATACAAAGCTCAGTTGGTAGAAAAAGGTTATTCCCAGGTGTCGGGAATTGATTTTGGTGATATTTTTTCTCCTGTTGCCAAGATAACTTCTATTAGATTACTTTTATATGTTGTTGCTGCTTTTGATTTTGAGGTAGAACAGATGGATGTGAAGACATCATTTCTTCACGGGGATCTAGAAGAAAAGATCTACATGAAGCAACCTGAAGGTTTTGCGATGAAGGGTATGAAAGAATTGGTATGCAAGTTAAAGAAGTCCCTGTATGGGTTAAAAGAATCACCAAGGATGTGGTATCAAAAATTGGATACATTTATACGAGGACTTGGCTTCAATAGAAGAAAAGCAGATATCTGTGTGTATTTTAAATCAATTAGTGAACGTGTTATTTATCTGGTCCTGTATGTGGATGATATGTTGCTGGTTGGAAATGACAAAGAAATTATCTAGGATTTGAACTCGAAATTCGACATGAAATATCTTGGTGCTGCAAACTATATTTTGGGCGTGGAAATTAAAAGATATCAGACAAAGAGGAAGCTCTGGTTAAACCAGAGGAAGTATGTCGAGACAATATTGAAGAGGGTTAATATGTAGGATAGTAAACCGGTGAAGGTTCCTATTCCTGTAGGTGTAAAGTTATTTGCTGAATAATGTCCCAAGGCACAAGAAGAGGAAGAGGACATGTCCCGTGTTCCATATTTAAGTGTAGTCAGTAGCCTGATGTATGCGATGATATGTACTAGACCAGACATTACACATGCAGTGGGAGTATTGAGCAGGTTTATGTCAAAACCAGGGAAGGATCACTGGACAACAATGAAGCGGGTTTTTAGGTATTTGCGTGGCACTAGTGATTATGGTTTGTGCTACCAAGGAAGACTAGGATTGGACAAAGTGTTGGATATTCATGGCTTTGTTGATGAAAAATGGGTTGGAGATCTGGATCAGAGAAGATCTACAAGTGGGTATGTGTTCAACCTATTTGGAGGTGCAGTCAGTTGGATAAGTAAGAAACAATATGTAGTGGCACTATCAACTACAGAGGCATAATACATGGCAGCCACTCATGCAAGCAAGGAAGCAGTTTGGTTGCAGAGATTGTGTTCAAGTATGGGGTTAGTACAGGGAGCTATTACGATAGACTGTGACAGCCAAAGTGAAATTTTCTTGGCAAAGAACCCTACATATCATTCAAAGACAAAGCACATTGATGTTCAATATCACTTTGTGAGGGATATGATAGAAGACAAAAAGGTGTTGCTGGTAAAGGTGGACACTTTGAAGAACACTGCAGATGCATTGAAAAAATATGTGAGCTCTGAGAAGTTTTCTTGGTGTAGAGAAACAATGGGTGTTGCAGGGTTGGATAAATGACTAAGCTCTCTTGTGGCCCCTGTGGAAAGAAAATAACAAGTGGGAGAATGTTGGGTTGTGTTATATTCTTTCCACGAGTAGCCCACGTAGTTAACCAGTAGGTTAGAAGGGGGGCGGAGCCCCCCCTTCTTTGCATTGATTGCGTAGCAGGGGGGTGTCACAGGTGGTTTGAGGGGTGCAGGTAACCCCACTCTACGTGGTTCGGGGCAGCACCCCGGAAAATTTTGTTTTTGGACCCTATTGTTATCACTCAGGTTGTCCTTCTGGTCAACATCAAAAGGATACGACCGAGGTAACCACATACCAATCTTTGGACTGCAGGGTCTAGCCCACCTGCAATCAGAGAGGGCTCTCTCTTTTGGATTTAACTTTGTTGATAATGTTTTTAGGCTAGTTATTGAGTTCAAGGGGTTTTGTTTTGTTTTTGGTGGGAAGGATGATACTTTCAAGTAAAGAGGCAGGGACAACATGAAAGTTCTAGAACCATTGGGCGTGAAGTCAAGGAGTAGGACTGCTGGTGCGTTTTCTTGGTCACAGGAAGTAATATGGAGCAAGCTAGCTGCGTATGAAACAATCATTCAAGGTAAAAGAGAATGAGGGGCAATTAAGAATCTCTCATTCAGATTAGCAGCAAGAAAACAAATGAGCCCTATCTAGGAGCAGTTAAGAATTTCTAGATAACAGTCATTCATATATGAAAATAGGTCAAACATGAGCCATTACAGAATTCATATTTATGCCTAACTCAAGAGGAAAACATTAAGAAGCCACAAAAACTGAGCATAGAGTGCAACCAAGCAAATTCTAAGCCAATCCTTTGTTCTGTGAAGTGAGCATATGTGAAATCGACATAACAGAGGTAAGGAAAACTTATTGATTCATATAGCAGCACAAGAATTCCGCATTCAATTCTTCAAACCATTAGACACAGAGCAGACAATCATTCCTCCAAAGCTTTTCAACAATCTTTGATTAAGTAAAACATCTCAGATATCCAGTGCAAGTCTCTAATGAGGATTATCAACCAACCAACCCTTTAAACAATACAGAGGGTCGGTATATATAGGGAAAATTATCCAAAAACTAATATATTACAACCGACCTAAATAGGTCTGAAAGAAAATGATTACTTTAACCTAATCTTATCCAGAAATAAATGCATGAAAATATCTTTGGGCTGCACTGAGGGCAGCTGTATCAAAACTGAGTTAATGTCTGTCCTGGGTAGCTCAGTGCAGTCCTCCTGTAATAACTGTGATTTTTCCTTTATCTCCACCTCTAACTTGGTTTTGCTGCTGTTTTGCTGGCATTAATGTGCACTAATCCCGACCAGATATGCTTTTAAATGGCCTTAACTGCTTTGCTGACTTTGATGAAGGTTTTTAATTTTCACCTGATTTGATGTTGCTGAACTGATACTCTCTGCCGCTTCCTGATACTCTTTGGCACTGATCCTGGAGTCTTTAAAATATTTTGAATGGTTTAGACTATCCCATCGATCCTTCATGGCAGCTGCTCGGCCATCTACTGCTTTAAAAAGTGTGTTTGCCCCTTTCTGAATGCTTCGCGAAGAAAAACCGGTCATTCTGCGCCTTTTGGGCTTGCTGGGGGCTGCGCGATGAGGGGCTTTCCATTTGGGCCCATTTCCCGTAGCCTAGCGCGAATCACGCATGAAAAACTGCCTCATAATCTGAATTCGGACTTCCTAAGCACGATTTTCGCCTTTCGCGCCTTTGTGAGTGATGACATCAGCATGACGTCAGCGGGTGGGACCCAGTGCGGCGGGTGACGTGGCGGGATGACGTTAGCTGATGACGTCAGCAGTACGGGTGATGTGGCGGTACACGGTGGCAGTGACGTGGCAGGAGGCCGACGCAGGCAGATGACGCAATAGGATGATGTCACTGGGCGGAGGACGTGGCACTGACGTCACCTAGGGGAGGGCGGTTTGGCGGTTTCGGGCGCACCGCCTTTGCACTGGAGTGGTTTGGGAGGAGGGGGCTCCGCCACACTCGGGAGGGCGACGGGTGGCAGGAGTACAGCGGGAAAACCGCCGAACTCCCGGACGCTAAACATCGGCAACTTCGGAGATGAAAAAGCTCACCCGCCGTTGATCTCGGGCACGGGCGATCAGACGGTTGGCGGGACGGGTAAGGCAGCAGAGGGATAAGGGACGGGGCCCGCGCGCCTTTTGATTAATTTATTATGTTACAGGGGGGTTTAAAACATTAGGAAAGTGGGTTATGGGGTTAAAAACGAGCGGGGATTAAATGTTTATGAGAAAAACCTTAGGATAAGGGCGGAAAAGTGGGTTTTATACATGGTTTGCGCACCGGGGGTAAAGTTCAATGTTTATTCAAACATTTTAACACTAAACTTTAAACAATCAGAGAGAGGGGGTGAGAATTATGAAATGTTTATGGGTAAAGGGGAAAGAAAAGGTTATTAACTTAACCAGATGCCAAGTTAATCCTAGGGTTTGAATGTGGAAGGCTAATGTCAAGTTCCTGGTGAACTCAGCATTTCCCAAACTTGATATTATATGGCTATAGTGCTAGGGAGGGGGTATTTAATATTTTTGGGATTTTATATATTTTGCATAATAGGGGATAAGGGAATAGACTAGGGAGTTAGATAATAGAGTTTTAGGAGTTAATATGAAAATGACCAGAAAGCGCTAAGTATGGGACCTTAGGCTTCTTAGGGGAAAAACTGACTTATAGAGTGAAACAACAGTACTCCTAAGCCAAGAGGACCTTCACTTAGGCAAATATAATGGAAAATGATGAAACTAAGAGGAATCAAGCAGACCTTGACCTCTTCAGGGAAGTTAGTAAGTGATTCGGGAAAGAAGAAGAAGGGGAAGTTAGTAATGTCCAGTTTGAGCTCCTCCAAATGGAAAACTGCCTCCAACTTGTGATTTGAATAAATATGACACTTGACAACAAAAATGGATCACAAGTCATGATTATGCAACTACACAGCTACCTACCCAGTCTACCTTCCTAACATTTTTTCTTCTTTTTGGTAGGTGCACTTAGACTTGCAGACCTAGCTTCACAATTTTTCTTTTGACTGCCCTCATATCTAAATCTACACTTATTTCTGCCAAGGGCCCAGATTAAGCAGTTGGGCTCCTTTGATTCTCTATCTATCTATAAATATGCCAAGATTAAGCTGTTTGGACATATATCATTCTCTATATTCTAAAACAGGAAATTGAAACCTAGGGAAGCCAAGATTAAGCTGTTTGGACTTCCCTTAACATAACATTCTACAAAAATGGTTAAGTCATCAAAATTGGAATACAGCAGTGGCATTTGGATTGGCATACTTTCATGGCCTCTTCTTTGGCCTTTTTCTACAAATATGGAACCTTATAGCATGAAAGATGACATATTTGGAATGTAAAACTATCAATCATGAAAGATGAACACCTGTTGCAACAGGGGGCTAACACCTATATTAAGTTGGGCGGACCTACCTATGGTTTTGTGCATGATTTTTCGCACATGGTTTTGGACATGATGGTTTTCAGTCCATTGATCTGAAAATCAAGATCTTAGATTACTTTTAAGGTATTACAGACTTATGTGCATGGATTTGCCTATATTACTTAGTGCAATGGATCGATAAGATTGCGAATAACATAGACAAGGAAGCAGTTAAAGAAACATAATAGACAAACACACATAAACACAAGTTTAATATGGAGTTCACCCAAAACTCCTGGGCTATATCTCCTGGTCCAGCCTTCAGTGGTGACCTCTCTATTATGTCTTCAAGAGCAGAGTTTTACAAAAGTGAGCTCAATTTGATTCTCAACACACAGATACAAAACAACAAGAGTTTACTTGAATCCATCAAGTCTCTCTGTGTACACAGACTCGTTCTCCGTCTTTGTTTTCTATCTATCTCAGCACTGCTTACCTTTGTCTCTGTCATTTTGTGGCTTTAAAGCCAATCTGCACTGTCTGTTCATTTCCTCTTCTAGGCTCTCTGGCTTTCGGCCTATGTCTGCTCAAATCCCCCTTTGAGCGTTAGAAATCATTGCTAAACACCTTCAGGGATGGTGGCCACCTGTTCTGTAACGGAATGGACCATCGGTGCCTTTGAAATCCCAAAAATGGTCGTTCTCTATTTACATAGAGAATACACAGAAAACCTGTAAAAATCCACCCAAACGCAGTCTATCGAACTTCAAAAATCATTAATTCCACCTTATATCCTTTCAGATCCATCTTCGGGCGCCATCGCAAGTAATCATTGATCAACGACTATTATTGATTTCAGGTGGCTAACATGCACAGATATTACTCGCCCAAAAAGGGTGGTTTTCTCTCTCCAGCGCCTAGCCACATGGTAGTCAGTGTATGGGCTCGGACGGAGCCCGACCAAAACCACTTACTGCCTATGGCCCGCCCGAAATCCCACTCGTTTCGCAACTCAAAACGTATATCATTGCGTCTAAAAACCCTTTCGGGTTCGTTAAATCGCCCAATTCGCATTTCCTTTGGTTTTCGTTTATTTAACGAAAACACAATTTTACATAGAAAAGCCCTTTTTACGGATCTCAAAATATATTAAATTTCCTCTATAATCCCGTCGGGTTCGGCTTTGCAGTCGCATGTATCGGCCCCGCTCTTTTGTGTTACTTCGATGTGATATTGCGATATCGCAATCGCACATCGCTTAGTCCTCGGGCCTTTGTATAAGTGCTCCATTGTATATTGCCGATGCGATATTGTGGGTTAACCTGGGTTGTTGATCTATGCGCTTGATCGACAGTCCTCGTTGACTTGCGCCGATCACGATCGCAACTCCCATATGGTAGCCTCCGATAGCCTTCGATTGCGATACACTGATTGCGATATGCCGATCGGATCTGGACCGTTGATCGACCAAATCTGACAACTCCTGTGCAAAGTTGTTTAAACCACCGATCCTCTATTTTTCCACTATTTCTTCATGTTTTTTTCACTCCCGATAGTGTAATTTTCCATTTCTAAGAGTTCTTATTTTGTGATAGTTTTGATCTTTAGAAGACTTTGAAGACTTAGAGGGTTTTCTATGATCCATTTTGGATCATGCCTTCCCACTGAAAAAGTTTTTGGACCACCAAAAGTTGGTTTTTTAAGCATCAATCAAGTGAGGATACAGCTTCCTCACTTGTCCAACCTCTATCCATCTTGCACTACTTGGTTTTGAACCTTTGAGTCCAATTCTCTGGTACTCAACACCCCCTCTGCGCTTAGTTCTCACCTTTCTGTCCAAAACCGCATCTTCCTACAACTCATTGAGATATTCAGGCAACAAATCATCAATAGAAGGGAACTGAATTTTCTCTTCGGGATCTTCAAGCAATGAAGGTTCATATAGTCTCAAGTTCTTTTCATTGATGATTGAATATATATGCATATAAGCTGGCAAATCAAGGCGAAAAGCATTTTCACCAATTTTCTCAAGTATCTTGAAAGGCCCATACCTTATTGGCTTCAGCTTCTTACCTTCACCTTGCATTCTGTCTTTGTTGATGTACAACCAGACTTGATCACCAACTCGGAAGCTATGCTCAATTTGATGCTTGTCATGCCTTGCCTTATACTTGGCCTGGCTTCTTTCCAGCTGTTCTTGCACTGCCTGGTGAATTTCTTGGATCTGTTCAATGAACCTGGTTACTTTGTCCACATCACTGTGTCCATCAACTACTATGTCTTTATTAAAGACAAAATCTAAGGGAGACTTTGGTGTAAAATAAAAACAAGTCTCAAAAGGAGATCTTTGTGTAGAGGAATGCTTGGCACGGTTGTAAGCATGTTGCACATAACACAAATGTTCATCCCAAAGCTTGGGATGCTTGTTGCAATAGCCCCTGAGCAACTAGATCACTCTCCTGTTGACCACCTCTATTTGTGGATGAAATGTTGTGCTCTTCTTCAATCTGGTATCCATCAACTCCCATAGACTTGACCAAAAATTCCCAACAAATCAGGAATCTCGATTAGATGCAATAGAAATGGGTAACCCAAAATGAACCCACACATGCTGAAAGAACAACTTTGTTGTTTGTTCAACTGTAATCTTCTTGTTACAAGGTATTAAAATACACATTTTGCTGAATCTATCCACAATAACATATAAATAATCATGACCTTTTCTAGATTTTGGCAATCCCCCAACAAATTCCATGGAAACAATTTCCCAAGGACGAGAAGGAACTGGAAGTGGAGTGTACACGCCTAATTTTCTATTGTTGGAATTTCTTTTAGCACACATGGTACACCTTCTAATATATCTAGAAACTGTTTCATGCATTCTTAGTCAATAACAAAACCTTTGCAACCATACAACTGTTTTACTTACACCAAAATGAACTGATATTAGAGAAGTATGTGCTTCTCGGATTATGTTAACTCTTTCAGTTTGAGGAATGCATAACTTTCCCAAATGATATAAGAGTTGGTCCTTAACATGATAATCCAATTCTTCTACTTGTTTTCCATGACTTAAAGTTGCATATACATCTTTAAAATCTACATCTTGAGCATATTGTTCAATGTAGCTTTCATGCAATACCGAGTTATGCTTAAGTATAATAGATGCATTTATGATTGGTCTTGATAACATATCTGCAACCTTATTGTGTATGCTTTTCTTATACCCGATGACAAGATGAAACTGCTATAGAAAACCCATCCACCTATAGTGTCTTGATTGCTGCAATTTAGTTTGTGAGTGTAAATATTGAAGTGGTTGATGATCTGTATGTATAATTGTTTCTTTGCCCATTAGGTAATGTTTCCACTTTTTCACACTCTGTACTAATGCATACAATTCTTTATCATATGTGGGATAATTAACTACTGCAGAAGTAAATGTCTCAGAATGATAACATATGGGTTTACCATGTTGCATCAATACTACTCCCATGGCATAGTCACTGGCATCTGTTTCAATCTCAAATGGTCATTGAAGATCTGGCAGTGCTAGTACTGGTGATGTACTAATTTTTTTTTCAAGGTGTCGAAGGCTTTCTGCTGTTTGCCTCCCCACTGAAACACCTTATTCAATCCTGTTAAAGCATGTAAGGGAGCTGCAATCAAGGAAAAGTTAGCAATAAAATTTCTCCAATATTGTGCTACTCCTAGGAAGCTCCTAACTTCTGTAGCAGATTTGGGTTTAGGCCAGTTCATAATGACTTCAACCTTAGAGGGATCTATCTTCAATTCACCACCACTACAATATGACCCAAATAATTTAAATATGTTTTGCCAAATTCACATTTTGATAACTTCACATAGAGATTTTCTCTTTTCAAAACATCTAAAGTCTACTTTACATGCTTCAAATGTTCTTCCCATGTTTTACTGAAAACAAGAATGTCATCTAAATATACAATTACAAAATCATCAATAAAAGGTCAGAGTACATCATTCATAAATCTCATGAAAGTGGCCATTAGTTAAGCCAAAAGGCATAACCAGCCATTCATACAGCCCTTGCTTGGTTTTGAAAGCAGTCTTCCATGTATCTTGTTCTGCAACTCTGACCTGATGGTAGCCACTACGCAAGTCTAACTTGGAAAAGCAAACTGCTTCTTTCAGCTGATCTAATAGATCATCGATGCAAGGAAGAGGACATTGATTCTTGATCATTATTTTATTTAGTGCTTTGTAATCAATGCACACCCTCCACAAACCATCTTTATTTCTCACCAACATGATTGGAGATCCGCATGGTGATGTGCTTGGTCTTATGAACCCTTTATCGAGCAGCTCCTGTACCTTCTTCTTGATCCTTGCATTCTCTAAAGTGGATAACCTGTACATTCCAATGTTAGGCAATGGAACATCTTGCTGCAAATGAATATCATGTACTATTTCCATTTTGGGTGGTAGTCCTTTAGGTTCTTGAAATAGGATATCATATTCTAAAAAAAAATTTTCTAAATCAACTTTCTGTTTAGCATCACAACCTTCAAATACATTGGTTTTATCAAGGTTCTTTTCCTTTACAACCATTAGTGAAAATTACTTGCATGAATTTACAATTCTTTTCATCTACCCTGAGTTTATGAGAGTGTAGTTATTTTTGAGTTTGTGAGCTCTTACAATGTATTCTGTTCCATCTTTAGTGAGTTGATACTTATTTTCAGCTCTATAGAAAATGGCTTTTCTATCATACAAGTAAGGAATTCCTAAAACAATACCACATATATCCAAGGGAACTATATCTAACTCAATCTCATCTACAAATTTTGACCCAATAGCAAACCTAAGTTTACATTGTCTAGTCACTTGTAGCTTTGCTTTATCACATACCCAATGTAATGGATATGGCTTCTTGTGAGGTGTTGTTAGTAAGCCCAACTTCTTTACAATTGTTTTAGAAATCAAGTTTACTTGTGAACCACTATCAAATAAAGTATCAATCTTTTGGTGCTTGGAAATAACTCTAATATGAAAAAGCTCATGTCTTTTCCTCTCATTATCTTCATTATCAATAGATTGAGCAGAATTACTTGTAGATGCTTAAGAATTTTTACCTTTTATACATGTAGCTGTGACTATTGTTTCATCTCCTGAGTCTGACCCCAAGTCTTTCTGAATAGCAGCAACAATCTTCTTCTTCTTACCACCAAAATTTTTAGGTTTCAGCTCCGGATGCAAAGACCAGCAGTGTTCATCATCATGTCCATCCTTCTTGCAGTGAGTGCATGAAGGTTTGTCTTTCTGTACAGTGTTTGTCTTCCTCTCCTTCCATTTCTGCTTCTTCTTTTCCTTGTTCCTGCTTGCATAGGGTTTTGATGATCCCCCAATCTCTGGGTTCACATTCTTGCCTCTAGCCTCTAGATGTGTAGCCTAAAGTGATACATCATCTAGGCTAGTGGGGTTAAACATGAGAATGGCGTGCCTCAAATAGCTATGCAGACCACATATATACTTCAACAAACTTTCAGGTGAGTCTAGATAAATGCCTAGAGTTAAAGCTCTTTTTCTAAATTCCTGGGTATAGCTTTGTACACTTTGGCCCTTTAATTGGCGAAGAGTTTTCCAACTCATAGTTGATTGCTGCATATAATCTAGTGGATAGAATTTTTTTTTAATGGTAGAAACAAATTCATTCCAGGTAGAAAGAATTTTACCATGCTTCTTCAAATCAGCTTGTGTCCTGCGTTCCCACCACACTAGGGCAGTTCCCCCAAGGCGAAGGCTAGCCAGATGAATCTTTCTCCTCTCTGAATCAATATTCTGCACCCTACAATATACATCAATTTGTCTAATCCAGTTATCTAGCTTTTCTGCATTTAATTCTCCATCATAGATTGGAAAAACAAACTTTACATCTAATTTTATCAAAGATGTTTTCTTATTTTTCTTTTCAGGGCTAGGAGATGAGGATGATGGAGGTGATGGTGGAGGAAGCTTTTCCCCTTTTCCTTTTCCCTTTGGGGCATCTAGAGAAGGTTCCTCTGATCATTTATCTTGTTTGGGTGTCGAAGTGATTTCACCTCGACTCTTCTTGAATTCTTGATACATCTCTTCTACCATGGCTCTCATGGTCATGAAACTGTCCATGAATTGAGATTCTGATTCTAATGGGACTTGTTCTGCCATTTTCCTCCTAGGATAGACTCTTCCAATTTCTAGATTAGCCTCAACCAGTTCTCCTTCTCCTAATTTGAGCTTTGACCTAGTTAGCATTCAACAATCCAGCACAAGCTTGTCTAACCTTAGCAAACCTAAAGCTCTGATACCACTTGATCTGAAAATGAAGATCTTAGATTACTTTTAAGGTATTACAGACTTATGTGCATGGATTTGCCTATATTACTTAGTGCAATGGATCGATAAGATTGTGAATAACATAGACAAGGAAGCAGTTAAAGAAACATAATAGACAAACACACATAAACACAACAAGTTTAATATGGAGTTCACCCAAAAATCCTGGGCTACGTCTCCTGGTCTAGCCTTCAGTGGTGACCTCTCTATTATGTCTTCAAGAGCAGAGTTTTACAAAAGTGAGCTCAATTTGAGTCTCAACACACAGATACAAAACAATAGGAGTTTACTTGAATCCCTCAAGTCTCTATGAGTACACAAACTCTCTCTTTGTCTCTATTTTCTCTCTGTCTCAGCATTGCTTGCCTCTGTCTCTATCATTATGTGGCTTTAAATCCAATCTTCGCTGTCTGTTCATTTCCTCTTCTGGGCTCTCTGGCTTACAGCCTTTTTCCACTCAAATCCTCCTCTAAGCATTAACAATCAGTGCTAAACGCCTTCATGGATGGTGGCCACCTGTTCTGTAATGGAATGGACCATTGGTGCCTTTGAAATCCCAAAAATGGTCGTTCTCTATTTACACAGAGAATACATAGAAAACCTGTAAAAATCTGCCCAAACGCAGTCTATCAGAGTTCAAAAATAATTAATTTCGCCTTATATCCTTTCGGATCCGTCTTCGGGCGCCATCGAAAGTAATTGTTGATCAACTATTATTATTGATTTCGGGTGCCTAACACGCACGAAGATTACCCGCCCGAAAAGGGTGGTTTTCTCTCCTCAGCGCCTAGCCACGTGGCAGCCAATGTATGTGCTTGGGCGGAGCCTGGCCAAAACCACTTACTTCCTATGGTCCGCCCGAAATCCCGCTCGTTTCGGAACTCAAAACATATATTGTTGCGTCTAAAAATCCTTTCGGGTCCGTTAAATCGCCTAATTCGCTTTTCCTTTGGTTTTTGTTTATTTAACGAAAACACAATTTACATAAAAAAATCTCGTTTTACGGATCTCAAAATATATTAAATTTCCTCTATAATCCCGTCGGGTCCGGCTATCGCAGTCGCATATATCGGCCCCGCTCCTTTGTGTTACTCTGATGCGATATTGAAATATTGCAATCACACATCGCTTAGTCCTCAGGCCTTTTTATAAGTGCTCCATTGTTTATTGCTGATGCGATATTGTGGGTTAACCTGGGTCATCAATCTACGCGCTTGATCGATGGTCCTCGTTGACTTGCGCCAATCACGGTTGCAACTCCCATATGGTAGCCTCCAATAGCCTCTGATTGCGATATGCCAATTGCGATATGCTGATCGGATTTGGACCGTTGATCGATCAGATTCGACGGATCCTGTGCAAAGTTGTTTAAACCGCCGATACTCTGTTTTTCCACTATTTCTTCATGTTTTTCACTCCTGATAGTGTAATGCGCCATTTCTAAGAGTTCTTATTTTGTGATAGTTTTGATCTTTAGAAGACTTAGAAGACTTAGAGGGTTTTCTAGGATCCATTTTGGATCATCCACGGTTTAGGATGCGATGGTTTTCAGTCCATGGTATTGAATGCTTCGACATGTATAAATATGTATTGTAACATTGAAAGGAACATAATGATAAATCAAGCTGGTAGTCCCGGTTTTGGGATCCAGGGGAAAATCTCTGTGTATATGTGTTTTATGTGTTATGCTCTTGCATTGTTTATTTTCTGTGTTTTAGAATTTGTATGCAGGTAATTTCTGTATGTGGTTAAAACCTACATAGAAGATGCACCAAAGTCCCGTTGACTACTTCTGTCTTCGCATCTATCTGTGGATGGAATAATGTAGATATCTTCAACTTTGTGTCCATATTATCCCACAATGTAGTCCAGAATGCACTAAGAAATATTGTATCCCTGTCTGAAATGATGCTCCCTGGTATCCCAAAGTGCACCCAAACATGTCCAAAGAACAAGTTTGTTGCTTATTATCCAATGGTGGTCTTTTTACAGGGCATCAGAACACACATCTTGCTGAACCTGTCAACTACCATGAACAAGTAGTCATGTCCCTTCTTGGTCATCGGTAAACCTCTCACAAATTCCATGGAAATGCTTTCCCAAGGACAAGTAGGTACAGGTAAGGGATGATACAAACCCCGTTTCCTATTTCTAGGCTTGTTGGTACAATAAAGAATGCATCCTCTTATGAACCTAGTTACCTTCTCTTGCATATTGGGCCAATACACATACCTATGCAAGTTAGCCACGACCTTCCCTACACAAAATTTCTTTGAAACCTTGGAGGTGTGAGCCTCTCTAATCAACTACAAACGCTCACCTTTTGGAACACATAGCCTATCTAGCCTGTAGAGTAACCCATCCTGGAGATGGTAGTCAACAATGTTGTCTCCATCATGCACATGAATCTAACTATGCAACTATTGATACACCTCCTTGAAGTCCTCATCTTCTGAATATGCCTCTCTGTATGCATCATGGGTGAATGGCTCCATGTGCATAAGAGTCCTCAAAGTTGTAATCTTTGATGTGGGTGGACTTGAAATCATATCGGCCAAATTGTTTGTGCTGCCCTTCTTATAATTGATCACCAAATGAAACTACTATAAAATCCCCATCCACTTGTAATGCTTGGTCTACTGTAGCTTACTCTAGGCCTACAAGTACTATAATGATGAGTGATCTGTGTGGATGACTGTCTCCTTTCCCATCAGATAGTGCTTCCACTTCTTCACAACTTGCACCATGACATATAGCTCCTTATCGTAGGTAGGTTAGTTAAGAACTACCCCATGAAATACTTCAGAATGGTAGCAAACAAGCCTTCCTCCTTGCATCAAGACAACTCCCATAACGTACCCACTCACATTTGTCTCCACTTTGAAGGGACTCTACAAGTTTGGTAATTCCAAAAATGGTGTTTGGCTGATCTTCTTCTTTAGCTCTTTGAAAACCCTTTGCTGACATTTTCCCCACTGGAAACTCTTGCCACTTTCTGTTATGGCATGGAGCGGTGCTGTTACCACTGAAAATGAGGCTATGAACTTCCTTAGGTACTGTGCTACCCTAATGAAACTCCCGACCTTAGAAAAATTAGTAAGCACTGACCATTTCATGATGGCCTCCATCTTGTAAGGATCTATATTCAACTCTCCTCCACTGATCACATACCCCAGATACACCAAGGACTACTAGGCAAACTTGCACTTCTTGAGATTTGCTAGCAGCTGGAACTTCTTCAATATTTCCAGCACCTGCGTTAAATGTGAAACATACTCCTCCCAGGTAGCATTATATACTATTATATCATCCAGATAGACAACAACAAATGAATATATAAAAGGGCGCAATATATCATTCATTAATCTCATAAACATAGCTGGTGCATTATATAAGCCAAATGGCATAACTAACCACTCATACAAACCTTGCCTGGTTTTGAAGGCAATGTTCCATGTATCTTTTTCTTTCACTCGAACTTGGTGATATCCAGATTTCAAGTCCAGCTTGGTGAAATGCTTTGCTTGCTGCAACTGATCTAGAAAATCGTCTATCCTGGATAGGGTGTATCTGTTCTCGAGTGTGATTTTATTCAACGCCATGTAATCTATACACATATGCCAAGTCCCATCCTTCTTTGGCACAATGATGATGGGTGACACACTTGGTGATGTACTCGGTCGAATGACACCATGTTCCAATAGCTACTACAACTGTTTCTTCACGTCACTTTCTTCTATAAAAGACTACCCATACAATCCAATATTTGGCAATGGGGAGTATGGAAATAGCTGGATCTTGTGCTCCACTTCTCTCTTAGGTGGTAACCCTTTAGGCTCTTGGAACACATCCTTGTATGCTTGTAACAACTCCTTCAATTGTTGTTTCTATTTCTTAGTACACCCCTCCAGGGATGCCTTGCCTCTTATTGACTCCTTCTTAGACTGACTTTCTCTTAAAAACAATAAAACATACTTCTTGTTAGAACTGACCAATTTTTTGGCTTGGTTGGCACTTTCTAGTGAAATTTTTGAATTGCTTTTGTGTGTGTTGATGATGAACAATTTTCCATCCTTGATGAGCCGGTACTGGTTAGCTCTCTTCATGAATATTGCAACACACATGTACATGTATGGACTCCCAAACAAAACTCTACATACATCCAAGGGAACCACATCCTGATCCACTTCATAAATAAAATCAACAATGATAACAAATCTAATTTTGCACTATTTTTTTACCTTCAACTCTGCATCCTTATTTACCCATCCTAGTGGATATGGGTTTGGAAGATCACAAAATTTCAAACCCAACTTCTTGACTAGATTTGCTGCAGTGAGATTCGCCTGTGATCCCAAGTCAAACAGAGCATCAATCTTTGTCTTCTTGACCTATATTTTTATATGGAAGAGTTGGGTCATTTCTTTCTCTTCCTATTGTTGAAGGCTACTTAGATTCACCTCCTTATGCACTGATGTAGAAACTATATTCTCATCCACGTTTGGGATTCTTTCAACTTGGTTGCTAGAATAAGTGGCCATGAGATTCTTCTTCTTATTATCTTTCTTCTTGTTCTTCAGTTTTAGCTTTGGATGCAACTTCCAACACTTCTCCTCTGTATGTTCATCAATGTTGTAGTGGTTGCTAGGATCTTTGTACTGGCATTCAGTGGCTACCATATTTTTATATTTTCCCCATTTTTTCTTCTTCTTCCCCTCCTTAGAAGCTTCCTATTGCTCCTTCTGCTTCGATCCACTTAATTGCGCTCTTTTCAGGCCTATGTTCTCCAGGTACTGTGCTTATACACAAGCCTCGTCCATCGATTTGGGCTTGAACAACATCATTTTCTCACGTAGATGGCGGTGCAGACCCCCTAAATACTTGAGGAGTACATATGGGTTCTTTGGAGAGATACCCAACATTATAGCCATCTTTTTGAATTTTGTGGTGTACTCGTGCATGTTTTGGCCCAACTTTTGCCTGAAGTAATGCCATCGGATCCACTATTCCTCCACGTACCTAATGGGATAAACTATGAATTAATAAGGGTTTTGAAATCCTCCCACTTAGCCACTGGAGGTTCTCTCTCCAACCTTAGGGTTTCCATGTGGCTCTCCCACCAAGTCAATGCATGGCCCTTTAATTTCAACCATGCGAATGATATCTTTTTCCCTTCCTCGATCTGATGGACGCTGAAGTAAAATTCCAATTGTTGAAACCAGTGGTTTAGCTTCAGAGCATCGATATCATCATGGTATGGCTTGATATCAACTTTTTCTTCCATTTTGAACATGGATTGATTCACGACACTTGAACTGGGTTAATCTTTTCCTGGTTCTTTCTTCGACTCATTCTCTATGCCTTCTCGATCTCTCATTCCCCCTTTTGATTTGTCCTCTCCATTTGAACCCCCATCTTCTCCAAATATCCCCAACTTATTTTTTATGGCTTCCATGAGGAGGTTTACATTGTGGTTTATGTCCACGAATTTTTGTTCAAGCCGTGAAAACCTCACCTCTACAGGATCACAAAGTTCGTTTACAGATTCGTCAACCACGATTAGGGTTTTACGATTTTTGGCCCCGCCAATATAGATCCCTTGCAAATATCCACAAATACCCAAAGAAACCTGCTTTGATACCAAATTATCTGTAAAGTACGTGGATATTCCACTGGATAGTTCATCACAACAAATATGATCATAATATATTAAAATACTGAAATTTTACACTATTACAGTTTATTAAACTTTAATATTTGTGGATTTAATTGTAATTAATGCATGCATGCGAATATAAATTATGCAGAAAAGTATAGAATGACAAAATAATCTCATACACACATAAGATACAATATATGCTCTCTGGGAAACCCTTTCGGGAGAAAACCCCACTGGAAGGTGAGGCCGCTTCACTCTCTTTCTCTGTTTGGAAATATGGATGTAGGTACAAAGAAGATTCTTGTGGCCCATGGAATACTATAGTGCATAGATCCTCTTTGTGTTGTATACCTCCTATCTCTCCTGGCTATCTTTTCTCATCTATGGAACAAAATTCTCTCGAAAGAATGGAAAATGCCTCTTCCTCCTAGTGGCCTGGTTATAACACAACTTGATAACCTACTAGTGGTTAATTTTGACTACATCAACTCTTAATTAGAGTTAAAAGATAGAATCTTATAGAGTATTTTACATCAAAAACACGTGGATAGCCCCTTTTTCCATGAATAATGGGGGCTGACGTGACATCCTCCCGAACCATAGGTGTGAAAACAGGAAGGTCAACTTCTAAGTGGCATAATTTTTGCATACAAACTCCGATTGATGCGCTTCTTGTGCAGTTGGAAAGGTATCTATGTAGAATAGCATGAAAATGTGTTGTGCTAAATATCCAAAGTTTAACCCCCAAAAAACATTGCTTAATTCCTCAAAACGCTCCCAGAAGGTTTCATACCCCATTTCGCCAAACTAGGCCCCATTGGTAAAAATGGTATTCTGAGATGATTCCTCCACTTTTTGAACTCCAAATGCATCAAGATGGATGAAAAAAATATAATGATCCAATTCAGATCAATAATGGGATTTATTAATCAAATATTGAAATTGCATGCTCATGAAATTGACCACCCTTTTATTTTTGGTACTATCCAAGCTCTAACATCAATCTATAAGTCTTCATTGGAGAGAGGATTAACTTCAAAGTTGAACACTTATATACATGAGAAAATAAATAAAGTTAAAAATGTACTACATTCACTTCATCTCCTCAACTATGGGAATCAATAATAAATTTTCCATCATGAATTTCCATCTCATCCAATTTATATCCACCATGGAATCACCAAGATTTGAAGTTTGGATAATAGCTTTTCTAATATAATTTTAAAAGTAGTTTCAATGCTAGAAGCTTGGTAAAGTTTCTAGTGACCTTCCCAAGATTTATTTGATCTAAAGAAGTAAGAGTAATTTAGCTTAATGATTCCCCTTGCCTCACACTAAGGAGGATTACCTTGATTAACTTGTTGAAATATGCCCATGTCCTACTCTTATTAATAGGATCAAGTGAATTTTGCCTTTGATAGAATGTCTTTGGTATGGATTATAAATGGAAATGAGAGTTCTACTTTGGAAGGCACATTGAAAAGAAGGGATCTATTTGTCCTCAGATATACTCACTTTCTAAACAAGCAAGATGCCTAGGTTACTATCAAATGAAGGGATTTGAATTATTTTATTTTTAGCTTCATGTACTACTTTTATAAACAATTTGCTATTGAATATCCTTTCTAAACTCCTCTTAGCCTTGCCAAATTGTCTATTTCATCCAAAACCTATCTAGAATAGACATAAGAGATGAGAAAGTGGCTATACTTTCCACCTTCTCCTCACATAAAGTACATCTACTAGGTCCTTGTTTAGTCCTCTTATGTAAGGAACTTCCCAAGTAAGGGCCTTGTTCATTAGAGTCAACCAAAAAAACATTATTGCTTTTAGGGGATACTTTATATTCCATAGTGGTTTCCACCACCATTGAATATCTTCATGTTTCTTAATGAAAAACATATCTTTATATCATAGTTTTGAAGTTTAGGTACTTAGGAATAGACTCTTGGACCAAACCAATTCATCTTCTACCTTATTTATTTTTATAGGACCTGGCTTCAATTTAATTGTATAAGTATCCAACATAACACCTTTGATATCTTTTAATCCTAGATAACGTTCTTTTTTTCCACGCTTGTTGCCATCTAGAGGAGAGTTAGCAGAAGTTGCTCTAGATAAATTATAATTACCCTTTCCTTGAAGAGTAGTAATCAAGTTTTTAGAAAATTTATAGTCTTCTCTACCCCCTACCTTCAGATCAATTCCTCCCCTACTCTTTTAGAATTACCAACATTAAAGAGAAACTAATTCCCAATTAGAGGAAAGACTAGGATGATGAACTTCCAAACCATTAACATTATGGGTGTTTTTAGAGGGTCTTCTAATCCACTATTCTATTCAAGTAAGTGCAATGTATTTATGGATGAGAAACCTATAAGCACTTTTGTTATAGCCTTACCCTAATGGTGGATATATTTAAGTTTGTAGTATTCTAAATATTTAGGTTTTTATATGGTCTATCATTTTACTAGGGGTACCCTCAGTCTCATTTTTGCTTGACCATAGAAACTTAAAATTATTCTTTTATTCCTTTTACAAAACCATGTTTGGGATAAAACCTAAGGAATTTCAGTGAACTTGAATCCAATCTAACATTGATTTGAATTTAACAAATCTCCCTCCCTTATAAAATCATCCATTACACCATAAATTAATTTTCCTTTCAACTTTTTAAATTAGATATTTCCAACCATAATCATTTGGATTGATTTAAAAACCTAAGTATTTGTATCTTGCTTGAGAATCAATTTGTTCATAAGGGTATAGTTGTAGAATTAACCTAACTTGTTCATTTCCCACCCCATGAAAGTACATATAAGTTTTTGAAAATTAACCTTCATACTAGCTTTAGTGCAATATAACACTATTATTTCTTTGAGTTTACTTGCATCTCTCCTTGAACCATCACATAAAAGTAACACACCATCCACAAAAAACAAATGAGTTAAAAAAATAGGCTTCCAATCTTTATACCTTTTATATATCCAATTATTTTGGTCTCGAGTGAATCCCTAATGAGGCATTCAACTACTAATAGAAAGAAAAGATGACAAGGAGCATCCCTACTTGAGACTTATTGAGGGTAAACAATAATTAGATGTTGATCCATTGATTAAGATTGCAAAATATAATAATGTTGAGTAACTCATTATCCAATTCACAATATGGAAATAAACATCAATGTGAATCAACATAAGCCTCAAATACATCTAGTTTTTCCAATCATATGACTTGGAGAGGTGCAATTTGAAAACTATAGTTGATAATTTATTTGTTTTTGTGGTATACATCCCTTCTTATTCCATCCGAATTATATCATGAATTTCCTACAATGAAGGAACCCACATTTCTCAATGGAGGTTGACTAAAAAGGAAACCTCTTAACCCTCAAAGAAATAATATTAGTTTTTTACCTTGTAAACACAATTGTATAAGGAAATGGGCTTGAAATCATGAAACACACCATGTTTTTCCTTCTTTAGGATTAATGTAGTGAAAATATTATTGAAGGCACTATGGACCTTTCTTGAGCTCCTTGACTCCTCTACTACCCTTAACAAATCATATTCTATTAGGAAAAATAATCTACTAACTAACCATTAGCCCAAGACTCTTGAAATCCTTTTAAAAACTATGAAAATGCACTTATAATTGTCCTTTTGAAATTTCCTCCTTGATCTCTTGTTTGTTTCCTCATCAACAAAACTAGGAAGATATGAATTCATCTTAATGACCTCTCAATGTTTTCTCTATCCTCATTCATAGATGTCTTCCCAAATTTAGTTACTCCTAGAGCAATGTCCTTAAACTTTGTGCTTTAGTGTTGTAATTTCTCTAAACTTCCTAGACAATATTTATGCCTTTCTTATAATTTTCAAAATTATGAAAATAATCCATGCTTTCATTACCCTTAGATAGTCATAAATCCCTACTATTTAGCCTCCATTATGCCTCTTTACTTGCCAAAATATTTCTATTTTGTGTAGAAATTCTACAAATTCTCTACAAATCTAGCTCTAAGATCTATGTAGAAAATCTGACTGTAGATTAACCTGATAATGCAATATACCAAAGCAAAATACTATAATCTACTTCTACTATCAATTTGCAGAAGCTTAAATATTTGAGCAAGAATGAGGTGAACACATATAACCAGAAGAAGAAGAATCAATGCACATGAGACACATGAAAATACTTTGGGGAAAGCCTCAGATAAAAACCCCACTATCTGTATTATCATACAAGGTGGAAATACATCAGAATTATACAACGCCTTAGCTCTCATAGCTAGCCAGCTCTTAGTACAATCCTCCTCGATGCTCATAGGCAAACTTGGATTCTCACGAGCCTTCTCCTTTGCCCTCCAAGCTCCTATATCCTTGTGCTGTTTCTCCTGGGTGATCCTCCTGTTACCAAGTGGAAGACTCTCAACCAGGTGGAACACTGATCTCTCACACTAATCTCACACCCTGTCAAAGTTGCACAATCCTCAAGGAACCTTTCCTTGACTGCATGCATGAGTTTCCTTTATAGGAAAACACATGTAACTGATAGTACACTGTCCTTGACATTTAGCTCAACTGGGTCACTGATTGAGTGCATGCATGGATCAACTGATTGATAACTCACAATTAGTTCCTCAAATAGTTTGGAACTAATTTAACTAGACTTAACTCAGTAAATTGAGTTAACTAATTAAAAGTCAAATATAAATCAATCTTATCTCCTTAATTTAAGGGATAAATCTTGCATGACTTCAGAAAGACTTCTAACTTGAATTTATCCAACTAATTAATCCATAATGAATTAATTAATTATTTCCAAGTAGATGGTGAGACTAAATTCGATTTTAATTCAAGGACAAATTAAAATTTGAATTTCTGGATTCTATTTTTATCATTTCTTGTTTCTATTTTCAACACTCCCTCTCAACAAGAAAGGAATTCAACTCGATCCTGATCGTGAACCTTTGGAATGTTATGCATACAACACTTCTCTCCAATGTTGTTGCTCCAGAAACTCCAGAAACAAAAAAAAAAATCCAACCTGAATCAGTATGATGCATCTGTCATCAAAGTCTCTGACTGCTATTGCCTCTGTCAACTGAAAACTTTGCGCTTCTGCTGACTCTGCCTTTCTACACTATTGTCAATCCTTCTCTGCGCTCTTCAGTATCTGACTGCTCTAGCCTCTGTCACTTTGATCTTTGACTGCATCAATCCCACTGATTCCTCCCACTACTATGTACTTTGGGCTCTCGTAGAAAGGTATGATCCATGAGATAAAACCTCTCAATGGACCCTACCCAATTTCAGCCTTCTTGGGACTATCACTTCACATCGCCCCACCTCACACCTAGAGGTATGGCTGCATGTGATCCCTCTGCCCACTTCTCCAATTGTGGCTCCTCCACAATTGTCTGAGATTTCTTTTGGGGCTTAATGTTGAGAGGTAATTTACTCTCCCTCTCAACCACCAAGTCTCTAACATTTGCCTTGCTCCTCAAGGCTTTGCATGCATCTTGAACCTCAAGAAAATACAGGTTCTTAACTCATGAACTGATCTGTTTCACCTGTCTCATGGTGATGTGTCTAAGGAAAATTTTTCCCTTACTAAAGACAACATCGTAGCCTTTGTCCTCCAACATCGCGACCGATACCAAGTTCTTCTTTAGTCGAGACACATACTTCAAATATGTCAAGGTGATAGGAACTCCATGCTCCCTCTGAAAAGCAACCGTGCCCACTCCTGAAACACTATACTTTCCGTCGTCACCCATCTTTATGTGCATATTGAGGTCTTTCTCCTCCAAGGTACTAAATAAACTTTTATCACCGGTCATGTGGAATGAGGCTCCACTGTCAATATACCAGACACAACCCATCATCGATGACACCATGCATGTGATGAGGGTAAAGTCCATTTTGAACTGAGAGGCTAATGCCTCACCTTCCGATCCTTCTGAGGACCACTTCATGGAATTCTTCGATGGGAAATTAATCACATAATGTCCCATCTCATGAAAATTAAAGCATCTCACTTTAGACTTGTCACCCTTCTTCCCTCCATGAGAAGAATTCGATTTGGAATGGGAATCCTTCCCCTTCCCTTTCCTTTCCTTACTCGCTAAGGCCAGATTTTCTTCATCATCATACTTGGATGAAGAACCATCTCGTGTGCTCCTCCTGATCTCCTCCTGCATGAGATCCGACCACAGTCATTCCCAATCTGACAGTTTATCCCTTCCATTTGCAGAGTCTTGGTAGCTATTCCAGCTCTTTGAAAGGCCAAGGAGAGCGAGGCTCACCATATCATCATCAATAGTAGTTATTCCCACACTACCAAGCTCATCTCTGCAAGTGGTGAGCTTGTTAAGTTATATGGAAATAGTATCGCTGTTCTCCATCTTGATTCTTCAAAGCTTATCCTTGAGCGCCAATTTCCTCTAGTCGCTACTATTCTAGTAGAGGTCCTTCAATGTCTTCCATATTGAAAATGGAGTATCGTTCCCATGGAGACTCGAGACAATATGGTATCGAACTTCCTCAAGGATGATTTGTCTCGCCTTCGCCACACACTTCTTCCACTCAGCGAACTCTTGTGCATTAGTTGAAGCTAGCTTTTGGATTTCTTGATCAATGAATTCCTTCAAGCCGTTGTCTTCTAATACAGCCTCCATGCGATCGTTCCATGCTTCTCAAGCCATAGAACGCCATTGGACAACCTTGAAGTATGATAAGAATTCGATTTGCACCTGCGACCCAAAACTTCAAATTTCGAATTATCTTCTCCGTATACTGTTCACTCTCTGATAAAGTAGGCTCTGATACCATGTAGAATTCTACAAATTCTCTACAAATCTAGCTCTAATATCTATGGAGAAAATTTGGCTGTAGATTAACCCGATAATGCAATATACCAAAGCAAAATACTATAATCTACTTCTACTATCAATTTGTGGAAGCTTAAATATTTGAGAAAGATCGAGCTAAACATATATAACCAGAGGAATAAGAATCAATGCACATGGGACACATAAAAATACTTTGGAGAAAGACTCAGCTAAAAACCCCACTATCCGTATTATCATACAAGGTGGAAATACATCAGAATTATACAAGGCCTTAGCTCTCACAGCTAGCCAGCTCTTAGTACAATCCTCCTGGATTCTCACAGCCAAACCTGGCTTCTCACAAGCCTTCTCCTCTACCCTCCAAGATCCTATTTCCTTGCATTGTTTCTCCTGGGTGATCCTCCTGTTACCAAGTGGAAGACTCTCAACCAAGTGGAACACTGATCTCACACCCTGTCAGAACTGCGCAATCCTCAAGGAACCTTTACTTTACTACATGCATGAGTTTCCTTTATAGGAAAACACATGCAACTGATAGTACATTGTCCTTTACATTTAGCTCAAATGGGTCTTTCTCAAAATAGACATGCATTAGTTTCTGATGAGGGAATCTTCAGTTATTTGGAGTACACTGGTTGAGTGCATGCATGCATCAAATGACTGATAACTCACAATTTGTCCCTCAAACAGTTTGGAACTAATTTAACTCGACTTAACTCAGTAAACTGAGTTAACTAATTACAACTCAAATATAACTCAATCTTATCTCTTTAATTTAAGGCTTATCTCCTTAATTTAAGGGATAACTCTTGCATGACTTCAGAAAGACTTCTAACTTGAATTTATCCAACTAATTAATCCATAATGAATTAATTAATTATTTCCAAGCAACTGGTGAGAATAAATTCGATTTTAATTCACAATTTTAATTCAAGGACAAATTAAAATTGGAATTTCTGGATTATTTTTATCATTTCTTATTGCTATTTTCAACATTTTGTAGCACCATCAAGTTTTTTCTAGAGTCATCATTAATAAAATCACCGACTTATTTATCATAAAATTCAAAATTTTGAATTTGACTTGATAGTATGTCTTGGTCATCATTCGTTTTCTTAGTATGTGCTCAAGATGATACCACCTTTCAAATGGAATTTACATGAGAAGGAATTTGAGCACTAATTGACTCCTTTAGGGAGGCATCATAATATCTCCATTTAACTTTTACCAAAATCACAAAGTCCTCATCCTTTGTCCTAATAGACATAATTAAACTTGAATGGACTTGGAGGATTATATTCCTCATTTTCAATTTGAATAAAAACAAACAGGTGATTGGAGGATTGGATTCCTCATTTGAAAATTGAATAAAAAATGACAAGTGGTCTAATTTCCCACTAACCTCAACCCATATTCTTATCCTAATTTAGTTAGTCATAAGATAATTTAATATTAAAAATTTATATAATCCATTTTCCACCTTATATTTCCCTTGATTCAAATGAAAAGTGACATCCACCCATGGTATTGTAACTCAAGAAGACATCAAAAATCCTATAAATAATAGGCCTCACCTTATAAAAAGATAGATGGGTCCACCATGATTTACTAAAAAGGATTTCTTTATTAAATAAAGAATTACCTACTTTTAATTTGTTGTTAAGTATTCATTGTGTGTATTTCTATTCATTTCTATTCAATGTTTTTCTAAGAATAACTTTAGGGTAGATACGTATGTTCTTTCTCCTCCTCTCTATGATTTCATGGATCCAGATCTTAGGGGCTAAGATCCATGAGCCATGAATGCAGAGAGAGGAGAGATAGCATACAAATCTTCCCTGAAACTCTTCTTAGAAAAACATTGAACAAAAAATAATAGAAATACACATAGTGAAAACAACAAATGAAAAGCAGATAATTCTTTATTTAATGGAGAAATACTTCTCACTACATCGTGGTGGACCCATATATAATTTTACAAGGTGAAGACCATTATTTATAGGATTTTCAGTGCCTTCTTGAGTTACAATACCATGGGTGAATACCATCGGCTGAATGTCACTTTCCATCCAGATCTGATTTCCCACTGACCTCAACCTATGTTCTTACGCTAATTTAGTTAGTCATAAGATAATTCAATATTAAAAATGGATATAATTCCTTTTTGCACCTTATCTTATCGTATCCTCATGTTTTTTTCTATGTGGTTCAAAATTCCCCGGAGATCAATGACCACTACGTCCACATAATATTGTACCAGGAAAATCCACTCGAAGGGATCACTTCTTGCTGGCTCAACCATGGAGCTTGACTTTGAGAGTGTCGAGAGAATTGAACATGTGACCTTTCAATAGAAGAGGTGCTTTAACGAGGGGAACTCGACTAACTAAGCTAAGCCTTTGGGATAAACCCCTATCCTCATGTTACTCTATGTAGGATCCATTTTGATGGGATCAACAACTACCAAACTTGTTGTCTTTATTTGAGTAATGGAAATAGCTAAGGGCTATCACCTCGTAGAACTTCCTGAAATATCTATTTGGTTTATTGTGAATTCAAATCCTACCTAGAATAACATCCCATATCCTCAAGAAATGACAAGCTAACAAACCCTCCTAAAGGCCACTCTATCCTCATAAGGATGCGTAAGCAGGCTCGACTGTTAAGGACCCTTTAGGGGGCTCGACCATTAGGGAGAGGAGAGGACCCTTTAGGGGGCTCGACTGTTAAGGAGAGGAGAGGAGGCGGAGGTTTTGGAATATTGAGCAACGAATGAATGCATAATGACATATATAATGAATGTCACTCTCTCTGGTCTCGAAGTCGAAAATGAATGACGTAATTACGTATATAAAGAATGACTGGAATCACTGGTCGAAATGACATATATAAAGGTGCGAAGCCGCTTGTCCCTCCGGGGGCAAGGTGTTTCATCCATCTGGAAAGAGGGGAGACGGGGTGCTCGAATCTGATTGATCGATTCATGGAATATTTCGTAAGTGTGAAAGACGCCTCCCTGGCGCGTGTTATTCGGTCACCTGCGGGTGGAAATAGCGTCTCTTTCACTTCCATTCCTAATTGTTGGTCTAGCCTGGAGTACCCAGCGGACACCAAAAGGGGGCAGGATTCTTCCACAAGCCCATGCTTCCGGGGCGGGAGGAGCAAGCACATAGTCCCGCCACCGCGGTAAGGGCCATCGCGTAAACTCTGACGTAGAGTGCGTTCCGGAGAAAATGGTTGGGTGCGTTAGACACACCTGGTGGGGTGCGGGAACCACCTTCGGCCCAATATGGGAAGTCGGCCCGTATCCCACTCACATTACACTCCATCCCAGCGGCCATCACGTGGTCTAACGAAAAGTAACCTATGAAGGGAAAAGGGTAGCATCATGAAACGAACCTCACCTGCCGAGGATCCCATCTCCCTATAAGTGAATCATCGAAAACCCATGCCCTCTTCATCTGAAGCTGCCCCCGGGAGAAAACCCTCACCATATGAATAGTGAGTGACTCCGTCCCTTGAAGAACCGCTGAGGATCGAACAAGGAAGAGTATTCGTATCGCCACGGCAGGGGGAGCCGCCATTCGAACGGGCACCTGAGGGGGACATCGGGCAGGATGAATTGAGTAACAGAAGGTAGGGAAGGGATGCGAGGGTACGAGTGGATCTGATATCATTTCGATGAATTGATGTCATTTCCGTTTTCGATCAAGAAACGGAATGTTCGTGCTGCGGAACCTTGAGGGAAATAAACAATTTAGCCGCCCTTGAGGGTACACTTTAATGCTTTCCTTAGATATACAAATTTAATTTCAAAAGTAATACCTTATTCAAGGATTAAAACATTAGTTAGCTACATGATTCATGTTCTCTATCCATTAATCAACCCCCTTGATTTGCTAAAAAGTCCTAATCTCTCAAGAATTTAGACAATTATCTCTATATATTGACCCTTTTCCTCGTGGTTTCTTGGGTTGTGGTCATATCTAACTTATGAAGTTCCACCAGTCTCCTCTATGCATGGTTTTTTTATGGGTTCCCCAAACCCTCAACATTGAGTGACATAAAAATTGTGGATTACTCTCTATAAGGACCTGGATTACTCTAAGTAGTGTCGTTAATTTCCCTTACTAGATTTTCTTTTAGTCTCTATTTCGAGCTATGGAAATATGTGACTTCCTTTGTCTCCCTAAGGTTAAAGCCTCCTTTTTACCTTCCATGTTTAAACCATCTTCAATCCATACTCTTGACATGCTCAGGGTAGCTTCTTTAGATCTCAGTGATCACTAGAACATTCAAATAATTTAGGGATCTCTAGAGATATGGAAGGAAGTAACACAACTCCGTCCCAAAATCACCACCCACACTCCCCCACCCTATTTCCTTTATTGTTCATAGATTTTCACATATCCCTCTTTATAGTTACCCCCACTACTAAGTCATACAAACTAAGAATTAGTTGACATAGATTCCCTTTCCTGAAAATTCCTCTTTTATCCCCCAAAGTCAAAATGCCCTTGTAAACCTCCAATCTAGCCAATGATCATGATATAAGGAGTGGGTTCCATTTTTATGAAATACATAGTTTGAAAGAATATAAATGGACTTATTCACACCAGATAATGGTTAGAGACCATATGAAGCTTGCAGTTATATCTTATGCTGTTATGAAACCAGCTCACAAAAAGATAGAAAAGAGAGATCCACGCCTTAGAATTCAGCCTCTTCGAGGGGGCAACCTCCTTTACATTACATAAATGAACAATTCTTGGATGATACAAATGAAAATACCTCATTTCTATATATAGGAGTCTAAGTGGTCCCAATACAATCAAAGCCTACATAACAATAATATTGTAGGGCACAACAGTAACAATGGTGGGCTTCTATGTGGCATAATAGTAACAATATGGGCACTACATGGGTACATCAATATAATAAGTGGGTTATACTAATAACAATAAGGGGTTACACTAGTAGTATAGGGGCCTAACATGCCCCTCTCCTTCAAAAAGCGTTGTCCTCAACGCTTGAGTAGTTCTTGATGCTTCTATATAAAATTCTTGTCCTCCCATGTGGAATATTCAGCAGGTAAGTTCTTCCACTTGATGAGATACTCTGAAATTGATCGATTTTGTAGCTGTCAGGTTCTTTTTTCTGTGACTGCTCCAGGTTCCAATATGATTTTTCCTTCCTCTTCAATTTCTGGCAATATTGCTTGAATTGGGATCTTTTGCAACTTTTGAATAAGTGGCCATACTTCTTCGCTCTTCTTCCATTCATCCGTTGCTTCGTTTATCCAATTTGGTTGGATAATATAAATAGCACAAAACAATGCTTCCACATCCTCATCCTTGAAGCATCTTCCCATTCGGTAAGGTCGCCATTTTTTAAGTGCATGTAGTATTGCCAACATTTCCTTCTCATAAATAGCTTGCTTGAGATGTAGCAGTAAAAATACCCAATCACTCACATCAAAACATTTTTCACTACGATGTTGATCTACCTGTTGTTTCATTTGATTTTGCACCGAAGTGGCATTATCCTTTAAAAGTTGGAGAACTTGTTGTTGATGCTCGATATGATCTTTCTCTACTTGAACCTTTTTCTTCTTGATATGTCCTTCTATCTTTTGAGGAGCGGTAATTTCTTCCAGTCCTTTACAAGATATGGTCGGATTCATTTCTTGATGCTCGATGTGATCTTTCACTTCTTGAACATTTTTCTTCTTGATGTGTCCTTCTATCTTGATAGTTTGAGGAGTGGTAATTTCATCCATTGAATTACAAGATATGGTTGGATTCATTTCTTCTTTCTCGATGTGATCTTTCACTTCTTGCACCTTTTTCTTCTTGATATGTCCTTCTATCTTGAGAGTTTGAGGAGTGGTAATTCTTGCCAATGCTTTACAACATATGGTCTGATTCATTTCTTCTTTCTCTGGGGTGGTGTCCTGACGTATATCCTCTTCTTTTGATGTTTCTTGATCCTTTTCTTCCTCCTCTTCATATTCTATGTAAAATAATTTCTTCTCAGCACACCTATGACCTTTAGTGCATTTGCTATCACAATTGTAACAAAGTCCTTTTTCTCTTTTTTCTTCCAATTGTTGTGGTGTAACCCTTGTAGGTTGTGGAAGGCTGGGAGAAACAACACTTCCATCTTTATAGTTGTGAGGGGTATGCTTCCTGGTTTCCATAATTTTGCTTTCCATTATGTCATAAAGCCCTTTTACTCTTTCCAATTGTTGTGGTGTTGCTTTAAAGAAGGTGTTTCTCTTTATATCCTCATAATGTGCTATCATTTCCTCCGTGAAAATTGACCACGTAACAAGTTTTTTACGAGAACAAAGCCCTTTGTACCATAAAAATTGATCTGGTTCTAAATATGAAGATGCAATACATACCTTTTGTAACAGTTGTACACCATGTATATCAAAATATTGCTCCATCTGAAGTATCCAATTTACCGGATCCTTGCCATCAAACTTCCTCATCTTGCTTTTTCTTGATTTTAGGAGCTCTACCTTGAAACGACTGTAACTCTATACTTTCGGATCTTTAAGTTCTGAACTTGTGACCTGTAGTATCCCTCTGTGTCCTCTTTCCAATGCCACAAGTATGATCCAAATTGGATTCTCCAAGAAACAGTTATGCACAATCTCCCGCAGTGACCTGATTATAGACTAGTTCAGTAGAGCGAAATTGTATGAAATTCCACGTGTCACTGTTTCAACCTTTGACTCTGAAAAATATATAAACAGAAACTACAGTCTGTCCTCTTTCTGTACCTTCTTACGAAATTTCAATCCGATGCTCAGAAAGAAAGTTATGACGATTTTCCCCAGGTCACCTGTTTTGAGTGTAATTCCGGAGTCTGCAAAAAGACCAACTTCCGCAGATAATATCTCCGCAAATATCATGCGAAAAGATCTAAAATTCGGACCCAAGGTTCAGTGCCAATTCTTCTCAAATGGGTGTTTTTTGCGACTTCTGAAACGTCACAGAAAAAAAGTTATAGTGAAAATGCCACGATGACCTGTTTGGAGCAGCAAAACCCTAGAATCCAAAGCTTTGATACCAAATGTTATCAAACCAGCTCACAAAAAGATAGAAAAGAGAGATCCACGCCTTAGAATTCAGCCTCTTCAAGGGGGCAACCTCCTTTACATTACATAAATAAACAATTCTTGGATGATACAAATGAAAATACCTCCTTTCTATATATAGGAGTCTAAGTGGTCCCAATACAATCAAAGCCTACATAACAATAATATTGTAGGGCACAACAGTAACAATGGTGGGCTTCTATGTGGCATAATAGTAACAATATGGGCACTACATGGGTACAT
The DNA here is from genome assembly GCA_031772625.1 of Pinus tabuliformis. NCBI lineage: Eukaryota > Viridiplantae > Streptophyta > Pinopsida > Pinales > Pinaceae > Pinus > Pinus tabuliformis. Next base: position 601,509,865 of record CM062809.1, on the reverse strand, counting down.
CAATATAATAAGTGGGTTATACTAATAACAATAAGGGGTTACACTAGTAGTATAGGGGCCTAACATACGCTCCATCAAGTCAATGATATCTTATACACTTTCTTGGGTACCATTGTAAATCTATGTTTCCCCCATCAATTGGCTAGGCTTTCTTTTACACAATTTCTTTTCAATATATTTTTTCTTTTGGAGTCTCCCTTAAAAATGAGGGACCCTCATTAGCCTCCCCTTCCACTAGTCTAGATTTATCCTTGAATGAAACACATAGATTTTCCTTGACTAGCTTTTGGAATTCATTTTCATATTCAACTGATATCTTCTTTGTGAACTTATGTTCACACTCATGGGCTAGGTGAGCATAAGTGTGACATCCTGCAAATTTGAGAAAACACCCACATAGTCTCAAACTTGACAATGTTGCATGTCCCTTACCTCTATGTAGAAATTTCTCTATAGATCAGCTAGCTCTAATACCATGTAGAAATTCTGCTCTCTACACATCTTGTAGAGAAATTGTAGATTAAACTGATTATGCAATGTACTAAAGAAAAATACTTAATCTACTTCTACAATCAAACTTGCAGAAGCTTAGTCGATTTTGAGCAAGATCAAACAGAACACATATAACAGAGAAGGATATTCAATCACACATGAAACACAGAAGAATACTCTGGGGAAAGCCTCAACTACAAACCCCACTATCTGTATTATCATACAAGTGGAAATATCTCAGGATTACACAAAGCTTTAGCTCTCATGCTATCCAGCTCTCAGTACACTCCCTCACTACTGCTCATGGACATAATAGACAACACATATGCCTTCCTTCAGTCCTCCAAGCATCCTATTTCCTTGCGCGGTTTCTCTTGGGTCCTCCAGCTGCCACCTGTGTGATTCTCACCTCACACACTACTCTGACCTCTGAAATAACTGTGCAATCCTGAAGGAGTGAATTCTTCCTGCATGGATGAGTTTCCTTTATAGGAAAATTCCTCCAACTGATAGTATAATGTCCCTGTCTTTAATCTCAACTGGGTCTCTGTCTGAACTAACATGCATTGGTTATTTATGAGAGAATATTAAGTTATCTGGAGAACACTAGTTGCATACATGCATGCATTAACTGACTAAACTCACAATTAGTTCCACAAACTATTTGGAACTAATTTAACTGGACTTAACTCAATTAACTGAGCTAACTAATTACAACTCAAATACAACTCATCCTTATCTCCTTAATTAGGGGATAACCTCCTCAATCAAAGGGATAACTGTTGCATGTCTTCACAAATACTTCATGTTTGATTTTAACCAAATAATTAACTCAAGATAAATTAATTAATTATTTTTCAAATAGCTAGTGAGACTAAATTCGAATTTTAATTCTCAATTTTAATTTCAGGACAAATTAAAATTGGAATATATCTTGAAATGCTATCTCTAGCAATTCTATTTTTAGCATTTTTATTTTTTGCATTCCTTGTTGCTATTTTCAACACTGGTACCTAAAATGCCATCTATAGCAATGCTATTTATAGCATTTCTAGTTTTAGCCTTTCTTGTTGCTATTTTCAACACTCCCTCTCAACAAGAAAGGAATTCAACTTGAACCCAATCCTGAACCTTTGGAATGTTCTGCATGCAACACTTCCCTCAAGTGTTATTGCTCCAACAACTCTAAAAACAAAAAATATCCAACCTGAATCAGAATGATGCCTATGTCATCAAAGTCTTTGACTGCTATTGCCTCTGTCTACTGAAAACTCTCTGCTTCTGCTGACTCAGCCTTTCTGCATTGTTGTCAATCCTTCTCTGTGCTCTTCCGTATTTGACTACTGTAGCCTCTGTCACTTTGATCTCTGACTGCATCAATCCCACTGATTCCTCCCACTGCATCCATGCTGCTGCTGGTCCTTTCTCCCAACACTGCCTCCACACTGCACCTCCTCTCATCATGTTGCATCATGCTCCCCACTGCTGCAATGCAACTCAGTTATTGAGAAGTAAGTAACAGATCTCCCAACTGATGTCCCTGTTGGGCTAGAAACACCCTCTGATACTGAGGCTCCCTCTGCCACTCCATCCACATCTATCTCTACCCACTCAGCTAGTCCTGCTACTCCTCGTTGGGGATCCTGTAGCAAGGTCTGATCAAAGAGGCTGGGTACCTCAAGGATCTTCCCCCTATTTCAGCCTTCTTGGGACTATCACTTCACATCACCCCACCTCACACTAGGTATGGTTGCATGTGATCCCTCTGCCCACTTGGCTTGAAACTCCCCCCTACTGGAGGTCTTTGTATGAGTGGATACCTCCACTCGGTCTCCTCTCAAATTCTCCAGTTGTGGCTAATCCAAAATTTTCTAAGACTTCTTCTGGGGCTACATGTTGAGAGGTAATTTACTCTCGCTCTCAACCACTAAGTCTCTAACATTTGACTTGCTCCTTAAGGCTTTACATGCGTCTTGAACCTCAAGAGCATACAGGTTCTTGACTCGTGAACCGATCTGCTTCACCCGTCTCGTGGTGTTGTGTCTAAGGAAAACCTTTCTGTTACTGAAGACAACATCGTAGGCTTTGTCCTCCACCATTGTGATTGATACCAAGTTTTTCTTTAGTCCTGACACATACTTCACATCTGTTAAGGTGATGCGAGCTCCATGATCCCTCTGAAACACAACCGTACCTTCACCTGAAACATGGTACTTTCCATCATCGCGCATCTCTATGCGCATCTGGAGGTCTTTCTACTCTAAGGTACTGAACAAAATCTTATCACCGGTCATGTGGAATGAGGCTCCACTATCAAGAAACCAACCACAACCCATCATCGATGAAACCATGCATGCGATGAGGGTAAAATCCAATTCGAACTGAGAGGCCAATGCCTCACCTTCAGATCCTTCCAAGGATCCCTTCTTGGACTTCTTTAATGGACAATTAGTTGCATAATGGCCCACCTCATGACAATTAAAGCATCTCACTTTAGATTTGTAATTCCCTCCATGAGAAGAACTTGGTTTGGGATGAGAATCCCTCTCCTTCCCTTTCCTTGCCTTACTAGCTAAGGCTAGATTTTCTTCATCATCCTTCGATGAAGAACCATCTTTGGTGCTCCTCCTGATCTCCTCCTGCATGAGATTTGACCACAGTCGTTCCCAATCCAATAATTTCTCTCTTCCATTCACTGAGTCCTGGTAGCTATGCCAACTCTTGGAAAGACCGAGGAGTGCAAGACTCACCATGTCATCATCGACTGTCGTGATTCCTACACTTCTAAGCTCATCTCTGCAGGTGGTGAGCTTGTTAAGATATGTAGAGATTGTGTTTCCCTTTTCACACTTGATTTTCTGAAGCTTGTTCTTCAGCGCCAGCTTCCTCTGGTCGTTGTTGATCTGATATAGATACTTCAATGTCTTCCACATTGAAAACAGAGTCTCCTTCCCATGGAGACTCGAGACAATATGGTCTCGAACTCCCTCCAGAATAATCCTCCTCGCCCTCGCCACACATTTCTTCCATTCCACCAATTCTTGGGCATTAGCTGCCGCTGGCTTGGGGACTTCTTGATCAATGAAGTCCTTCAAACCATTGTCCTCTAATACCGCTTCCATGCGATCCTTCCAGGCTATGTAATTTGAGCTGCCATCCAGGGCATACTCGAGTCTCAATCCATTGAATGCCATTGGTGAACTTTGAGATGTGATAAGAAATTGATTTTGTACCTACAATAAATAACTTCAAACTTCGAACTTCTCCCTTCTTGTATACTGTTCTCCGCTTTGATAAACTTGGCTTCGATACCATGTAGAAATTTATCTATAGATTAGCTAGCTCTGATACCATGTAGAAATTCTTCTCTCTACACATCTTGTAGAGAAATTGTATATTAAACTGATTATGCAATGTACTAAAGAAAAATACTTAATCTACTTCTACAATCAAACTTGCAGAAGCTTAATTGATTTTGAGCATGATCACATAGAACACATATAACAGAGAAGGAGATTCAATCACACATGAAACACAGAAGAATATTCTGGGGAAAGCCTCTGCTAAAAACCTCGCTATCTGTATTATCATACAAGTGGATATATCTCAACATTACACAAAGCTTTAGCTCTCAAGCTATCTAGCCCTTAGTGCAATCCCTCACTACTGCTCATGGACAGAATAGACAACACATATGCCTTCCTTCAGTCCTCCAAGCCTCCTATTTCCTTGCACAGTTTCTCTTGGGTCCTCCAGCTGCCACCTATGTGATTCTCACCTCATGCACTGCTCTGACCTCTGAAATAACTGCACAATCATGAAGGAGTGAATTCCTTCTGCATGGATGAGTTTCCTTTATAAGAAAATTCCTCCAACTGATAGTACAATGTCCCTGTCTTTAATCTCAACTGGGTCTTTGTCTGAACTGACATGCATTGGTTATTTATGAGAGAATATTAAGTTATCTGGAGAACACTAGTTGCATGCATGCATGCATTAACCGACTGAACTCACAATTAGTTCCACAAACTATTTGGAACTAATTTAACTGGACTTAACTCAATTAACTGAGCTAACTAATTACAACTCAAATACAACTCATCCTTATCTCCTTAATTAAGGGATAACTTCCTCAATGAAAGGGATAACTGTTGCATGTCTTCACAAAGACTTCATGTTTGATTTTCACCAACTAATTAACTTAAGATGAATTAATTAATTATTTTTCAAACAACTAGTGGGACTAAATTTGAATTTTAATTCTCAATTTTAATTCAAGGACAAATTAAAATTGAAATATATCCTGAAATGCTATCTATAGCAATGCTATTTTTAGCATTTTCATTTTTTGCATTCCTTGTTTCTATTTTCAACACTGGTACCTGAAATGCTATCTATAGCAATGCTATTTATAGTAGTTCTATTTTTAGCATTTCTTGTTGCTATTTTCAACACTCTATAATTATATTCTATTCCAATCTCTCTCTTAATTCCACTACAATGATAATGAAGGAAATGACATATGTGTTGGATCTCTAATAACTATTATCTAATCCCATGAATTGGTTCTAATGTTAATAATTATTACTATAAACACATCCATTAAATAAAAACCCAAGAACAACCTCAAAATATTCATCCTTATTTGTTGTAATGGTGAATGCTCCAAGCATGGATCAAAATAAGGACCCCACTTTTTTAACAATAATTGTGAGTGCCCCCATAACCAACCAATTTACATAATATTTTGGGCATATCCTCCAGTGGGCCTAAACCTTTCATGGCCATGGCTTCACATTGCTTAATTTCAGGAAGATATTGCACGAACTACCATACGCCTGAGGTTGAGTTCTTGCTAGTAGTATTGTCATATCAATGAATTAAGTTATGGCTTTATTGAAGATTTATGAAATCTTATAAGAAGATTAAAATCGTATATGAAATTTGTCGTTTTCTTCCTGGGCATAAAAAGGAGATTGGGAAAAGTTACCTAAATTTTTAACCTTACCTTAGCACCCCATGAGGACTCAACACTTTACCTTAGCACCCCATGAAAACTCAACACTTTAGATCCTCTAAAATTAAGTGGGTCAAAAACCTCTATATAAAGATTATATATTCTTTTAAAAGGCTTTAAAGAAATCTAATAACTCTTCGTCGAACCTCATCACCTAGGTACTCCTAAAACCCATTACCCTCACTTCCATCACTGCAAAACCCTTAACTCCGTTCCAAAATTCTATAATATCATTCTCTAAAATCCCATTAAAAATGATGATAAAAATGAATGTGGTTGATTTCTTCTCATAGTTAGCAATGATGAAACCAAGGGAAGGAAACTAATTAATTCTTCAATGGGTAACCTTAGCTTGATGCTAATGTTAATTATACCTATAATATCATTCTCTAAAATCCCATTGGAAATGGTGATAAAAAGAATGTGGTCGATTTTTTCTCATGGTTAGCAATGATGAAACTAATAGAAGAGAACCAATTAATTCCTCAATTGGTAACATTAGGTTGATGCCAATGTTATTTACATATAATTCATATTCTGTATTGACAACTATAAGGTTAATGACATATGGAATGCGACTTAACCATCTTCGCCCCTTCCAACTAAGTTCAGGAAATTATTTTTTAATTCATTTCCTTTAGATAACTAGTCATTTTCTTGATTAAGATTAGCTTGATGATTAATAAGTCACTACTAACGTGAGCATTTTTTTTAGTAATGTGTAACTATCTAATCACTAGTCATTTTCTTGATCAACTTTTAATAAGATTAGGTTGATGATTAATAAGTCACTACTAACGTGAGCATTTTTTTTAAGTAATGTGTAACTATCTAATCAAAATACATTGACAAATTTATTCAATCTTTTGTTAATGAAAAGTAACGTGTAACTACTATTTTATTAAAATAAAACTAGTTTAAAATTTATCAAATTATATTAATTTGTACATCTAAAAACGTGTTTTTAATATTTGTTTAAATTATTTTTAAAATTTATTAATATAAATTAGTGTATTTTATCACTAAAATTTAAGTGAACTATTTAATGATACGAAATGAACTAGTTTTTTAAAATTTAAGTGAACTATTTAATGATACGAAATGAATTAGTTTTTTAATTATTAATAATTAATTAAGTTAATTTTTCCATATATTTTAATTTATGGAAAGAAATTAAATATGCTTTTTTTTATAAATGTAATGCTATCATGAATCTTGACATGATTATTGCTTCTAAAATGTTTTCTTATAACTTAACACGTTAAAAGTTAATGACATGATTATTGCTTTTAAAATGTTTTCTTATAACTTAACACGTTAAAAGTTCTATAATATAATTAATGTTGACATTTTAATATATATATATAAATAAATAAAATATAGTATTGGAAATTTTATAGTATAAATCGTATTTGTATCAGTTCATCATCAAGAAAAGAATGGAAAGTAAGATCAACACACCACACACCACAGGTTTATAGTAGAAATGCAATGGTAAATTCAAACGAGTATAAAATTAAATAATATTAAAATACATATCATCGTTATATAATATATTAAAAGATAATAAAAAAAAATTCAGTTATTATTAATATATCTAAATCAAATAGATAAATTAAAAACAACCTTAAAAATAAAAATAAATAAATAAATAAAAATAAATAATTAATTTAAAATAAAAAATCTAAAAAGAAACAACTAAGCCATTCAAAATGATAAGAAACCATTATCAATTTTAATGAAAATTATTATATAAATAATAAAATATAAAAGATGAATATTATTTAGACCAATAAAAAGTGTTTAAAACAAACATATTGTTATGAAACCAGCTCAAGAAAAGATAGAAAAGATAGATCAACGCCTTAGAATTCAGCCTCTTCGAGGGGGCAACCTCCTTTACATTACATAAATGAACAATTCTTGGATGATACAAATGAGAAAACCTCCTTTCTATATATAGGAGTCTAAGGAGTCACAATATAATCCAGCCGACCTAACAATAATAATATAAAGCCACAAAAATAACAATAGAGGGATTCTATGGGACACAAAAATAACAACATGGGGGTAATAGGGGCACAACAATATAAATAAGGGATATAACTACAATAGTAATGGGGTAATCACTAGTATTATAGGGACCCAACATGCCCCTCTCCTTCAAAAAAGTGTTGTCCTCAACGCTTGAGTAGTTCTGCATAAAATTCTCATCCTCCCATGTGGAGTCTTCAGCGGATAAGTTCTTCCACTTGATAAGATACTCTGAAATTGATCGATTTTGTAGCTGTCGAGTTCTTGTTTCTGTGACTGCTTCCGGTTCCAGTATAATTTTTCCTTCCTCGTCAAGTTCTGGCAATATTGTTTGAACTGGGAGCTTGTCGCCTATAACCTTCTTTAAATATGAAACATGGAAAACTGGGTGCAATCGAGAAGCTGCAGGAAGCTCCAATTTGTATGCCATAGTACCAATCTTTTTCAACACCTTGTACGGACCATAATACTTTGGCGATAATTTATTATCCTTCTTAGCTTGCTTTAGGGACATTTGCTTATATGGTTGTAGCTGTAGGAATACCCAATCACCTACATCAAAACTTCTTTCACTGCGATGTTGATCTGCCTGTTGTTTCATTCTATTTTGTGCCAACACGAGGTTATCCTTTAAGAGTTGGAGGACTTGTTGTTGATGTTCGATGTGATGTTCCACTGCCTGAACCTTAGAATTTTCTCTTAAATATGATGTGATGGATGGTGGTTGATACCCATAAAGTGCCATAAATGGGGTCATTTTTGTTGTTGTATGGAGTGAAGTGTTATACCACCATTCAACCAGAGGCAACCATTTGACCCATTGTGTCTGTTTATCAGAAACAAAGCAACGAAGATATCCTTCCAAACATTTGTTTACTATCTCAGTTTGTCCATCAGATTGAGGGTGATAAGATGAGCTATGAGCTAACTGAGTACCAAGACAAGAAAATAATTCTGTCCAAAAATTTCTAGTGAAAATGGGATCTCTGTCACTTACAATAATCTTTGGGTTTCCATGTAGCTTTTGAATTGTTTCCATAAATGCAGTAGAAACTATACTGGCTTTAAATGGATGTGATAATACACAAAAGTGTGCATACTTGGTAAGTCTGTCAACTACCACCATGATTACACTCTTTCCCTCAGACTTGGGTAAACCTGTGATAAAATCCATTGAAACCTCCTCCCAACGTTGGCTTGGAATGGATAAAGGTTGTAATAGACCTGGTGTCTTAATTGTTTCAACTTTATTTTTTTGGAAAACCAAACATTCCGCCACAAACTTTTGAATATCTGATTTAAGGCAATCCCAAAAAAATTCCTTCTTAACCCTATGGTAAGTTTTAAAAAATCCTGAGTGCCCTCCTAAGGGAGAAGTGTGCAATTCCATAAGAATCTTTTGTTTTAGCTGAGAATTCTTACAGAGGTATAAGCGATCTTTGTACCATAACGAATCATTTTGCCAGCTAAATGTATCAGACGTACTGGAATCTTGTTGTAGCTTTCGAATAAGTGCCGACACTTCTTCATCATTCGTCCATTCCTCCCTTGCTTCGTTTATCCAATCTGGTTGGATAATAGAAATGACGCACAACAATGCTTCCACATCCTCATCCTTTCTTGAGAGTGCATCTGCCACCACATTTTGCTTCCCTTTTTTGTAGATGATTTCAAAGTCATAACCCAACATCTTTGGGACCCACTTTTGTTGCTCTTCAGAGGATAATCTTTTTTCTAAAAAGTATTTGAGGTTATCATGATCCGTTTTTACCTTGAAGTGTCTTCCCATTAGGTAGGGTCACCATTTCTTAAGTGCATGGAGTATTGCCAACATTTCCTTCTCATAAATAGCTTTGCTTAAAAACTTTCCCTTGATTGGACGACTTTCAAAAGCAATGGGTCTTTCATCTTGCATTAGAACAACACCAATTCCATTTCCTGAAGCATCACATTCCACAATAAAGGTTTTTGTGAAGTCCGGTGTAGCTAAGACCGGTGCTTGGCACATTGCCTCTTTAAGATGTTCAAAGGCCTTTGTTGCTTCCGGAGTCCATGAAAATGCATCTTTCTTCAATAATGTTGTTAGAGGTGCTGCTATTCTCCCATAATTCTTAACAAATTTGCGATAATACCATGTCAACCCAAGAAATCCTCGTAGATGCTTTATGGATGTGGGGATTTTCCATTCCTTAATGGCTTTAATTTTGCTAGGGTCTACCTTAACTCCTTCATGAGATACAATATGACCCAAATATTCCACCTCCTGGACTCCAAAGAAACATTTGGATCTTTTTGCATATAATTGTTTCTCCTCCAATAGTTGCAGCACCTTGTCAACATGTTCAACATGATCCTTCCAAGACTTGCTGTAGATTAGTATATCATCAAAAAATACTAACACAAATTTTCTAAGGAATGGTTTGAAAATTGAATTCATCAAACCTTGAAATGTTGAAGGTGCATTGGTAAGGCCAAAAGGCATGACCAAAAATTCATAATGACCCTCATGAGTTCTAAATGCCGTTTTCGGAATGTCTTCAATCTTCATTCTGATTTGATGATATCCTGAACGAAGATCCAACTTGGTGAAGTAAATTGATCCATGCAATTCATCCAGTAATTCATCAATGACAGGAATGGGGAACTTATCTTTAATAGTGAGCTTGTTGAGCTCCCTATAATCCGGACACATGCGCCATGATCCATCCTTCTTGTGCACCAATACTACTGGAGCAGAGAAAGAACTTTGACTTAGTTGAATTATACCAGCGTCTAACATTTCTGCAACCATACATTCAATTTCACTTTTTTGGACATAGGGATATCTATACGACCTGATGTTTGGAGGAACACTTCCTGGAATCAGATGAATAGCATGATCATGATCACGCATAGGTGGGAGACCCTTGGGATTCTCAAATACCTTGGAATGATTGTCCAGGACTTTTTGGAGATCTGGAGAAATAGATGATTCCAATGTGGAAACATCTAGCGAGCATAATTGTGCAATTACACCTCTTTTCTCCTTTTTTAGAAGCTTTTTCATACCATGAGAGCTGATTATCTTTCCTGGTTTCCCTGCAATACCCCTTAATTCAACTTCCTTTCCTTCCGTAGAAAATTTGATGAAAAGTTCTTGAAAATTAAAAGCTATTGTACCCAAGGATTGTAGCCATTGGACTCCTAATACAACATCAACACCTCCCATTGGAATGGAAAGCATTGGGCTAGTCAATACATATTCTCCCATGGATAGCTTGATATATCCATTTTTCTTGCTAACCTGAATGCCTTTTCTAATGAATCAGGTTCCCAAAGGCGAACATCATGTTGGATATTATCCTTTAAAGACCCTATGAACACATCAATCCTATGCTCCTCTGGAATATCTTTTACCCTTATGTTCAATTTTTGGAACTCCTCAATGTGCTCCATTACTGAACCCTTTTGTTTGAGACTTATCAATTGGCTAAAAAAAGTGTTGCTTTTTGTATCTTCATAATGTGCTATCAATTCTTCCGTAAAAATTGCCCAAGTGATAAATTTTTTACGAGATCAAAGCCATTGATACCATACAAACTGATTTGGTTCCAAATATACAGTTGCCATACGTACCTTTTGTGTGTTTTGCACATTATTGAGATCGAAGAACTGCTCCATCTGTAATATCCATGTGGTGGGATCCTTGCCATCAACTTCCTCATATCGATTTTTGGAATATGGTGGGTCTTTGATCCAACATTAGAGTCTATGGAATCATGATTAACTTTGCTTTTTTTCACATCATGAGTTTCCTTTACAACCTTTTAACCATTAGTAAGTATTTCTTGTAGAAAATTTGTCAAATCTGTCTTCAAATCTGCCATGTCTGTTTTCAAATCTGTCTTCAAATCTGCCATTCCTGTCTTCAAATTTGTGTTCAAATCTATCTTCAAATTGTCCATCTTAGCTTCCATGCCATTCATCTTAGCTTCCACGCCACTCATCTTAGCTTCTGTTAACTTTTGTGAGCGTGACATTTGTTGCACTTGTTCTTGTAATTTTGATATATCATGTAGCATCTCTTCCTCTTCTTCATGAGTCATGCTAGAGCTTTCAGGTTCCTTACTAGGTGTTTGCATTTTCTTTCCTTGGGGTACCAGTTACCGATAATATTTCTTTACTATGCCCTTTGAATTCCTTCAAACCCAGCTTACACAAAAATTAAAAAATTAAAACTACGCACCTTTTTTCACTTTGTAGAAGCCTGATATTGAATCTGATGTATCTCTGTAATTCCAGATCCTCCAATTTTGAAATTTCTACCTGTAGTAGCCTTCTGTGTCCTCTTTCCAATGCCACAAGTCTGACCCAATTTGGATTCTCCAAGGAAGAGTTATGTGAAATCTCCCACAATGACTTGATTATAGACTTGTTCAGTAGAGAGAACTTGTACAACATGCCACGAGTCACTGTTTCAACCTATGGATCTGAAAAATGCATACAAGAAACTAAAGTCTGTCCTCTTTCTGTACCTTCTTACGAAATTTCAATCCGATCCCTAGAGAGAAAGTTATGACGATTTTCCCCAGGTCACCTGTTTTGAATGTAATTCAGGAGTCTGCAAAAAGACCAACTTCCTCAGATCATATCTCCGTAAATATCACGTGAAAAGCTCTAAAATTCGGACCCAAGGTTCAGCGCGATTTCTTCTGAAATGGGTTTTTTTTGCGACTTCTGAAACGTCACAGAAAAAAAGTTATAGCGAAAATGCCACAATGACCTGTTTGGAGAAGCAAAACCCTAGAATCCAAAGCTCTGATACCAAATGTTATGAAACCAGCTCAAGAAAAGATAGAAAAGATAGATCAATGCCTTAGAATTCATCCTCTTCGAGGGGGCAACCTCCTTTACATTACATAAATGAACAATTCTTGGATGATACAAATGAGAAAACCTCCTTTCTATATATAGGAGTCTAAGGAGTCACAATATAATCCAGCCGACCTAACAATAATAATATAAAGCCACAAAAATAACAATAGAGGGATTCTATGGGGCACAAAAATAACAACATGGGGGTAATAGGGGCACAACAATATAAATAAGGGGTATAACTATAATAGTAATGGGGTAATCACTAGTATTATAGGGACCCAACACATATTAATTAATTAATTGAAAAAAAAGGTGGAAAGCCTAGGCATATAGGGATGGAATCCATGAACCGCTAATCTTCCATCCATCATCCCTATTTAGTGTATTAGACCTTTTTCGATCTCGATGGCTTACCTTAATTTATGGTGATGGAAATGATCAATCTTAGCAAGGACATGAGAATCCTCTAAACAAATGTGGTGTTTATTATTTTCAACATGTTCAACGAAAGTAGAGGAGCGAGTACTACAGTGTCTAATGTCAGTCGCATGCTCCCAAATCCTTTGATTTATGGACTTCTGATAAGATTGCTCAGATTCTTAGAAGATATAAGGTTTCTTCCTCTTTTAGACCCTTGAAAACCATTCGTGGCTCCTTAAAATCAGTTAAAGACCATATGGAGCCTAAAAACATGAAGGGTGTTTACTTGATTCCATGTCCTTGTGGAACCCCCTACATTGGTGAAATTGGTTGGTCCATAAATCAGAGGATTCAGGAGTACGTGACTAACCTTAGACACTGCAGGACTCACTCCTCTGCTTTAGCTGAACATGCTGAAAATACTAAACACCACATTTGTTTAGAGGATTCCCAGGTCCTTGCTAAGATTGATCATTTCCATCACCATAAATTAAGGGAAGCCATCGAGATCGAAAAAGGTCTAATACACTAAATAGGGATGATGGATGAAAGATTAATAACTCATGGATTCCATCCCTATATGGCTATGCCTTCCCCTTATTTTTATTTTTATTGTTATTATTTTTATTAATTAATTAATTTGTTTTAAACACTTTTTATTAGTCTAAATAATTTTCCTCTTCTATATTTTCTTAGATATATAATAATTTTCATTAAAATTAATAATGGTTTCTTATCATTTACTTAGTTGTTTTTTTAGATCTTTTTATTATTATTATTATTATTATAAAGGATGTTTCAAATATTTATTAAAGTTCATCATCAAGAAAAGAATAGAAAGTAAGATCAACACACCACATGTTTATAGTAGAAATGCAATAGCAAATCCATATCAACGTTACGTAATATATTAAAAAAAATTAAAATAAAAAAAATTCCGTTATTATTAATATATCTAAATCAAATAGATAAATTAAAAACAACCTTAAAAATAAAACCAAATAAATAAATAAAATTAATTAATTAATTTAAAATAAGAAATCTAAAAAGAAACAACTAAGCCATTCAAAATGATAAGAAACCATTATCAATTTTAATGAAAAATATTATATACATAATAAAATATAAAAGATGAATATTATTTAGACCAATAAAAGTGTTTAAAACAAACATATTAATTAATTGAAAAAAAAGGTGGAAGGCCTAGGCATATTAGATATATTAATAATATATTAATAATAGTGGAAACTTTTTCTTTTACTATATTATATAACATTCTTATTTAGTATTTGTTTTATTATTATTTAATTTCATAGCCGTTCCTATTTGTTTTATTATTATTTAATTTCATAGCCGTTTGAATTTAGCGTTACATCTCTACCATAAACACGTGGTTTATTGTTCTTACTTTCCATTCTTTTCCTCATGATGAACCTTAGTAGAGGTTTGAAATGTATTGATCCAAAAAATGATGTGATTTATTGGGAATAATTTTGCTTCAAAAAAATTATATATGTATTAGAAATTTTATGGTATAAAAAGAAATATTATATATATATATATATATGAAATGATTTTTTTCACACTTTTTTTTCTGGTCATTTTAAAGTAAAATCCGTCAAAGATTTTTAAAAGCTGGAGTTTAAGTTGTTTAATATGTAAAATTCTACTGCCTAAAAAGTTTTTTAGGATGTTGAATCCATTTATGCATTCAAAAATGTATTTTAAATAACAAAAAATCACAATCTTACTTGAGATTGTACCATCAAATTCCGGTGAAAAAAACTATTTCATCTATAAATTAAAATATACCATTTATATATAATAATAAAAAAAACAAATAATAATATTCTTTTATATATTTATTTTTAAATAAATTTTAAGTTTTATGAAATTAATTTTAAATATAATAAATTATCATTTATTTTAAATGATACAAAATTTGTTATTAAAAAAATTAATCTTTCATTTTTTAAAAAATTTAAAATTAAAATTAATTTAATGAACAAAATAAAGCATTTTAAAACTTCTTAACTTGTGAATCTTCTAATTGCGTTGAAGCGTACTCCTCATCCTATTTTGGTGAATGAACCAATTATTTCAAATAAGGATGCTTTTCTATTTTCACAAGGGAAAGGTTCCCTTGCTCGTCAATCCAACTTTTTAATAAATTTAAAATTAAAATAAATTTATATGAATTTAAAATTAAATAAATTTAAATTAGATAAATTAAAATAAATTTAAAATTAAAATAAATTTAATTGATAATTTTTACGAAGTAAATAAATTTTAATACCATTTCTATTTAATTAAAATATTATTATTTAAGATATATTTATGAGATTACAATGCTTCTATTGTTATGCTGATTTACTTTATTCACTTTTCCTATTTTTCACTTTTATAATTTTTTTTTGGGTTAATTATACAACCTTTGAATATATACTACTAAAAACAATATAATTTACTTTATTTACTTTTCCTATTTTTCACTTTTATAATTTTTTTTTGGGTTAATTATACAACCTTTGAATATATACTACTAAAAACAATATAAATATCGTGACATAATATAATTACTTGAAAATTTATACAAATCAAATGAGAGTTTTAGATGGCTGAAAGTTTAGGGTTATTGTAGGTATGAAATGTTTTAAGCTAAGATTTAGAAGTCATAGAAGGAAGTCCCACTAGTCCCAGCTCAACGAAAAAAGACTTGAAGTTAGTGGACCATGGGGACCATGGGAACACGATGGCATAATGCCTACCACCTTATCTATACATATATAAATCCTCATCGTGCCTTATGCTTAAAAACATGGAAACCCAGGTTCGACTCAAGGAAGGAAGCAAACTATATTTAGTAGATTTAGGTGCTTATATTAGGCCTTCCTTTGGAGCTTTAGTACTAAAGAAGTACATGAAGTTCATTGATTCAATACTGCACCATTTATTGATTCATTGATTACTAGAAGGAACAGGAAGTTCATTGATTCATTTTATTGCACTATTTATAGGAAAGAGAAAATATGAGAATTATTAGAGTTGTGATGGAGGAAAATATGAGAATTATTAGAGTTGTGATGGAGTTCGACTTGAAAGAGGGCTTTTTGGGGACTTTGAAATAATATGGGCATCTTGAACTTTCATACAAAGTTATACTTACGGAAAATTATAGTTATATGTGGAGCTTGTAATGAAGTTGGTCATTTACATGAAGATTATCAGAATATTAAAATGGATTTTCTAGGAAAAATAAGATGTGGGTTAAGAAATCATATTCATTAGAGAATTCAAAGGATTTTATGAGTAAATTGGAACAAGGGTTGGACCTTTAATTTTTGGATTTATATTTACTTTTTATTCTAGAGAAGGTTTGGACCCCTTCAAAGCATATGAAATATACCTAGGGATACAAAGAAGACTAAAGAAAACAACGTACATCTTCAACAAGTTACAATATGCATAAGTTATTCCCTCCATTGTGCTTTCAGATAATTCATAATGAATTCCCTTCTTCTACTGGGTGTTTGGGATTTGGCAATTTGAACAAGGAGGGTTTAAAAAGTAACATCCTTGGAACCCAAACCCTTATTCCTTTGTTCTTGTGTGGTATATCTATTTCTAAGACTATTAGTTCTCTAATTCTCCCACGAGGTATCTTCAAATGGCCTTAATTAGGGGGAGGGGGTTTCATTCTAAAAGAGGGAGGCCAATATTTGACATCTAATCCTGTAATTTGGGGCCGTGAAGGTTCCCGAGGGCATTAAAAATAAATCATATTCTCAATGAAATATTATGATTATGGAAGATAAAAATAAAAAACGTAAAAATCCCTTATAAATCCTCCTACTTCTTAAGGTCCAAGACAAAACTTGTAGAAGCATTAAAGGCTTTGGAGCGGAGTTTGGCTCCTAATCAGATTTCCCCTCTTCATTTAGTGGGAATCCCATATAGATAAGGCCAAATCCCAAGCTAAGAAGGAGGTCTTAACATTTATTTTAGAGTAAGGGAGACAGTTAATCTGGTTTCCCAGTGTTTGTATTATCTCTAAGTGCCAGAGGGGACATGGGTAGCCTTCAACAACAATCCCTAAAAAATTCTTATACAATATAAAAACATCATGCCTTTCTCTTCTAGGAAAGTATATGTTATGGTCCAAAGAAATTGGGTTTTTGTCATCCTTCTTGAAAGATTGAAATTTTTGTTTGGTGAATGTTGAGGATATGTCAAAGGTCTAGTCATAGGATGACATGCTATAGGTGCCATATCTTCAAATGTTTTGAATGCAGATATAATGAATGAAGTCATATTCAAGGAGTTAAGGAAAGTTTTAAGAGTAGCTAATTTGTATGGGCTCTATAGTTGTAGGTTTTAACCCCGTATAGATATTACCTGCATATGAATTCTAAAACACACAAAATAAACAATGCGAGAGCATAACACATAAAACACATATACATAGAGATTTCCCTTGGATCCCAAAACCGGGACTACCAGCTTGATTTTTCATTATGTTCCTTTCATTGTTACAATATATACACACACACACACACACACACACACACACACACACACACACACACACACACACACACACACACACACACACACACACACACACACACACACATATATACATGTTGAAGCATCAAATACCATGGACCAAAAACCATCGCGCTCAAAACCATGTGCGAAAACCTGCACAAAAGCATAGGTAGGTTCGCCCACCTAATATAGGGTCCAAAAAAAATATCCCCAGGGTGCTGCCCCAGACCTTGTAAAGGGGGGTTAACCACCCCCTCAAACCCCCCGTACAGGGGGGCTTCCACCCCCCCTTGTGACCCCCTTGTTGCGCCCCCCCTGTGACCCCCTTGTTGCGCAATCGACACAACAAAGGGGGGGATCCGCCCCCCCTCTAACCCCTCGGTTAACTAGGGGAGCTAGTCGTGGAAATAGTATAACACAACCCCAACAATAGTGACAAAAAACCTTTCCGCAAAGGGTTAGGAGATGCAGATATTTTAATAATGGTGATAATATTATTATTAGTGGGGATCCCAATCCAAATCTTATCTATATGGACATATTAGGAGAGGTGGCAAGGAGAGGTATCTTAGCATATTATTTCTCTCATTTTTTTGAGATGTAAAAGCTCATTGATGTGGAAGTAGTCAAATTTGTCCCACCTTGAAGTAGTTCAATAAAGGTATATAAAAAGGGTTGGACAAGTTTATTTTTGCACAACACATGATGGGAAATAGTGATAAGATAAAATCCAAGGTGGGAGATAGAGGATCCTTAGGCTCTTTTTACAAATTGAAATTGAATACCAAAAACCTCATGTGTCATGTAAATACAATCATTCATGGTTGAACGAGGGGGATTTTAGAGCCCTAATTATAAGAACATTAAAGCCCTATGACAAGATTATGGAAGATTCAATTGTGAAGCAATTTGTTTATAACCTGAAAAGGGTAAAATGAGTACTTAA
Source organism: Pinus tabuliformis (assembly GCA_031772625.1). NCBI lineage: Eukaryota > Viridiplantae > Streptophyta > Pinopsida > Pinales > Pinaceae > Pinus > Pinus tabuliformis. The sequence goes on along the minus strand of CM062809.1, from coordinate 601,491,551 downwards.
GTGGAAAATGAATCAAGCACAAAAAAGGAAGATTGATAAGAAGTGGAAAGGGGTATTAAAAAATATTTTTGAAAAGAATGAAGCAGGGGTTTTCTTAGAGGAGGAAATATATATATATTAAATGGTCTTGGAGTAAAAAATATAACCATTTTAAATCAACCATAATAGAGTGGAGGCTCAAAAGTACTGCTATATGGTTGATTGAGGACCACAACAACACATAATTTTTTCTGTAAGTTTGCAAACCATAGAAAGAACACGAAAACCATTTTAGAAATTAGCAAACTAGATGGATCCAAAGTCAATTCTTTTAGGGAAGTGAAAAAGTACAAAAACAAAACTTGAAAACCATCTTCAAAGACTTTGAGAGTGCTAAGTTACATAGAGGTAATTATAAGGCTATTTCCTAGAATTTATGATGACCAAATGAATAGGGAATTGGAATCAAAAGTTACTAAGAAAAATATGAAAGTAGTTTGAAATTCATTCAATAGGACGTCCAAGCCATAATGGGTGGATATTTAAATTATACATTAGTTTCTATGATATGCTAGAAGTGGATATTCTAAATATGTTAGAGGAATCCATACTATCAAGGAAGTTGCTGGGAGCATTAAATTCTATTGCTGTAATCCTTATTCCTAAAATATAATATCCCTCATCCTTGGAGGATTTTGGACCTATCTTGCTGAGTAATCTAGTCTTCAAAAATCATCACTAACATGCTAAAATGTATTATAGAAGGGATAATTTCAGAAGAGCAATTTGGATTTCTATTCAATAGAGAAAAACATGATGTTGTGGGAACAACCTAAGAAACTATGCATTCTATCAAGACACCAAATTTTCCAATAGTACGATGAAGTTAGATCTTGCAAAGGCATACGATAATGTGAATTGACTATATATTAGACTAAATTTTCTTCTATTAAGTACGATCATGTAGATCCTTAGATGGATAATGGGATGTCTAGAATCAACATCCTTTGAAGTGTTAATAAATAGTTCACCTTTGCGCTTCTTTAATACTTCAAGTTGAATTCGATAAGGATGTACTTTTTTCTTTTTCTTTTCTCGTAGCTAAAGATTTAAGTATGCTAATTAATAATATGAAGAGAAGAGGGGTATTGGAAGGAGCTAAAATAATTGTCTCAATGCTTCTGTCACATCTAATTTCTATAGATGAGATGGATTAAAGGTGGAACAAGCCGTCAAGTTTCTCCCCATGAGCCATTTTAAGATTGATGATGGAATAAAGTACCTATGATTTAAATTAAAATCAAATGCTTACATGTATGCTCATTGGATCATAGTTGTTTAACAACACTAAATAAGGTATTTATGTATGGTGCAACATATGGTTGCCTGGGGTGGCATATTAGTTTTGGTAAAAGTAGTATTAGAGAGTATTCCAATGTATTGGATTCCCATTACTCATATTGCTAAGGAAATTTTGAGTAAGATCATGAAAAATATTTTAGTTTGTTATGGATGGGGAAATGAAAAAGGAAGGAATTACTTTGGTTAAGTGGATAACTATGGAAAATTTGAAAGAATCAAAAGGACGTGGATTCAAGAATATTATTAAAGAATATATGTGTTTTTAATATGGCTCTAGCTACAAGAGCCTTTGGAGATTGCTATATAGTGAAGGTCTATGTGGACAAGTGATGAAGATCAAGTATCTTAAAGGACAAGCTATGGCAGAATGGTTTAGAGTGGAAATGAAAAGAATTTAAGGGGTTTTTGTCATGTGGAAAGCTTTGGTTAGGGAATTCCATTTCATTGGAAAATGATTATCTTGGAAAATAGGAAGAGGAATAAAATGGCGAAGGAGGGAAGATCCTCTGATTGGTTACAAAGAGAATTTTCAATTTTATAAAATATTAATAAATGGATTGCACTCAATGAGGATATTCTCCTCGGAGGATGCAACCCAACCTAATGGTAATATGTGGTCACATAGTTGGAAATGGTGTAGTCTAACTAATATAAAATTGGCATTTTTTAGGGCATTTTTTTTCTCTGGTTAATTTTAACCAAAATTCGAGAGATATTTTTAAAAGCTTGAGTTTAAGTTGTTTAATTTGTAGAGTTCGCATTCCCTAGGGGTTTTTTAGGGCTCTAAATCATTTTATGCATTCAAAAATGTATTTTAGCCAACAAAAAATAATAGTCTTACTTAAAATTGCATTGTTAGATTCTAGTGAAAAAGGATTTTGTCTATAAGATAGACAACGTCATTGGAAACTATTAGAAGTTTTGATTCAGATTGGATCATTATATTGTTTGTCATCCATCAGTGGAAAATGTGGGTGATTCTGTAGGTGTTAACCCTGTACAAAAATTACCTGCAAATGAATTCTTAAAAACAAAAAAATGCAATGGAGAGAACATAAACATAAAACATATATACACATATATTTTCCCCAAGATCCCAAAACTGGGACTACCAGATTGATTTTTCATTATATTCCTTTCAATGTTACAACACATATATATACATGCCGAAGCATTCATAAACCCTAATCCATTAACCCTAGATTAGAACATAACCATAGTTCCCTTAACTAGATCTACAAGATACCATGGGCAAAAAACGATCATGCTCAAAACCATGTGCAGAACCCATGCACAAAACCATATGCATGTCTGCCCACCTAATATAGGGTCCATTTTGTTTTCACGGGGTGCTGCCCGGGATCCCGTGCAAGGGGGCTACCTCCCCCTACAAACCCACTGATAGGGGGGCTACTGCCCCCCCTTGTGACCCCCCCATTGCGCCTGACACAATGAAGGGGCGCCTACTGCCCCTCCTCTAACCCCCCACTTCGCATGTGGGGCTAGTCATGGAAATGATATACCGCACACCCAGTGAAATGAAATCTAAGGACCAATTTTGTGGTGGGTGGTAGTTTGGCAAAACGGGTCCTGAAACCTTCCAAGAACATTTTGAGGCATCAAACAATGGTTTTTTGGGGTAAAAATTTTCCGCTTTAGCACCATAACTTTTTCCTTATTCTACGCACATATACCTTTCCAATGATGCAAGAATCAAGTCAGTTAGAGTTCGTATGCAAAATTTATAACACTCATAAGTTGACCTTCTTGTTTTCACCACCATAATTTGAGAAGATACCATGTCAGGCCCCATTATTTATGAAAAAGGGGCTAGCAACGTGATTATGATGAAGAGGAATCTAGAAGAGTCTATATTGTAACTCTGGTTAAGAGTTGAGGTAGTCAAACCTTACCACTAGTAGGCTATTAGGCTGTGTTATAACCAGGCCACTAGGAGGAAAAGGGGTTCCATTCTTTTGAGTTCATTTGTTCTGTAGATGAGAAAAAATAGACAAGAGGGACAAGAGATAGAGCACACAAAGAGGATTTTTGCACTGTAATAATGACAATCCATAGATGTACTCATAAACATTTTCTATACAGAGAAAAAGAGTAGAGTGACCTCACTTTCCAGCTAGGTTTTTCTCCTGAAAGGGTTTCCCAGGTCATATCTTGTGTCAAATGTGTGTGTGAGCTTTTAGTTTATTGTTCCCCATTTTCTACACAATTTTAATTCGCATGCATACACCATTAACAGTATGTTGATGCTGCAACAATGACCCTCCAATTTTTTTGCCTATGTTAATTTTGGAGCCTACAATAACTGTCATTTCAAGCCCCCTTGAGTCGTCATGTTGTTTGATTTGTTATCTATGTGTTTACTCCTAGTGTTGCATCCTCCTAAGTCAATATTTCCTAAGTGTCGTCACTTAACCATTAGAAGCACTTGAGTTAGTTAGTCCATGGTTAGGTGAACTCATGATCTTTCTTGACTTAGAAACTTGCCTTACCGCCATGCACACACTCAAAAAACACTTAAAAACATGGAAAAGCAAACAAAAGAAGGAAAAACAATTAGAAAAGAAAAGGCACACTCCAAGTTGGTGAAGACATGCGTTGAACTTGGGCACACTCCTTCGGGACGAAGAAGTACATCGTCCTTGAGTGCACTCCTTCATGTTGAACAAGTGCGCCCTCTATGAGCGCACTCCTTCGTGACAAAGACATGCACCCTTTATAGTATACCTAGGGGGATAATATGGGGTACATAGGGAGGTACCCAATGGAATAATATGATGTAATGATTAAGGATGATAAATAAATAGGTCATAGCTTATAAATAAAATGGTTAACCCGCATTATGCAATGGACAACAAGTAGTTAGGAAATAATGTGATAATCCCATGGTATTGGATTTATGTTATTTAGAGACCCATGGTATTGTATGTATGAAGCCTATATAGAGGCTAGATACTTTCCATTGAGGGATGTCAAGTATTGTGTATTGAAAAGCATATGGCTTGTGGAGTGTTCTCCTTCCTTAAGGAGTAGTTGTGTGGTGTTACCCTACCTCCCAATAAATAAAACAAGAGATGATAGAACACAAATATTTTTAGTGGCATTCATTAAGTAATTTCTTGGCCTCCTCAAGGGTGAGACACCTTCTTAAATCATATCACTACCACGACAGTAAAGGGTGTCACAAATAATAATGTAATTTCAATATTGGTATCGAATACGTCGCTACTCGGAGCGAGAGGTATTGGGCCAAAATTCTAGGTCTCGAGATAGATCTGAAAATCTCCATACCACGAGTCAGATGACGAAATGAGAAAAAAATGTCTCGTCAAGGATAGAATCTTCAAATGTAGATTCAAAATTAGGGGAAGGAAGATTACACATTAGCTCGACGAAAACTAGGGATTTCTTCGACTTGGACTTGATGAACTCCAGGTCGAACTCTTGCAGAATAACGATCCACTTAGAGTACTTCCCCCCAGCAATTGAAATGACAATATATATGTGATAGGGTTGCAATCCGAAATGATCATAACTTTATGAAGCAATATGTAATGGTGAAACCTTTGGATGGATTAAACGACCGCTAATGATAACTTTTCTACGTGAGTATACCTGATTTCGACATCATTAAGGTTTTGACTCAAATAATAAATGGGATTTTTAGTCCCTATATTGTCTTCTTGGACCAATCCATTGTTATAATAGAAATGGTAGCAACGGGATACAAAAAATAGTCACACCAATAATCAGGGGGTTATAAAAGAGATGCCCGAGCCAGTGCATCTTTCAGGGCATCAAATGCTTTCCGAGCAATGTCATCCCAATGGAAGGGGACCCATTTTTTCAGCAAGAGAGTGAATCCTTTGGCCAACTCAACGTAATTAGGGACAAATCTCAGCAGGAAGTTAGATTTCCCTTGGAGTCTTTGTAACAACATTATCTATTTCACTAGCCATAGTTGTATATGAACGTGTAGTACCTAATATATATTAGGAAGGAAGTGGCAATATATAGGAGGTGGTTGGTTGGCATTTCCCAAAGAGCCAGTATTGAAATAAATGGATCTGAATTGGAGAGGGTGGCGTTGGAGCGGTTTGACGCGAAGGTTGAACAAGAGAACAAGGTGGAGGCAAGTCAATGATTTCCTGTGCTTTCAGAGGATCAATACGAAATCCTTGTTTTAAAATGAAAAAGCCCAGGAGTTGACCAGAACCGACGTGGGACACACATTTGTGTGGTTAAGTCAAATGTTATAGTGTCTACAATGGAGGAAAATAGCCCTTAGATGCATCGGGTGATCAACCCGATGTTTAGAATGAGAAGGACGACCATCCAAATAGGGTTGCACAATGTGTTTAATGTCGTGAAAAGCATAATCCATAGCATGCTGAAACATGGCCCCAATGTTCTTTAAATCGAATGGGAGCTTTCGATAATCAAAAGTACCCTAGGGACAAATAAATGCAGTCTTAGGTTGGTCTGTCGGGAGAATTTTGATTTGATTATAGCCCGATAATCCATCCATCAATGAATAAATCTTGTAGCCAGTATTCATTAACAATTTGGTCAATAAATGTGGTCGGATAGTCATCCATTGAACATGCATGATTCATGTCCTGGTAACCGACACATACTCGGATTGGATCGTGCCCTGTTTATTTATGACAGGGAAAACGTTCGATGCCTAATCAGTTAAAGGAATGGGGTATATGAAACCAACCCGAAGAAGCTTTTCAACTTCAACCTTAATCTCGACAACCTTCTTGGGATGGACCGGATGAAGGCGATGTCAATCGGGTTTGACATCATGATACATTTTAATCTCATGCACTACTATATTTGGGTCGATACCTAGCATTTCTTCATAAGTCCAGGCAAATACATCCCAAAACTCATGAAATAGGGCTCTATAGATCTTGATCTCAGATGGAGAACAAGACGCTCCAATGTATATATTTTCGACAATACCTAGTTTGACAGAGATATTGAGAGGTATCGTTTCTTCAATATTTGAAAGGTTCTTTTTAGAGTCGACCTCATGAATGGAGATGAAATTCATAAAAGGCTCGAAAAAATTAGGCAAGTACACATCACTGAGATTATCCTCAATGGAATCTGGTAAGGAGGAATGATGATGATGTTCATCCCACGGCCTGTGATTTGGCATCATGATCTCCATGATGCTCTCATCAATAGAGAATACATGAGAAAAAGGATTAGAAGATGTGCCATAATCCAGTGATTGATCTACCCAATTAATCGAAGAGAAGGTGTAAGCCACACAAGCTGAATAGATGGCTTTGTAATCTAGCTCAACGGGGCTAAGTGAAATTCGGTCACCAAAACTTTGGATGTTAGTTCCATCAGGTACAATCTAGGGATCAACTAAGATAGTAGAGGATGATATCATGTTGATATAAGCAACTGAAGATGAGTTGTTGGGAAGGAGAGGAGGAGGGAGAGAAAAGGTTCCCATAAGTGAAGAATCCTTCAACAATCCAACTTCGACATGCTGATAGGAATGTAGAGTTTCCCCTACAAGAGGGACACTTCCAGTAATGTGAGAATCAGAGGCGAAAAAGGTGAGTTGATCTATGGATACAATCTCGCCTTTGTGAGGAAAGGAAATTATACGGAAGGAAGTCGAAACGAAGGAATCCATGGCATAAACCCACGTACGTCCCAGTAGAAGATTATAATCGAGAGGTCCGTCAACAACTTCAACTTCTATGAAACAATTTTCCCTCGAGTTATACTTGAAGGGAATTCAAAATCCCACAAGGTTTGTACATTCTTCCATCAAATGCTTTCAATGTGGTGGTTGATTGACTCAGTTTAGGTGAACTAATCACATTCCAACAAGACAAAGACATAATGCAGGTCAAGGATCCCTAGTCCACAATAGAGTGATGAATGTTCTTACCACGGACGACGACTTGGATTATAAAGGCTTGTTGGGTGGGGAGCCTGATTATATTTTTTATTTAGAGGTATCATCGCATTGGACCCCAGTTCGTAATGTGGCAGCAACACCGCTTGTAAATGTGGGCCACTAGGGGGGTCTAGTGGGGGGCGTCGATGATTATTTGGAGCTCCCCATGGAGAGGGATCGGGGGCAGCGCCCACGAAACTGAAAATAGATGTAAAAACTGCCTTGTAAAATGTTGTAATTTCATAGTCAATCTGGGCCGTTCATTAGGCGAAGATCTGACGGTAGAATTTATGTTTAATTTAGGTTTTTTTGCCCTAGAAGGCAACCCCTCCCTATATATGAGGGAATTGTATTGCATCTATGTAGATCTGTATTCTGAGTGAGAAAGAGGGAAGAGATTATGTGAGAGAGAAGAGGGAATTACAGTTGATCTGCTGTAGGTTGTATGTCTTCATTTTGTTGGATAATATAAAAGGACTGGTTGTTTCTTCGTGGATGTAGCCCAAATTGGGTGAACCATGTATATTTGTCTCTCTCTTGTTTTATGCATTTCCTCTATGTTTATATTTCTGCAATGTATTTTATGTGTTCCATTGCTCTATAATTTTCTAATAAGGCTAACTAAGATGGAAGTCGAGGAGTATAGTTTTCATGAGAGAAAACCACTAGGTTAGAATCCAATGGATTCACACATCTAATAGCTGATAAAAAGGGCTTGTTTTAGGTGGGGAAAAATTGCAATACCTCAATATTTTTGGGAAAATCTTGAACGAGGGTTGAAAGCAAACTTATGAATAACGCCCTTCTGAGGCTTGATAGTCAATTCTACAGGAAACAGAGGTGGAGTAGGATTAGATGAAGGTGATGCCAAACTGACAGGTTGATCAATAGTCTGACTATTCAGTGGATTCACATTACCATATTCCTTGTTCCAAGTGACCACCATAACATCAGATTTCAACTTTGAGGAGGAAAGCATCAAAACCATGTTAGACGAAGAAGGGTCTCAGGAAACCAAATGAGTCTCCTGATTGGGAAATGGGTTGGCCAACAATGTGGGAGAAGTGGAAGATTTAAGAAACCGATTCACTTCAGCGCAGTGCAGACAATCATGTGTAAAGTGATCCTTGTTGCAAATCAAGCATGGGTATCAATGCTTTCATTTCTCATTAGAGGACTGATCTATTTGTTTATCCTATGGTGAGGGGTATTTCTTCTTCTTATCTTTTCCTTTCTTCTTGCTTCCAGGTTTCTATTGAGACTTGCCTTTATCAGATGAAATGACAGTTATATAAGAAGAAGAAGCCACAGGAGGATGGGATTGAGGGTTTTGAGCAGATGCGGTAAGAGAAATACCAAACGGTTTACTTGTAGACTGTGAATTGGTAGAACCAATCATGCCGTTATTGGCATGAGATTATTTACTAGGAAGAGGAGGAACACTATTTGAAGGTGTCAGAGCATTTGGTATCTTATCATAGAGCATGCCCGATTGGGTATAAACAAGGTCCAAATGTTGCACATGAACAATAAATTTATCTTTGGTCATGACTCCACCTTTAGCCACCTCTTCTCTTATAGGGGACAACAGAGAATTGGTTAACCATTCCACTAATAATTGATTGGGAACACAAGTATTCACCAACTTACGACAATGTCTCCACTCATGAATGTGATCTGAGATGTGAGTGGAATTTGATTGTTTAAAGTTGGTCAAGAGTTCCGTTCTATTTTTGTATCTAGTGGGTGTGAAAATAACAACAAGAAATGCTACAAATAACATAGCTATAGATAGAATTTGAGGATATATTCCAATTTTAATTTTTCATTGAATTAAAATTCAAATTTAGTCTCACTCGCTGTTTGAAAAATAATTATTTAATTCATCTTGAGTTAATTAGTTGGTGAAATTCAAACATGAAGTCTTTGTGAAGACATGCAATAGTTATCCCTTTGATTGAGGAAGTTATTCCTTAATCAAGGAGATAAGGATGATTTGTATTTGAGTTGTAATTAGTTAGCTCAGTTAACTGAGTTAAGTCTAGTTAAATTAGTTCCAAACAATTTGTGGAACTAATTGTGAGTTCAGTCAGTTAATGCATGCATGCATGCAACTAGTGTTCTCCAGATAACTGAATATTCTCTCATAAATAACTTGCATGTCATTTCAAACAAAGAACCATTTGAGATTAAAGGTAGGGATAATGTACTATCAGTTACTAGAATATTCCCATGAGAATATCTCTTGCATGCAGAAGGAATTATTTCCTTGAGGATTGCGTAGTTACTATAGAGTTCAGAGCAGTGTGTGAGGTGAGAATCACACAGGTTACAGCTGGAGGAACCAGGAGAAACTGCACAAGGAAATAGGAGTCTTGGAGGACTGAAGGAAGGAATATGTGTTGCCTATTATGTCTATGAGAATCAGTGAGGGATTGTACTGAGAGCTGGATAGCTTGAGAGCTAAAGCTTTGTGTAATCCTGAGATATTTCCACTTGTATGATAATACAGATAGCGAGGTTTTTAGCTGAGGCTTTCCCCAGAGTATTCTTTTGTGTTTCATGTGTGTTTGAATCTTCTTCTCTGTTATATGTGCTCTATTTGATCTTGCTCAAAATCGATTAAACTTCTGCAAGTTTGATTATAGAAGTAGATTAAGTATTTTTCTTTAGTACATTGCATAATTAGTTTAATCTACAGTGAGAATTTATACAGTTGGAAACTGGAAATGTGCGAGGAAGGTGGTGGCTAACGTGATGAAATCATGAAACAAAGATCTAGGTAATTTAATATACTATTCAGCTGCGGTACCTGTAAGCGTTTGTTGGAAAATACAAAGTCGAATGGAATCATTGTTAAGGGAGTTCGAAGAACACCATAGATGATATATCATAATGTGTGTTGACGAGTCTTCTCCTAGATTCCCATTAAATTTTGGGATATTAGAAGGAAATTTAGTGGGAATAATCAACCACCATGGAAAATGAGCAATGGGGTCATTAGTGAGTCGAGTTAAGTTTGGAAATTCGAGAGTAGCCACAAAAGGCAATTGCTGATTAAAGTCTGGAGGAGGATGGCTTGGATATGAAGGAATAACTTGAGAAACAAGAACTTGCATCCCTGGATAAGGAGGGTTTTGATAATAAGGAACCTGGGTACCAGGATAGGGGGGATTCTGATAACCAGTATACAAGTGACCTTGTTGTCTAGCCCCAAGATGATGATAAAGTTGTTGGAATGGTTGGGTTTGGATTTGTTGGCCTTGAAAAGGCACTTGAGGAATACCTTGATATGGTCCATATTGTTGCCCGATGGGGGTTTGCATTGTCCCATGGTAAGGTGGGTTCGATTGGGACTATACCATACTATGAATAATTTGACCTATCAAAACTTGAGGAGTACCCTATCCAAGCAGTTGAGAATGTAAGGTACCTTGTACAGGTTGGGTAAGCGGGACCTGGGAAGTGCTAGATACTGATGGAAAAGGTTGTGATGCAATGACAACCTATAAAGGTTGGATCACATGTATTTGAGCTTGTTGGGGTGCTGATGGATGGATAGGAATTTGAGACAAAGATGGTGCAGGTTGAGGATTCAACAATCAGTCCCAAAATGAACCAGGTTGAATGGGAAAAGTAGGTTTCCAAACACTAGCAACCATTCCAAGATAAGGAGGACTATAATAAGGTTGATTACCAATTTTAGGTATACCAACAATAGGTTTCCCCCTTGCCAAAGGAGGAGGGGATGATGGAGGAAACTGTGATCCAGATGGAGGGTACCCAACATAAGAAGAGTTAGGCTATTGAAGGTAGCCTTGCCCACTGACATAAGGGCTAACCTGCTGCTTGATCGTGGGTGTAGGTGGAGGAAGAGGAGCAGACTATGTGGCACTCATAAGAGAAGTACCAAATGTTATTCCCAAATTAGATGACATGGGAGAGGTCCAAGGACTAGAAGTTGCACCAGAAAAGGTACCAGATAAAGACTGATAACTAGGTGGGACAAATGAGCCACCATACATATGTGTTTCTGGTGATGTTGCAAACATAGATGAGGAAGAAAAATTTGATGTCTCAACCATACTGGCAGACATGGCCTGAGAGGTCAGATAAGTTCCAGTCATGGTTAACAATCACAATGAAGATTGTCGTGAGAGATCCACAAATAAGTCCAAAGAATCAGACAAAGGATTTTGTGTCAGAGTATGAAGAGGTGGAATAGGACCAATTTGATAAAAATGGAGTCCTTCCTAATGAACATGAGTAAAAGGGCGAGGCTCTTCTTGTGGGATCTCTTCAATACTCACAAGTTCGCGTAGAAGAGGTCCATCGTCGGGTCCAAGATATATAGGTTATGTTTGAGACAAAGGAAGAGAAGAGGAACGTCCTGAAGTAACATGTGAAGACGGCTAAGGCTCCTCACGTTCAACAACCTCAGGAATCAAAGTGCCTGACTCAGGAAGGTCAAGTTCAATAACCTCAGGAAACAAGGTTTCAGGGAATTATGTTTCGATATTACCGGTGTCACCATCAAGAGTAGATGTAATATTGGGCTCGGAACTAAGAGGGATAGATGATTTTAGCGGATCAATATTAAGAGGATGGCTACAAGTAATTCCCTAAGTTCCCGATTTGGTAGCTTGGGTCTTCTTATGCTTCTGATGATAGCCAAGAGTAGCCTCTAGTGGAAGAGGAGGCTTATTTTGCATTCTACGCGAATGACGGGGTGGGATATTTTGTTCTTCTATGTTGGATAATAAAATTTATTATTACAAAAGGAAATAAATAAAAAAGAGGGTAATCTAGGCATAAAGGATTAGCAAGCAACCGTGAACTGCAATATACACCTTGGTGAACCAAGGACTTAATGTACGACAGCCATTCTCCCCAAATTCTATGTTCAATGTATCACGAAAACAAGGCGACATACTCGGTTACCTATAGGGGACTCCCAAATTATACTCGACGATACGTGGGAGTGCAATCCATAGTAGTGCTATCTAATTCATAACTGTTTGATGAGAGTGTTCCCATATACTTTACATGCGTGGAGCGCCATCCAATATACCCAACGGTAAGTGGAGAACGATCTTGTACACTCACATACGTGGAATGAGATTTCACCCCCAGGATGCAATGCTAGAAAATAATGACAACTCCTACATTTAATGATGTCGAGACAAGTATCTAGCCTAAACCTCTAAGTGTTTTCATTAATGTTACAAATTCTCCTTAGGTTGATTCAACAAATTTTACTATTTATCTTTGATTAAGTTTTAGTTTTGGGCTCACCATGAATGTCATCTGAATATCCTAAAATGCAAATCTAGCATGAGAAAATGGAAATCTTTCTCTTTCAATGAGAAGAAACAATTAGTATGCAACATACAACATGCAACAAACACGATGCAAGATGCAATTTCCCTTTAAATGTAACTATTCCTATAACAATGCACATACAAAACCCTAAATGGAAATGCATTTTTCTTTTCTTTTCATCAAACTTAATTTTCGAAATGAAGAAAAATAAGATGAAAATGTTTAATCACTAATTAAAATTCACTTTTAGAACGAGGACTAACACAACAATTCATCCAAGCAGTCAATGACCAAATGAAATTAGTTTGCGAGCGACTAGATGATCAGAACAAAGAAAAATCAAAACCAATTCTTACCAAATGAAAGAAAACAAAAATGCAAACCAAATTGAGCTTTAAGGAGACCACAAGACACTCAAAACTCAGGGAAGGTCAGCTGGAAGTAGGCTGATCAAAGAGACACTAAAAAACAAAGGCAATTTTTGTGCAAAAATAGGGGCCAACACTGGTGTAGAAGAGGCACTAGTGCTTTGCAACATTGGTACATATTGGGCCCAGGTGAGGTGCAATTCTTTGTCAGAGGCACTAGGGGAGCGTTGGTCCAGGGATTGAGGATTCCGACACAAAAATTGCAAAAAGGATTCAATGAAATGACTTCCTAGGTCTGTTCTTGGCTGGGTAAAGAAAAAAAGATCTATCAAAGAGGTAATCAAACACAATGGAGAAAGGAACCACCGAGAGAATACAATGATCCCCAGTATGGTCAACAATTTTCTATGCAAGATTTACGATTGCGGACAACAGTATCTCCCCTAGGTTTGGTGGCTAACCTAGAACAACAGAGAGACAATGAACCCGATGCTTTCCTTAAAGTAAATAGATGAAAAAATGAAGCCTACCTAGAACCCATTACACACTTCGATCCTTCTTTAGCTTAAATGCTCCAATTCCAACTATGATTGCAAAAATTAGAACCTGCACAATTAGATAACACAAGCCAAGAAACTACGAGATCTATGCATGAAATACATGAAATATATTAATGAAATGCATAGAAATAAATAATTATTTTCATTAATATAAATGGAAGGAGTTACAACCATAAATAGATGTTGATCTTGTATAAGAGCTCCTCCAAGCTGACTTGCCCTTTCCTTGTCACAATGTGCACCTCCAATCACCCTAAATTCATGAAATGAAACCTCTCACAAAACCAACATAAGGGTAGAATCACTCTCCAAAAACCAACCCCTTGCATATGGAAGGCTGTAAATAGATATAGGAGTGGGGTAAGTTGGGAGTTATTATCCAATTACCAATCTAAGGTTTTAGATCCACCTTTGATGGGAGGACAGGATCAAAGAATAAGGGATGAAAACTCCAAAGTAGGGTAGGATAGGATCTGAATGTTTTATCTGAGATAAATGGTTGTAACAAATTCTGGAAGCTTCTGGAAGAGAAAGTTTCCAAAGTTTCTCTCTTTTTCCTGAATTTATATAACCAACATAGGTGCAAAGAGGAGCAACCTGTAAGTGATCAACGCAGGACACAATGGAGCAACCTGTAGGTGAACACTATCCAATAAGAGGCCAGGGAGTGTTGGTCCTAAAACTGGCTCAGATGATACAGTTTCAGGCAAAAACTCTAGGGAATGAAAGAAGCATGCTTAGGGCTTTGTGCAATATAATGACAAGGGGGAATAGGATGTTGATTGATCCGATTAGGAGGCCTATTGATCAGATGTGACAAAATGGCCTATAACACAATGTCACCCCATCTCAACACAAACTCCATGCTGTTAGATGATACTCTCTTCGGTGGATACTAATGCATGGGCCTCAAAACAACCTTCCTACCATCTGCTAGATCTGTAAACTCCATCTCCATGTTACGTTGGTCTGTAGTATACTTCCCAATGTAATAGAACTACTGAACCCCTATCACCACATTGGTGTCCAACACGTCCACTATGAAGAAATGATTTGTCACTATGTAATTTCCCATTGTTAACTTCATCTTGGGGATATATCTAGTGCAATCCATCTGATGGCCACCTGGTATGGCTACCAAAAATCCATCAAAATACTCTGTCATAATTTCTCTCTGATCAACCATGGATACATCTACGAAGTTATGGGAAGCCCCACCGACAATCGACATTGTCACCTTGTTTCTTTCCAGAACCCCTATGACTTTGAAAGTGTGATACTTGGGGAATCCTGACATGGATTTAATAATAGGGGCTTTGCCTCCAGGTTGTGAAGCCTCACCCAAAAAGTGCTAGATCCTCATCATCATCATCACTATCACTCATTGAGTACACCTCAATATAATGGGCCTTCCCACCTTGTCCTTTCCTGCACATATATGCCATGGTTCCTAAGTATCCTCACAATTGAAACATAGATTCTTCTTTCTCAAATATTTTCGGGTATCTTCGTCCAACTTTAGTTTCTCGATCCACTCCATTTAAAAATGTTTGACCTCTTTTCTCTTTTGGGGAAAATATAGTTTAGGAATGAATATACTCTTAGGAGTTTCATCCTGCATGTCCCTAGATTTATTAACCAGATCTTGTAAAGTGGCTGGTTGATACCCCTTAACCCAACCACGTAGAGGCTCAAATAACCCCTCAACAAATAACATCACCAACTGAGCCTCTGATATCTATGTGACCATAACTGCTAATCTTAGAAAATATGATATATATGCCTCCAAGCTGGCTATTTGTCTGAGCTATGTAAAATCTTTGAAATGAATGTCTGGATCATTTCAGTGAAAACAATCTATGAGCCTTTAAGTAAATGCAGTGTATGAGGTGACGCTGGCATGACCCATGGTCACTAACCCATGATAACACCACTCATGGGAATTCTTATTCAGATTTAATGTCAGTAATGTAATGGCTTTTACCTTGGTCATATGATGTAACTGAAGGTAGGTGTCCAACTTTTGGACCCACGATCTAGCTGATCACTTCGGTGAAGCATAAAAACAAGAAATGATCACCTTTCCTAATGTTTTATGTAGCTCTTGATTCTGCCACAAATCCCTCTGAGTTTCCTGTGGATTCGTTTTTAATTGTAGGTGGAAGAAGTCAGTGAAACTCATAACAACCTGAAACTCACATCCCCGCACTCTATACTCCAAATAATCTGCATAAGGGATCCCCTAACTTGTTTTCTCTGTTTTGTCTTCTTCCATCTCATGTATGAACTAAGTCACCTTGGATCTAGGTGCTCTGCTGTATAAGTGTGAACGACTTTGCATGTTGGTATGGGTGTGGCTATCCTCTGCACTATTAAACCCTTCTTAATTGACACTTTCCTTCTTGGTGGAAGTCTCTTTGTTTGCTATCCTTCTCATTAGATCCACTGTAGCCTTTTGTCCCTCAGACAAATGATTCTGTGCACTGAGCAAGTTTCCAAATGCTAGAGATTCCTTATCCCCCATGTCTAGACCTTCTCATTCTGGTGTCTATTCTACCCCATTTCCCTTTCTAGGGGTTTCTTCTTCCTCTCTTATCTTTACTAGAGACTCTTCTTCTTCATAAACATGAGTAGGCTCTATGACCTTGTATTATCTTTTGTAAGTGATGTATGGGTGGTCTTTAGAACTCATGAAATCACTTGTAATCTTCCCTTAGACTCCACAACTGTCCAAGAATATGCTCTGATACCATTGTAATATACCTTGCTGGCAGTACCTTAAATTTCCCAACAAACGACTGAGTTGTTTAGTAAGGTTTTCAGTGAAAATTTTCATCAAACACTTTGATGGTACATTGTTGTAGGTGTAATTTTTGTTTATTTAACTCAAGTAACATACACAATGGTCATTATATGCCATGAGGGTGCTTCTCAATAACTATGACTAATTTATAATGAACCCAAAGATATATCCAATGTTGATACAAGAGCGCATGATAATAGATTTTGAGCATACATAAACATCCTTTTAATTAACTTGTCAAAATATACACAACGAGTAAAAAGAACAAGGGAACCTAGTATATTTATTTAATAGGAGAGCAACCATATATATATATCAATGTTTAGTAAGCTCCAACAATGTATTTTCCAGTGGTTCGACCCCAAAACAAGCAACTCGTCCCTCTATTATATCTTTGTCTTTACCCTCTACTACAACCAAATGAATACTCTAGTAACATGCTCATCCAGGGATATATTTGCACACAATAAGCAATGCTGACTACGTTCTCTTCAAATACTTGAATCTGTGCGTAGCATTAGAGAGTTTGGGAACCATGATATTGACTGCGTTGGAAAAGAATTTCATGGCCATCTGTTGGCTATGCGGCTTGACTAGGAAAAACCAGAATTCATCCCATGTCAAGTTTTGTACCTTGCCGATTTGTTCTTCTCTGTTTGCCAGCTCCTATCTCCATTGATCTTCTAGTGCTTTTGCTTTCGGGAGTTTTCTTGGAGAACAGTCAGAGATCAAGTTAGCCATATACAAGCTGTCATTTACTAACCCGATTACACCATTCATTGTAGCCATGACTCTAGAAGTCCCTCTTTCAGATTTTATTAACTGTGATTCCCACTTTGAAAACAAGATTTCCTTGTGCGATTCTTGTATTTTCGGTAAATCAGCAACGATGCCTTCATTTGAATTTTGCCAAGAGAGAAAGTTTGTTAACTTATCATCTGCTTTATGAAACTCCAGCCTGGTGTCAACTGCCCGTTCAATAAGTGATGCAGAGATAGTGCACAATCAGGGACTCCAAAGAGTCTACATAACATAGTGCCATCATAGCAATAAGAAGATGCGAAGGAGTCTACAAAGTATATACCAGAAGATTCATGCTTATGTTTGTTTGGGAAATGTCTCCATTGCCTGATAGGGTCCAACTCTATATCGTTCTCCTTGGTGAAGGCTTCTAAAAATGCTTTATTGTAATGCTTCTAGGGGTCCGGTAATTGATACATCTTCTTGATATCTTCTCCCCTGAATGTCCCGAACATCCTTCCATCGGCTGTATAGAAGGCCCTGTCAGTTATGTTGATACTTTCTATGACCCATCTTACCATGTCATTGTATGGTAACACTTTCGCTCGGGCTTCTATTCTGTGGAGGAAGGAGCTGGCTAAATCGTAAAGAGTATTTTCTGATTTATCAGTTGAACCAGCCGTTGCTCCTTCTTCTTCAACTTCACTTGGATCCTTAGTTTCAAGTAAATTATATATACCATCCCATGAAGTCTTACCAAGGCTTGCATAGGTAGTATCAAATATTAGTACCAACTTAGTTGGTTCATCTTTTGCCACGATGGGGGCCTTTGCTTTCCGAGCTCTCTTAGACATTTTTACTAGATTGATGTTTTCAGATTCGCTCTGCAAAATGAAACAGAAGGACGTAACAGTGGAAAAACTTGTTCAAAGCTAATACATAGCACACAAAGACTAACAACAGTTAAGCGCAAATGGGTGATACAGATTTTTGATATATTAAGCTACCATGGATGAAATCCTTGAAGGATTCAACCATAACTGCTTTCTTAATGATTTCCCGTAACTTCCAACGTGACACTTTAATGTCGTAATGACATGTCGCATCGCAAATTTATAACGGTCCTTTTAAAATGAGTATTGTGACTTCTCGATCGGCGATTAGCGATAATCACATATCGCAGATCGGGAGATACAAGCGTTATGCTTAAATGTTTCCTTTGCATATTTGTGATTGTGACTAATGGTGAGCTGTCATGGGAAGGCGGGATGACTTTTAAAATTAATAAATCGTTTATTTTTTCTTTATCTTTGATTTATAAATTTAACCCACAAATGTTCATAATAGCTCATATTTCACCTTTATCGAAAAGCGTGCTTAATAATGAAATCACATCGGAAGTTTTCAAAGGGGCTTTTGGTATGTGTTTTATGATTTCAACGATGCGCGATTATGATCGGCTTATTGCATCGGCAGATTTATATGAACACTTGGAAGGGTTTCTTGATAAGTAGTGATATGCGATTTCTGATGGAGTTATCGCATCAGCGAATGTCAATGGAACACCTTAAGTCCAATATTGAAACAAAGGATTTGCACGATGTGACATACTCCTTTTAAAATTGTTTTATGATAAGGTTTTATTATAATTTAAATTGGATCAGACCTTATCAAGAGGATTTTCATAGGTTAAATGGATTTGCACATTGCGATTGTTATTTAACTTATCCTTAAAGCAAAAAACCTATTATAAAAATTCTTTAAATGTTTTATTGATTTTATTTATATTCTAAAGGGGACCCATTTCTTATCAAAGTTTTATGTGAAATTTTTTGATATGGGGAGGGTTGTTGTATAGCATGACAATTGGCGATTCACTAGGAGAAACAATTATCTCTAGAAAATAATGCAATATTCAAAACTTTCTAAGTTTGGAAACAATTGAGGATAAAGAAAACCATCTAAGAATAACTAAACAAAAATTAACACTGAATAAAATAACAATTTTTTGCACTTTCTTTTACAATCCCTTAAAAATAAAAACATTTTTGGTTTCTTCAAGTTTTGATTGGTTGATAAAGATAAAGTAGGGGGCTATTCAAAATTAGCTTTTGAATTTACTCTTTTGTCATAGGTAGTGCCTCTTCTGCCAGCAAACATCTATAGTCTTGGTAGGGTTACCTTTTAACCATAAATCATTCATTGTCCCATCCATCTAAGAGCATAACTTTTGAAAGATAAATTCAAAAAGATATGTTTACATATATTTTTTGATTTTTTGATTTTTTAAAAATTTTAATGATAAAAAGTCATTGTCCTGGTTTGGTAGCTAGCTTATAACAATTCCATTCACTGGTTGTAATTGAACTGAACAAGCTGGTTCATAATGAGACCCCTTGTCTTATGATTATAAGCCACTACCCTGTTTTGATATGTAGTATTGGTAATGTCAGTTTAATTAGTTCCCTATGATCAGGGTAAGTAGGCTCATGATGAGACCTCTTATATTTTATATCAGACATATTTTAGAATTACACTTTGAAAAATCATAAACTTAGTGGATGGGGTGAATGACTTTCTCCTTAAGAGTTTATGGATGACAATTCTAGAGTTGTAGATGCTAAGTTTGGAAAAGTCTTTACTTTTTACAAATAACCTCTCTTAAATTTAATAAAACTTAGAATGATTTACAGTGTTTTCAAGGTTTTGGAAGATTTTGAAAACTTTAAAGAGGTTCTTAGAGTTTCATGTTTTATTCAACTTTCAAAAAATGTAATCATTTCCTTAAAGGTTTCCACCTATTGAAAGCAAGTATTTACAATATTCTCTTAAAGAGCTTTCTAATAGTAAAAGGCCAATGGAAGACTATTTACAAAATTATTTTATAAAATAAACAAACTTGCATAAAGAATATTTATAGGTAAGAAGGGGTTACCTCCTTAAGAATAGAATTTCTTTAAGATAAGCCCATTCACAGGAAGAGAATATCTCTTTCCTGATAAATCTTGCAGTATGAACGTTGATGAGCCTATCTTCTCAATGATTTGAAATGGTCGAAACTACATCTTTTGGAATTTGGTATGTTTACCTTTATCTTCATGTGCTTTGTCCCATTTCAACACAATATCACCAATTTGTAAAAATTTTGAGCCGGTAGAACTTGCATCAAAAGAAGATTTAATGACTTGTTGATGTTTAGCATGAGTGATTTTGGCCTTCTCTCTTTCTTCTTCAATTTGAGGATTTGATCAAATCTTAATTGAATAGAGGAAGAAGGATTTCTTCAATAAAATGTACTAGGGCTAGAGATGGGAGCGCTAAGTTTGAAGGTATTACAACTTCTTCCCCACACACTAGGTTAAAAGGAGAAATACCTATTGAGGTCTTCTGAGTTATGAGATTTTCCCATAATGCAAATATTAAATATTTATGCCAGTTCTTTTGATTTTGATTAACAGTTATTTTAATAATCTTAATGAGATTCTTATTAGTTGATTTTCCAAACCATTATCTTGAGGATAATAATTTGCAGAATATTTTAATTTAAAACCTCTCTTAAGAGAAAATTCAACTATACTACTCCCATAAAAATAAGATGCATTATAAAAAATCAGGGCATTAGGTACACCAAACCTGGTGATGATGAATTGATCAATGAATTCAATGATTGCATCAGAATTGACTACCTTTAATGGAATTGCTTCTACCCAATTTTTGAAGTAATCCGTGGCTATAAGGATGTATCTGTGTTGCTTGGAAGAATTTGGAACAATCTATCCTATGATATCAAGCCCCCACTGTTCAAATGGTTGTTCAATGTTTACTGGTTGTAAAGGAAAGGCTGGTTTCCTTTGTCTCCCACTAACAGTTTGGCATATCTTGCATTTCCTGCCATAATCATGGGCATCTTTAAACAAAGTGGGCCAATAATATCCAACATGTATGATTTTGTGAGATGTAGTATCTCCTCCAAAATGTCCACCTGGTGGACCATCATGTAATTCCTACAAAACCTTTTGTGCTTCAGTTTTTTCTAGGCATGTTAATAAATTTGAATCATAATTTCTTCTGAATAATACATCATTAATGATTTCTAAGTGTTTTGATTTTAATCTTAAGGCACGTTTGTTTTCGTAATTAAAATTAGGGGGAGCATATCCATTTTTTAAGTAAAAGATGAGATTAGCATACTGGGATTAAGAATTTATGATACTTATCTCGTTCACTTGAATATCTGAATCTTCATGTTTTGGAATATTAGAAGCTCCTGCTAATAACTTGCAAAAACCTTGTGCTCTCACAATTTTCGCTGGTTTAATATCAATATCATACTCCTGTAAGGCTGTTACCCAATTAGCCCTCTTTTCTCCTACTTCTCTTTCTACTAGCAATTGTCTCACTGCAGAGAATGGGACTATTAATTTTGTGTGTGGTTTTAGGAGAAATGGTCTAAAGTGCTTGATAGATTTAAACACAACAAAAGCTTGTTTTTCTACTTCCGAATAGTTGAGTTCAACACCCTGCAAATTGGAACTAAAGAAAGATATAGGTGCCTCTATTTGCTGATAATTGATTTGTGTTAAAACAACAGCATAATATGTTTCAGTGGCCAAAGTATACAAAATAAAATGATTAGAAAAATTGGGAGTATTCAATGTAGGAGCACTAATAATTGCCTATTTGATTGAGTTAAAGGCTTGCTTTTAATTATGTCCCCATTTGAAAACTGATTTTTTCTTAATCATATTTTGTAGAGGTAAGACTATATGAGAAAAATCATGAACAAATATTTTTACAAAATTTATTTGTCCTAAAAATGATTGCATTGATTTCTTGTTGTGTGGCAAACGAATATCAGAAATCTCTTTTATCCTATCAGGATCAATATATATGCTAGCTTTGGATAAAATAAACCCTAAGAGTTTGCCTTCGTTTAGGGAAAAAAATGATTTCTTGGGATTTAATGAAATCCCATACCTTTTACATCGTTCAAAGATCTGTTTTAACCCATGGAGATGATTGGTCCTTTTCTTGGAAAAAACAGTTATTTCGTCTAAGTAGACAACAACTGACCTATTGATCAAACCTTTGAAGGCTATATACATGGCTCGTC
The DNA here is from genome assembly GCA_031772625.1 of Pinus tabuliformis. Classification (NCBI taxonomy): domain Eukaryota; kingdom Viridiplantae; phylum Streptophyta; class Pinopsida; order Pinales; family Pinaceae; genus Pinus; species Pinus tabuliformis. The sequence continues at coordinate 601,469,350 of CM062809.1, read as the reverse complement.
GGAAAGTAGCTCCAACATTTATCAGACCAAAAGGCATTTTCTGATAAGCATATGTTCCCCATTTAGTTCTAAATGTAGTTTTTAGTCTGTCATCTGGATGTACCGGTATTTGATTGTATCCTGAAAAACCATCTAGGAAGGACATTAACTCTGAACCAGCTACTGATTGAAGTATCTGCTCCATTGTTGGTAATGAGAAATTATCTTTTTGACATGCCTTATTGAGATTTCTAAAATCAATGCAAATCCTAATATCACCATTCTTTTTTCTTACATGTACCAATTTTGAAACCCATTTAGAATATCTAACCGAGAAAATTATCTTAGCTTTCAAAAGTTTATTCAACTCTGCTTTGATTTGGCTTTCCAGATTTGGGTGAATTTTCCTTAACGTTTGTTGTACATGTTTCTTATTAGAAATAATTGGAATTGTGTTTTGGATGATAGAAGTATCATAAGTTCTCAAATCCTCGTAATTCCAAGCAAAAACATTTTTGTATTTGTTTAATAATCTGATGAAAGAAAATCTTTCTTCTGATGTGAGTTCAAGCCCTAGATTGACATTTTGTGGTTTGGCCTCAGTGCCAAGGTTTACTAATTCAAAATTTAAAGTAGAACTTTGAAGTTTCTCATTAGTAACTTTTTTAAATCTATCTTTGATGTCATAGAGATCTTCTAGCTTAACCACAGATTTAGGAATAAAATTCTCATTTGGTCTTTGTTTTAACTGAAGATCATGATCTCTTTCATCAATAATCTGATCACCATAAGATTTTTCAGAGGTCATGAAATTTAAAATGTCTTCATCATTATTAAATACTCACTAATTGGTGACATTGTCCGAGACAGATGGCCGAAAAGTTAATTCAACTGAAAACCTATATGGACTATAATCCTCTGATGGAAGGAGCTTAGAAGCAACATTAGCAAAGAAATCAACTGCTGCATTCTGAGATCTAGGAATAGGAGAAATATTAAATGCTCGAAAACGAGTTATGAGATATTGAACAAGGGATTGATAATGTTTGAGATGTCCTGAAAGGCAATGGATAGTGTTTCTTACCTGTTTGATGACAATCTCAGAATCACCAAATACTTTCAGATATTGAATATTCAGGCCTATTGCTTTATAAAGCCCTTGGATCAATGCCTCATATTCTGTAGTGTTATTGGTACATTCAAATTCTAGCCTGCACGATAGCATAGTTTTTTCCCCTGATGGACTAACTAAAATACATCCTGCTCCTGCATCTTCATTAGATTTTGATCCATCAAAATATAAAGACCAAAAGGTTTATCTATAGATTTATTTACAAGTTCATCAGCAATACTGACACATCTTGAGGTATCAGTATGAGAGAAGTTTTCAATTTGTGATGTGATACTATTAACAGGAAAAGGCGATGGTTGAGCATTAAAATTTCCAAAGAATGACTCAGCTGAGTAATTTCCAAGAATGTTGTTATTGAAAGCTACTGGTTGGTTTTCTTGTTCAAACTCTGTTACTGTATGGGTCATGTGTTTCTCTCGATCTGTTTTTATTTGATTTGGTTTCCCTTTATAGGAAAGCCACATGTGAGACCAATCAGTGGAAATGTAACCATGGAGTTTCTCAGACCAATCCTTGCTTAGAATTAAACCATAGAACTCAGGGATGTAAGCAATCAATATATCAATTCTTTGAACTCCTATGGGATCAACCTATAGCCTAATGGTAACTAAATTAATCTCTCCTAAAAATTTCACTTTAGTCCGATCTAACTGAACGATATGGACTGCAGATTTCTAGGGCTCAATGTTAATTTCGAGAAAACTGAGGCTGGCATTATGTTTGATGAAGTCCCTGAATCTATCAGGCAGTTATGCAGATTTCTGTTATAGATTTCATAAGTCAAGAGAAAAGGAGGAGCATGAGAATTAGACCTATCTTCAATCAAAAAAACATCAGTAGAATCGAATTTGTCCAATGGTGGTTTACCTGACCCTTTAGCCACCTTGGATAATACAACATTTGGAAGAGGAGAAGAAGGTACCGCATTCAACTCTTTAAGTAACAATTTCTGTTGATTTTTTAGCTTGCTAAGTTCGTGTAAAGAAATATTTGCTTGAGTCTTCTTCATGTCCTCCACAATGTTGTAATCCATAGAGTTAGAGACTATTAATGTTTTGGATGATGAGGGTGGATTGGAAGATGATGGTTGATTTTGGGTAGGCACAATTGGAGTTTTCTTCATGGGAGCTTTATCTTTGGTAACAGGGCTTGGACTTTTCTTCTTTGGATTTGTTTGAACAGGCTCTGCTACATTTTTACTTCTGGTATTTATTGGGAGAGCCTCTTATTCACTTTCATTGTCAGAGTTGGGTAAGATTAAGTCCCACATCCCATGACATTCAACTGTTTCCTCTTATTTGGTTTCCTCTGATGATAAAACTGTGTCTTTGTCTTCATCATCATATTGATCTGATTTTGCAGTAGATATAGCATTAGGTGGTTTTGGTTCAGTTGACTGATTTCTTCTAAAGTTTCTGAATGGTTTTTTAATAGAAGTTTCAGCTACTTGCTTTTTTAATTCCACCATTTCATTGGACATAGTCTTCAGAACTTTTTGCAAACCCTCCATGTCATATGGGTCTTTAGCTACTTTCTTTTTTGAATCATCTTTAAAAGTAAGTTTTTTGGACTTTCTTTCTTCAAGAGCATTTTTATTTTCTAAAGTAATGATACGTTTTTCAACAACGATCACTTCTTTCATATTTTCTGCTAATGTGGGTTTGGCAGCCCTATCAATGAAAATGACTATATTTGAAGGCAAGGCAGAAATATACCATTCATTTCAGACTTCTTCACTAGGCTTGGATGTAGCAGGAATTTTATTTAACAGCTTATTAAATCGCGAGTTGAAGTCTTTAATGGGTTATTTTGACTCAGATTTAAGATTGGAGAGATCA